>CM062811.1:1116817055-1117417055 GCA_031772625.1 Pinus tabuliformis | reverse complement strand
GGTGGCTCTTCATAACCATTCTCCATTGCATCCACTGCACCAAGGGACATTAGATATGTTCTCATTCTTACTTTTCAAAAGGTATAATTAGTACCATTAAACAAAAGAGCTTTATTTGTTGAAAATCCTTCCTAACTAGCCATTCTTTTGAACTAGATCTTCCTTCCAGCTATAAGGGTGATATAGAAGGAACCTACTCTGATACCAATTGTTGGAAACTAGGCAATTACTAAGAGGGGAGGTGGATCGGTAATTGTGTTTTTTAGCAATGACCAATTTCAAAATATTTTAACAACCTCTTAAAAATTAACAGAATTATATAAGTGTTCAACAATTAAACATGAATTCAAAGGAAAACAAACAAGCAACACATGTAAAAACAAGATATAAGTGGAAACCCATAAATGGAGAAAACCACGATTTTTTGTTATGATGTAAAGGAAAGCACCCACTCCCTCTTTTACATCAAATTTGCAGGCTTCTACCTACATGAGGCTTCAACTTCTCTTTCCTTTTGCAATCTACAACTTTCTAGAAGCACCCACTACCACTTCATATAGGATCCAAACAGTTCTTTTTCAAGCTATACCTAAAAGGAGACATCAATCCCCTTAAACATGAAATTTTTATTTCGTTGACTTACCTGGTTTTTAATTTTGAATTCTTCCTTCTCTTTGTCTATGTTCTACATTCTTTCTCTGTCCCATTTTCAGTTGTTTATCTCCTCTACTTCCTCAATTATGTTTCACTTCTGCTCCTCTTCCTCTTTCTATCTTTGCTAGGAAATTCATGAACTTGTTCTCACAAAATTCAATTCACTAGAAATTTTACCATCCAAAAATACATCTATTTATATACATAACTCATTGACTCTTTGTATTCTAATGCAGGGATTTGAAGTCACTTGGTGGTCCACCCATTTGTTTCACATTCTTCTAAATTTTAAAGATTAAGGTAAAAAAATTCAAAAATGTAACATAAGCCAACTCTAATGAGTGCATACGCCATGCCTTAAAGTAACATAATCCAACTCTAATGAGTGTATAAACTCGAAAATGAATTTTTTGCATAATCCAATTTTAACTAAAGCTTTCCACGTGAGTAATAGGTTGTTTTTCAGGACAATCCTTATTTTCTATTGAAATCCCAGGTTTTAATCAACTATAAGGACAATGGCATCCTACTCCAGAATGTGAATCAGCTTTCCATTCAAATTCAAAAGTTCCATCCTCTGGTGAGTTGTTACAAGTTGGTTCATTTTGCTTAGGTATGCATGTCTTTGTTTTTCATTCAGAACATGTATCTCCATATTTGAAAATGTTAAAGTCCAACAATGTAGTTGAGCTCATTATAAAAACTTCACCTCTCCTCTCCCATGATTATGTGAATTCGATTGCAAGTTAGGTACTACATGGGTAAATCATGGCTTGGATATAAGCCCTCTCTCTTCAAAATCACCCTCATACTATTCAGACTCTATCTAACATATTCCAAGCTTGCAAAAGTGTCATAGCACTAGCAGCATGTTTGAAATGTCTGCATATACATGTTAGTATTTATGAAAGAGATGAAAGGTGCAATAGTTGTGGACATGGCCCATCTTGTGTTGAAGAATATATGACAATTATTATAACAATTTCATTGACATAGACTGGTCATATTTTTGTCTTTTCATAAACATATTTGGCATAGACTGTTATATATTTTGTTTCTAAGTTAGACCATGGGAATCCTCTGGCACATTAAAAACTTGGAATGCATCCTGGCAGTTGCAATGATAATCCTTAATCTTGGTGGTGGAATAGCTTGCTCAGTTCATATGTGAATAGCTTCATGAGTTTGAGCCTATTTTTTTGGAAGCAATTTTTTATCCTTTTGTTGGAAGTGATGAGCCCCAAAAATGGGTAATTATATGGGCTCATTTTGCCTTTCATTTCGACTTAATCCACCATTCTCATTAGTTTATTGCATTTTTTTGAATATATTTATGCTAATAGATTGAATTGGGTTAGTCATTCTACCATGTAGTCTAATGTGTGCTTTATGCAGATTTTTTGGTCAATTTTGGACAAAGTCAAGGGATTTATGAGCAAATGGCAGCCAAACCTCCGGGAAAACAGGGAAGAGGATTTGTAGGGGGGTGTCTCCTTCATTTATGACCCCTTTCCTCAAATCCTCCATCAGCAACTCGAAGCACAAAGGCCCACATTGATGCATCCAAGGGACAGCTGAGCAAGTAAAGTAGGATTGTTGTTTATCTCCAAGTCAAGTTCCTTGATTTTAGGAGGACTCCATTTGTATAAATAAGAGGGCTTAGAGCCTCAATAGGTTAGCCAGTGATTAGTAGAATTTTCGCACTTTTGTGCAGAACATTGTTTAGTTTATTTTCGAGTTCCTTTTGAGAACAATTTATGTAATGTGACTTTTATTTTTGATAATGGAGATGAAACGGTTTTTGAGCCAGCACTGATCTCTTTCAGAGGGCTAAAGCTCTTGGGTTAGGGCCCAACCCAAGTTTCCCAGCACCTCTTGCTTTGTACTTATATGTTTTTGCTTCAGTTCATGAGTTAATTTATGTTACATAGATTCATTTTACTTTGTTATATTAGGTTTCTTTTTATGGTTTGGTTAGTTGTTTTTGTTTCAGTTGCTCAAGTACGTTACCGCAGTGACAAAATAAGATTCAAAAACGCCAACAGCAGGCCCTGATCTCCTTTCTCCCTTCCTGGGACTATGATTTGAGGTTAAGGCACTACTTGCTGCCACCAAAAACACAGTTTTTGCTCTTCCATGCAACTGCTAGTGTGATACTTTGATTTGGAAAGATTGATATTGGTTCAGATTTAGTTGCCTAGATCATTTCTTGTTCTTTTACCATAGATCTCTCTGCATGCTTTTCTGTTCAAAGGTTACTGTTCAGCATTTTCTGTTTGTAGGTCAGAAATTAGGTCAAGCTAGAGAAATCTTTGTTTTCATGGCATAGTTAGTTCTTTCTTTGATCAGTTTTTGTAAGTAGATGTGAAAATCTCTTGCAGGACACCTCATCTCACCATACATCCATAAAACAGCCAACACCAACTCACTTCTCATAGATTTCCCAAGTCATTCGCAACATTTCACCAATCTGCCCTAATTTCTGCGTTTTTCTCCATAAGCTTCTTTCTTGCCATTTGAACAAATCCAACCATCATGTTCTTTCTTGATCTTCCTTGACCAGCTCCAGACACCTCAACACCTTCATCTAGCCTTCAGTTACCCTTTCCCATCACTTTTCCACCTTCAAGACTCCAAAAATAGCTCTCAGCCTCCTCCTGTAGATCCTCCTATAGATCCTCCTGTAGAACCTCCTGTAGATCCCCTGCAGCCTCCTGTAGAATTTCCTATGAGTGATTTTTCGAAGTCCGATCACAATGGAAGTCTTCATAAGGGTACTAGGGTCTTCTTAGGACCTCTCCACACCTTCCTCCACCTCTGCAAAAGCCAACTCCACCTTCCTTCGCCACCAAACCTCTGCACAATCACAACCAAATAAATCACAAGCATAATAATTTCACATAAAAACACTCAAAAGCACAAAAAGATATTTTCTTCTCATTTCTTTTCAGAAGTAGCTTGAATAAATGCAATTTACTTTTTCAGTAGTCAATGGTACTCATTTCATTAGTTTTGATCTCTTTTCCTGCAATAGTAGGGTTAGTGGGTAAATTAGGGTTTGCTAGGGTTTGTTAGGGTTTGCGTTACATTTTAGTTTTCCTTCTCTTTTTCCAAGTAGAATAGCCTCTTTAGAGTTAGCTTTCTTTCATCACAGTTAAAAGCTTCTTCTAAGAATTAATAGAAGTTGGCTTAAGCTCCTAGTGATTTTGCACCAGCTGACCAAGTGACAGCCTCCAGTAAGAGCTAGTACTTGTGCATACAGCACTGTCGCTTCCAAGTTTGTTATGAACTACCGGGTTGATAGAAGTAAAGTAGGGAGCCCCAGGAGTTGCAACATTATTGCTGCAATACTGGTGCTCACCATCTTTTTGGCGCTGTTGCCGAGGAAGCGTTAGAGTATTTTGTTATTACTGCTTTTCTTCTATTTTCTACTGCAACATTCTACTAAGTAGTTTATTTCAGCAAAAGTAGAGTAGTTGTTTCATTTCAATTCTACAATTTCAATTCTGTAAAAGTAGATTAGGCATTTCCTTCTTTAATTTCAATTCTGCAATTTCCACTTCAGCAAACGTATATTAGTCATTTCTTGCTTTCATTTCAATTCTGCAATTTTCATTTCAGCAAACGTAGATTAGTAATTTCCTGCTTTCATTTCAATTCTGCAATTTCCATTTCAGAAAAAGTAGATTAGTCATTTCTTACATTCATTTCAATTCTACAATTTCCATTTCAGCAAAGTAGATTAGTCATTTTCTTGCTTTCATTTCAATTCTGCAATTTCATTTCAGTAGTTGCAATTTGTTGTTCATTCCATTTCAGTTTTGCAAATACAAGCAAAAAAACAAACAAACAAACAAAACAAAACAAACAAACAAAAACAAAAAACAAAAAACAAAAACAAAAATCACCCAAAAAGAGATTTCCTTTCATGCCTTATAGGAACAGAGACAATTCAGGAAAATTCCTACCCAACACCCCCACCACATCACAAAGTCACCCTTCTCTCTTCTTCGGTGGCAGTGGTCCAGAAGAACCTATAGGTGGACCACCAGAGATATACGAAGATCCTATAGCAGAAAAAGAGCAAGAAACCATTCCTCCTGAGACTATGGCTGAAAACAAAAACGTTAGAGGAAATGGGGAAAGAGTAGAGGGTACCTTTCCTATCCGAGAGACCAATAGGGACACTAAAATGAAAAACATAAGTCCCTCAGCCTTACCTCACTTCCATAGATTGACTACCACAGATCCTGATACCCTCTTGTTTGAATTTGTTGTTATCTGTCGAACCTATGACTATGCAAAATATGAGCAGAAGTTGAAACTGTTTCCTTCTACCCTCAAGGATGCAACATTGCGCTGGTTCATGGGGTTACCTGCCAACAACATCACAACTTGGGCTAAGATGCAGCAAGCCTTTAACAACAAATACTGGGACTACTATAGGTCAAAGGATACCAAGGAAGAAATCTTCTGAATGACCATGGGAAGCGATGAATCCTTGGAAGATTATGAAGAGAGGTTTCAACTCAGTTATAATTAAAGGGACAGGTGCACACTTGACCTCGAATCGCTGAAGTTGGTCCTACTCAGAGGGATCCTTGAAGACCTTCTAGATACCCTCCATTTGCTGGTTGAGGGAGACATCTACCAACTACCTTATGATGACATAAAGACTATGTTTAGAAACCATTCTAGGGCAGCCAGAAAGAGAGGTAGAGGAAGTCAACCTTTAACCAATACATACTCATCTAGTTCATCCCTTAGAGGTGAATTTGAAAATCTGCTGGAAGATTTCAAGATCGAGATGAGGCAGAATCTTGCCATGCAAATGGATACCTTGCATATCAAAAGAAAACAAGAGGAAGCAGAGAGGCCCTTGGAAATCTTTTGTCCTAGGTGCACCAGAAGGCATCCTAGGAACGAATTTCCATTGAACTCTATAGAAGTGTGCTCAGTCTGTGAACAAGACCATTCTACGAATCAGTGCTCTTCCTTGCTCGGACTTAAAGCTACATACCAGGGGGGTGAAGGAGCCACTGAAACACTCTATTTCATGAACCAAAGGAGGCCACATGGGCCCAGACCTTACCAGCAGGGAATTCAAGGGACATCCTAGACATATTACAACCCCAATCAAGCAACTTCCATGCCTTCTTGGGGTCCCCCTGCTCATCCTTCCTGGTCTACACCCCCCTCCTTGGTCATATCCATCTCAAACCAGTTGGTCATTCATTTCACTCTTATGCTCAGCCACAGCCTCAGTGGAATGCACCTCATCAGGGGTGGAGGCCCCAGTACAACTCTCCTCCCGCTCTTTTGCCTCCACCACCTGCTCAACCACAACCATTACCTCCTGCTCCACCAAGGCAACCCCAAATACCTGCTCAACCGAACCCAAACCCGAATAACAGACAAGCCCAGTAGGTATATAGTGGAGAAACGTCATGCCCGACCTATGCTGTGGAGATTCAGGAGATTAACCTACGATCTAGGAAGGTCCTCCCAGATAACCAATCTCCCCCTAAGGAGGATGAGGAAGAAAAAGAGGAAAGTGAACCAAAAGCCATTCCACCCTTTCTCGAGAGATCATCTGGAACAACAGATCCTACCCCAGAAGAAACTAAACTTCTAGAATTGAAACAATTATGTGTAAAGATACCACTTCTCCAATCCATAAAGGATGTGCCTATATACAACAAGATGATCAAGGAGAAGTGCTTCAGGCAACCAGGCAGGCACAAGAGAGACGCTCCAACTATCAATATCATAGGACAATTGTCCGACCCGATGTTGGGGCAGGTAATCTGTCCAAAATATCTAGACCCTGGAAGTCCTGTAGTCGATGTCCACATCAATGGCACCATAATCACCCATACCCTGATTGATCTAGGGGTTGACATTAATGTGATTACCAAGGACATTATGTTCAATCTCAACCTTTAGGGCTCCCTGAGAAAGACCACAACAGTACTTCAGTTAGCAGACCGATCCACTGTGACCCCTGAAGGGATTGTGGAAGATGTAATGGTCTCCATCGATTCTTGGGAGTACCCTGTTGATTTCCTAGTTCTCCAACCAAAGGCAAAGCTCACTAGGTATCCTCTCATCCTGGGAAGACCCTGGTTGGCTGCTGCAGATGCCTACATCAGTTGTCGCACTGGGAATATGACAATCAAGAATGGGCACATGTCCAAGTAGCTACTCCTATATCCTCCTGCCCAAACTTTGTTAGAATATGATTTACCTCTCTGGTTGGAGAAGGAAGATGAGGATGAAGTCTATTCTGCACCACTGTGTGCAGTAGAAGCTACCATGGGGGGGCCACAAACCGAGGATGATCTTATTGAGAACTTGATTTAGAATCCACCCCCTTGTGTGTTGCCATTAGAAGAGCTGGTGGAAGAAACCCAAGCCAATCCTTTAGTTGATCTCTATGTGGCTAATCTGACCTCTCTCCGAGTTAAGAATGTGGAATTCGACCCAGAAATAACCTTGAAGATCAACTCATCCCTATCCACCTCTCAGGAGAAAGAACTGTGTAGCTTATTGAGAAACCACTTGGATGCTTTTGCTTGGAGCTATAAGGAGATGAAGGGAGTGCACCCTTCAGTCTGTACTCATCACATTTACATTAAGGAAGATTGCAAACCGGTCAGGCAACCTCAAAGGAGGATGAATCCAGCCCTTAAGGACATTGTCAAAGAAAAATTGTAAAAGTTGTTGGATGCAGGATTCCTCTACCCTATCTCTGACAGCGAATGGGTCTCTCCTTTGGTGTTAGTGCCAAAGAAAAATGGGAAGTGGAGAATTTGTGTTGATTATCGGGAACTAAACAAGGCCACCAAGAAGGACCATTTTCCTTTGTCTTTCATAGATCAAGTGTTAGATGGCCTGGCAGGGAAGAAGTTCTTCTCCTTCGTAGATGGGTTTAGCGGGTACAACCAGATCCAAATCAGCCCGGAAGACCAAGATAAGACCACTTTCACTTGTCCTTGGGGTACCTTTGCATACCGGGTCCTTCCTTTTGGATTGTGCAATGCTCCCACCACTTTCCAAAGAGCAGTATTGAGTATATTTGTTGAACTGGTTCATGATGCAGTGGAAATCTATATGGATGAATTTACCCCTTATGGTTCTAACTTCCAGGAAGCTTTGTCTAACCTGGGAAAAGTTTTGGACAAGTGTATTAAAATGAACCTGTCTCTCAGTTCTGAAAAATGTGAATTCCTGATGACTAAAGAGACCGTGCTAGGTCATGTAATCTCTCAGCAAGGATTACAAGTGGACCCCAACAAAATTGCCATCATCCAAAGGGTCCCACCGCCTCAAAAGGTAAGAGATGTTCGAAGTTTCCTAGGTCTAGCAGGGTATTATAGAAGATTCATTAAGGATTTCAGTAACCTAGCCTCTCCACTATTTGGTCTTTTGGGAAAAGATGTTGAGTTCATATGGACTGACAACTGTTAAAAGACTCTCGATACCTTGAAAAGTAAACTGGTGACTGCCCCAATTTTGAGAGGTCCAAACTGGGCCCTACCTTTCCACATTCATACATATGCCTCGAACAAAGTGATAGGAGAAACCTTAGGGCAAATTGATGAGAAGCTGCCTTATGCCATATATTTTGTAAATAAAAACTTGTCGAAGGCAGAATTAAACTACACTGTAACCGAAAAAGAGCTCCTAGTTGTAGTCCATTCCCTAAATAAGTTCAGACACTATAGCACTGGTTATCAAACATTTGTACACATTGATCATGCTGCAATTAGGTATTTAATGAACAAACCAGATGTAAATGCTCGTATTATTATATGGTTACTTTTATGGCAGCAATTTGATTTAACCACTGTTGATAAGACGAGTAAGGAAAATGTTGTTGTTGATTTTCTGTCTAGACTAGATCTGCATGCAGGTGAAGAAGGAATGGTGGATGATCAAATGCTAGATGAACACCCGTTTTCTATCTCAGTACTCTCTCCATGGTTTGTTGATATAGCAAATTACTTGGTTTCAACACAGTTCCCGCCACACCTATCCTCAAAAGAGAAGAGCAAGATCGTGAGGAAAAGTGCCCCTTTCACCTGGATTGGGGGCAATCTCTTCAAACTTGGCCCAGATCAGGTTTTGAGGAGATGTGTCAGGGAGGAGGAAGTTTTTGACATTCTCCTAACCTGTCATGATGGGCCCTGTGGGGGCCATTTTGCAGCAAAGAGGACTGCCTTCAAAATCCTGCAAGCAGGTTACTATTGGCCCACTCTTCATCAAGATGTAAGGAGATATATCAGCCAATGTGACCGATGTCAAAGGATGGGGAAACCTACTCCAAGGGATGAGATGCCCCTGCAACCTCAAGTGACTTTCGAGCCATTTGAGAAGTGGGGCATGGACTTTGTGGGTCCTGTCAATCCTCCTTCAAAGAAGAAATCTTACATCATCGTGTGCACTGATTATCTGACAAAATGGGCAGAAACAAAGGCGATGAAGGCAGCAACAGAAGGAAAAGTAGCAGAGTTTCTGAGAGAGAATATATTCTACAAGTTTGGATATCCAAGAGAGTTAGTCACAGATTAAGGGAGTCAGTTTACCTCCAATCTGATTGAAGGCCTTCTCACACATCACAAAATTAAGCACAGAACTTCCACCCCTTATCATCCGCAAGCAAATGGACAGGTGGAAGTCACTAACAGAGCTTTGGAAGGAATTTTGACCAAGGTAGTGAGCAACAGTAGAAAAGATTGGGCAAATCAATTGGTTGAGGCCACCTGGGCCTATAACACCACCTGGAAAACCACCACAGGGTTCACACCCTATGAGCTGGTCTATGGGAAGAAGGCTTTGTTGTCAATAGAATTTGAATATAACACACTAAGGATGGCAGCTCAGTTGGACCTAGATCTCAGCCATGCACAAAAGGAAAGGTTACTTCAGCTAAATGGATTGGATGAACAGAGATTGTAGGCCCTTCTCCACTCAGAGGTAGTCCAACTTCAAAGGAAAATATGGCATGACAGACACCTCAAAGAGAAACAATTCCAGGAAGGAGATTGGGCGTTGTTGTATGATTCAAGATATAAAGATTTCAAGGGAAAACTAAGGACAAGATGGCTGGGACCATACACAGTAGAAAAGTGCAATGACAATGGTTCAGTTCTGATCCGGACCATCGATGAAGAAGCCATCCCCATGCTTGTCAATGGGCATAGGTTGAAAATCTACAGGAAGCCCCTCTCCAAGCAAGAATTCATTGAGAATCTGAGTAAAACAGTGTTGGTAGTGGAGCAAGTCTCTGCCTCCACTCCACCCACACCCTAAAAAGAAAACGTGAGAGAGAAAAAAGAAAGAAAAGAAAGCAGAAAATAAAAAAGAGAATAAAATATCCCTAGGTGAAAACCTCCCCTTAGAGGCGCCCATGGCAGGCAGTGAGGGTGAAAACCTCCTTGAGGCGCCCCAACTGTCTCATAAAAAAAAAACAGGAACAAGAAAATTAACTTTTCTTTGAATGCTTTGTAGATTGCAGGAGGGCCACAAAAGGAAAAGGGACATGGCCAAGCTGAATACACCCCTGATAGATCATTTCTCCATCGCCATTGTCTTTTCCCAGTCCCTGGTCTCACTTGTTCTGGAAATTATGCATCCTACAGGAAGCTCTATGCATTCTACAGGAGGCTCCTATAGAAACCACAGAGAGCTCGAAATCAAGTCCAGAAAAGGATCAGAGGGCTAGAGACTTGTCCAGAAGACCTGTGGACCTCCCTGCCACCATTCATCCTCCTAACTCTCCATTCCATACCTGCACCACTGCATTTCCACTCACTTCTTTCCTCCCTGCACAGAAAATACAGAATCCTGTTTCTTTTTGTTTTTTTTTTTAAATGAAGAATAAACGAGCAGCACCCTAAACTTAACTCTTACCTAGTGCATGCTAGCTGCTTTTCATTTTCCTTCAGAACCTTCCTCAACTATCTCTCTAGTCCCTGCTCAAGCCTCAGCCAGAAGTTTTAGAGGGAGAAGTAGTTACAAGAAATCCTGCTGGATTCCTGTAACCGTTGATCCCCTTAAAAATAGAGCTCCAGAGGCAGGGATAGTGCAGCCACGGATGATACAACAAGCAAGAAACCAGTCCTGAATGAAGATCACCAACATGAGATAGCCAAGCCACCAATTTATAAGCCACGAGCGCCAAGAGTAGCAGCAATCCATGAGCAGAGTGCCAAAGTTTGAGCATGCAACAGCACGGTAGCGACTAACAGGTAAGTGACAAAACCCGTTCCTCTGTTGCATGAGTGTAATTTAGAAACTGCATGAACAATTGAGATGGTCACAATTAAACGAAATCGGTGACCAACTAATTGGCCACCCTCGTCCAGTTCAAACAGTGCCTCATCCAGTTTAAACAGCGCTCAGTGGGTGCAGTCGACATGTGTGTTCAGTCAACTCGGGAAGAAAACTCAAAACAGGTAGTAGTGGAGGCATATAACGAGAATGATGGAAGTGATTACGGGCAGGTGGCATGAAGTATCATAATGGAACTGGGGTAGGGACCAACGGTTCGGATGGGGATAACATACCCTTCCTGCCACCTCACCTCGTCACCATAGAACACGCCTGTAAGCTTAAGTACATTGCATTCGATGCCTTCATCACCTTTGTTTTCATTTGCATCGTCGTGCTCTCGACTGCAACAACTTACCTACCACCTTCAGAACCTCGAACTAGTCGCTCTCTGTCAGTTTCAAAACCCTTCCACTTATCAGGCTCTACAGGAGCATTATCGCACTCTACAGGAGTAGAAACACAGTTCTACAGGAGCCTTTCTACAAGAAGGCCAGTGAGCAGCTCCGCAGAGGAAAATTCAGGATTTTATGCCAAATTCGAGCTCGAAAAGGTAGGCTCAGTAAAACCCACTCTGCATTTCATATATCTACAAAAGGTGGTGGGATTCGAAGCGAAGTATTGAGTTGAAAAGAAAGGAAAAGTGAGAACAGAAGTCTGCCTGTGTTTTTTAGAAATATACACAGTTTCTCCATTTACTTTCTGCACTGAAATTCTGTCTCTTTCTCCTCCGTGATACTCTCCTATGTAAAAAGATGATGCAGCTCTAGAAAATTAAGCCTAAAAAAAGTGAATTTGCATTGGGTAGCCTGCTTATTTTGTGAAAGGAAAAAACATTGTCTTGTATACTCTCTGCTTTTTAAGATATTGTTCCCCTCAAACAGACCAAGAAGTAAATTAAGTTTGAGAACAGAGTTTGAAGGGAAGGAAAGTTGCAATTTGTTTTTGTTAAAAAAGGAAGAACACGAAAAACTCTCTCTCTGGTTCCAGCAAGAAAACCTCAGTTGTTCTTTTGTTCCCGGGTTTGAAATTTGTTGCCTTCCTCCTCACCTGAAACATTCCAGCAGTCTCTGAACATCATGACAGGGGGTTTTATGAGGAAGGAGCCTCTGAATTCAACTAAACTGCATGAACACCCAGAAGTGGTAGCCCTCTTTACCAGGGAAAATTGGATGCCTTTCTTTGAAAAATTTCATGGGTATGATGAGGAAGTCACAGAGGAATTTTTATTGTCTTTAAAACCTCACTCAAAAACCCATGCCACAGTCAGTTTCAGGGGTCTAACCATAGAACTTACACCGGATTTTATCAGTAAGATTACAAGCCTCCCACTTGGACTCCCCTAGAGCAAAGAAGAAAAACCACTGGGTCAAGTGGCCAAGAAGACCTTTTTCCAGCCTAATGAACATCTTGTGGAGGATAAGAATGGCATTAGGAGGACAAGTATACCTTATCCATGGGGTGAAGTCAGTTATCAGATCATGAAATATATCTCCTGTGAAGGAAGATACATCATAGTCTATGGGTATCATTTCAGACTGTTACATGAACTAAGATATGGCATGGACCTTCCTGCATCCAAAAAACTCAGTCTTCCATATTTTCTCCTCCAATCCTTAATAGAATCTAGCACCAAACTGAAGGCAGGGGTTCCAAACCAATTGGCACACCATGGGCTAATTAAATTGCTAGTGGAGGATGCCCTCCACACTTACACAATCCCCATAGCCTAGGAGATTTTTAGGAACATGACTAAAGAGGATGATATCAAAACTCTCACTGATGACCTTAGTCCATCTGGAAGTGAAGAGGAGGAACAGAAAGAGGAACCTGAGAAGGAAATCCATGAAGAAGAACAGAACATTCAATTGGAAGAAGAAAAAGAAGAAAAACAGAGAGGAAAGGAGAAACATGACACCACCACAGATGAGCCTAAAGCAGAGAAGAAGACAGCATCAAAAGCAGAAAAAGGGAAAACCATAGTAGAGAAAAAGAAGAGGACAAGAACTGAAAAGAAGAAGCCTAAGACAACTCAGAAAAAGGCTACCACAGGAAAGGCAGAAACTAAACAAGCAGAGGAGAAAACAGAGTCAGAGACAGCAGACACAAAACCAGCAAAAATAGGCAAAACAGTAGATGAAGAAGAAGAAACACAGCAAGAAGAAGTGTCTCCTGAGACACTAGCAAGAGAAGCAGCAGCTATTCTTGCTGCACTTAGTACTCCAACCAAGCCCAAAGGAAAAATGAAGAGACAGCCATTTATGTACTTCAAAGCTTGAAAGAACACCAGAATCAAGATGGGGAAGCCTCAGCCACCTTCAAAAGAGCCCATCATCATTGAGGATGTCCCTACTGCAACAAGGGAGGAATCTCCCTCCAAAACCCCCATCACTTACGAAAGAGGAAGTCCCAAGACCTCTACTTGGAAAGAAAGGATCAAACTAATGGACTCTAAAACAATCCTACAAGAGGCGTAGACCTCTCTATAGGAGACATTGGCAAAGCTCCAAGAAACTGAAAAACTTGAAAAGAAGGTAGAAGAACAGACCAAAGAGGAAGACAAGGCAAAAGAGATACCAGAGCCTGGACCTCAGCCTAACTTAGGCTCTTACTATAACCTTCTGGAAGGTGGGAAGATCATCCCAAAAAAGTTTGGAGTCTCTCTTTTCTTCGAGATGGAAAAGGAAAGAGTCAGGACCCATACATGGATGCAGATTGCAAAATCAAAAGGGGTGGAAGACATAGGGCACATGGAAAACAAGTTGAGAGAGATGGGCAAAGAATTGAGCATGGTCAGGCATATAGAAAGCATCAGAAGAGCTCAATTGGAGGAAGAAAATGAAATGTTGAAGCAGCTTCAAGAAAGGGAACCTCAAGGAGGAAATGAGCTGTCAATCTTAAAAGGATAGCAACAGAAAGAGGAACCCAGGTAGACAGTGAGCCATTAATACAACAGCAACAAGGAAGGGAATCCCAGGTAGAAAATGAGGTGTTGATTTTGAGAAGGCAGCTACAGGAAAAGGAAGCCCAATTAGCCTGCATGGCCAGCTGGGCTATGGAGGCATTACAATGCAGGCAACTAGCCAAATCATATGCAGTGTACCTCAAGGATTAGTGGCTCCAATTTCATATTAAGACACTGGCCCAGAGGGGCACAATACCTTTTCAGGATTATGGCCAATTCATGCATTTATGTGATCACAATTCAGCTGAGGACAAAACAAAGCTAGAAGAATTTTACTTGCACAACATGGAACTTACTGACATGAACTTATGGGATCCAAATGTTGCGTTGGGAGACTTGCAGCTGATGGCTATGGCATCTTGGATGACCCATGAAGAGAAAAGGGCAGTGGAAATTCAGAAAATGATGGCAAAAGAACTGAGTGAACCCCTGATGATTAGAGCAGAACCTATGGCTCTCATCTATGCCCACCAACACCTTGCAGCTAATCCTCAAGTTGTCCTAGACTATGTTGATAGGCAGGCCCAGGCTATTGCTCATTTCGAGGACATGGAGAGATTGTTTAAATATGACTACATTCATGCCTGCATGAAAAGGTGGAACACATTGCCACACAGCCTACGGATCAGGGAGTATCACTCCCCAAATAGGATGAGGGAATCCATGAGGAGAGTGCCCCTGTATAAGCACTCAATGCAAAGTTTGAAGGCCAACTAGATTGGCCTTAAATTCAGTCCTCCACTGCTGCTAGGACTGCTGGAAGGAGTAAAAGAGGAGGAAGACCAGAAACAGTGGGAAGAAGTGGACAGGAAGGCAGGTTTACATGATAAATAGGAAGATATCACATTGGAGGCATGGGATGTCAGGGAATCTGTCAGAGCCATCAAGGATGAAGAGTTAGATTAGTTGCTCAGAGGATGAGCAACCCATTCAATAGGGGGTGATGATGAGCCCAAGAAATGGGTAATTATATGGGCTCGTTTTGCCTCTCATTTCGACTTAATCCACCATTTTCATTAGTTTATTGCATGTTGTTGAATATATTTATGCTAATAGAGTGAATTGGGTTAGTCATTCTACCATGTAGTCTAATGTGTGCTTTATGCAAATTTTTTGGTCAATTTTGGAAAAAGTCAAGGGATTTATGAGCAAATGGCAACCCAACCTCGAGGAAAACATGGAAGAGGATTTGTAGGGGGTGTCTCCTTCATTTATGACCCCTTTCCTTGAATCCTCCATCAGCAACTCGGAGCACAAAGTTCCACATTGATGCATCCAAGGGACAGCTAAGCAAGTAAAATAGGACTGATGTTTATCTCCAGTTCTAGGAAGTCGAGTTCCTTGATTTTAGGAGGACTGTTGGAGGACTCCATTTGTATAAATAAGGGGGCTTATAGCCTCAGTAGGTTAGCCAGTGATTAGTAGAATTTTCGCACTTTTTTGCAGCACATTGTTCAGCTTATTTTCGAGTTCCTTTTGAGAACAGTTTATGTAATGTGACTTTTTTTTTTGATAATGGAGATGAAACAGTTTTTGAGCCAGCATTGATCTCTTCCAGAGGGATAAAGCTCTTGGGTTAGGGCCCAACCGAAGCTGCCCAGCACCTCTTGCTTTGTACTTATATGTTTTTTCTGCAGTTCATGAGTTAATTTATGTTACATAGATTCATTTTACTTTGTTAGATTAGGTTGCTTTTGATGGTTTGGTTAGTTGGTTTTGTTTCAGTTGCTCAAGTAGGTTACTGCAATGACTAAATAAGATTCAAAAAGTCCAACAGCAGGCCCTTATCTCCTTTCTCCCTTCCTGGGACTATGATTTGAGGTCAAGGCACTACTGTTACCACCAAAAACATAGTTTTTGCTCTTCCATGCAACTGCTAGTGTGATACTTTAATTTAGAAAGATTGATATTGGTTCAGATTCAGTTGCCTAGATCATTTCCTGTTCTTTTACCTTAGATCTCTCTACATTATTTTCTGTTCAAAGGTTATTGTTCAGCGTTTTCTGTTTGTAGGTCAGAAATTAGGTCAAGCTAGAGAAATCTTTGTTTTCATGACATAATTAGTTCTTTGTTTGATCAGTTTTTGTAAGTAGATGTGCAGATCTCTTGCAAGACACCTCAGCTCACCATACATCCATAAAACAGCCAGCACCAGCTCACTTCTCATAGATTTCCCAAGTCATTCGCAACATTTCGTTAATCTGCCCTAATTTCTGTGTTTTTCTCCATAAGCTTCTTTCTTGCCATTTGAACAAATCCAACCATCCTGTTCTTTCTTGATATTCCTTAACCAACTCTAGACACCTCAACACCTTCATCTAGCCTTCAGTTACCCTTTCCCATCACTTTTCCACCTTCAAGACTCCAAAAATAGCTCTTGGCCTCCTCCTGTAGATCCTCCTGTAGAACCTCATGTAGATCCCCTACAGTCTCCTATAGAATTTCCTAAGAGTGATTTTTCGAAGTCTGATCGCAATGGAAGTATTCGGAAGGGTATTAGGGGCTTCTTAGGACCTCTTCACACCTTCCTCCACCTCTGAAAAAGCCAACTCCACCTTCTTTCACCACCAAACCTCTGCACAATCACAACCAGATAAATCACAAGCATAATAATTTCACATAAAACACTCAAAAGCACAAAAAGATGTTTTCTTCTCATTTCTTTTCAGAAGTAGCTTGAATAAATGCAATTTACCTTTTCAGTAGTTAATGGCACTCATTTCATCAATTTTGATCTCTTTTCCTGCAACAGTAGGGTTAGTGGGTAAATTAGGGTTTGCTAGGGTTTGCGTTACATTTCAGTTTTCCTTCTCTTTCTGAAAGTAGAATAGCCTCTTTAGAGTTAGATTTCTTTCATCACAATTAAAAGCTTCTTCTGAGAATTCATAGAAGTTGGCTTAAGCTCCTAGTGATCTTGTGCCAGCTGACCAAGTGACAGCCTGCAGTAAGAGCTAGTACTTGTGCATACAACACCGTCGCTTCCAAGTTTGCTACAAACTACCGGGTTGATAAAAGTAAAGTAGGGAGCCCTAGGAGTTGCATAATTATTGTTGCAATAATGGTGCTCACCGGGAAGTAATGAAAACAATGGCATGTACAGCTGCAAAAATTCATTTAAAATTTTATATAAATCTTTATTGATTTATTTTTCAGTGAGAAGTGACCCCCTCTAAACTAGTTTTTACAAAATCATAACTTGCCAAAGACTTCAATGAAAGGGTCAATATTTATTTATCATCACTTGCCACTAACTTTTGTAGTATAATCATCTAGAGTAACTTTGATGCCCTTCCAAATTTGCTCCTCCTTGTGAGTGCAATCACAACAAATATTTCTCGGGCGTCAAATACCAGCGCTAGCTCTATTATATCCCTAGATTTATTAATTTTGAAAGAAAATCCGTTGTAAAAGTGAACTCTCAACCATTTCGTATTTATCCACATTCATCAAAAATTTTGATGGGCAGTGATACCTTACAAAGGTATGGTGGAAACAACACTATATTTGAACAGCCTTCATATACATATTTTATATAGAAAATGGAAAATAACATGAGTTGCATAATTATATAAAGTGCTCAAACCTCATGGGAATTCCCTCTAAAATATCTATTTATGTTGGAACAAATAATGGTACATGTTGCATACTCCTTATTAATGGATTCAAATTTACCTAGGGACAAATGCTAGAAATATTTGCAAGCTTCCACAATGATTGCTACAATACTGCCCTAGCGTTCACACCTAATATTGTTGAGATTACTTGTTATTTTGCGAGCCACTTGAGGAAGAGTACAATGCTAGGGTTTTTTACTGACTTCATAGTTACTTCATAGTGTCTTGAGCATGAATGGAACAACATACAGGGAATTCATCGAGAAACCTTTGACATCAATGACGACATCACCAAAACATTTCATCTCTAATTTGTTATGTATTCTTTGCTTTGGAAATAGGATATTTTAAGGGTGGAATAGTGTTAAGCCAAGGTAACCATTATGAAAAGCATATTTAAGCGTGAAATATGCTTTCACTCCCAATGTCTTTGTACCCTTGAATGATATACAAATCTATGTAAATAATGTAGTTGTGTTTACTTATTACATATGTAATTGTGCACTTCGCAATGAAATGTGAATCCAAGTGTGATTTTGATTACTTATGATTGTATTTATACTTGCAATTATGCTTTTTAAATGAAAAGAAACCATTTAAGAACTTTGTTTGGTATTGTATTATACTTTGTATGGTATTGTATTATACTTTGTATTGTATTGTATTATGGTATTGTATGGTATTGTGTTTTGGTCTGCTACAATTAACTAAATCTATATTTAAGATTTATATTCCATGATATATCATAAATAAGGAGACATACTACTAAAAACATTGTGTTTATGGTTGTTTCCATGTGTATAGTGAAAATTATGAAGCTTTTTAAACATTGTTTAGCATAATTTAATCATTTGATCAATATATCAAAGCCGACACTAATGTGTTGAAAAGTTAAGATGTCGTTAGGGTGCCAACCCCTTGTCATGTTTTTTGAAGCAAACTTGCTAGAAGTGTTGCTACCATTTTTACCATGCCTAATTATCACTTTAGGATCAAGTAAAATACTAATGAAACTCTCCAAAAGGTTATTAAAATGTGTCTTCTAATAGGATACCTCTATTTTGATAAAAGGTCACTTGAATCAAACTTTAGCTGTTTATTTAACATCTCTTATATATTAGTTAATCATGACATTTAAATAAATTCATCTTTATTTGTGACGAAGTTGCAAAAATATATCTCATTATATATAGAATTGTTGTTATATATTATCCTAAAATAATATTTAAAATGTATATATTGCAAATTATTAAAAAAAAAAAAGAAAAAAATATATATTCATATGGTTATAAACCAAATATCCAATATAATGCATTACATTAAATACACTAAGCTAAAAACGTAGCATTGCTCTTAGTAATATTATTATTATTATTAGTTACACAATAACCTCAATTTATTAGAGAATTCCCAAAACCACAAATACATCTAGATATAATGAGCGTATGCCCATGTGTATAATAATTACCATCGTCACGTTTTAGGCTCATTGTTCATGTAAGCCCAATACCAAGCCAACTTACTATTCACTTTACATGTAAGCCCTTATATTGGCTAAAGTGCACATTGGTGTCATAACATGGCAACGCCTAACCAGCCATACATAGGGTATTTAATGCTCGGGGATATGCACGCAGCTTAGTCCGATAACACGCGAAAGCCCAAAAATATTTAATGCCGAAACTCCCCGCTCCGTGTTATCGCGTTAAACTGAGTGCATATACCTGAGCATTAAATACCCTATATATGGCTGGTTAGACGTTGCCTCATAACATAGCAACCCCTTTAGAAAATATATTTCGTAAAGGTTTGTAGATAGGGTTTTACATAAGACGAAATAAAGTAATAGCATTTCCTCATATTTTGGCTCAATTAATGTCACACTTCAGCATGCATCCATCCATATTTAACTCTTATCTGTGTCAATCCTTGAAGTTTAACGTCATATAGTTTCTTTTTATTTCATGTCATATACTATCATACCATTGATAACTTGTTAATCTCGTTAGTCTTTGATAATACACTTTTCTTTTTTCCTTTTTTGTCTTTCTTATAGTTGTTATTGCTATGAAAATGGCAATATGATTCCACTTTTGATGTCTCTCCTTGAGGACTTATAATCAATGTTCTTTTATGTCAAATCATCACGTTGTATATGATGTGCTTGATCTTGAATTGTAATTTTTATATTTGAAACAACATTATCAAATTTGGCCTTTACCACCTTAGTTCGAGCTAAAATTCTTCAATTAATTCTTAATGATATCCTTGTATATTTTCTAGTTTCTCCTTTTGAAGTAGAAGTGAGATGATATCCATCAATTTATTTCATCTTAGATCAATCCTTGGGTACATTTTTTATTTGACTTCAATATTTCAAGTTTTTCAACCTTCTTATAGATTTACCATATGGTCATTTCTTCATCTGACCTTGGATTATACCATATGAAGATGGAATTTTGCAATCTTAACATAGATACGAAGAAATTGATTATGATTAGACAATATTTTCATTCTTTGTATTTCTTTTTTTACTTCCTTTGAATCATCCTTATCCTTCTTTAAGTTGCTCACATTTCCTTATTTCAAGTGCTTAACCTCCTTTATAACTACGTAACTCAAGGCTGGAAACCTGGATAGTTGATCATGTTTCTCAAATGTTTCAAAACATACATTATATTGTTTTTTGTCTCTTGACCATCTATCTAAAAAAGCCTTTACAAGTTTTCCTCTAGAAGATGTTTTTCTTCTATTTTAAAAGAATACCACAATCTAAAAGATTCCTCCCTTGGATTGATGAGAATGCATTATATCTAACACTCTTAAAAAACATAGTATATCTATTTTTCTTCATCCCTAAGCTAAGGGCAAGTTTCTCAAAGTAGTTTCCAAATATCTATTAATTGATAAAAATATGACAAATAATAAAACAATTATTTAATAACATGAAGCATTCAATGATGAGAATTTAATTAGTAAAGGAATATATATCATAATTTAATTTATAGTATGAAAACTTCACATTTCTCCCTTACTTTATTTTAAAGCTAATCAATTAACCAACAAATTTTGACCAATTTAATTTCTAAAATCTAAATCTAAACTTGATAAGTTATGTTAGATAACAATTACATATATTTTCTCTTAATGAGTCAAATTAAGACTCAATTTGGAAGCATGGGCTAAAATCAAGATCTAATTGCTTTATGTCATGGATAGTTAATTTGTGTTGGATGCATTGAATTTGAATTTCAAAACTAAATGCATTTTCTAATCAACTAAATTCTATTTTCTCAATTTTTGTGCCTGTAATTAAATTCAAGTCCTAATTATCAATGAAACTGTAGACAAGGTATGAATTAGTGAACTTTCTTAATTTTGATTACCTCAATTTTTAAATTTTGGGTATCTACAATTTACCTTGTCAAGCAAATTGTAGTCAAGTTAGAGATCAAGTGAACGTTTCTTCACAAGGACCTGAGTTCAACTCTCCGAAAGTGTGACAACACTCATAATGTGATCATGTGATAGCTCAAAGTTATTTGAGCCCATGAGATTTATTTGAGGTGGCATATCTAAGTTGGAAGTAGAACTCATTCTTTTAACAAATTACCATTTACCTCCCAAAAAATTTGACGCAGGGAAAACCTGCGATACCCACAGTATGCATATAAAATGCATAATCTCGTCTTTCCCAGGAATTTCAATGACTTGCCTGGTCAAACCTTCATTACTTAAGGTTTAAGGCCCCTTAATTGGTCTCATGCGGAACGAGTTAATAACTAACTCCAATCTGACCCTTTGGTAATCCTTTGTTGTAGAACCCTTTAACTCAACCCCTTTAACCTTTATAACAATTGTGGTTAACTCTATACTCGTGCATATTAACCAAACCCCGCTCTACATGCCAACTCATCCTTTATTGCAATCGCGGAGTTCAAAGGACTCAATAGAATGTGCATTCAGAACTCCCATCTTGCAATATGTGATTGCCCTTTCCACTATTGATTTCGTCCACCAGATCAACGGTTGTTGCAATATCGCATCACACCATCATGTGACTCCATCACCTTTCGCATTTGATATGTGATAACACAATCAGACTTCAAATAGAATGAAACCGCGCCTATAACCTTCTCGGGTCCGCTCCTTTCCAATTCGTCAATTGAACAACAACTGAACAGCACTCGGGATTGAACAACAATCCGTAATTGAACAACACTCGGGATTGAATAGCAATTCGTAATTGAACAGCACTTCGTTGATTGAATAGCAATTCGCCAATTGAACAGCAGTTTTGTCCCACGTTGACTTTCACTCTCCGCCGTTGATCTTCTCTCTCCAGATCTAACGGTCATCACTTGTCCCGATCACCAAAACAATCTGATCGCCATCCTCCACCGATTGATCAAGGCACGCTTGATCTAATCATTCGATCCGATGGTCTGCGGGTCTTCAACAAGCACGCGGATTAACAAACAGCTCAACCCTCGTAGTTAATTGTGACATCAGCACTTGGAAAATGAGATTGACGGCTAGGGCTTAGTATGGGCCTTCGACCATTATCAAGAACTTCCACGCTCTCCTACCCCTGCTATTCTTCTTCCACCGTTAATACCCATTGAGCTAAATGATCTGATGGTTCTCGATCTTTTCTGCCTACTTCGCGTTTAAGCCCTTTCCTTTACTTTGTTTTTATGTTGTTCCTTCAATGTTCTTCTGTGGTTTCAGCTTCCTTCAGGGTTCTGGTCCTTCACTGTTCTGAATCACGACTTCCTCCTGAGCTTAGCTCCTCTCGCGCCTTTAGGGTTCCTTCACCTTCACTAATACATTAAAGGTTTCCTCATGTATTGTCGATGTGTACAAAGTCATAACACCACTTTGTTACTCTTCTCTGTATTTCGCCTCTCACTCTGCACATGCAAATTCTGTTACATAGAACTTACTTCTAGTTCACACACAGGTTACAATTAAATTACTCCATACACACACATACACTCAGAATTGAGTTGTTTGTATTAATAAACAGGTATTTACACAGTTTCTTCTCTCAAGCTTGATTTCCAATATTAGTGGCCTCTATTTCACAATTTGCCCATAGGCTTACAATCAAACCCTTCACACTCTAACTCCTGACTAACTAGCTAACCAACCCCTGACTATGCCTTTTAGGCTTACATTTATACAAAAGGATTCTACAACCAATTCCTGGTTTAGATCCATAACCTTCTCAACAAAATCTTAAAATATCTTCCTTATCTCTAAGGATCCTCTCTAATCCACAAAATCATGAATTAGCTCCTAATCTAAGATTTACAGTTAATTCTCAAATCTCTCAATTTCTCAACTATCCTGATTCTCTCATGTTCTCCCACATTCGGGAATATTTACTAATATGCCTTACTATTCTCTCATGTTCTCCTACATTCGAGAATATTTACTAATATGCCTCACTATCCTTAATTAAACCCCTATTCTAGCTCCTCTCGTTAAAATCACTCAAAACATTAATAATTACATTAATTCAAAACATAGGAAACCAACTTCCTTGAAAACACAAGACCCCCTATGTCTACTAAGATACAATGATATTGTTGAGCTGAATGCTCCTGCATCAGACTCTCAAGGTTGAAATTAATCATGATCTCCTGATCATGTGCTTCTAATCTGTGTCTCCATGGATCCCATGCTTTGTTCTATAGTTTGTCTTGGTTGTTGATGTTGTTTGTTGTTGTTCTCCAGGTTTCCACACTTTTATGCTGCATTGCCCCACTAGCTATGCTTTCACAATCTGTTGCTGTCTTTTTCTTGTTGCTGCTTTGTTTTATTTCTGTTGTCTTCTTCCTTTGAGACTCTTTTCTCATCAAATCCATCATCAATTCAATTTCCATGTCCAACTCACTTTGTTGGACTCTTTCCTCTTCCTCTCTTGCATATCCTTTGCAATCTTCATCAAGTTCTTTCTTCCCTACTGGTGCTTTCAGCCATTTCTCTAGTAGCTCCAATTCTGTCTCCCATTCACTAATCCTTTGATGAGAGTTTAGTCCTTCTTCTTTATTGACTACCTCAACAGCTTCCCTAGTTATCTCCATTGTGCCTATCATCATGATGGAATGATGATCCTTTACTATGTTTTCAGCTAACATAGTCTCTTCTTTAAATTTGTCTTTAATCTTCTGTTGGTTTCCTTCACTTTGTAGTTGTTGGTTCCTTACGGCCACCCTTACATCCTTACCCTCTTGTTGCTTATGAACTTCCATTTCATTCCCAAATAACTTTTGTTCAATTTCTTCGATCACAGCATCACACTCATTCATTCTATGCCTTGTTCTTGCAAACAAACTATTGGTTTGTGAACCAAAACACTCTTCTGTCTCCATGTCTTTTAAAGACCCTCTGCTACTATTAATTACTGATGTAACCACTTCTTTCCTATTTCCATTTCCCCCTAGCAACTTTTCCAGCAATTCAATTTCCTCCTTACATTTAACAAGTGTCTTTCATTTCCAGCTGTATCCTTTACACGGTCACTATTGCCCAACGATTCAATCGAACTGCCTTCCATAGACAATTCTGTCTCATTCACCTCCACAAAAATAAGTTCCTGTTCAACACTTATAATTCCTGAATTCACACAACAATTGTCAGTTTGAAAAATGTACGGCTCAACAGCCTCAACTAACGTTTCACATATCAGTTTTTCAGGCTGATATTCATTTCCTTCTTCCACAAGGAATTGTCCTTGTTTTATAACAGTTCCAAATATCAATTGATCAATAATTCCTTTCTGTCGCAACAATTCAATATTTTCCTCATTCAAGAGGCATTCTTCATCATACTTTGCTCTAGAATACTTATCCTCTGAAAGGTACTCTTCATCCTCTATCAGTGCATCTCTTCATCCTCTATTAGTACATCAGTATGCTGATCCAAGTTCTCCTCTGAACTCTGCTAATTTTTATCAAGTTTTGTGATAGCTTCATAAGCTTGCCAATCCTCTACAAAACCTGCATTCACAAAACAATCATTATAATTAAAAACATAAAACTTTAGTGTCTCTTCTTCCTTTGGAAACACTTCAGTATGTTGCTCTGAACTATCCCAATAGTTCATTGATCTCCATTCTTCATCTTCACCCAGAATTTCACCCTGTTCTGGTTTACAAATGGAAACTTCCATTTAAAACTCAACTTCTCTGAGTTTTCCCATCAGCCACTTTACTTGCCCCTGCTGTAGCCTTCTCTGTAGTTTATGCCACTTTACTGGCTTTTTCCTCGATACCCAACCTTGTCTCTGGTTTTCCTCCAGTATTCTCCTTAATACATCGAGTTGTTCTTTCATCTTTGCAATTTCCTTGTCAAATTCCTCTTGACTCATTCTCTTGACATTTGTCTTGGCATCCTCCTTCTTCACTTTTCTTCTGTTGTGGTCTTCCTCATAACCTCTGCTATTACTATCAGTAGTCATTTTCTCCTCCATCTCTATGAGTTCCTCACTCACTCACTATGAGTTGCATTAAAGCCTCTGCAACAGCAAGTCCTCTCTGTTGCTACTTACCTCACCAAGCTTTCCTCTGTACTAGGTCTTTTGGCAAGCCCTTGGTTCTTTACCTCTGGAACCTCTTTTGAGCACTTCTCTCTGCTCCTTTAGGCTTCAACTCATCTGCATCTTCTAAGAACATAATTGTCCTCTTGTATTTCAATCACAATGAAATATTTGGTTCTGACTACCTCTTATTTCACTTAGAAAGTCTTATCAGCTTCCTTCATTACTTAGCAATTCTACCCACATCCTTTGTGGAATTGCTCTTATGATCTTCTTGTGAGTTGCAACAATACCTCTGCAGTAACAAGTCTCCTTCTTGCTACATATGCCTCACTAAGCTTCTCTCCTCTGAGCTCAGTCTTTTAGCATCTCTCTGGTTCTTTCCTCTAGAGCCAATTGAGCACTCCTTGCTCTAGATCACTGCAAACTTCTAACCTTTTTTTGTCGTCACCTGTGCATCAATATAAAGACCACACACTCCAATCTTCAAATCAAATTAAAATAAAAACATACCATCTCACCTTCAAGACTTATGCACGATCTTGTTCTACCATTCACCAGCACTTTGAATGGATTTTCCTTTGTTCCCTTGCATCTGCAATTCTCCCAATATTCTGTTATACCTTACCTCTATGTGCTTACTGTTTGTCATATTAGAATCTGATCTCCTCTTGCCTGCTTTCATCACCATTCGCCTGTATACACACCTTCAAAACATAACTCTGTTCTAAATTCTTTTCAAAGAAATTTTCACACATAATTTCTTTGTGCTGCCTTAATATCAAATGTTTCAGCCACAATTCTGCTCTGATACCAAATGACGCAGGGAAAACCTGTGATACCCACAGTATGCATATAAAATGCATAATCTCATCTTTCCCAGGAATTTCAATGACCTGCTTGGTCAAACCTTCATTACTTAAGGTTCAAGGCCCCTTAATTGGTCTCATGCAAAATGAGTTAATAACTAACTCCAATCTGACCCTTTGGTAATCCTTTGTTACAAAACCCTTTAACTCAACCCCTTTAACCTTTATAACAACTGTGGTTAACTCTATACTCGTGCATATTAACCAAACCCCGCTCTACATGCCAGCTCATCCTTTATCGCAATCGCGGAGTTCAAAGGACTCAATAGAATGTACATTCAAAACTCCCGTCTTGCGATATGCGATTGCCCTTTCCACCATTGATTTCGTCCACCGGGTCAATGGTTGTCGCAATATTGCATCACACCATCATGTGACTTCATCGCCTCTCGCATGTGATATGTGATAACACAACCAGACTTCAAATAGAATGAAACCGTGCCTATAACCTTCTCGGATCCACTCCTTTCCAATTCATCAATTGAACAACAACTAAATAGCACTTGGGATTGAATAGCAATCCGTAATTGAACAGCACTTCACCGATTGAACAGCAATTCGCCAATTGAACAGCAATTTCGTCCCACGTTGACTTTCACTCTCCGTCGTTGATCTTCTCTCTCCAAATCTAACGGTCATCGTTTGACCTGATCACCAAAACAATCTAATCGCCATCCTCCACCGATTGATCAAGGCATGCTTGATCTAATCATTCAATCCGACAGTCTGCGGGTCTTCAACAAACACGCGAATTAACAAACAGCTCAACCCCCGTAGTTAATTGTGACGTCAGCACTTGGAAAATGAGATCGACGGCTAGGGTTTAGTACGCGCCTTCGACCATGATTAAGAACTTCCACGCTCTCCTATCCCCACTATTCTTCTTCCGTTGTTAATACCCGTTGATCTAAATGATCTGACGGTTCTCGTTCTTTTCTGCCTACTTTACTTCGTTTTTATGTTGTTCCTTCAATGTTCTTCTGTGGTTTCGGCTTCCTTCAGGGTTCTGGTCCTTCGTTGTTCTAAATCACGACTTCCTCTTGAGCTTAGCTCCACTCGCGCCTTTAGGTTTCCTTCACCTTCACTGATACATTAAAGGCTTCCTCTTGTATTGTCGATGTGTATAAAGCCATAACACCACTCTGTTACTCTTCTCTGTATTTCGCCTCTGACTCTGCACATGCAACTTCCGTTCCATAGAACTTACTTCTAGTTCTCACACAGGTTACAATTAAATTACTCCATACACACACATACACTCAGAATTGAGTTGTTTGTATTAATAAACAGGTATTTACACAGTTTCTTCTCTCAAGCCTGATTTCCAATATCAGTGGCCTTTGTTTCACAATCTGTCGGTAGGCTTACAATCAAACCCTTCACACTCTAACTCCTGACTAACTAGCTAACCAACCCCTGACTATGCCTTTTAGGCTTACATTTATACAAAAGGATTATACAACCAGTTCCTGTTTTAGATCCATAACCTTCTCAACAAAATCCTAAAATTGCTTCCTTATCTCTAAGGATCCTCTCTAATCCACAATCATGAATTAGCTCCTAATCTAAGATTTACAATTAATTCTCAAACCTCTCAATCTTTCGACTATCTTGATTCTTTCATGTTCTCCTACATTCGAGAATATTTACTAATATGCCTTACTATCCTTAATTAAACCCCTATTCTAGCTCCTCTCATTAAAATCACTCAAAACCCTAATAATTACATTAATTCAAAACATAGGAAACCAACTTCCTTGAAAACACAAGACCCCCTATGTCTACTAAGATACAATGATATTGTTGAGCTAAATGCTCCTGCATCAAAACTCAAACTATAATCGACTCAAATATTATTGTAATTTTTTTTTATTTTAACTATAATTATTTTTTACTTGTTTATAAAATATAGACTCTATTTAATCGATTAAAGTCCTCAAATTTAATGATATCCTTAAAACATATAATTCATATATTTGTTAATTAGTTATGTGATCTAAATAACTATTTCAACTCAATCAATTTTTTTATTTATTTATTAAACATAGCCCTACTTAGTTGATTAAGGTCATCTGATTTAATGATACCCTTAAAATGAGAAATCCATATATTTATTTATGAGTTATATTATCCAATATATTTAAATATTAAAGAAAAACATCAAAGATTAAATTGATTTAATTTTGGTATTTATAAGGACAAGTCATTTGTATCGTATCGTATTGAATCCACATAATAAAATTGAATCTAAGAAAATTTAAGTTATAAAATTTAATTGAGTTTTTAATTTATTATATTTCAACCTCAATTAATCAATTCCAATCCTCATGAACCTAATTGTAGGAAAGAATCTCAATAGGGTCCCAAAATAAAACATATGCATAGACAATACTAGCAATAGTAGGAATAGTTTCACAATTTTGGAAATCCACATTTATCCCTATCAACCTAATTGTAGGAAAGAATCTCAATAGGGTCCCAAAATAAAACACATGCATAGACAATACTAGCAATAGTAGGAATAGTTTCACAATTTTGGAAATCCACATTTATCCCTATCAAGTGTTGTCACTATGAAAGGACAATTACTTAATGTCTCATCAATTCTTGGTTATGCCTTTTTCACATATTCAGAAAATTTGCCAATGCTTATGGTCTTTATATGAATGCACAAAAATCTATTTTGTATCAAAACCATGTTTGCTATTGATGCCAAGTTGATGGGTTTGGGTATGAAATATTTGGGATACCATATTAAACCATGTAATTATAGGAATGTCGATTGGCTCTGGCTAGTTGATTGATTTTTTAGGAAAATCTTTGGATGGGAATATAGGAATCTATCCCTGGGCGGGCGTGTTATCCTTTTCCAAGCTGCTCTAAACCAACTAGGGGTATACTAGGCCCATCTTTTCCACATTCCTGCTGCTATCATCCTCTCCCTCAATCGGGTTATGGCTAATTTAATCTAGGGGGAAGTCATGTGCAAAAAAAAAAATCACCTTACGAAAATATCCAAGATTACTCTGCCAAAGGTCGTGTCCTAGGTTATGGTGATGTTGACATATCCCGGAATAGCTTATAGATGCCCTTAATAGAAGAGGCATTTTCTTCTAGAGTCAAGCCATTTCTATTTGGAGGGGTCTGTATCCTATCTAGAAGTGTGCTCAGGAACTGGGTTTATCTGGTCATTGGGACCTAGAATGGGAGCGCATAATTGCTGGGATGAAACAACTTGGGATTTGTCGAGCTGGAAGACATGACAAGTTAATTTGGTCAAGGAAGATGAAGAAAGAAAACATTAATGTGGCAGATATATACCTCTCTCTCTGTTCCATGGATTCAAATCTAACTGAGAAACACATTTTATTTGTTTTTTGGAAATCCAAAATCCCCATCAAAATTATACTCTTTACCTGGCTGGTTTTCCATAACAAAAATCTAACATGGGAAAATTTGCAAAAGAGGCAATGGCATGGACCTGGCATATATCCTATTTGTAAAGAGGAATCTGAAAACAACAACCATATCTTTCTCACTTGTCCTCTCACTACTCAAGTCTGGAAAGGACTCTCTTCTCACTTTGGCTTTTCATATATCCAACATGTTTGCATTGAGGACTGTCTATAATGGTGGAGATCTCAAAACACTGAATGGAGGATCATTCCACCTATACTTTTTTGGGAAATTTGGAAGTGGAGAAACAACCACATCTTTCAGAATTGCATTGAGAATTTCTACAAGGTTATTGAAAATATTATCATCTACTACACTCTATATTCCACAAATGACATTTGCTACAAGGTCCCTAGACACAAGAGGACTAAAGTTCAGCGGATATACCCTATGGGCTTTTTTGATGGGGCTACACAACAGCACATGTGGTTTTGGTTTTTGGCTTGCCATCTCGAAGGAACTGATTTGCAGAGCTTTCTAGCAAGGAGACAAGGGCACTAACACTAAAGTTGATGTAATGGCCTTATGGGGCCTTCTATGGTTCACAATTTTACTGGATATTCCTCTCATTCACATCCATGGAGATTCAAAAGTTATAATCGATCATATTATGGGATCAGCAAAAATCACAAATCTCTTAGTACTTGGATGGCTGACGAGGATAGAATTGTTATGGATGGAACTCAACAATTCCACTATCAGCCTTCAGGCATGTTGACAGGAAACAGAATATGGATGCAGATTAATTATCGAAGAGGGGCTTAATTGGCACCACTGGAAAAATGCACTTAACTATTTCCCTGGGCCAGAAGAACATTGATGTTGAGGACTTCCCCTTCCCTGGCTAAGTTTCCTCCATCTTCTCTTTAATTTTGCAAAATAAATTATACTGTACTTGTCTTTTAACCTTTTTATCTGCTTCTTATCATCTGCAGACGAAGAAATGCTGCTTATTCACACTGTACAGACATTTTGATGGAGGGATTATGTTCTGAGTGCATCTTTTGTTTTGCTGTTTCTGGCATGTATTTGATCATGCTTGTTTCAATCTGAATATGTATATGGACTATGGATTGTATATTTCCCTTTACATGCCACTTGACACTGTCAATTCTCGGCAGGTTTGTGGTTTGGCATTTCTGATGGGGCTCATATATTGTGAACTTTTGAAGGCATCTGTTATCTTCAATATCTGATATTAATATAAAATTATGCTTTTTTCGGACTGAAAAAAAAAAAAAACTGGGGTTCTTCCTGTAATCATTTAAGGTTCCGAATTGAATAGTTTGATCTAATTTTGATTATTTCCACAGTTCAATTTGGCATTTTATGATCAAGTTCCAACTCTAAATATAATCCATTCAATTTATACGATAGTAACTCAATTTGCATTTCAGGATTATACTTGGATCTTTTGAATCTTCCTCAATCATCAACTCTCGTAATAAAATTGAGATACTTCGTATTGCATCTTTTTAACCGGTCAATAATTACACTTCTATATAAGAAAATTAATATTCATCTCCATATAAATTTGGACTATGATGAATCGATATAGACAATAAAAGTAAAGTCATTAGAAACTACTCAGGCCATTGGATGATTCAGTGAATAAAGATTGTATTTTGGGCCATATGAATCAATATAAACAATACCCGTAAAATCGCTAGAATCTACTCGGGTCATTCTATTATTCAGTCAATAAAGATTGTATTGAGTCCAATGTCTTCAAAGTCAAATCATCAAACACTCCTCAGGTTAACCTAAGATTATATTCAGTGCAAAGTCTTCAAATTTATAAAAATGCTTTTGTATTTATTTCTTTTCCTTGAACCTGGTGAGCTAGCTAGACTGGTTGTGTGTGAATAAAGATTGTATTTTGGGCTATATGAATCAATATAAACAATAGCCGTGAAATCACTAGAATCTACTCAGGTCATTCCATGATTCAAAGAATAAAGATTATATTCAGTCCAGTGTCTTCAAAGTCAAATCATTAAACACTACTCAGGTTAACCCAAGGTTATATTCAGTGCAAAGTCTTCAAATTTATTTATTTCTTTTGTATTTATTTCTTTTCCTTGAACCTGGTGAGCTAGCTAGAGTGGTTGAGTGCTTTGAACTCATGCATGAGGCCTCGTGGTCAATTCTCTGCATTGATTACTACTGTAGCATGCCTCGCTCAATATGACTGTTGAGACAGGGACAGTAATCAACACCAACAGGCTTGCACTGGTTACCATCTGTGAATGTGAGGAAATGCCCAAGAGTTTCCTCACAAGGTATTCCTTGGAAAAAAAAATGTTATTTTTCCCATTTATAATCCTTTTAAAAGTGGGGTTTTAGCAATATAACAAGGACTACTCATCTTAATAGTTTAAAGAAAACGTTTTACTAAAATTTGTATATTGGAAAGACTAGCATGGTGTACACCAGAGTCTATATGTTTCTAACGAATGACAGAAGCCTCTTACAATATCAAAGTAGAGCACCATAATAAGCACTGAAGAAAGAACATTCATGTAGACAGGGAGCAAATAATTGAGGCCTTGGTGAGGAATTGTCACTTTTCATATAACAAACAATTAACCGTTAAGCCTTTTATAGCAATAAATCAATCTTTCAGCCTTCATATAAAACCAATATTTAGTGGACCTATGTAGTCACACCTGTGACAGAATTATGAATTCAAGTAGCATTAGAATTATGAATCAAAGGAAAGCTGCACTTCAAACATATAACAGAACTCAGACATGGACAACTGTGGTCTTGGACAATGGAGAGGCAACAGTATGAAGAATTATTGGGACTAGCAATGACTGGGGACCAGCAACTACTATCTAAATTCTTGAAAATTAACATGGCCAGTAGCCTGGGCGTGTTCCACAGCTTCCTACAAAATAAATTAAAACATGAGAAATCAGGCCCTCCAAATATGCCCCAAAAATAGAACTTCAAAATTGGAAGGTAACGTAGATGAAAAAGTTGCAATTGTTTCAAACCTTTTGACCTACTACTCCTATTTGACAGACCCCACATCGCAAAGTGAAATTTGCAGTATCTGTGTAACTCCTCTTCCTGCAGAACCAAGTTCATAAAGATAAATTCTCTTCTATCAGCTGAATAAAAACGCATTTGAACTACAAAGAACAATGAGGAACAAGATGTTCTTGTTACTACGTAAGATCTTACAAAAACTCCAAAAGAATAAGATGAAAAGAAAGAAAAAGGCCTTCCAACAAGATAAAAACACCTTTGCTCTTCTTTAACGAGACTCTCAGCAAGTGTTTCAGCTACACCAATGCTACCATCTTCGTTAATAGGAAAAATTGTTTGGTCAACTACATCAGGAGCACCCTCAAAAGGTGACATCTGCAAACAAAAGCATAGCCAGTTACTCGTATCATATATCAAATCAAGATAAACTAGGAAGAAAAGTTAATCGGAATCTATGAATATAATGCTAGTAGGAATGCTAGTGGATCTGCGAACAAGAAATCAATCCTGAGAATTCAATAGCTTATATCAACAAATCAAAAAGTATGACTTAAACAAATGGTTTAATTGTACCATACAGCTAAAGCATCATAATGCAAGCCATCGTAAATCAGCATGACTCGTTCTGTGTAGCCTTTTCCCTGTCAAGTAATATTGCCCTTAAATACATAGAAAATCATGCTCAGCATTTATAAGATTAGCGCAGATGCAGCTGCAAATCTAACAAGAAACGCCTTCTAATCTTCCTTTCTACTTGTATCTAAAACGTCAAGGTAAGATGCAATGCAAGAGATATGCCTCTATAGACACACCTCTTAACAAGGGTAAGAAAAACACCTGGCCATACAGGTCGCAACGGGATGATTGGACATCGTATGCTGCAATTTCACGACCATAATAATCTGCTAAAATTGACAGCTCAATGGCACCTGCAAATTTAGGAAGATAACTCTCAGGAAGATCACCTTTTCAGTTAATAACAAATAATCATGCACTAAATTAAGGTTCTTGACAGCAGAACTAAATCATAGACGGTTAATCTTGTTACCGCATGAGAAACTTGGCTTACCATTCCCACTGTCCTTTTTTAAATTCCAATATTTATTCTTGAATATCTTAAATCAACCATCTTTGCCGAAAACATAAGCATGGAATGATTAAACTAATAAAAAATGCAATCATGCCCAACTCGTATAATTCAAGAGAGAAGCAAAAGTAACTTTTTAAAGTTTTAATCTTGGGAAGTTTAACCCTGCCAATGGAAATAATGTAAGATTATATGTTTAATGTACACAAATGGAAATGATTAGACTAAGAAAAGTATAAATCATGCCCAGCTAGTATATAATTCAATAGATAAGCAAAAGTTACTTCTTTGGGATGTTTAACTATGCCAATGGAAATAAGAAAAAAGATAATATTATTAACCTCCCGAAATTACCTAGAAGGTAGATCAATAGGACTCAAAAGTACACTGGTAGTGATAAGCAATTCTAGAAGCTATAAGTGTAAGTGATTACATCCATCAACACAGTTGAAAAGTGGCCTAATCCAGTCACAGTAGAAGTAGAAATAGAAGCAGAAGAAGAAAAAGCTACTTTGAGACCCGTATACACCACCACAGCAGTATAGGAAGCTCCAGATTCCGTGTCTACCTCAGCGATGGGGCCTATGCACTGCCAAAAAAGGCCCTTAGGAGAATATATGGGACTGAGAGGACCTCGCAGGGAAATCCTGAGAAGAAACCTGGAACCGACGGATGAAACTCTCCTAATACTCTATTCAGAGAAAGTAATAATCAGACAGTACAAACTGAAAGAAAAAAGAAGAATATTTCAATTATTTTCACTTCAAGATAAGAAGGTGATGCTAAAGATTGTAAAATAAGCCTTTCCAGTGGGAATATAATTTGGAGAAAAATGTTAACAAGTTCTCGATAATAAGCTTGACCTGCAATATCAATCTAAGAAAAACGAAGCTGGCCAATTCCCGGAAGACACTTAGAGATACCCATTTAAAGACCCAAAAGTTTAAGACTTGTGAGGGAGGTGGGTGTGGAGCTGCACAATAGTTTATCAGCGGAGAAATCTCTACATACAGACCATGTAAATGACCATACTAGAGACCTTTGAGAACACATGAGGAATTGTTCGAGTATGCAACTCAGAGTAATTAATTGTATAATAAGAAAAAATAAGTCCAATAATGATTCATGAATTGTCGTGTCTTATATCCAGACTCTAATTAAAAAAAATATATCTTATTAATTTCATCTCTCAATGAATCATAATTAAGGTTAGTAACTATTTTTTTAATCCTATATTTGAGATCTACACATACAGAAAAGATCATTACACTTCACATTTTCATGTCCGATACACGGAAGGCTAACATGTATTGATGTTCTTGAGTGAACCCAAATCACAACATACAAGCCACACAGGTCAACCTACAATCCACGGTCCAGTATGTATAATTATTAATAAAATAAGACGAGTACAATAATACATTCCGTTGTCTTATATCTTAAACTACAGCTAGTGAAAAGTTATCTCATTAATTTCATCGTTGTCAATGAATCATAATTAAGGTCAATGTTGCACGAGGCGGGGAAGTTTTTTTGAAGTGAAGAGTCGGAAGTATGAACTTTCAAAAATCTTCAGAAGCGTGTGTGTAAATATATGTATATATATACACTTTTAATTCCTCTCACAAAAATCTTCAGAAGCGAAGCATTTCAGAAGCATCTATATATATATATATATATATTCAAAAAACATCTAAAATACCAAATTAATTGCAGAAGATATGAAAACATGCATATTTGTATTGAGAAATGTAAATAGTTTCAGGCTTCATAATTGTTGTACTCATTTCAATATGTATCCTATGTAACAAACAAGAAAAGAATAAAGGAAAATTATTATTATTAAAGCATGGGTTTCATGCTCATTATTGATGGTATTCTAGGTAAAAGCATGTTCTTCATGCTTTTAGGGTTTGTTAGGTCTTAGGATTTATTGTCATTAGTCAATAGATTCAACATCATGTTTATAAGACTCTTCCGGGCAATTTGTAATTGTAAAAAGAATTATTTTTAAGTCTAGAAAGTCTTAGAATCTCCAAAAGTACAAGTCGGCCCTGGGATCATCAAGTCAGCCTAAAGGAGGGAATTCGACCCCTTGAGAAGGCTATATAAAGGAGCAATTCGACTTCATTTGAGACACACTCACTCACAAGTTCGATCTACAAGAAAGAGTTTGATCTGTAGTTGGAAAAGGCAGAAGGAGAGTGAAGGTCTAGAAGAAGCTAGAAGGACGAAATTTCTTTTTTTTGGGCTCTATCTCTCTCACGCATGTGAAATTCTAGGGTTTCTGGGTTGCAAAAATAGGCCGAAGTTGCAGGTTCGAGTTGCAGTAGGACGAGGTGCAAAATCTGGTAACTGGAAGAGGGAAAACCCTTATGTTGACCTCATTGACATTGGGAGAGTTGTCTTGCTCTAATTAGGTCTCAGGAGGAGGCTATATTAGGGTTTTCAAGAAGCTACAAGGACGAAGTTGTTGGGTCGAAGTGGTAGGTCGAATAACAGTACTATCATTGGTAGGTCGAAGTTGCAAGGTGTAGCAGTTTGGTGCAAAATAAAATAAGGACTTGAGAAAGTGTTGACTTGGTACTAGGAGAAGGACTTGGTCTAGGGATTGGGTCTTTGTATTTCATTTGAAGCAGATTCTAAGAGGAGAAGAGTTTCTGGGTTTTGCCCTACCTGAGAGCCTAAGGTCCAATGGAATGTGCAATAGCTCTACACATGTGACATTTATCCATAGTCCAAGAACTCGCTCCATTTTTGGAATGCGAGCGAGTTTCAAGGTATTCCTATTGTCAATGTGTTAACACTCAAATTCAATGTCAACAGCATCACAAGATGGCCCAAAATTGCAGGTATTCTGCCCCGTAACGAGTTTTCGCTGAGATCTAAAACCTACAAATTAGTTAAATTGCCTATTTCTAGAGGAATGGCACTGACGAAATTATTGTCCGCAAGGAGGAGATTGGTAAGATTTTGCATTTGTCTCAAGGAAGAAGGTATACTTCCATGGATGTTGTTTGAAGAAATGTCAAGGTAATCTAATGCAGAAAGCTTAGAGATATTACCTGGTAAGAAACCTATAAAGGGGTTGTTCTGCAGACGAATGCATTCAAGTGAGACATAATATTGTAGAAGGTTAGTGATGTTCCCCTCTAATTGATTATTGAAGATGGCAAGACAGATCAAAGAGGTACCGTTGCATAGCCCAGAGGGAATCGATCTGCACAATCCATTGGAATATGAATTAAGCTTCTCCAGGTTCCCAAAGCTTCCAAATGGAGCAGGCAGTGGGCCTTTAGACATGTTTTCACTAAGATACATCTAGCTCCTGCAGATTTGTACGATTGGCAAAGGATGAGGGGATCAACCCTGACATGTTATTGGAATCTAAGTGCAAGACTCAAATTCTTCAAAATGCCCATTTCATATGGTATAACCCCAGTCAAATTATTGGTGGATGCATCAAATGCCTCCAACTTCAATAGTCTAGTGAAAAACCCCCAAGGGATGGAGCCCGTAATATGATTTTCATAAACTCATAAATATCTCAAATTTTCCAGCAAAGCTATCTCCCATGGTATCGTACCTTCTATGGAGTTCTCATAAACTGCAATGGCTTCGACGTGGTTGCAGTTGTCAATGGAAGAAGGGATGGTACTGGTCAAATAGTTTTGTAACAATGTCATCTCTCAATGTTTTTTAGATTCCTAATTTCCCAGCGAATCTTTCCTTGCAATCTCGCAGTGTCGAAATATGAAATTCGCAGCAGGTTGCAACTGGTGATTTTGGGCAGTAGAGAGCAACTGAAATAGTTGGAGTATGCGGTTATTGTATCAACATTGGCAAGCTTTCCAATTGACGAAGGAATGATACCATTGAGATTATTTGTATCCACCAAGAGCATAGTCAAGCTTATTAGATTACCCAGTGTAGGCGAAATAATACCTGATATATTGTCGACACTGATATTGTTGGTACTAATATCAAAACTATAAGAATGCTACAATTTGCAATATCCAGAGGGATGAAGCCCGTGAAGAAATTGTTGGCGACATTGAGTTCTCGAAGCTTTGTACCCGATAACCTATTGCTCGAAATTTGGAGCTTCTCCAGGGAAACAATCTTGCCTATTGCACTTGAAAGACGGGCATAGAGCCCATTATATGGCAGGGAAATTGATGTGACCCGCCTTCTATAACTGTTGCAGTGGACTCCTTCCCAGCTACACAAATTGACATCAAAAGAGTTGTTGTTTCTCCAACTTGAAAGAACATTCAAAGGAACTACAAAAGATGACTTGATTTCTAAAAGTGCCACTCCATCTGCCGACAGACCATTACTGTTGCAAATAAGTGCAGGTAATGGGCCAAAATAACTGATGTGAGTATTAATGACAATAAACATTAACATTAGACACGGAAGATTATAACTTTCATTCTCAACTTGCCTACTCTGTTGGCTGGACCAAGCAACATCCTGAGCAATTGGCTAAGTGAATCTTGGATAAATATGGTGCGAGTGGCTCCTATAGTCAGTGACCACAAAACTTGGTAACCCTACCCTCTTTGACGATAAAATTTATCATCCAATTCAAGCATCTAAGTATTTGTGTGAGCATAGTAACTAATTATTTATTTAAATTTTATATGGGAATCGTGACTCGTGAGAGACAAGAACCTAGTCATCTTTGACCAAACTACTTATCAGTAACTGTGTCAGCCATCTTCAGACTAATATAATATTCATACAACTCAAAAGTCAAAGTACTTATGTGATGATGGTGAGAAGATGAACCAAAGTAATACTACCCCTTTCGACCAAAGTACTTTCCATACAATTCACGCCAAGAGATTTTGTGGAGTCGTTGTCTTTTATCCAGTATTTAACCTACACTGAACATTCGTTGACAAGGAAATTTGAACTGTAAACTGCGGCTTAGTGCCTTTAGTCGTCGACATGTGTTACGGTGCTACAACAATAGCCTAAAAGAGAATACTGTTGGAAGTTATCACTGGAAGAAAGACTAGACTCCACGAAGTCTTTGAGCAATTCTTATTTCCATTGTGTTTTCGGCACGAACAGTTAGGCACCAAAATCAGCGACGTACGTTGAATGTAACATCTAATTTTCACAGGCAGGATGTCAAAAGCAACATGTTTGATTGGTGCACCAACAGGTAGGCAAGAGGTCAAAGAGCACATGTTTGCTCAGTACGCCCACGACTTTTGGCGAGCAAGGAAGTTTGTGTGCAGCTTTTGAAAAATTAGAAGCCATTCAGAACATACAAAGTCACCCCCCTCCTTACCTTTTCTTGTTTTTCTTCTTATTGGTTGGATGCAAATATTATGATATATAATGAATATCATAAAAGCATAATAACTAAAGTATACACTCATTGCATCCTCGCGTTTAATATTTTTTGACAAACAGTGTGTAAAAATGTTAAATTTAAATATTTAAAAATTTTATCTTATATAATTTTTAATTATTTTATATCTATAATTCCAATAATTCAAATTAAATATATTTTAAAATGAAACAGCTAATAATTTGATTGGGCTAGCTTAGCTTTCTATTCATCCATTTTTATATTTTAAAATGAAACAGCTAATAATTTGATTGGGCTAGCTTAGCTTTCTATTCATCTATTTTTATAGTTATCCATTGATCCAAATGGATAAACGAGTTAAGATTTTTATTTATTTGAGGAAGTTACTTATATTCTCAAATTGATTGTGCTATTTTCATATTGACTAGTATAATTTCACTGTAAAGTTAATCAATTAATGGGCTGAGATTGCAGTTTTCATGTACTCGGGGAACTAGTTTGAGCAGTTTAATTGAAATTTTTTTATTAATTGTTGCTGCATTCCCCCTTGAAAGGCTCTGATAATATTTCGATGCTGAAATTTAAAAATGTTGGATCAAATGTACATGTTTCGTTGAAATTATAACAATTTAATAATCCTACCGGTGTCTCTTTGCACCTTCTGGGGCAATTGCTAGTACTATTGTGACTCATATTTTGTAGTCCCATTCACCTATTTAGTTCACTTGTGGACATTAATAAAATTTATCTTTCTTGTTTCTTTTTAAGTTTCTATACATTTACAGAATTATTACCCTCAATGAGGTTATAAGATGACTAAAAACATTAATTCCCTAAGCAATGACAAAATCCATCCATCTACTTTACAACTTCCCAGTTAACCAAGCCCCAAGGGTTCGCTCAACCGGTCAAATCAGTACCTTGCCGATTGGGAGGTCACAGGGTCAATTCTCCCCGAAGCCCTTGGGGTTAGGCCTAGTTATTGGTCCAGGGGCTTGATTCCCTTCAGGGTTGATCAGCTCAGATATTTTCGTGGGCATAGCGGCCACCCAATGACCAGAGTGTCCGTGAACCACACCAAAAAAAAAAATCTTCCCAGTGAACCAAGTCAAGGGTTAGATGACCCTCAACTAGGACTCAGGGGTTGAATTGTAACTTTTAGATCCATTTTATGAAAATGGCAACAAATGACATATCAGTAAACAGTGTGTGGCACAGAAACCATATCCTACCATCTCAGGGCCAAATTTCTGTATGAAAGATAATCTCGAAAATGGAGACATTTTATACTGTTAAGTTCAGAAGGATAATAACCCAAATTTTGCGCAATTAATCCCCAGCAAGCAAAGAATAACGAGAATCGGGAAGGAGAGGTGAGTTCGTTATTAAATTGTTTAAAGTACAAATGTGCAGAAATTGCATGTGAAACCAATGGTTTTCCAGAAGGTTTCAGCATGTTTCTATAGGAAAAACAAAGAATGTTGGATAGAGAATAAAATTGTGAATAAAACGCCAAAAAAACACTTTAAAACAATTGTGTAAGTTGCCCCTGTATAGTTTTACACTGTGTAGAGATTGTCCCCACCTTTCAAGCCCTTGATTTTGCAACAATAAGCAATTAAAGCATGTTAAAATTGGCAACTAGGGCCAAATTCCACCTTAGGACAGCTCATATGATGGAGATGATTATTGCATTGGATTCCTCTTTTCGAGAGGTCCAATTTTGATATAAAGATTATCTCATTCTGACAGCAGAAATGGAATTTCTTCAACAAACATTAATATAAATACTACTGCAGATATCACACCGTAATACAGAAACAAAAATATGCACACATTGACACAATTATTTTGGACTAATGTCCCCGAAAAGACCCAATGTGGGAAAACCGGTGTAGCAAGGGAGTATTTTATTATTCAGCAATTTTCTTGTACAATAGGGTGCCAAACTGGCTTACCCACAGATAGACAAACTTCCAGCGCTTTTCTAAACCCAGCGTAGGCCCTACTGACCTCTACTACAGCCTGAAACCCTCTGCGTCAACCTGAAACCCTCTGCGTCAACCTACTGAGGCTCTGCGCAACCTCTTCGTGCTTCTGCGTCACTCCTGCAACCTCTGCGTGGATGACGCGGGCCCTTCTGGCTCTATGCAGTCTCTGGTGCCTCTGCGTGGGTTCCTCTAGCTCTGCGTTTGCCTCTTCTGCGCTGATCTCCCGTCTCTCTATTCCGTACTTGCTGCCTCCTAACTGCTCTCTAGACCATTGGTTCAATTTCTCAGCGAACCCCACTCCAGAAATTGAATTGATTGGTCTCCCTCAGTGTGTTCTCCAAGTGCCCCTCAAGCTTCCTCTTATACTTTTCCTGTTGACATCTCAATGGCCAAGATTAAGTCCCTAATCAACGGCTAAGATTAGATCTGGCTTGATCCATGTCTTTTGGACCATTCTAACACATATTCATATTAATACACATTAATATTTTATTTTCCCTGAGTTTAGACTTAGGGACTCCATTAAAAATATTAATTATTTTAATATCTCCTGATCTGTTTAAAATCTGCCCAAACCCTTTCTAGGTATTGGAGATCTTATGTGCCCCAACCTCTCCACCAAATTTCGTGGCTAGAGCACATCCAATGCTACCCTAAATCAACATTCCCTCTTAACGAGGACTGTGTTCTACCAATACTCCTCACTGAGTATTACTCTGATCATCCGGCATCAGTACCCGTGCTGATGCTAGGCCTTCCTACCCAACATCCCCTACACTACTGCCTCTTGTACTGCTCCCCATGACTCTGATACTGCCACTGTTGCATCTGTACGACAATTCCCTCTCTATCCGTGCTGCTGCTGGTCCTTTCTCCAACACTACATCCGCACTGCAACTCCCTCCGCATTTGTGCTACTGTTGGTCCTTTCTCTCAACACTGCATCTGCACTGCAACTCCCTCTTCATTTGTGTTGCTAACACACTACTTCTGAAAGGGGTTCTTTACCATCCCCATCTTTTCCCTGAAGTAGTCAAATTTTGACTTTCCAAGGGCCTTGGTGAGGATATCTGCCACTTGTTCCCTTGTAGGAGTGTAGCTCAATATACTTCGACCTATCATGGAACACTGGATTCTCAGAGAGTTTAATGCAACTCCGATTATCACACATGATCCTGGTTGCCTCCATATTTCTTCTGAATAGGTTTATCACCAGTTTTCTAAGCCATATGGCCTCACACGAAGTTTTGCTTGCTGCCATATATTCTCCCTCAGACGAGCTCAGAGCCACGGACCTATGTTTCCTACTACACCAGGAGGTCATTCCTGATCCAATGTTGAAACAATACCCAAAGGTACTTTTCCGATCCACTGAACTTCCTGCCCAATCTGCATCAGTAAATCCACTCAACTTGATATCCTTCCCCTTGTTGTACAAGAGCCCATAATCAATTGTTCCCTGTAAATACCTAAGAACGTGCTTGGCTGCTGCCCAGTGAGCCCTCTTTGGTTCCACCATGAACTGACTGAGGGTGTTGACAGCATAGCAAATATCTAGCCTGGTATTGACTAGATACATCAAGGACCCTATGAGCTGTCAGTATAGGGTGGGATCGATATCCTTGTCTTCTGATGCATCAATCTTCTTCTAGTTGGTGATCATTGGTGTAGCCATAGGTCTACAGTCTCCCATCCTGAATCTTTTCAGGATTTCTGTAGCATACCTTCCTTGCCCAAGGAAGATTTCTCCTTTCTGCTGCCAAACTTCCAACCCTAGGAAATAGTGCATTCGTCTCAGATCCTTCATATCGAATTATGTGGCTAGATTGTTCTTGCAGTCTTCAATTAGTCTGGATGATCCTATTAGGAAGAGATCATCCACATATAATACTAAGATAAGTGGCTCGCTCTCTATGACCAGATAGTAGAGATTCGGATCCACGTCACTCTTGACAAACCCCATCTTCTGCAAGTAGCCATCTATTTGACCATACCATGCTCTTGGTGCCTGCTTCAGCCCATACAAGGCTTTCTTCAGTCTGCATACATGAGACTTCTTCTCATGAGTTTCAAAGCCCTCTGGTTGTTCAACGTATACTTCTTCTTCTATTACCCCGTTCAGAAATGTTGTCTTGAGTCTTGACATCCATCTGATGGATCTCCCATCCCATCTGGGCTGCAAGAGATATCACGGTCCTAATAGATGTATACCTGGCTACGGAGGCGAAGGTTTCCTCATAATCAATCCCTTCCTTTTGAGCATACCCCTTAGCCACAAACCTAGCCTTTTATTTTTCAATACTGTCGTCCGCAGCATATTTGATCTTGTAAATCCATCTCGAACCTACCACAGATCTATCTTGAGGCCTTGACAACACCTCCCAGACATCGTTTACCATTATGGAGTTATACTCCACCATCGCATCTAGCCAGACCTGATGTTGAGCTGCCTCCTTGAAGCTGGCAGGCTCTCCATCCTGAGCTACTAACGCCTGATACTTGTCTGGTTGTTTTCGCTCCCTTTTACTGTTCCTTGGCTCTCCGATGAAGTTCTCTGCATCACGCAGAATCTGACGAAGTTCCCTGCTGGTTCTTCCTCTACCAACAAGTTCTTTTGTTCACTCATCTTCCTCATCCTAAGAATCTTCCTGTCCTGAGGAAGGATTCTTCACTTCCGTTGGTTGAAGAAGCATGACTAACGGATCCTCTTTCGACTACTCCTTTGAAGGAATTTCGCGAGATATTCTAAAGCCTCTGACCTCCATGAACTTTACATCTCGTCATACTACTACCTTCCTGCTCCTTGGAAGATAGATCCTGTATGCCTTGGCGTTCTCGCTATATCCTGCCAGATACCCCTTTTCTACAGTCTGATCCAGCTTCTTCCTCTTTTCTTCGGGTATGCGACAATATGCCAAACTCCCAAATACCCTGAAATGACTGACTTTAGGTGTCTTCCCAGTGAAGAATTTCTCAGGAGTAATCTTGCCCAATGCCCGATGAGGAGTCTTGTTCTGAATGTAGACAGCTGTGTTGCATGCTTCCACCCACAGGAATTTTGGCATGTCTTGATCATACAGCATGGCCCTAGCTGCCTCTACAATAGTCCTGTTTTTCCTTTCTACCACCCCATTCTGCTCTGGATTGTAGGGAATGGTCCACTCTCTTCTGATGCCCTCCTTGGCGCAATAATCGGTGAAGTCCTTATCGACATACTCTCCACCATTATCTGAGCGCAAGACTTTTATTTTCTTACCTGTTAGATTCTCCACTAGACCCTTGAATTCTTTGAATCGACAAAAAACCTCATCCTTGGTTTTCAGAAAATAGATCCAAGTTTTCCTCGAGTGGTCATCAATGAAGGTAAGGAAATACTTGGCACCACTGAGAGCTTTGACAGCCATAGGTCCACAGATATCTGAGCGTATCAATCCTAGTACACTCTTGGCCCTGTGGTTACTCCTAGGAAATGCCGCCTTGGCATACTTTCCTAGAGCGCATCCCCTGCATACATCATCTCGTTTCGTACTCAGATCCGAAACTCTTGTTACAGTGCTCCTGAGAATTCTCAAAGCTCCATGGTGCAAGTGACCCATCCTTCTGTGCCATAGTTCATTCAAGTCTTTGTCCCCATGACTGCCTATTAGTGCCATTGGAGATTCTAGTTGTAGTCTATACAACCGATTACTTTTGATCCCGATCTACACTTTCTTTTTCCAGCTTGGGTGTTTGACGCATACCTTTTCCTTGATGAAGTAGACGTCATAGCCCTTGCCTTGTAGTTGTGACACGGAAAGTAAGTTCATCCCCAATCCTGGTACATGCAGTACATTTGTGGCACGAAACCGCTCTCCCAATTCTATCTGAAAAACTATGGTACCCTTTCCTACTAGAGTACACTTTGCCTTGTTCCCCATGGTGATCTGAAATTTCATCTTCCCTTCTCAATATTCTAAGAAACACTCCCTGATTCCCGTCATATACCACGAGGCTCCACTGTCTATATGCCATACTTCTGATGATGTAGCACTAGTCATGCACGCCACTTCTTCTTCCAACCTGGAAGCCAACATAGAGAAATCGAAATCTCTCTCTCTTGTGAAATCTTCTGAAAATCTACGAGAGTCCCCTGAGGTGGATGCCTCTGCATCGTGGTCTCGACTCATAACTGATTTTCCCTTTCTATCTCTAATTACTTGCTCTGATACCATGTGAAAATTCTATCACTGCAACGATTGATTTACTTATCCTACTTATTTCATCACAAGTTATTCATGAAATTACTTCTACAAACATTAAAATAAATATTGCTGCAGATATCACACTGTAATACAGAGACAAACATATGCACACATTGACACAGTTATTTTGGACTAATGTCCCTGGAAAAACCCAATGTGGGAAAATTGGTGCAGCAAGGGAGGATTTTATTATTCAGCAATTTTCTAATACAACAAGGTGCCAAACTGGCTTACCCACAAATAGACAAATTTCTAGCAGTTCTTCTGATCTAGCGTAGGCCCTACTGACCTCTGCGTCAGCCTACTGAGGCTCTGCGCAACCTCTCTAGCCTTCTACGTCACTCCTACAGCCTCTGCGTGGATGACGCAGGCCCTTCTGGCTCTGCGCAGTCTCTGCTGCCTCTACATGGCTTCCTTTGGCTCTACTTCTGCCTCTGCACTGATCTCCTGTCTCTCTGTTCCGTACTTGCTGCCCCTGACTGCTCTCCAGACCACTGGTTCAATTTCTCAACAAACCCCACTCCAGAAATTGAACTGACTAATCTCCCTCAGTGTGTTCTCCAAGTGCCCTACAAGCCTCCTCTTATACTTTTCCTGTTGACATCTCAACGGCCAAGATTAAGCCCCTAATCAATAGCTAAGATTAGATCTAGCTTGATCCATGTCTTTTGGACCATTCTAACACAGATTTATATTAATACACATTAATATTTTATTTTCCCTAAGTTTAGACTTAGGGACTCCATTAAAAATATTAATTATTTTAATATCTCCTGATCTGTTTAGAATCTGCCCAAACCCTTTCTGGTTATTGGAGATCTTATGTGCCCCAATCTCTCCACCAAATTTAGTGGCTAGAGCACATCCGATGCTACCCTAAATCAACATAAGTATGGAAAAGGGAAAGATGGGACACATTATTTCAATCATGGATTCCCAAGTAGTACCCCTTTCTAAATCGATAGGCCATTAGGGCGGTCCCGCAAGACTAGGATAGAAAATTAAGCCCCCATCTAAGGTGAGGGAACAAGACTACAGTTAAAACTTAAGACCCTTCTCTCTTCCAAGTCACCCCACAATTCATGCCAAATTCCCAAAATACAAACAAGCATAAACACTCATATACAAAATGAATATAGTACCTTTTGACCAAAAGCCCACCTTCCAACATGCAATCTTGACAAATGGGCGAGGGGGCATATGATTGATGCAGGGGACGGAGATATGAATGGCACATCACATCGGCTATAAGGTGGCTCTCAAGGTTTGTTGACTGGAAGAGATGAATAGGAGAAAATTTCCTCCTAGGGGTCACCCACTTTTGGTCGGTAACACGGTTCTCTAAAAGGTTTCCCAAAACAATTTCACATATCATAAAGGAGCAAGATTTCAAGATAGATTTAGCAATTATATCACAACAAAATTAGAAACCATACTACATAAATTCAATATGCAAAATATAGAAGATATGTGGTAATCTTACAAAATTTCCGAAGAGAAACACTTCAATCAATCCTAGGAAACCATCTCCAAGAGAAACTCGCACCGCAAAAAATCACATTTTGCCCAAGTAGAAACAAGAAGACTAATTGGCACTCTTTAGAGAGAACAGAGTGATGAGCGAGTGCAAAAATGAAATAAGGCTACCTTGATTTATATGAGGTATAACAAGACCTTATTCATAATTTTACAAGCAAAGCCCCGAAACAAGTTTGCTCAAGTGTTCAAAAAGTGCGAGGTCACAAGCCAACATCAATATAGCTCAAAAATATAACAATAAATGTCAAAACAACCCATTATGACGTCATCCTCCATGAATGCTCAATATGCCACAAGCAAGTGACAAAAGGATCACGAGTGCCCCATACTCCAAGGAAAGATCAAAATACATGGGTATACCTCCAAAACCATGATGTCATCCCAATTGCACCCTATGTCACCCTTCTAGGGGCAAAAGGAATTATGTGGCACCATTGTACTCAAGCGTTCGACTCCAAAGGCGATGTGCAAGCTCTTCCATATCACCTCATGGATAACCAACCATCATCTGGGCTTCAAAACAAGCAACGCAAATCAAATAGTGTCAAGGCCGGCCTAGGGGTGTCTTGGGTCCATCTAGGCACGTCATCAATAAATTTAGTGTACAACCTTATAGGTTCAGTGTTTCAACATCTAGGATACTCATGAGTGAAGTACCATGGGGAAGCATCTCATATCCCAACACTCGTCTCTGGAAGGCAGGGGGCGGCGCTACCTCATCAAGGTCAAAATTGCTCTAGATGGAGTAAAATGGCCTCTTAAATGTTGCAGAAAAGGAGCAAGCTCATCTCTCAAAGGGTCCTTGTTATTATACTAATACCACTGGACAAAAACCTCTCAAGATCAAGTGAAGTCAATAATCATTAGAAACAATAACCATTAGAGCATTATAGTGGACGATATCTAATGTTAGGGGCACAAGAATACTCCACACAAAACTCACCTTCAAATGCCTAATTAGATCAGGACATGTAAACAAGTTACCTCACTTATATTTGAGATAATTATGTCAATAAACCTATTAGGTTTTTGCAGCCTCCAAAGGGAGTGACATGTCCCAAGTTAGCCCATCAATCCATAGGTATGTATGATAGTTATGGTTGTGAAGTGGGAAAGACTTCAAGGTAGGTGCCATAGCCATGTGACGAGTTAATGGGGGTCCAACATCCTAAGTGCATAGATGCAAGAAGGAGAAATCGTTTTGGCATGAGTTACTATTTTCCTCGACCTGCTCTGTCCACCCCTTTGGTGTGCCTTCTACTTCTTTATGATTTATCTTTATTAGGTGGATAGCTTAGGAGCCTAAGATTGATTTTTGAATTTTTCCAATACCCCTTTAAGATAAGGCAATTTATTGCTCATTGGGATTGGATCTTTCAAGATCTCCTTCCTTTGGATAAAGCATTAAATTCTTAAGGAACTAGGCGATGGCTAATGAGGAGAGTAGAGATCATGTTACGCTTTTGCCTATGCGCTAAATAATGTTCCAGCCATCTTTTGCATTTTACATTTTTCTTTCATTGTGGCTTTCTATGCTTTTATCTTTCTTTTAGATACATCAACCCCCTGGACTCAATTTTTGGGCCCAAATTCAAAGATGTGGATGAAGGGTGTCAAACCCAATGACCAAGGACCACCAACCAGAAGATGGAGATGGATAAGAGGGCAAGATGGAAAGTGATAAGTATGCATTACCTTGGACACACTACATCAATCAATTCTTCCCTAGTAGTGCCCTTCGTAAAAACCCCAAGGCCCCAGAGGAGATCCTCCTGGACTAGAGTCAAAGACTAATCTCCCAGGTCAAGTAGGGGAACAAGAATACAATCAAGATCGGTCAATTATCTAGTTTTCCCTTGATCTATATTAGTATGCCCGTAACATTAAATGAAAGCACATGATTATAAAAATGATTAAAGTACCTACCGATGGATGACCAACTTTCCTTCAAGAATTATTGCCTGATGGGAGAGAAATCTGACTAGATCAATAGGTGTAGGATCCTAGCATCATGATATGTGCCAATCATATAGGGCAGCCGGCTGGCTGTCCAAAAAGGAGAAAAAATTTCTCCTAGGTGTTACCCTCTTTTTGGTGGATAACAAGTAGCAAACAAGATGCCCAAAAGGAATAGATTTCTAGCAAAATGCACAGGATTCTGGGTAGAGCTGAAACTTCAAATAAGAAAGATAAGTCCACTAGGCCAATAGTGGTATGAATTAGGATCAGACTGTTGAGAAATATAGGGTAATGAGATCGGATCTTTATTATATTGATTTCTCTTTCCTTTCGATAGATGCTTGTGACTTCTTAATTAAGCTCTTCTTCTTCTTTTTATAGCTATTATTTCTTTGTTCATCAAAAAGCTATCAAAGCCATTAAAACAAGGAGACACTAAATGTGGGCACTCAGCTAGCGCAAAACCCCTATGGAGGGGAAAACCCAATCAAGAACTTTTCCTTCAGTAGATTCAAATCAAGAAGAGATAACCAAGACCATTGACTTTACCCCTCTATCGATCAAACTAACCAAATAGGGTTACAGTGCTTTTTGTTCTGCAATAGTAGCCTTCATCCTCGACCTGCAACATTAGCCTTCGTTCTGCAATGGCAACTTCGACCTGCAACATTAGCCTTCATTCTGTAGCATACCTCGACCTGCAACTGTAGGTAACTTTGGTCCTGTAACTTAGTTGTAAGTAACTTTGGTCATGTAACTTCGTTGTTCTATAATCCATCCGAACATCCTCCAATTGGGATGAGTTTACATGGGTATTTTTGTTGTTTCTGTCTATAATTGAATCAACATGAATAGTTGATAAGCCGCCTTGTAGATAGGGTCAATTTAAGAGCTTTTGAGGCCGACTTGACGACTTGATGGATGGAGGGTTCATCATGACCAAAATAAATGATCCCAAGAAAGGTTTACATAATAAATTTGACTCAAAAATTCCTAGGGCACTCAATGTGTGCTTTGACCTACAGACCATTGACCCAAGCATGAAACCCATGCTTTAATAAGTCAAATTAATAATAATAATAAATTATTTTAACAAATAGATTACATCATGACTCAAGTACAATTATGAAGACCAACACTAATTACATTCTTCAACACAGACAAGTAAAGATTGAGCACATTTTGGGCAGTCAAGGAACTACTCTACCAATAACTTGATGCAGAAAACTAGATATCCAGCACCTAGAGGATGCATCACGGATCAGTTTGTTTGCTAAAAGGAATATCAAATAGAGAAAGACCTCATTCTCCAACCAAATTTTTATGCTCCATGGACATCAATATATTTTCTTCCTTCGTAAACAAGAGAATTGTGCCATTTTTAATATAGAGTGATCTAAATGTCCAACCATGGTATCACTCTCCAAATTGTGACTCCTATTAGTTCAGACATAGAAAAGTGGAATAAACAGGCAAAGAGGCATATTCACTTCTTCCAAATGTCGCCTCTGAATCTTCTTTTCATTCTAACCATCTTGCTGGGGAAACAGGAACTTATGACAAAAAAATTTAGACACCATTCTTAATAAGTAGTCTTGTATTTTTCTGTAAACTACTAGAAATAGAGTGGTAAACAATATGCAATTAATCAAATCATTACAAAACGAGAACGTCACAAAGTTTAGAAGTTATGTAAAGAATGTAAATAACAATTAGACTTTATATAAAAACACCTGATTAAAATGACCCCAAGTATTGCAAAAAATGAGATAGAGATGAGAAATATCCATATCTACACGAATCACATACCACCCCATTTTTCAGGATCCAGTATCCATGCACAATACTCTTTATTTGGCTTTCCCAAGAATGCTTCATTATAATGCGCAGTATCACTTCCAACTGCTGTGACAATTACCTATAATTGACAGCTAGATTAGTACAGCTCATGAAGGGACAAGTCATGAAGTCATATGCAATACACAATTAGGTTGCACAAAGACATGACAATCTAACAACAATGTAACTTTGTAGCAACAAAACTGTAGCTTGTTGTACTTTAAAATGTAAACTACACAATGTATTGTAAATAATATTTTTTATTAATAAAATGAATGTAAAAGGATGATTGAATGTTACAATGAGGGCCCGCTTATATACCTAGGCAGGTGCCCTTTGAATGAATGATCATGTCCTTTAGAAACATGCCTCTTCAATAACTAATCATTAATTAACTATAATTATGATTACTATTTATTCATTTATATTTATTTTATTTTATATAGATTATATTCATAAAAAACTTCAATAACAACCCATTCAAATTTAATAGCAAAAATCATTAACCTTTAATAGTCATAACCTACTCGTGAAGATACCTTAAACAAAAGAAATAAATATCACACTCACTCGGTTGAGCTACTCCATATCGATTCTCCAGCAAACTTGTTATAAGTTTGAACAATAATATATAATAAGTATTAACAAAAATTCTGATATCTAGAGTTTCATATTTATCTAGGTTAGGTTTTTGAGGCACGAATAGTGTTAAGCTTAGCCTGTCTACTTTTAATTTATAAGTTGGAATAGAATGGGGTGAATCACGTGTGACAACTCCCAAGAAATTCATTATATCTAACTGTAAACCTTTACCATGTATCCTTTGATGAGACATCATCTTTTGACTGCATGACCAATTTATGGGCTTATGATCTCTATGTCAAATTCTACATTAATTGTTGCAAGTCCAAAAACAGTTGGATGCTTTGAGTTCATTCTGTGATAAGTTATAACCATAGTCTCCAGGTCATCCTTGCAAAGACAAAGATTACAGCTTTCAACATTTTGAAGAAGGGAGCCATCTAATGCTATCCTCACCTTTAAAGTCCACAGGATGTAGAAATGATCACATCCTACACTTAGCTCAGAGAAATATACTCTGGCCATCTTCTAGCCTAATCCCAACCACAAAATCCAGATTGAGTAGAGGATATTCAGTGTTGAAAACTTTGGAGAGATAAAATGCTTCAAGTTTCTTCTTCAGCCTGTTGTGCCCACAACAACCCCCCTAAGTTTTGAGCAAAACTTGGGGCCCCACCTTAACTTTTACTGATCTAGATATGCTTCTTTAATTTTATACATTGACATCGATTCGTTATTGCATGGTTGTGTTACATTGTTAAATTAAATAGCCATTTTGGTTATGCTACTTGCTTTTGACTTTCTTGAGTATTCTTCCTATTTCAGCCTTCATTTCTTCCCTTCATTGAGTTTCTTTACCTAATTTTCTTGCCTATTCAAACTCTCATAGACCTCAATTTCCAAATTGAGCCTGATCTTCATATCAAGCCTCCTTTAACTTTTGGCTGCTTTGTCATCTTTCCAATTTAGATATTGGCCTGATTTTCGAATTGGGTTTTAATTCACCTTTTTTTTGTTTGAGCTTCTAATTCTTCTCCTTTGGTTTCATTTTCTTTATTGCCTCAAATCTTCATCGCCCCGATTGGTAAACCATTCCTAATGGCCAAATCAGAGACTTCTTACACTAACTTTAGTGTGAAGGGGTCCCAATTTTGTAATCAGCCCCAATCCCTAAATCGAACCCCTCATACATTTTTTCTTCCCTTTTGTTCAACTTTGTTCCCTTTTGATTTGATTGGATATATATTCTTTCCTTTGAACTTTTCTTCCTTATTTCAAAAATTGGAACCTTTATAGGTCCCAGTTTCTCAATCAAACCCAATCTTGAAATTGGTCTTCTTTTTCACTAAGATACTGTTGGTTTCACCTGATTTGGGAATCAACCCTGATTCCCATGTCAGACCCTACCATTACAATTCATACTATATGGATTGTATGGACTCTTGCCCTTGTTCGATTTGCTTCTCTTGTCACTAAAGAACTTTAACTCTTGCCTAATTCAATGATTGGTCCTAATTTCTCAATTGGCTTCCTTTCTTGCAAGGATCTTCATTTGCACATGCGAAACCATTTTAAGTATTCAATAGTGAGTGAGCTTTTCATGCACAAAGTTAATCTCACATAGTCCCGATTTTGAAATCATTTCCAATTTCTAAATTGGACCCTCACCAAGCAAACTCATACCCCAATTGCTAGCTAAAACCCCCGTCTTCGAATGGGACCTGCTTTTACTATAATAGTGATAAGGGATCCCAATTTTCTTCACTGGCCCTGATTTACAAACTATTCTCCCATCATGTCAAACTGTTCGCACAAGTAAAAATTTAATAAAGTCAATTTGTCATATCTTAAGTGTGTAAGAGATTTGTACTTGTATGTATGCCTTCAAACATGACTTACTGATGCCATATTCTTAAATCATCACTCTTCGAACTTGAGTGACAAAAAAACCCCAGAGAATGATTTGTAATGACAAATGACACAATTTTGGTTTGATGAGTAATTATTGTGATCTGACAATTCATCCTTATTAAGTAACACTCAAAGCAACAGACCTCTAAATTTCAGTTCGAACATTTAGGGGAATATGACATTGCACGCAAGCCTTATTCTCCAAGTTCAAACCTCTGTTAGGAATTTGCATTCAAGACTGAAGAATGCATCCTGGTTAATTCAACATGCAACTCAAATCAAGGTCAATATCCTATAAAAACCCACAAACTTGTCTCATTCAAAAGGTTTAAAGGAAATTTAGTAGTTTTAAACCAATTTAATTGTCTAAGTTAATTTTGTATGCTCTTTTGGTTTTGCTAATGTTTTGGAGGAACCTGTATCTGACCACCAAGAGAAACAGGAAAAGGAAGAGAAGCCCTTAGGGAAGATTAATTGTAGGTCAATAGCAAGTGATTGTCATACTAGCAGATCCTAAGGAGATAACACCAATCAATGTGGAAAATGTTCAAAGCATAATATAAAAAGTAGAGTGCAAAGCAGAACATATAGCTGGAGGAGAAAAAAGAACACTGGAAAATTATAAAGCCAACTATCAAATTCCTTAATTCATTGAATATGCTTTCAAAGTGCAAAATGAATTGAACATAGTGCAGAGAGAATTCTACAAGAAATCACAACATCTACAGACTCTTGGGTTGGACATAGAAAAAGTCAAGGAAAATGTCCAAGTAGGGGAGCTAAAGTATCAACAAGCTGACCTACATTTTGACAAGGTGAAACATTGGTAGGTTGCACCAGCAGAAATTCCCCCTAAAGTTCCTATTCACGGGTTTTACATTAAATGGAGTTTGACCTCGAACAATGGAAGTACAGATCTCATGGGTTCTTCAAGGAATTGCTTAGGAGGTGAAGAGCTCTGCTAAGATACAGCAGCTCATAGAAAAGATAGCGAAGGACTGCCACCTCCCATCTTTTGGACCCAGTAGTAAACTCTTTCCTCGAGCATAAGTGTCAAAAGAGATGGAGGGTTGTATTCCTCTCCCTGAAATTGATGAATTAGCTGCCCACAAGTTCATTGAGGCTCTAGCTAGGCACATAACATTAATTAAGACCATACTGTCAAACATTGAGAAACATGAGAAAAGGATATAAGCCAAAGTATCACATCGTAAAAAGTTGCTCTTCAGCTGCATACCTTTATTTGCTCAGTTTTTGAGGCATGGATGACCTTTGTGAGAAAGTTCAGAAAGGAAAGACAATAAGCTTCATCCAGTCAGATGGACGGTCATCTTATAGAGGGAAGTTCAAACAGCCCAAATGGTAAGGGTAACAGCAAAGTGGAATGTCAAAGGGAATAAAATCCCTCGTAGAGGAATAAAACTATCAAGTGATAGAGATAAACAATAGGCAAGCAGGGGAAATGAACAGTCACACATGTGTCTCAAGTTCATACATTCCCCCCTTCCTTCCTTTTATATAAATAAAAAAGATTCAAATTGTAAAGGGCTTTTTGCTTGTGCATCTTGTAGGGTTTTCTATGAAATGTTAATAAATGAGAAGTCACTACTGACCAAGCTTTTTTGGAGACAAACTTAAGTTTTGAAATGTGTGGTTTGTTGTGTTAGTTTTTGTAGCATCGGATGTGTTCTAGCCATGAGATTTTGTGGAGAGGCTAGAATACAGGTGAGATCTCCAAAACCCAGAAATCGTTTCTAGAAATTCTGCCTAGAAATGACTTAATTCAATGTTCCACCAAGGTTCCGGGACGAGGGGGCGAGGGAGCGAGGATACGCAGGAGCGGCCTATGCAAAAGCTCCCCACCAATTTTTAGGAAATGTGGGGGGACGTCAGGGTCTTAAAAACTTATAAATATAAAATATAATTTATAAATTGAGTCCACTATGACAATTGGGTTTGAATTGAAAAGCTGCAAAGCATGATCATTGATATGAATATCATTATCTAATATCATATAAATTTAAAATTCTAATTTATAATCATACATCATACATTATGATTAAAGTTTAAACCATATTGATGTTCCACTTCCTACTATGAACATTGAATACTGAACAGTGAATATTGACATAAAATTATAAAAGTCAAGTCTGATACATCATACATCAAGAGTCAAAATTTTATAGAACTATAAAAAACTAAAGTCAAGTCTGATACATCAAGAGTCAAAGTTTTATAGAGTCAGAATAACATAAGAACATCAACATATCAAAAGATAAACGAGCATAATTTTGCTCAAGCCTCAAGGTAATGCCCTGCTAGTCTCTGCATCCAGCTGCTGCATGAATAAATCAGGATCAACCATATCACCATCTGAATTTGAATCACTAGCATTCTCAAACATGCTAAGTGGCACACCAACCAACCCCATCTGTCTCCCATCAAGTCTCTCCTCCATATCTATCTATGCATCATTCTCTGGATCAACATATATCATGTTGTTGGTCCCTTCAAATACTCATGTGTCTTCCTATGCTCAAGACGTAGGGCATTGTGCACAGCAACTAACTTCTCCGCTCTTTTAGAGGTAAGCTTGTTCCTCTTGATAGAGTGGATGAAGCTATATGTGGACCAATTCCTCTCTGTTGCAGAGGAACTAGGAACGTCTTGTGAATGGAGTGAGGGGCCAGGGCGAATAATGAATTAAATTTATAAAAAAACGAATTGAAACCCTAAAGTATTAAAACTAATGTTAAATTTTAATTATAAACAAAAGTTTATTTTAAAAAATCGGGCCCCTCGACCCCCCACATCCCCCCTCGACCCCCCACAACCCCTCACGACCCCCTTTTCGGAAATGACCCCTCAGCACAAGGAAACGACCCCCTGGCACGTCCCCCTGCGTACCCTGTTTTTTGGGAGCGTGGGGAAACGACCCCTTCTCGTCCCCAAGTCCCCGGAGCGCGAGGGAGCTAGGAAACTAGACCCCTGGGGGGGGCGAGTCCCCATGGAACACTGACTTAATTAGATAATTAGCCAGTTTTTGAATGTTTCTTAAGTCTAAACTTAGGGAATATGGTTAATTAATCATAATTAATTAAATCAAGGTGTGAATGTTCAAGAAACTCACACGGATCGACTTCAAGTTAATCCTAGCCATCGATTAAGATCTAATCTTAGTCGTTGGAATCTCAATAGAGGATTATAAGAAGAAGTCGACGGGCACTTAGAGAATATACTTGAGAAGTTCGATTTCATGAGTAGATCGATTTCTAGAGTAGCAGCAGTCAGTTGCCAAAGAGAGAACTAGTGAGATCGAAGCAGTGAGTGAGGGGCAGAGACAGTGATCCGGAGGAAAGATTTTCCAGATCCGGGGAGGCAGCAGCAAGTGAGCCGAATTATCCCAAAGAGACAGCACTAAGGGGCAGCGCAGTAGCTTTAGTCAGGCAATTCGATTTGGAGAGAAGAAAAATTGTTCTCAGTTCCAGAGGCCAGGAAGGAGTCCCAGAGAGCCGGAGAGACGATTTTCTCAGCATCCAGAGGCAGAACAACTTCATCAGAGCCCAGTATGAAGCAACTCATCCAACCAGCTACACAATGCAGCGCAGAGGCTAATGCGGTGCTCCAGAAGGCCGAGTTTTTGATTGGGAAAGTCCAACCAGAGATTGCATGTGGAGAAGGGTAATTCACTTCAGTATTTTGTTCAAATTTTCTTGCTATTTGGATAGCCAGTTGGGCATCCATAGATGCACTAGGATGCAGAACGGGGAACGCATAGACCCCTACCTCACCAAGATTCAGAAGATCCAGGATCAGCTTTCAGCTGTTGGAGCAGCACCTCAAGCCACAAAGCTAGTACGATTGGCACTCAACAGTGTCTCCGAGGAGTGGCAGGTATTCGTCCAAAGCATTTTGGGCAAAGAAACCTTGCCAAAGTGGGACAGGATGTGGGCCGATTTGCAGCAAGAGGAGTTGAGGCGAGACTTAGTGAAGAGCTCCATCAGTGTCAGCAGCAACGGGTCGAAGTAACTGAAGGAGGAGGAGAATGTGGCCCTCGCATCGAAGGGTCTCGGTCAAGGACAAGGGGAGCACCGAAAGAAGAAGAAGGACTTGTCGAAGGTCAAGTGCTTCAGATGTAGTGAGCTTGGCCACTACAGCACCCAGTGCCCTCTCAGGACGAAGGACAAGGAGGAGAAGCAAGACCAACAGGCAACATCAACAAAGATCGATAGGTTTTCCTCCAGGGTGGACGAGGACTTTGCCATGTTTGTTGACATACCCCCAGGAGTCAAGTGGGGTGACTTCATGCTGTAGCCTCAGAGTGCTACAGATGGGCAAGATTCTTAAGGAGGTCCACCTCTTGAATCAGAACCTTGCTACAGGAGCCCACAGTGTTTCAGTAGCAGGATGGATCAGTGGCATTTGATGCAATCAGATGCAAGACTGATAGATGTAGAGTCTAGTTGTATGTTAGATGCTGGGGAGCACAGTGCAGAGTCGGCAGCAATGCAGTTGGCACAGTGCAGAGTCAGTAGCAGCGCAGAGTTGGTTAGGATGCCATTCATTCTCTTCTTTAGATAGGGAGGACTTTTCCTCCTTCATTTGTTCTCGAAGAATGATCTCCAAGGTATTTACTACATGATTTTGATAAAATGCCTCAAGAAGAAGGTCATCGATAGGACTCTCTTTATATTCACTCTTCGTGTTACGAAGCCTTTCCGATTGCTCACAATAGTGGGAGAAAATCTCTTGGGAGTTATATGTGGCCATCAGTTTCCTGCAAGACTTTTCATATTCCATCATCCATTCTTGCAATGTTTGAGGGCTCTTGAGGTTGAGATCTTCCTCATTATCCTTAGAGAACATGCTTTCCAATTCATGAGTCTCTCCTTTGGCACCATCATTAAAGTATGCATCAATAAGAGGCTCTTCCTCAAGCATAAAACCATATTCAATAACTTCCTCCTCTCGAAGGGCCATATCTAACATTTGGGATATGTCTTCATGAGATTGGAAACTCGTCCCTTCATCCAACAACAAGTGCGTAGTCAACATTGGAAGAGAAGGAATGCTTTTAGGTTTACATGCCTCAAGCCAACCGGTACTTGGGGCAATGGATAGGACAAACAATTCCATTTGATCACAAGGTTGAGTTATATTTTGCTTTGAAAGGTACCTTATGAACCTTACCACGTGGTTGGTTGTAGAATGTGGATCCCCATCAAACATTGGCATATTCTTCATGGATTTCGATGAAGGATATCTTGGGGTCCCTGTCATATCTATGGTGGGAATATATGTGGTCAACATGTTGTTGTGTCCGTAATGACATGGGAGTCGCCAGGGTGAATGAAATTGCTTTGGAATCCAATGAAGAACAAGGGCTTCGCTCTTCCAATGGAGTCGCCAATAATGTTATGTCAATATGTCATATGGGGAACCAAACACACATTTCGTGTCCCCAGCAACAACGCCAAAATGTTACTGCTCAAACTAGCAGGGGACCTAAGGGGGATCCCTAAAGGGAAAATTCTAGGCCAAGGGCAACAAATGGAGACTTAGCCCACTGTCACCTCAGCTAAGGCTCCCTTCTATTTACGGACTTTCACCGATGGGAGGAGACCCGGTATATTATGGAGTCACCAATGAAGGATAAGTCAATGAAAGGATGTGGAGTGACCCAAATAATCCATTTCCTAGAAGAGTTAGAAAGATAGAGCTTGCTTGCTTTCTAAGCAAGGTACAATGTCTTCTAGGGAAAGGAAGGGAGGATTTGAGGGTTAGGTTTATGGGATATGACTTGTGAAGGAATTTCTCAATCCCTAAAATCCTTATTGAAAATGTTATCTCGGATGGTTCTTGAAGAATTGTTTTTTCAAAGGAACGAGACCACACGGGACCAAGTGGACCCAGTCTAGGGTAGGGGAGAAGAGTATGGAAACCAATGATTATCCCTAACCTGGACAAGGTATGGAAATGGATCAAAGAAAGAATATCCACTTAAAGGTTTGAATTGATCCAATAAGGTACTAGCCTTTGGGGATGTTAGGGCAAAGTTTGATCCTGAAGCTAGGGCTTGGCTTTTCTCACAACTCCACCGTCAGAATGGCCTCAAATTTGGAGGAGGTCTTGAGGAAACACCACACAGGAGACCCTAAGAGATCAAAATTTTTGGATGGGTAGTTTGCCGGGAAAATGATGCCCTAGGTGACCCAACTTGGCTAGACCTGGAAAAAGGTGAAAAGATATGATTTTAGGTGACCACCTCTTGGTAGATCAGTGCCTTAGTCTTGGGAGAATGGAGTCTATGTTGAATATGAGTGAGGACCTTTGGTTCTTGGTCAAGGAGGCCTCAAGACTACTTCGCTAGCCTTCTAGGTCAAAGAGAAGCAATCTTGCAGCTTTTATACTTCGATGTGCAAAAGGTGATGGCTTATCAAGATCAATTCGTTGATAGAATTACCCCTAGGAGATTTCATTCACATTACATGGCCCATACATTGAGAGATGCTATAATAGAGACAAAATTCCACAATTTAAGCAGTAAATGCATGCAGCAATTAGCCCTAAAAATAGCGAAAATCCCAGTCCAATGTATATGACAAAGTAAACAAGAATAACATTAAAAGCATGTACTTACATGTAATAAAATATATCCAACCGTCCACAATTTGACAAGAAAGAAGCTTCAAGATAAGATAGACCAAATCCACACATAAAAATTCATCCATAAAGCTTCAATTTATCCTCTAAGAAAAAGTGTGAAATTCTCAAGAGAGAAAAGAGATCCCATCCAAAGTGAAGATGAGAAAATAAACTCACCTCACTTGTATTTATACACTAATGAGGAGTTCGAATTAGTCTCCTTGGCCTACATAAGCCCCAAAAATAAAATAATGTGCTAATATTCTAACTTTTGGTGACAAGTCCACCAAACTAGCTCTCAAATGAAGGAATATGCCTCTTAAGAGGTCAAATGATGATTAATACATGTCATAGGGCCCTCTAAGAGGCTTAATGAGGTCCATGAGCGCCACAATGAAGAGTAGGACCCTCAAAAGCAGTGGACAAGGGGTTGGCCCCTTGTAATAACATGTGGTGCTCCAAATGGCGTGGAGGCACACAAGTGTCCTCATGGGTCTCCAAACAAATCGAAGATGCCTGTAGATTGTCTACAAGGGCTAGGATTATGGTGTAGGTGATGCCACATCCTCATGCAAGTGTTGGATCATCTGCCAAGTGTATGGTACATCTGTGGGGCTGGTTGGGCAAAGGTGAACCAAGTGCATCTTCCTCATCCAATAGGTGAATCTCGAGCAATCTCTGAACATCCTCGGGAATCCATGGAGTATTGTTTACTAATGTGGAGAATCGTGGCTCTCAACACACACCCTACATGTGCCAATGCAGCCCTATAGAGGATTAGGAACTCGTATAGGGAGACCAAACCCAAGATGGAGACCATCTGCAATCCTGCATAAGGTCCAATGTGTCCCTTAGCCTTCCAAAACAACAAGTCATTAGAGAAATCGATTAAATGAGCTTACCAACCATGGACCACAGGTGGGGATTTCATAATGGCCTGCCCTTCCATAATGGGCTTCGGGATGTGCCAATGTCTCCTAAACTCCAAATGGGGTTAACCAAGTATCCTATTAGGTGGTTTCTACTTCTAAAGGGGATAATATGTTCAAGGTACGTCCTTTAAAAGATGGTGGCATGTGACAGATAGGTGAATGAAGTAGGGGATGAGACGGGGCAACCTTGGGCTACATGTTGGGATACAAGGGTAGCTCATAAAAGGGAAGCCCACACTTGGGTTTATAATGTATAAGAGGGAGCAATCGTGGTACATGAGGTACCCCGACCTTGATTTTTCCACCCTTCTTTATATTCCTTTTGTCTTTTTATGATTTTCTTTGATTAACTGCTCGGGGCTCAAGGGGTAAGAGCATGATACATAAGATATAGCAGTGAATACCCCCTTTTAAGGTAGGGTGATTCATTGCCCACCAAGGGTTGGGACAATCATGGGTTCCTATATGATGGAGGCTCATAGAACCTGTAAGAACCAGGGTGATGGCCATGATGATGGAGTAGAGCTCGTGTATTGGCTTTTTCCCACGTGCTAAATGTGTTTGTCCCGACCATCTTTTGCATTTTGTGGTACATTTTCCTGTTGAAAGTGTCCAAATATATTTTTATCTTTCTTTTTAGCTGCATCAACCTCTGGGGCATCATTCTAGGTCTGACCCAAGGTGTGGGCAAGGGGAAGGGCTGAGCTAACCCTATGTGGACCCACTTGGGAGAAATGATGAATGGGGTAATAATGAGTGGAAAGGGGGTAATATATGTGGATAAGGGACCAGGACCACGCAACCAAAATCAGAGTTTCCCGTGAAATACCATCCGTAAAGCCAAATGGTCAGTAAAAAAATCCCACAGGACTAGAATCCAAGATTAATATCCAAAAGGGGTCTAGGGGACAAGAGCGCAGACCTAGCCCATGCTTTCTGTCGAATCCCCTCATTAATACATGCCCAGAAGTGTCCATGATAAGTAAACTACAATACTTAATTACCAAATGACAAGGCATACCTTTAGGTTCGGGAGGCCCATTTTCAAACATACGATCATGGCAAATGGGTGAGGGATCACATGGCTGGCTCAGGTGGCAAAGAAATGGCACAATGAGCTCGCTGGTGGCTACAAGGGGCTATTGGCTGCCGGCCAAGGACCATCTTGGAGAAAAATAAATTCTCCGAGGGATATCACCCATAAAATGGTGGGTAACAAGGCTTATGTTTGCAAGTTGAATAAGGCATTATATGGTCTTAATTAAACACCAAGGGCATGGTATGCTAGAATGGATGCATACCTACAAAGATTGGACTTCACAAAGAGTTTTGTTGATCTGAATCTCTAAATCAAGGTGGTACAAGGTGAGCCTGTGATTATTCTTCTATATGTGGGTGATCTTCTCTTGACGGGTGTGGAAGTTCGAATCCATGAATGCAAGAAGCAGCTAGCAGCAGAATTCGATATGAAGAATCTTGGGCTAATGCACTACTATTTGGGACTGGAAGTCTGGCAGGGACCTGATGAGATCTATCTACGTCAAGGGAAGTATGTGATCGAGACGTTGAAGAGTTTTGACATGATGCAATGCAAACTAATGACAACCCGGATGATCACAAACTTGAGAAGACTAAGGAGTTCTAAATCGAGCCTAGTGGATCCGACCAAGTATAGACAATTGATTGGCTCACTAATGTACTTGGTGAATACTCGACCAAACATATGTTTTGCTAAAAATATTCTCAGTCAATTCCATGTTGAGCCGAAGCATGATCATTAGATAGCAGCCAAGCACATTTTGAGATATCTACTAAGTACAATCAACTACTGCTTGAAATATGAAAGGAGGAATGATGTCCACTTGATTGGATATACAAATTCTGACTGGAGAGGCAGTGCGTAGGATGGAAGGAGCACTAAGGAGGATGTTTTAGTTTAGGATCCTCCATGGTCTCATGGATGAGCAGAAAGCAAGATTCGGTTGCTTTGAGTAGTGGGGTTGAATATCTTGCAGCCTATGAAGTAAGCAGTGAAGCTGTCTAGTTGAGAAAGATGTTATCTGACTTGTTTGAAGGACCAATGAACCCTATAGTGATACATTGTGATAACACCAGTTGTATAAGATTGTCTAAAGACCCAGTATTTCATGGAAAGACAAAGCATATAAACAACAAGTATCACTACATTCGAAAGCTAGTACAGGATGGTGTGTTGCAGCTATAGTATATCTCCACCGATGAGCAGGTAGCTGACATATTGACAAAATCTCTTCCTAATAAGAAGCTTGTGTATTTGAGAGACAAGCTTGGTCTGGTTGATATATCCTCCCTAGTTGAGAGGGAGAGATAGGCACATCATTCTTGTCTTCACTTGGGAAGACAGAATGGAGGATTGGGTAAACATTTGGCATCCGATACTCTTTGAGGATGAGGTAGGGCATCCAAGATAAGAGTAGTCAAGGACCGATATTCTTTGAGGACTAGCTATCCAAGATTTGTCCAAGAAGGACATACTCTATGAACACTCGGGCAAGGTATGTGCCTTGAGAGACAATGATGATGTTTATAAATCATTGGTCTCACCAACATTGTGCTCTGATCTTGTGGAGAGATAGAGTTGTTAGTCAAGGCCTTGCTATGTGACAATGTTAGTTGTTATGATGCTAAACAAATGGGTTACCAATCCGACTCTTCTTATGAGATCTCTTCAGATTGAGAATGTCCATGTACCATTTATGAATACCTCCCCAGTTAAGAGGGAGTGTTGAAAAATGTATAACTAGGTTCGGTCTTCATAGATATGAAATGTACTTTTGATTCTTGTATTTTCTAAAATTAAAGAAAAATTATTATTGCCATTTTTGGAGTATGGGTTTCATGCTCAAGGTCTTTTATTTTAGAGGTCAAGCACATAGTGAGTGATTCTAGGGTTTGTCCTAGATCAAGAAGTCAAAAGAGTCATTGTCATATGTTGAAGACCCCTTCAAGCACATTGTAACTTGCAATAAGAATTATTTTTTGTATTTAAAGTGTCAAGAAACCCTCCAAGACCAAGTCAACCTAATTTGAGGAACTTCGTCAATCTTGGAAGCCTATATATAGGAGGGAACTCGACCTCCTGGAGACACAATTCATTTCTCTCATCAAGTGAGTGAAAAAGAAGAAGAAAGAGGCTAGCGAAAGAAGGAGGAGGACGAAGGTCAAGTGTTTGGGCTATTTTCTCTCTCTCCTCACATGTGCGAAGGAAGGAAGCTAGGGTTTTTGTTGTTGGGTTAGGGTTTTGTTGTTGTAGGATCGAACTTGGAAGAAGCACAGAAAGAAGATTGAACGAGGGCTCATTAGGTCATCCTCAAGTCCTTGAAGAGAAAGAAAGTCAAGCGAAGGTCTAAAGAAGTCTTGGAAGGTCGAAATAAGCTCACACGTGTGGAAGCAATGGCTGCTGGGAGGGATGAAAATTTTCAAACCTGCAGTAGAGGCCGAAATTCTGTTGTTGGGGTCAAAGTTGTGTTGCTAGAAGAGATTTGACTGGGTTTGACTTGGACAAGGAAAGCACATCATCAAAAAGGTTAGACTTGGTCTTGGAAGGGTATTAGTCTTGGTCTAGAGGTCTTGGAATTCGTCAATTGAAGAATCTATAAGAAGAGAAGAGATTTACAAGTTTTCCTCTCAAGTGGAGAGGTTTTGGCCTTGGCTTGCAGCCTATATCCTATGTTCTTGTGTACTATTGTTCTTCTTGTTTTGGTAGTTGTTTGATGATAAGAACGAACATAATAATAAGAGAAGAAGCTAATAAGTAAGAAAAAGTAAAAAGACATCACAAACAGTTATCATAGAAAGAGAAATCAGCCTAACTACTGTCCTTTAGATTTCTCAACAGGTTTATATGAGGGACTTTTATTACGGTCGTGTATTATTCTATGCATGAAGAAAAGAGTAGAGACATCACAAGCAGTTATCATAGAAAGAGAAATCATCCTAACCACTGCCCTTTAGATTTCTCAACAGATTTATATGAGGGAATTTTATCACGGCTATGTATTATTTTGTGCGTGAAGAAAAGAGTAGAGACTATGTGAGAGTGAAGAGGAAATTACAGTGGATTTTTTGTAAGTTGTATCTCTTCATTTCACTGGATAATATAAAAGGAAGGATTGGTTATTTCTCCGAAGTTGTAGCCCAAATTGGGTGAACCACGTATATTTGTGTCTCTCTTGTCTTATGCTTTTATGTGTTTTTTTTCTGCAATATTTTATGTGTTCCATTGCTCTATTGTTTAATTTCTAACAACTCGTATCAAAGCCGAAGGTCTATTTGGCTGATAAATTCGCAAGAAAGAAGGGTCCCTGGTTCGAGCGGGAGCAATGGCGAAAGATGGTACGTTTAGGGTAGAGAAATTCAACAACCAAAACTACCAGCTATGTAAGATGCAAATGGAGGGTTATTTATATCATAAAGATCTTTACCTAAAATTAAGCAGAAAAGCAAAGAAACCGACAAGTATGACGGACGAAAAATGGGAGATTCTTGACAGCAAGGAACTAGGAACAATACAATTGTGCCTTGTAGTGTCAGTGGCCTTTAACATTTCAAAGGAAACAACAACAAAGAGTCTAATGACGGCATTGGCCAAACTATATGAAAAACCCTCGACATCAAACAAGGTATTTCTTATGAAGTGTTTATTTAATATGAAGATGTCAGAAGATGGATATGTGGCTGCTTGTGAGAAACAAAGTTCGTATACTCAGAGGAATGCTTTGATACCAATGTAACGAACAAAGTTCGTATACTCAGAAGTTAAATACTCCAGAAGACTTGGAATATGTAGATCTCCATTGAGGATACAAGAATATTTATTAAAATGTATGAATAAGAAAGATGATACAAATGAGAGTGAAGGCCTGCTTATATACCCTAAGTAGGTGTCCCTTTATGAATGGTCATGTCCTTAGGGACATACCTCTACATTAACTAATTACTAATTAATCATTATTTAGGATGTGCTATTATTATTTATATCTATATTTTATTCATAACATTGATCATTTAAATGTATTTAACACAGTTATCAAGCAGTTAAATTCTATAGGGGTAAATTTTGATGATGAAGTTAGGGATTTATTATTTATGTGCTCATTGCCAGAAAGTTGAAATGGCTTAGTCATGGCCATCAGTAATTTTGTCTCTAGATCTAGTACTTTAAAGTTTGATGATATTGTTGGTGCTATCTGTAGCGAGGAAATGCGACGGAAAAGCTCAAGTGAGACAAGTAATGCTTTGACTGCAAAGACTAGGGGAATAAAGATAGAGAGAGGAAAGAGCCTGGGACATCGCAGTAAGTCAAGGAAAAGCAGATCCAAATCCAGAGCGAGGCTAGTGTGTTAGAAATGTGGGAAGAAATGACACCTATAGAAAAACTATAAATCTCGAAAGGGACAAGAAGGAGATGGACAACAAAAGAACAATCATGAAGTGAATGTAGCAGGTGATGTGTTGCAAGATGCTTTGATTCTTTCATTAGAAAATATTATTGATGCTTGGGTGGTAGATTCATGGGCTTCATTCCATGCCATACCTGATAGGAAACATTTTTATGACTATGTTCAAGAAGATTTTGGACAGGTTCGTTTGGGTGATGATAAACCCTATAAAACCATTGGAATGGGTAAGGTTTTTATAAAGCAACAGAGTGGCAACCAATGGATATTAAAGAAGGTAAGGCATGTTCCAAATCTAAAGAAAAATATAATTTCAACAGGGCAATTAGGAGGTGAAGGTTGTGTAACTACATTTACAGACAAAATCTGGAAGGTCACAAAAGGAGCCTTGGTAATAGCAAAAAGAAAAAAGGTTGGTATCTTGTATTTATGCAATGGTATTTCTAATTTTGTTAATGCTTTAACCTCCATATGAGCAGATACGGCAATGTGGCATCATAGGCTTAGGCACATGAGTGAGAAGGGGATGAAAATTCTTCACTCAAGAAATTTGTTGCTAGGTTTGAAGCATGTTGATTTGGATTTTTGTGAGAATTGTGTTTATGAAAAACATAAAAGAGTCAGATTTCTCAGAATTGGGAAAGAAAAGAAGAGTGAAAAATTAGAGCTTGTGAATACAGATGTATGGGGACTTTCTCAAGTATCATCTCTCGGTGGCTCTCGCTATTATGTTACTTTTATTGATGATGCAACTAGGAAAACTTGGGTATATTGTATTCAAAATAAATTTGATGTCTTTGATATTTTTAAGAAATGGAAAGCTTTGGTTGAGAATGAGACAGAAAAGAAGTTGAAGTGTCTCAAATCAGATGATGGAAATGAATATTGTAGCAAGGAATTTGATGATTACCAATGTTGCACGAAGTGGGGACGTCTTTTGGAAGCGGGGCCGTGGAAGCGTCATTTCCCAAAAGTATAGGAAGCGAAGCGTCTAATATATATATATATATATTTGCATTTATATTCAAAAAAAAAATCCAAAATACCAAATTAGTTGTAGAAGACATGAAAACATGTATATTTTTACATAAATCAAAATAGATATGGCATCCATGATTCCATTGTACATCAATGTTTAATTATTCGAGCCTCAGCCATCTAGATTCTAGCAATTACAAACATACATCAAATTTTTAAGCATATCATGAAACATTTAGCAGATAATATCATCAAACATTCAAGTAACTTACATCTAGCAAGTGAGCAACTGTCAACATGAATCATGTCCAAAATTCAAATAATAATGTTTACAAAATAGGCACTTGGCCACCACCAAGACTCAAGTACACACTGAACTAGGAAGAGTAAGATAGAAAAGTTTAAATTCGCAACAAGGCTACAAGTCTAATCTATGACAAAGTAGTAAACTATGAATATATCTACTAATCTCTCCTCCTTCCACCACGAACAGTATGTGAGCCTCCACATGCTGGTAGTGAAGAGAATGGTGGCTCTGGAAGTTGTGGCAGTGAAACTAATGAAGATGAAGCCCCTGTTGTTGGTGTTGAAGCATGGAATCTGGGAACCATGGGACCGGAGGGGGGTGGCATCTCAACTCGATCATCATCATCCTGAATAAGAGCATGCTCCAATTGCTCTAATCGCATCACTCCATCCACCAAATTGGGCTCCTTTAGATTTTTGTCCCAAACCTTAAGGTATTTATTAGTCTTTGCATCATCACAGTAATGGGACAACAATTGCAAGTTGTAGTGAACATAAACCAACCTCTCTACCTGGTCTAAATTTAACTTGTTCCTTTTAACACTATGGATGAAAGAATAAGAGCTCCAACACCTCTCTGCAGAAGAAGTGTTTACCACCTGTGATAGCACCCACAATGCCAAAGTTTGTAGAAGTGGAGTAGCACCTCCATGCATGTTCCACCACTCAAGAGAAGATAAATTCTCTCAATCTCTAATTGCATGCATGCTCCCAAATGGACTAGTGCTAAGCGTATAGTTGCTCAAATGTTTTCGTAGCATGGCAGACTCCTCATCAAGGACTAATTTATCCAATGCTTTCATATAACCAGATAGAACCTCTGGATCTAGGTGTGGTTTTCTCCTACTCCCCCCCAGGTGCTAGTGTTGAAAGCCATGATGGATGATAGTATTTAGGTGTCAGAACATATGCTAAGGCATGCAATGGAATGTTTAGCATATCCCATCGTTTTTCCACCTTTGCATGAATATAATTGTACAAGGTGATATCTCTAGGCTCAACAATGTCTTTAATCTACCCCAACATGTTATCCATCTGTTCATACACCTCCTCAATTATTGGCCGATTTGAATCTGCAAATTTAATCATGTAATAAATTGGTTTCGCGAATTGCAAAACATATTTAATCTATGACCAATAATAATAGTAGTGTCCTTGCTACATTAGCACCATCTCTATCAGTGTTAATGCCATCCCATGATTCAGAGTTCACCATATTAGTTAAAGCTTGTCTCACCTTCACTAGTCGCCTAAAGGTGAGGTAATAACTTGCAAATCTTGTTTTTGCAAGTTTAAGCAACTACAACTTGGAGTAAGTGCCATAAAAGTAGTTTACCCTTGTATGCCCTGTGATAAATTTAATGAGTTGCTTCTCTCTCTTGTAAAGCTCATTAATCCATCCACATTCTTTATGCTTCACAATATCATGCATCAAAAGGTTCAATGTGTGCACCAAGCACCTAGACCAAAAGATGTGTGGATGATAACAATCAATAATTTTTCCTACTACCTTACAATTTGTTGCATTATCAGTGATCACTTGAACCACATTATTAGGACCAACATCTTTGATTGATTGCAATAGGATATCTGCAATGTTTTGGGAAGTTGCACTGATCGAGGAGGAGTCATGACATGCAATAAACATTGCACCACTAGCAGAAACACTAAGAACATTTATCAAATGTTGGTTTCTAACATTTGTCCACCCATCTGATACAATGGATACCCCACAATCCACCCACTCATTTGTAAATTGTGTCAAAGCTCTTTGAACCTTTGTTTTTTCTCTTTCTAATAAGATTGTTCTAGCTTTCTCATGGTTGGAGCTCTTGTATCATTTTGGGGCTTCATTGATGCCCTTAACCATATCATGCCAATAGGGAGAGCGAAGCACATTGAATGGTACACCGCAAGCACAAAGAAACCAGATTATCATCTCATCCACATCATCCCTCCCAGCAACATTCAGGAAATACCCTATTGTTCTTCTACTTCCAGAGGTTTTAGAAGTACCACAAGGAGATGAGCTACAAAATCTAGAGGTTGCACTTGATTCAGAATGAGTTTTTTGTTTCTTGCTTTTCTGTTGTGTAGCCTCCTCTATTTGGATGTATTTTCTTCTTTGTTCAATTGAAAGCTTAGGGAAAATTGTTATCACCACGGAACCCTTTTTCTCATCATTGTCCATCAGCCCACAAAGATGCCTCCTTACACGGGTATATGAACCACTATATGGTTTTCTTCCATGACAACCATGAGGGCACAGAAACTTGTAGCTTCCACCACCTTTTCCCCCTTCAAGTTTGGTCACATAATTCCACAAGGGTGTCAATGTAGCGTTCCCTTCTTGCATTTTAGTGTTCTCTTCATCCCCTTCCTCTTCAAACCCTTCCTCCTCATCATACATTGGGTCACTCATATGGGGACCACTATCCTCTTGTTCTTCTTCTTCCCTTCTAATCCTAGCCCCCTTTACCATCATAAAAATCAAAAGTGGAATCATACATATAAGCCAAAAGAACACCATTTTGGAATATGAATATAGATGGACAACCTACAATGAAATGAGCAACAAGAAATAATGGGAAAGAGTAGGAGAGGTAGGAGAAAAAATACAAACAACAAAGATAAAAAAGTGAGGGAGTTTGGGGTTTGCACTTACCTCTTTAGTTCTTGTAGATGGCAGCCCTTCTTTACTCCTCCAAGCTCCTCCTAGCTCCTCCTCCAAGCTCCTCCAAGCTCTCCTCAAGCCTCTCTTCTCCAAGCTCTCTTCTCCAAGTTCTCCAAAGATGCAAGAGTGAGGAAAAGAGAGGGGGAAATGACTTTTATCCCCATCTATTATTTTCCTAACTCACCTTAAACCCACCCCCAACTCAAGTTAAAGCAAAAATTAAAATCAAAAGTGGGTAGGCCTCCACAAAACTACCTATTGAGCCTCGAATAAGCGAATCAGGCCCACATGGTTCCAGATTTCCAAGAATTGGCCCAATCCAATGGAACTGCGGACCTGATTTTCGGATTCGCATTTCCACCCGAAGATCCATCACTGATCTGTACGGGACATGGTTCCACCTTTGGAACCTTGGGGGGGGAGGATTGTGCAACATCGATAATTTATTGTTCAAAGCATGGAATTCATAAAGAGAAGACAGTTCCAAGAACACCACAAGAAAATAGTGTCAGAAAGAATGAATAGGACAATCATGGAACATGCAAAGTGTATGAGATTACATGTAGGGTTACCCTTACAATTTTGGGCAAATGGTGTAGATATTGTTGTTTATCTAATAAACAAAGGGCTCAAGTTCCTTGGATGGTGGTATTCCAGAGGAGGCATGGACAGGTAAAAAGGTAAATTACTCATTTTTAAAGACTTTTGGTTGTGAAGCATTTGTCCACATTAAAAAAAGTAAACAGAATAAAGCTCGAGGATAAATCAAAGAAATGTACTTTTATTGGATATGGTGTTAATGATTTTGGTTATCGCTTATATGATTATGAAAACCATAAATCATGAGTAAAGATGTGGTATTAAATGAAAGGGTCTTGTACAAAAATCAGTTACAGGGAAAGAAACATGAAAAAGAAAACACAAAATACACAATGTTTAATGAGAGCAGAAAAAGTAAAGTCAAAGGAGCCAAGAAATCATAATGATCAACAGCAAACACCTCAAACTTCTACTAGTGTTGTTAGAAGATCTATCAGGTTAAGTAGACCCCCTGAATGATATTTTTCTTCATTATATTATGTATTGTTGACTGATACTGGTGAACCGGAAGGATATGAAGAAGCAATGCAAGTAGAAACCAGGAAGAAGTGGGAGCAAGCCATGAAAGAAGGGATGGACTCCTTGGTACATAACCTGACTTGGGACTTAGTCAGGTTGCCTGCAGGTAAAATAGCATTGCAGAATAAATGGGTTTACAGATTGAAGGAAAAAGATGGAGGAAAACAGAGGTATAAGGCTAGATTTGTGGTGAAGGGGTTTGCACAAAAGAAATGTATAGACTTTGATGAGATATTTTCTCTTGTTGTTAAAATGACTTCAATCAAAACTATTTTAAAGTCTAGTGGTAGCAGAAGATTTGCATCTTGAACAGTCAGATGTAAAGACAATGTTTCTCCGTGGGGATTTGGAGGAAGAGATCTATATGCAGCAACCACAAGGGTATGAGGTCAAAGGGAAGAAGAAATTAGTGTGCAAATTGAAAAAGAGCTTGTAAATTAGTGTGCAAATTGAAAAAGAGCTTGTATGGCTTAAAACAAGCTCCAAGGCATGGTATCTAAAATTTGACAGGTTTATGTCTGAACAAGGTTATACTAGATGTCACTTTGACCACAGTGTTTATCTTAAGAAACAAAATGATGGCAGCTATATTATATTGCTATAATATGTAGATGACATACTTGTTGCAGGGTCTAACATGCAAGAAATAAATGTGGTCAAAGGAAAACTGGCTAATTCATTTGCAATGAAGGATTTGGGTGCTGCAAAACAAATCCTTAGTATGAGAATAACTAGAGACAGAAATAATTGCAAATTAATATTGTCTTAGAGTAAGTATAGAGAAAAGGTGTTGGAAAGATTTAATATGTAGAATGCAAAACTAGTTAGTACACCTTTGGCTAGCCATTTCACACTAAGGAGATGTGTCCCAAGACCCAAAGTAGAGATGGATTATATGCCTAAAATTCCATACGCATCAGTAGTAGGATGTTTAATGTATGCAATGGTGTGCACAAGGTCTAATATTACACATGGAGTGGGAGTTGTGAGCGGGTATATGAACAATCCAAGAAAAAAACATCGGATGGCAGTGAAGTGGATTCTCAGGTATTTGAGAGGTACCACTAATCAAGCATTATGTTTTGGTGTAAACATTGTTCTACAGGGATATGTCAATGCAGATATGGCAAGTGATAGAGATAACAGAAGGAGCACCACAGGGTATGTGTTTACTGTAGGTGAAGCCGCTGTCAATTGTGTTTCAAAAATGCAAAACATTGTTGTACTTTCAACAATGGAAGCGAAGTATGTTGCTTATAGTTTTAAAACCAAGTCGGTCTAAATCAAATTCGGCCTGGTAGACCAAGCCAGACCCTTGCTGGGGCCGGCTCTGTAGAAAAACCGGTCCGAGCCAGACACCGAATCGATCGATTCGATAACAAACCGGCCAACTCAGACGAGCCTGTCTTCAACTGGTCGAGCTAGTCAATGGGGAAAAAAGGCAGCAACTCAAACTTGAAACTCAGTTTTTTTTTGTTTTTAATGCCTCTACCCCTCTCCCAAGCTTATAAAAGTGACCCAACCCCCTCACATTTCCTCACAGCGATCTCATTGCATTTTTGTGAGCATTTGTGAGGAGTTTGTCAAGAGTTGGAGTTGGTTTTTGGAGCAGCCATGAGGAGGTTCTTGGGCAATCATTGGAGCAGCCGTGAGGAGGTTCTTGGGCAATCATTGGAGCAGCATTGAGGCGATTAGAGGTATTTCTTTTTACTTCTCAAATTTGCCCTTGCCTTCTTTTTGAAAGTCTGGAAATTGAAAAGAGTAATTTTTCTAGAAGAAATGAACATTGAAGAGTTATTATTTTTTCTTTTCATTTTTAAATTTTTGTCCTTTCATTTCCAATTTCAAATATCAAAAAATGGCTCCTAGAATGAAAGATGTTGCTTGGGCATATGTTGAAATGATTGATAATCAAATGTATTGCAAATTTTGTCATAAAAGAATTAAGGTAGGTGGAGGGGGCATTCACAGGCTGAAACAACACTTGGTTGGTATTAGAGGCCAAATTGTCCCATGTGTAGCACTAGCAAAACAGATTGGGGAAATTAGGAAGGAGTTGCTAGAAAAATTTGAGAAGTTTGAGGAAGAAAAAGCTAGGCAAAAAGAAATAGAGGCTGAAATAGGGAGGAAGAGGAGTATAAAACACATGATGGTTGCCAACCCCAATTTTGATTATGAGGGCTCTTCATCCCTTGCACTGATGCATCCAACCCCTTTCACTATGTTCCTCCATCTTTAGAGTCTATTCAAGAAAAGGGTAAGGGTAAAATTAAAAAGAAGGGTGATATCAAAAGTTATTTCATAGTCACACCCTCCTCTCCCTCTGATAGTGCACATGGTCCTCAAGCTAATAGAGGTCAAATCTAGCCTACTTTAGATGACCATTGGAAGAAAGAATTGAGAGAAATTGCCTGTGATTACATAGCTAGATGGTGGTATGATGTTGATATCCCCTTCAATGTTGCATGTCCACTATATTATGAACCTATGTTTGATGCCATATTTGTTGTTGGAAAGAGCTTCAAAGGCCCTACTATGGATGAATTAAGGGGATCTATTTTGCAAAAAGAGGTTATGTCCATTGACGAATATTTGAAAGGTTTCAAAAGCTCATGGGGGGAAACTGGATGTACCATCATGTCAGATGGATGGACTGATCAAAGGAACCGTACCATTATTAATTTTCTTGTCTTTTGCCCACAGGGAACCATGTTTCTAAAATCAGTTGATGCATCTGATAAGGTGAAAGATGCACACTTGTTTCAACTTTTGAATGAGGTTGTTGAAGAGTTGGGGGTGGCTAATGTTGTTCAGATCATCACAGATAAAGCCTCTAACTATGTTCTTGCTGGTAAAATGTTAGAGGAAAAACACAAAACCATATTTTGGACCCGATGTGTTGCACATTGCATAGACATCATGCTTGAGGATATTGGTAAAATAGATTGGATCAAGAACACTATAAAGCATGCCAAAAGCGTAACAAAGTATATCTACAATCACTCCTCAATTTTGAGCCTGATGAAGAAAAACATAGGGGGCAAGGATCTTGTTAGGCCTACCATCACTAGATTTGCAACTCATTTTTTGACATTGCAATGTATGCTTTCCCAACATAGAAACTTGCAGACAATGTTTTCTAGTAATGAATGGAATGGATGTCAATGCGCTCACAAACATGATGGCAAAGATGTAAGAAAGAAAGTTAATGAAGACATATTTTGGCAAAAGGCAACAGAGATTGTGAAAGTTGTTGAGCCACTATTTAAGGTGTTGCAGTTGGTGGATGGGGAAAGATTGGCTATGGGTTTCATTTTTGAGGCTATGGATCAAGCAAAGGAGCAAATAAAGGCAGCATACAAGGATAGAGTGGCTAAGTATGGGCCCATTTGGGAAATCATTGATCAAAGATAGAACAATCAACTCCATCGTCCTATACATGAAGCTAGGTTTTTTCTGAACCCAAGGTATCATTATGAAGCTCTGGTGGGAGAAGCTTTGACTGGGGAGGTGAGAGATGGATTGATTGAGTGCCTTGAGCGCATGGTCCTTGATGAGAGTGAGCAGTTGGAGATACACCGACAAATCACTTCTTTCAATAGAGCCACAGGTACCTTTGGCAAGAACCTAGCAAAGATTGCAAGGGAAGTAGATGAGGCAAGTAAACAATTTCAATTTTCAAATTCTTATTTTGTTAAATTGTTTATAATTTGAAAGTTGGATATAATTTGTTGAACTAACTCATTACACAACTATGTTTTTTGCAGCACAATGGTGGGAGGCATTTGGTAGCCAATGTCCTCAATTGCAGAAGTTTGCAATCCGTATTTTGAGTCAAACTTGCAGTGCTTCTGGGTGTGAGTGCAATTGGTTTGTCTTTGAGAGGATTCACACGAAGAAGAGAAACCGTTTAGAACAAAAACGGTTAAATGATCTAGTCTTCGTCCAATACAACCTCTAGCTAAGACGCAACCAATTGCTGAACAAAAGACCTAATACAGATCCCATTGTGTTGGAAGACATTGATCCATCCTCAGATTGGTTAGTGGAGACTCAACCAGCAAAGTTTGACCCTAATGAGGATGTTGGTGTTGATTTTGATTTAGAGATGGATGCATTACAAACTGTTCAGTTAAATGCAGATCCACTAGTACCAGCCCCAACTCCTCCAGCTGCAGGCACTTCCTCTACTTAGCCACGACGCAGGCGCATAGCTCGTTTATCTCAGCATGCAGCTACTGTTGGTGCTACTACTTCTACAATTGCAGTTGGAGATCTTGATGAAGAGGAGGAGCCATGGATTTGCCCGTCTGACTCCACTTAAGAGTCTGAGCCAGATGATATTGCCTTGTCTAGCAATAGTGACTAGTGATGTTTTGTTGTAGAGGCCATTTAGAGCCTCCTTGGTTATGTGTTTTTGTTCTGATCTCTATATATTACATGTATTGGACAGTGCACTGGTTTCCATTTTGATATAATAGATATATTCATGAGCATACTTTGATCATATGTTCTCTTCTCTCTATATTCTAATTCTTTGAGTTTGGAAACGTGAACGAAAATCTTTAAAAATATGTTTTTTCATAAAAAAAAAAAAAAAAAAAATTAATGTATTTTTTACAACGCCCGAGTCATTGAAAATTGAAATCAACTAGGCCAAGTCGATACCGAGTCGGAGTCAGAGTCGACCCTTGGCCGATTCCGAATCCGAGTCCGAGTTTTAAAGCTATGATGTTGCTACTACGAAGGCTAGTAAAGAAATGGTTTGGCTACAAAGATTTAAGGATGAATTGGGCAAGAAGCAAGAGATTGGCAGATTATACAATGATAGCCAAAGTAGCATTCATCTTGCAAAGAACTCAGCATTTCATTCCAAGACAAAACATATACAGCTCAGGTACCATTTTATACAGTCAGTTTTAGTACATGGACAGTTGAAGCTGGAAAAGATACACACTATCCAGAATCTTACAGATATGTTAACAAAGGTTGTAACCAGGGAGACACTGAGTTTCTGCTCAGTTTCAATTGGTCTTCAAGTATGATGGTGAAGATGAAAAATAGCCAAGTTCAAGTGGAAACATTGTCCACCAAATGAAGTAGTGGTAGAACTGCTATAATCAGTCTCTAAGTGGGAGATTGTTAGGTGTGGGGCCTGGTTATCTTCCTAATTCAAAGGTTTTGTTTTAGTCGCCTTTGGATCTCAGTCCCCGACGGGGGGTGTGTAAAGCATTAGATGAAAAATTGCCTTGTAAAATAGTGTAATTTCATAGTCAATCTAGGTCGTTCATTAGGCGAAAGATCTGACAATATAAGTTAAGTTAATTTAGGGTTTTTTGCCCTAGAAGAAAACCCTCGGTTTATATGAGGGAATTGTATTGTGGTTGTGTAGTTTTATGTGCGCAAAGAAAAGAGGAGAGACTGTGTGAAAGCGAAGAGGAAATTATAGCGAATTTGTTGTAGGTTGTATTTCTTCATTTTACTATATAATATAAAAAGAAGGACTAGCTATTTCTCTGTGGACATAGCCCAAATTGGGTGAACCACGTATATCTATGTCTCTCTTGTTTTATGTTTTTCTGTGTTTGTTTTTTCTACAATATTTTATGTGTTCCATTGCTCTATTATTTAATTTTTAACAACTCCACATTGACATTATCCTCCAGTAATGACCAATCTCCATCAAGAAAGTGATGCAATGACCCATTACGTGCTCCTCACTCTAAGAAAGCATCAAAGAGCATGGTTACATCTCCAAACGACACCTCCTCCACCATGATGTCACCCACAGAAAGGCTTACATCACCCTCCTAGGCAACATAAGGATGACATGGCATCATCTAAGGTGTGTTGGCATCATGATTCAAGACAGGATATGCTAGCCCTCCCAAGTAATCTTGGTGACATCCATCCTCATCTGGGCTTTAGAACAAGGTTACGTCCATCAAATAGGGTCAAGGCCAACTTGGGGGCGTCCTATGACCATTTGGGCATATCATCAAGTAAGCCAACACCCAAGCTTCCTGGGATAACATTTCAGCATTTGGAGGTACATCAAGAGGTGTGGAACCATGTGGAATCTACTCAAGGCCAAACACACATCATTGGAGGGGTAACATTGCGGCTACAAAGTCACATATGCTCTTAAAACAAGGCAAAGCATCCTCTCGAACGTGTTGGAAAGGATTCAGGTCATCCCTCAAGGGATCTCTGTTGCATGTGAGGGACCACCTGAACAAACCTCTCAAGATCAAGTGAGATCAACATCAATAGGAACAAAAACTATTAAAGTGTCATAGTGGACCATATCTAATGTTAATGGCACAAATACTTCACACAAGACTTACCTTCAAATGTCTAACTAGCTCAAGATTTGTAAACAAGTTACCTCACTTATGTTAGGGATGATTAGGTCAACAACCCTATTAGGTGTTTCTAGCCCCCAAGGGGAGTGACATGTCCTAGGTAGACCCATCAATCCATAGGTGTATGTGATAATGTGGTCATGGAGTGGGAAAGACTTCAAGGAAGATGCCACAGCCATGAGACCAACTAATGGAGGTCCAACATCCTAAATATAATGATGTAAGGAAGGATTAATGTGGAGGCATGAGTTACCCTTTTCCTTGGCCTGTTTTTCAACCCCTCTGGTGCGTTTTTTCTTTAACGATTTATCTTTCTTTAGAGCATAGTTTAGGAGACCAAGCTTGCTTTCTGTTTTTTCTCCTTAAAGATGTAGCAATTTCGTGCTCATTAGGGTTGGTACATTCAAGAGTTCATTTATTTTAGATGAAGCATCAAATGTTGTTGATTTGGGGTAGCATCGGAAGTGCTCAAGCCACGAAAATTGGTGGAGAGGCTAAAGCACATGAGATCTCCAATACCCAAAAATGGTTTGGGCAGAATCTAACTAGTCTGGGAGATATTAAACTAATTAATATTTTTAATGGAGTCCCTAAGTCTAAACTTAGGGAAAATAAAATATTAATGTGAGTTAATATAAAACTGAGTTAGAATGGTCAAAAAGTCATGGATCAAGCCAGATCTAATCTTAGCCGTTGATTAGGGACTTAATCTCGGCCGTTGAATTGTCAACGAGAAAAGTATAAGAAGAGGCTTGAGGGTCACTTGGAGAACACACTGAGTTGATCAAGAATTCGATTTTCTGGGGCAGGGCTTGCTGAGGAAATCGAAGGAGTGATCAGAGTTGCAACTGAGGGGCAGTGAATACAGAAGCAGAGAGGCAGAGAGGGTGTTGGGAACATCAGCGCAAAAGTCGGGAGAGGGTTGACGCAGAGCCAGCTAGAGACCACGCAGAAGCAGCCAGGAGCTGCGCAGTGCCAGAGAGAGCCAGCGTGGGTGAAGCAGAGGCTCCAGAGGCTGATGCAGAGCCTCCAGACGCTAACGGAGGGCTAATTGGGGTGACGTTGGGCCAGAGAGGCTGATGCAGACCCTAGAGGTTGACGTTGGGAGATTTCATGGGGCAGATTGGAGCTGAGAGTTGTGGGATTGTACATCCGGGGTTTTTAGCCGAAATATGTCTCCGAATGAGAGGTAATACTGTCGAGAGCATTCTCTATTGGGTGAGCCATTTCTGGCACCCAAATTGTATTCTGAAACTGCTTAATAATAAAACCCTCAAATAGCTGCACCGGTTTTCCCACATTGGGTTTTTTCGGGGACATTAGTCCAAAAATAACAATGTCACTTGTGAGCTTGTTTTTCCTTCAGTTGATGATTTGTATGTGTTGAGCATGTACTTGTATTTACTTTCAGTATTTACATGGTAAATAAATTGTTAATTAACAGACCAACTAAGAAGAAATAAATCAGAAAGTACATGAAGGATTTCTAACAGATAGACTTAGAAATTCCAACATGGTATCAGAGCATGGTTGCGGATCATAAGAGAACTGAGGGCATCAGCTGAGCAGAGCAGCAACAGCAGAAACAGTTGTCCCGAGTGACAGAAGTTGTTCCTAGCGAAAAAGCAGCAAGGAAGGGGTGACGCAATGCCTGCGTCATCAAGTTTGAGCCGGGAGAAGGATCAGCGCAGTGGCAGAAAGGAGCAGACTTGACCTATGCAGTGCCTGGTCATCTTTCTCAGTCAGGAAGGATTGACGCCCGTGGCCAGGAGGTGCGGATTTTGCTGGTGCCGGGATTGTGCAGAGTCTAGAGGCTCTAACCTTCAATTTGTTGGGGCATAGGAGGTTGTGGAGAAGTTGTGGAGTGAAGTTGGTGGGGTACTGTGGTCAGAACAGTACCTAACAGGGAAAGACCAAGGAGGAGGGAGTTGCTACCGAGGATTTCTAGCCAAGAAATCTGGATCAGTGGTGCAGCTGCACTAACGATCGGAGTGGGGGCATCTTGACATTGGCAAAGGGGTTTCCAGGAGGGAAATCGAGGCTTAGAGGGAGTCACACCGAGAACTTCCAAGAGGGAAGTAGAGAGACTTGAAAGAGGAGCAGAGAGATGGCAATGAACGGGGTAAGAGATCAGGACACACTGGACGGAGCCTCAAACTTCGTAGTTTGGCCTGATCTTGTCCGTTCTAGACAGGAATCGTCTCAAGGACTTCGCCTTGAAAACAATAGCGATCCCAGTTGACCCGGCTGAGAACGATAAGTACGAGGAGGCAATGGCAAGGGCCAAGAGCATCATCCTTGACGGGGTCAAGGACCATGTAGTACCACATATTGCCGAAAAGGACACGGCAAATGCGATGTGGGAGGCCCTAACGAAATTGTATCAGCATACTTCCATGCAGAGGAAGATGCTACTAGAAAATCAATTGCGGTCATATCAGATGCAGAAAGGAGAACAGATCGACATCTTCCTCGGTCGATTGAAGGAGATCCGGGATCAGCTGACTTCCATAGGGGCCACGCCAGATCAGGAATTAATGGTGAGGACCGCATTGAACGCAGTCTCAAAGGACTGGGAGGTATTTGTCCAGAGCATACTGGGCAGATCAACCCTTCCAGATTGGGAGGAACTGTTATGAAACCAACTCACAAAAAGATAGAAAAGATAGATGAACACCTTAGAATTCAGCCTCTTCGAGGCTGCAACCTCCTTTACATTACACAAATGAACAATTCTTGGATGATTCAAATGACAAAACCTCCTTTCTATATATAGGAGTCTAAGGAGACACAATATAACCAAGCCGACCTAACAATAATAATATAAAGGCACAAAAATAACAATAATGGGATTCTATGGGGCACAATAATAACAATATGGGAACAATAGGGGCACAACAATAACAATAAGGGATACAATGACAATAGTAATGGGAGAATCACTAGTATTATAGGGACCTAACATGCCCATCTCCTTCAAAAAAGTGTTGTCCTCAATGCTTGAGTAGTTCTGGGTGCTTCTATATAAAATTCTCATCCTCCCATGTGGAATCTTCAACAGGTAAGTTCTTCCACTTGATGAAATACTCTGAAATTGATCGATTTCGTAGCTGTCGAGTTCTTGTTTCTTTGACTGCTTCAAGTTCCAATATGATTTTTCTTTCCTCATCAAGTTCTGGCAATATTGTTTGAACTGGAATCTTGTCACCTATAACCTTCTTAAAGCATAAAACATGGAAAACGGGGTGCACTCGGGAAGCTGCAGGAAGTTCCAATTTGTATGCCATAGTACCTATCTTTTGCAACACCTTGTACGGACCATAATACTTTGGTGATAATTTATTATCCTTCTTAGCTTGCTTGAGGGACATTTGTTTATATGGTTGTAGCCATAGGAATACCCAATCGCCTACATAAAAACTTCTTTCACTGCAATGTTGATCTGCCTGTTGTTTCATTCTATTCTGTGCCAAGGTAAGGTTATCCTTTAAGAATTGGAGAACTTGTTGTTGATGCTCGATGTGATTTTCCACTGCTTGAACCTTAGAATTTTCTCTTAAATATGATGTGATGGATGGTAGATGATATCCATAAAGTGCCATAATTGGGGTCATTTTTGTTGCAGTATGGAAGGAAGTGTTATACCAACATTCAGCAAGAGGCAACCATTTGACCCATTGTGTCTATTTATCAGATACAAAGCAACGAAGATATCCTTCCAAACATTTGTTTAATATCTCAATTTGCCCATCAGATTGAGGATGATAAGATGAGCTATGAGCTAACTAAGTCCCAAGACAAGAAAATAATTCTGTCCAAAAATTTCCAGTGAAAATGGGATCTCTGTCGCTTATAATAATCTTTGGATTCCCATGCAGCTTTTGAATTGTTTCCATAAATGCAATAGAAATTGTCCTTGCTTTAAATGGATGAGATAATGCACAAAAGTGTGCATACTTGGTAAGTTTGTCAACTACCACCATGATAACACTCTTTCCTTCGGACTTGCGTAAACATGTGATAAAATCCATTGAAACCTCCTCCCAACATTGGCTTGGAATGGATAAGGGTTGTAATAGTCCTGGGGTCTTAATTGTTTCAACTTTATTTTGTTGGCAAACCAAACATTCCGCCACAAAATTTTGAATATCCGATTTAAGGCCATCCCAAAAAAAATCCTTCTCAACCCTGTGGTAGGTTTTTAGAAATCCTGAGTGCCCCCCTGAGGGAGAGGTGTGCAATTCCCTAAGAATATTTTGTTTGAGTTGGGAATTCTTACATAAGTATAACCGATCCTTGTACCATAACGAATCATTTTTCCAGCTAAATGTATCAAATGTACCGGGATCTTGTTGTATCTTTTGAATGAATGCCCACACTTCCTCGTCATTCTTCCATTCATCCCTTGCTTCGTTTATCCAATTTGGTTGGATAATAGAAATGGCGCAAAGAAATGCTTCCACATCCTCATCCTTTCTTGAGAGTGCATCTGCCACAACATTTTGCTTCCCTTTTTTGTAGATGATTTCAAAGTCATAGCCCAACATCTTTGTGACCCATTTTTGCTACTCTTCTGAAGATAATCTTTGTTCCAAAAAGTATTTAAGACTATCATGATCTGTTTTTACCTTGAAGTGTCTTCCCATTAGGTAGGGTCGCCATTTCTTAAGTGCATGTAATATTGCCAACATTTCCTTCTCATAAATAGCTTTGTGTAAATACTTTCCTTTGATTGGACGACTTTCGAAAGTAATGGGTCTTTGTTCTTGCATTAAAACAGCACCAATTCCATTTCCTGAGGCATCACATTCCACAATAAAGGTTTTTGTGAAGTCCGGTGTAGCTAAGACCGGTGCTCGGCACATTGCCTCTTTAAGATGTTCAAAGGCCTTTGTTGCTTCTAGAGCCCATGAGAATGCATCTTTCTTCAATAATGTTGTTAGAGGTGCTGCTATTCTCCCATAATTCTTAACAAACTTGCAATAATACCTTGTCAACCCGAGAAATCCTCGTAGATGCTTTATGGATGTGGGGATTTTCTATTCCTTAATGGTTTTAATTTTGCTAGGGTCTACCTTAACACCTTCATGAAATACAATATGACCCAGAGATTCCACCTCTTGTACTCCAAAGAAACATTTGGACATTTTTGCGTATAATTGTTTCTCCTCCAATAGTTTGAGCACCATGTCAACATGTTGTGATCCTTCCAAGACTTGTTGTAGATTAGTATATCATCAAAAAATACTAACACAAATTTTCTAAGGAAGGGTTTGAAAATGGAATTCATCAAACCTTGAAATGTAGAAGGTGCATTAGTAAGGCCAAAAGGCATGACCAAAAATTCATAATGACCCTCATGAGTTCTAAATGCGGTTTTTGGAATGTCTTCAGTCTTCATTCTGATTTGATGATATCCTGAACGAAGATCCAACTTGGTGAAGTAAATTGATCCATGCAATTCATCCAATAATTCATCAATGACAGGAATGGGAAATTTATCTTTAATAGTGAGCTTGTTGAGCTCCCTATAATCTGGACACATGCGCCATGATCCATCCTTCTTGTGAACCAATACTACTGGAGCAGAGAAAGAACTTTGACTAGGTTGAATTATACCAGCCTCTAGCATTTCTGCAACCATACGTTCAATTTCACTCTTTTGGACATAGGGATATCTGTAAGGCCTGATGTTTGGAGGAACACTTCCTGGAATCAAATTGATAGCATGATCATGATCACGAATAGGTGGGAGGCCTTTGGGAGTCTCAAATACCTTGGAATGATTGTCCAAGACTTTTTGGAGATCTGGAGAAATGGATGATTTCAACGTGGGAACCTCTAGTGAACATAATTGTGCAATTATGTCTCGTTGTTCTTTCTTTAGAAGCTTTGTCATTCCATTAGAGTTGATTATCTTTCCCGGTTTCCCTACGATACCCCTTAATTCAATTTCCTTTCCTTCTAAAGAGAATTTCATGAAAAGTTCTTGAAAATTAAAAGCTATTGTACCCAAGGATTATAGCCATTAGACTCCTAGTAGAACATCAGCACCACCCATTAGAATGGAAAGCATTGGGCTATTCAATACATATTCTACCCTGGATAGCTTGATATTATGGCACTTTCCTGAGCAATTTATGGTTCCTCCACTTGCAACCATCACTTGACACTCTAGTGCTGGATATAGGAAGCAATTCAATTCTTTGGCTATCTTATAATGAATAAAATTATGGGTACTTCCCGAATCAATCAACACTATTATCTTTTTCTTCTTGATATGCCCTTCTATCTTGATAGTTTGAGGAGTGGTAATTCCAGCCAATGCATTACAAGATATGGTCGGATTCATTTCTTCTTTTTCTAGGGTTTTTTCCTGGTGTATATCCTCTTCTTTTGACGTTCATTGTTCATTTTCTTCTTCCTCTTCACAATCTATGTAAAATAATTTCTTCTTGGCACACTTATGTCCTTTAGTGTATTTGCTATCACAACTGTAACAAAGCCCTTTTGCTCTTTTTCTTCCAATTGTTATGGTGTCAACCTTGTAGGTTTTGAATGGCTAGGGGCAGCAACACTTCCATATTTATCACTGTGAGTGGTAGGCTTCCTTGTTGCCATAATTTTTCTTTACATTTTTCTTGCCAACCTGAATGCCTTCTCCAATGAATCTGGTTCCCAAAGGTGAACCTCATGTTGGATGTTATCTTTTAAAGTCCCTATGAACATATCAATCCTATGATCCTCTGGAATATCTTTTACCCTTATATCCAATTTTTGGAAGTCCTCAATGTGCTCCATCATTGAACCCTTTTGTTTGAGATTCATCAATTGGCTTAAAAAAATGCTGCTTTTTGTATCCTCATAATGTGCTATCATTTCATTCGTAAAAATAGCCCAAGTGACAATTTGTTTACGAGAGCAAAGCCATTGATACTATACAAACTGATTTGGTTCCAAATATAAAGTTGCAATGCGCACCTTTTGTGTGTTTTGCACATTATGGAGATCGAAAAATTGTTCCATCTATAATATCTATGTTCTGGGATCCTTGCCATCAAACTTCCTCATATCGATCTTTGGAACATGGTGGTTCTTCGATGCAACGTTAGAGTCTATGAAATCATGACTAACATTTATTTGTTCTCGTCATGAGTTTCCTTTACTACCCTTTCGCCATTAGTAAGCATTTCTTGTAGAAACTTTGTCAAATATGTCTTCAAATCTTCCATGCCTATCTTCAAATCTGTCTTCAAATCGTCCATCTTAGTTTCCACGCCGTCCATCTTAGCTTCCAAGTCATTCATCTTATCTTCTACGCCTTTCTTTAAACCATCCATCTTAGCTTCTACGTCTTTCTTTAAACCATCCATCTTATTTTCTATTACCTTTTGTGCGAGTGAAATTTGTTGCACTTGGTTTCGTAATATTGATATATCATGTTGCATTTCTTCCTCTTCTTCATGAGTCATGCTAGAGATTTTAGGTTGCTTACTAGGTGTTTCCATTTTCTTTCTTCGGGGCATCAATTACCGATAATAATGCTTCACTATGCCCTTTGAATTCCTTCAAACTAATTTTTCAAACCAAGCTTATGCAAAAATTTAAAAAATACACACCTTTTTTTTTCACTTTGTAGGAGATCGATATTGAATCTGATGTACCTCTGTAATTTTGGATCTCCCAGTTCTGAAATCGTGACCTGCAATAGCCCTCTACATCCTCTTTCCAATGCCACTAGTCTGATCAAAATTGGATTCTCCAAGGAAGAGTTATGCCAAATCTCCCCTGGTGACCTGATTATATACCTTTCCAGAAGAGCGAACTTGTAGGAAGTGCCACTTGTCACTGTTTTGACCTTTGGATTTGAAAAATATATACAAGACAATACAGTCCGTCCTCTTTCTGTAACTTCTTATGAAATTTCAATCTGATGCTCAGAGAAACAGTTATGACGATTTTCCCACGGTGACCTGTTTGGAATGTAATTCGGGGGTCTGCACAAACCCTAACTTCCTCAGACTATATCTCCAAAAATATAGCGAGACAAGATCTGAAATTCGGAGCTGAGGTTCAACACGATTTCGTCTCAAATGGGTTTTTTTTCCGCTTCTGAAACGTCGCAGAAAAAAAGTTTTAGTGAAAATGCCACGATGACTTGTTTGGAGCAGCGAAACCATAGAATCCAAAGCTCCGATACCAAATGTTATGAACCCAGCTCACAAAAAGATAGAAAAGATAGATTAACGCCTTAGAATTCAACCACTTCGAGGGGGCAACCTCCTTTACATTACACAAATGAACAATTCTTGGATGATTCAAATGACAAAACCTCCTTTCTATATATAGGAGTCTAAGGGGACACAATATAAACAAGCCGACCTAACAATAATAATATAAAGGCACAAAAATAACAATAGTGGGATTCTATGGGGCACAATAATAACAATATGGGGACAATAGGGGCACAACAATGACAATAAGGGATATAATGACAATAGTAATGGGGGAATCACTAGTATTATAGGGACCTAACAGGAACTGTGGGCGACTCTTCATCAGGAAGAGATCAGAGGGCTAACCAAGGCAGCAAGCAGTGGCAAGGGGGTCAGAATCAAGAAGAAGGAAGAGGAGGTTGTTGCCCTAACATCTGAGGGAAAGCAGGAGAAATGAAAGAAGAAGGACCTCTCCAAGGTCAAATGCTTCCACTATGGGGAACTTGGTCATTATGCGAACCAGTGTCCAAGGAAGAAGAGCAAGGGAGAGGCTTCTGAGACCAAGGTTGCGCCAGCAAGGGCAAAGAAAGAAGTGGAGACAGATGATGATTGTGCCACGAGTGCTCATGCACCTCGTGAGAGGAAGTGGGGAGACATCGAGCTGTAGACAGGCAGACTACAGGCGATGAGGGGCATCTTGGATTATACCTTGCTATGGAAGCCCCGAAGAGGAGTAGCGGAACCAACGGAGATGTCGGAGTTAGGAGATCAGTTACTTACTTCTCAGTAACTGAGTTGCAGTGCAGCAGTTAGCAGTGGCAATGCTATGGGTAGCACGATGCAGCATGACAAGAGGGATTACAATGCAAATGCAGCAGTGGCAGTGGCAGGGCCATGGGCAACAGTACGGATGTAGAGGGAGCTGTTGTACATACTACAGATGCAGCAGTGACAATGGCAAGGCCATGGGTAGCAGTACATGATGCAACAGTGTAGAGGATGTTGGACAGCAGGCCTAGCATCAGCACAAGGACTGATGTCGGATGATCAGGGTGATGCTCAGTGAGGAGTATTACTAGAGCACAGTCCTCGCTAAGAGGGAGTGTTGATTTGGGGTAGCATCAGATGTGCTCTAGCCACAAAAATTGGTGGAGAGGCTAAAGCACATGAGATCTCCAATACCCAGAAATGGTTTGGGCAGAATGTAAGCAGTTTGGGAGATATTAAAATAATTGATATTTTTAATAGAGTCCCTAAGTCTAAACTTAGGGAAAATAAAATATTAATGTGAATTAATATAAAACTGAGTTAGAATGGTCCAAAAGTCATGGATCAAGCCAGATCTAATCTTAGTCGTTGATTAGGGACTTAATCTCGGCCGTTGAATTGTCAACGAGAAAAGTATAAGAGGAGGCTTGAGGGTCACTTGGAGAACACAACGAGTTGATCAAGAATTCGATTTTCTGGGGCAGGGTTTGCTGAGAAAATCAAAGGAGTGATCAGAGTTGCAATTGATGGGCAGTGAATACAGAAGCAGAGAGGCAGAGAGGGTACCGGGAGCATCAGCACAGAAGCTGGGAGTGGGTTGACGCAGAGCCAACTAGAGGCCACGTAGAAGCAGCCAAAGGCCACAAAGAGGCATCCAAGAGTTGTGCAGTGCCAGAGAGAGCCAGCGTGGGTGACGCAAAGGCTCCAGAGGCTGACGCAGGGCTAGTTGGGGTGACGTTGGGTTGATGCTGGGCCAGAGAGGCTGACGCAGACCCTAGAGGCTAACGCTGGGAGATTTCGTGGGGCAAATTGGAGCTGAGAGCTGTGGGATTGTACATCCAGGGTTTTTAGCTAGAATATTTATCTCCGACTGAGAGGTACTACTGCCGAGAGCATTCTCTGTTGGGTGAGCCATTTCTGGCACCCAAATTGTATTCTGAAACTACTTAATAATAAAACCCTCAAATAGTTGCACCGGTTTTCCCGCATTGGGTTTTTCCGGGGACATTAGTCCAAAAATAACGGTGTCACTTGTGTGCTTGTTTTTCCTTCAGTTGATGATCTGTATGTGTTGAGCATGTACTTGTATTTACTTTCAGTATTTACATGGTATTTACTTTCAGAAAGTACATGAAGGATTTCTAACAGATAGACTTAGAAATTCCAACAAATGCTTGAGGAATTGGGCAATGGCTAATGAGGGAGCTAGAGCTCATGTTAGGCTTTTGCCCACATGCTAAATATGTCCCAGACATCTTTTGCAAATTGCATTTTCTTTCTATTGTGACTTTATATGCTTTTATCATTCTTTCAGCTGCATCAATCTCTAGGGCCAAGTTTTCGGGCCTTGACACAAGGATGTGGATATAGGGTGTCAATCCTAATGACCAATGAAAATCAACCCAAAGAATGGAGATGAATAATAGGGAAGGATGGAAAGTGGTAAGTATGGATTACAATGGACACGCTATATCAATCAATGCCCCCTATTAGTGTTCCTTCTAAACCATAAGACCTTAGAGGAGGTCCCACTGGACAAGAGTCAAAAGCTAACCTCCCAGGTGAAGCGTGGGAACAAGGATACAATCAAGAGTAGTTAGCCATCTAGTTTGCCCCGTGATTCATATTAGTATGTCCTTAACATTAAAAGCACATGATTGCTAAAATAATTAGAATACCTTTTGATAGATGACCCACCTTCCTTCAAGAAGAATGCTAGATGGGCAAGAGCATTGACCGGAGCAAGAGGCGGGGAACTCTAGCATAAATCTATCTGAAGATCATCATAGGGCTGCTAGTTGGTTGGCTGTCAAATGAGGATAAAAATGTTCTCCTATGGGTTACCCACTTTTGATGGGTAACAAGTTCCTGAGGCTGGTCATATGTGGATCATGGTAGGGGTTGCTGGCTAGCAAACTGCATCATAGGAGAAATTTTTTTCCTAGCGTTACCCATGCGTGTGGATGGGTACATTATATTGATGAAAGAGCTGAAAGGAGTTTTAAATATGACTTTTGTTTGGATTTTAGTTCTTTTTACTGCTTAAACCTTAGGGCTGTAAAGAATTTTGAGAAAGAAATTTGAAGGCTGACCTGGATGAGCTTAGGAAAACTGTAATATGCAGGTCTAGGACAAAGAAAATGACTTTCAAGACAATAAACAGACCACGTTTTTTTTAGCCTTTTAAGGCAGTCAAATGTGTATCCTGATTTCACACTTGAAATGTTGAATATGAAGAACTTTTTTCTTGGGGTTAAAACATAAACACACACAAAATGCTCCTGAGATGCTTTAAAGGATAATAGGAAAAATTACATAGAGATGGGACTATGGATTAAAGATTTTCAATCAATTAATGCTCCAAGACAATGATTAAGATAGAATAGTGGTTGCAAAAATGTATATAATCCTACATGGAATTAACAGATTATAACAAACTGACAAATAAAAAATTGTACTGGTTAAACTTATGACAACCACAAATGACAAGTACGAACATTAGAATTATTAGACAAATGGTGTTCACCAATATAGAAGCAAGATAAATGGGTCCATGATGAACTAACATACCCATCAAAGAACTAACAAAATTAATTGAGATCTATAAGAAGAAAAGAATTGGTAGAGAGCAGTGTTGCGGGGGAGCGCCCCCCCCCCCCCGATCCTACTCCCAATCCGCGCTCCGGGCGGAAGCGACTCGGGAGCGGGTCGGGAGCGCGCTCCCTGCCTATTTCCGGAGCGAAGCAAGGAGCGTCGCTCCAGGAGCGATTTTTACAACCCGTGAGCGTCAGGGAGCAATCGCTCCCAACCGCTCCCGGGTTATAAAAATTGCTCCCAGAGCGACGTGAGCGACCGACGGGAGCAAATCAATAAATAAATAAAAATCGTGGAAAATTTGGGAGGGAGGGAGGGAGAGAGGGTTAAATAGACCCTCCCTCATTTCATTTCATCATTGTGAGAGTGAGAGTGAGATTGAGATTGAGAGAGGGTGAGAGTGAGGAGCAAGGAGAGAGTGAGAGAGAGCAAGGAGAGAGCAAGAGAGAGCAAGAAGAGAGTGAGGAGCAAGGAGCAAGGAGCAAGAGAGTGAGAGAGCAAGAGAAAGCAAGGAGCAAGGGGAGATTGAAGAGCTTGCAAGGGGAGATTGGACGCCAAAGAGGTAGGCTCTACAATATTGAATAGAGTGTCTAGCAATTTTTTTTAATGTTTATTCCTAAATAAATAAATAAATTTTTCTCTGTTTCCCATTCCATTTTTTTAAATTTTGCAGATTCAAAACTTCAAATTTCAAACATCATGGTTATATTTCTTGGCATTTTCTTCTTCTTGATTCCTTTTTTGGTTATTATGGTGCTGGAGAGTAGAAAAAGGAGGGTTGAAATTGAAAATGAAGAAGGGGATGAAGAAGGGGGACATAGTGGACTTGATGAAAAACCCGGTGAGGAGGAGTTGGAGGAGAGTGAACATGAGTCAGCTCAAAAAACTAAACAAGATCAAACCCCATTGTGGAAATATGTTAATAGGCCTCAAGCAGGGAAAGGGGGTGGAACCAATAAATTTCATTGCCCCATTGCAACAATAATTACATAGGTTCATACACCCGTGCCAGAAAACACCTCTGCTAGAAAATGCCATGGGATGGAGATAAACAAATAGAAATCAAAACTTGTACAGGTGTGTCAGCAGATAGAGCCAAATACATAAGGGAAGAGGAGGAAGCCCAATACAAATCTAAAAATTCAAAGGGTTTCTTTGAACCAAGCTCACAATCACATGCACAAAGAACTCTTTTAGCATCCTCCCAAGGCAGTGGATATGGAGGCATAGGGTCACCAAGTTTAAGGCGTAGAACCATATCAGATTTCCTTGATGAAGGGTGTAGGAATGATGTGGATTCAAAAGTTTACAGGTTTCTCTATGCATGTGGGAAACCATTCAATGTTCTTCACTCACCTTACTGGCACAAAATGGTTTCTGCCATAAATGATGCTCCTAAAGGATACAAGAACCCTGATTATGACAAGGCAAGAACCGTTGGACTTGATCATGAAAAAGCAAAAATATCACATTCTATTCAAGTTCTTGGACTGACCATGGGGTGTCCATTGTATCTAGTGGATGGACAAATGTAAAAGGCAAGCCATTGATAAATGTTCTTGTTGTGTCTATTCGTGGTACCATCTTTCTTTCAAGTTCAAGAGCGTCATCAACATTGCAGAACCATTACTTGAAACAATTGACCGTATTGGGCCATACAATGTTATCCAAGTTGTTATCACTTAAGAATTCTAATGCCAAAATTTCTCACATTAGTTTGATGGTAAAGGTCAGTGCTAGTCTAAGTTTGATTTTTGTTTGCCTTAGTCTAAGTTTGATTTTTGTTTGCCTTAGAGTCTAAGTCTTAGGAGTCTTGAGTCAACTATGCATTCTCATTCATCACCGGTCTCATAACCATGTGTCAGTTTTGTTCAAAGGTTACTATGTGCCACAAAGCTCTTTAGGTGATTCCGTAGCGCATAAATCATTTTGAAGTGTTTTCGCAGCGCATAAATCCTTTTTAGCAGTTTCGCAACGCAACATGTTTTAGGTGATTTCGTAGCGCATAATTCAAATTTTACACTGACTGCGCTACGAAATCGGAGATTCGTGCAATCCGTAGCAGATCTTTCCTAACTGTCAAATCTGTCAAGTTCAGTTATGGTTGCATCATTCACTGTCAACTTATACACTCCACATATCATGTCCAACTGCTTATCTCCATCATTACAGCCGCTAGGTACCTTGGTACACACGGATTGCAAGTTCCAAGAAAAGCCAGGTATTCACAGTCTTAATGATGATTGTATTCATTGCATGGGGAACAAGTCTGCAAGTTTTCAATTTGAATGCATTGTTATCAAGCGAGGCAGAGATTGAAGTTTGAGCAGCGCTAGCATTTCAAACCTTCATTACGCTGAAGTCTCATGGAGGGATCTGCAGAAAGAAAAGACCACAGATCAGGCAGATGCTTGAGAAACGAACCTGAAGGTGTAGACATTGTCTTGAAAAACAAAGAAGTTGAGCATGCATTCAAGCAGGTTGGATGTTGGAATTTTTGTGAGAAACTCCAGGGAGGTCATGCACAAATCACCAAGGAATTTGCTTTGAATTTCACAGGGCTGAATTCGAAGGTTGGGATGCTCGAATTGCAAGTCTCACCAGAGGTAATATCCACAGTTACTGAGATTCCAAGGGGACAAGAAACTTGGTTTAAGAATTTCAAATTTGATATGACCCTCTGCAAAGAATTTCTGAAGCCGGAGTACATTGGCTCAAATTTAAACAAGTCTGTACCTAGAAATTATGTCAATGACTCATATGCCAATCTGCTTACCTGTATACAAAGGTACCTTACCTGTGAAGGGAGATATAACAAGGTGTATTCATACCATTTCAAGCTTCTGCTACATTTTACAGGAAAGATATCCCTTGATTTACCTTTTTACTTATTCTGTAGCTTAAGTAAAATGTGTGATAAGGTGCAGCTAAGGAAAGAAGCCTGTGACACCTCATTGTTTCGCCATGGTTTAATTAAGTTGATTGTTCTGCATGAACTCCAGAGAGTAGGTAGGGATTGGCCCACATTCATATTCATGTCTGGTTTCAAGAACGAGAGCGGTCTCAGTCCTCAAGCTACAAAAGATTTTCCAACAACAACTAGTCATCAGGCAGAAACAAGATCCAGGAGGTTTTCAAAGTTGAAGGCTAGGAAACAAGTAAGAGAATTCACCAAGCCACTGACCATCCAGGATACACCCCAGCAGTCCCTTAAAGAGAAAGCTCAGGTCAAAGAAGGTGCACATGAATCAAGCACAGGTGAAGGAGTTCAAAGAAGGAGGACTAGGAGCCAGGTAGCTAAAGAAAAAGGCAAATCAAGGATTATTGAAGAAAGCCCTGTTCCAAAGGGAGACTTAAATGACTTACTGCAAGCCATTGACATTGAAGAATCTCCCCTGGTTGAAGCAGATTTGATAGAGTCAGGAAAAGACAAGGCTAAGAGAGTCAAAGCCTCGAAAAAGCTCAAGTTTGATGATCAGGTTGATCAATTTGTATTTAAGCCAAGGAGACCCATAACAAGGAATTTTAAACAAATACAGGAGGTACTGCCAAGAGCAGATGAAACAGGGGAGGTAACACAGCCTCATGAAGGAAAAGATAAAGGCAAAGCAATTACCCTTCAAGAAGAAGATAGTATGGAAGAGTTGAAAAGGAGGTTGGAATTGGCAAACTTTGAAATTGCTAGACTGAAGAAAGCCTCCAGGAAATTTGCAATCAAGGAGGCTTATTTTAACCAAATGCAAGCTCGGTGGGAGGACAAAACATTTCAAATACCCAAGGTGGTTGATTTTAATGTTCAATTCCGTCGCTGGACTGTCCCTGCAATAAAGGAAGCGCAATTCATCAGAAAGGTCAATACAAACCTGAGAGCTGGGATTAAAGTCATGAAGAAACAAATTGAAGACTTAAAGATACAGTTAAGCCAGCAGAAAGAATTTCCTTAAGGGAGTCACACATCAAGTAAGGCTATGTTTCAAATTTTGATGGTTTTCCTTGTTATAATCTTTCTTGAAGAATCATACATTTCCACTCAGTTTTGAAAAGCTTTGGAGCAATTGAAAGGATGTTTAAATAGCAAGAGGCTCAAAATAGCAAAATTTTGGGTTGAAACTGTGTTTTTGGAATTACACAGCAGTTTCGTAGCGCGCTACGAAACTGCTGAAGATGATGACTAATGCACAGCACTACGAAACTGCTGAAGCGACATAATCTAAACTCAGTCAACCGATTTTGAAATACCGAGGGAAATTTTTTGAAAAAGGAATATCTTCAAGGGATCATCTAAAGGTATCAACTTTCAACAAGGTCAAGACAGGTGGAGGAAACATACATTCGAACCCAACTCTAAACTTTTTGTTATAAAGTGATCACATTTACTACAGTCCAAGATATGTCAGACAGCTTGGAGGAGCTTTTGTCTTCACACATGGAAAAGGTTGATAGCACATCAAGGACGTGGCATTCTGATATATTTTGTATAATCAAAGATGAAGGGCATGGTTCATTGGATTCGAATATCTTTGAAGAAAACCAAAGGCAGATAAACAGGGGCAGTTTCCTACTCTCAAGGGCAATGGAGAAGATGTGACATTGAGGACCAGTATGGAGCTTCGAACATCCACCACAGCCAAACTAAAAAAAGACCACTTGTCAAAGAACGAGAATGATTGTAATTAAGGCTATTATTAGCATGATATGGAGTTAGACTCCTATTTGACTTAGATCTCTAAAAAGTCCAGTTAGCAGTTTGTTACATTCAATAGGTAGTTAGAATTTGAATAGGTGTCATAAGAAGTAGAATTCGAGTTCCCCTCATGTTGGAGGAGGAATCTCAGCCTTGTAAAAGAACTCTATATATAGAAGAAAGAGCAATGTACCAGGGGTTGGAAATTTATAAGTAAAAGCTCTGATATTTGGCTTATGTAAAGACTCTGTTTTTTGGTAATACAATATTGGCTTATGCTTCTCAAGAATCATAAAGAGTTCAATGTAATGAGTTTCTTTTGTTGTCTTTTCATGTTATCTACAGTGTTATGAGTATCTGATTACTTAGAAATCGCTTACAGTGCTCTAATTTCCTTCATATACTCATAAACTGCCTTCTATGTGTTTGGTGTGTTGAAATCTGAATGCCTTGACTTCTATGCAAAGCCAACCCTGCTGTTAATACTGAATCATATATGACTCCATAAGCCCAATGGATACTTGTTAGTTGTGTTTCCACCATTTTCATTTCTTAGTTGTTTCACAAGAGTTAGCCATCTTGATCATAATCAAAAACCTTTAATCCTTTGAGAGAGCCCTCTCAGGTTGGGGAGGCTAAACCTCAGCCTAAAGTAGGTTTGAAACAGTTACTTGAAGTCTTCCTGGTCTGCAGCCTTCCAGGGCCTGATTTTGAGATAACACAAGTCATCACTGATAATGCTCCTAATTATAAGGCAGCGGGAGCAATTATTGAGGATAAATACCCCAACATATTTTGGTCTGGGTGTTTGGTTCACACAATGAACCTTTTGATGCATGATATTGTTAAGAACAAAAATGAACAATACAAATGGATTGGTGATTTGTACAAGAAAGGCAAACAAATGATAAAATTTATTACAAATCATAGCAATACCCATGGCCTTTTCCACAGTCACTCAAGATTGAAGTTGTTGAAGATTGTGAAGACTAGATTTGGTAGCTATTACCTCACCTTCAGGCGCCTTTTGAAGGTAAGAGAGTCATTGGCTAGCATGGTATCAAGTCCACACTGGCAAGTATTAAAGGAAAGGGCTACAAATGCAGCTAACAAGTAAGGCTTTGAACAGGTGGAGGAGGTCACTCTTGATGGTATGTTTTGGACACGTGTGAGGCAAGTATTGGATTTCACCAAGCCCATTTATCACATGATTCGGTTTGCAGATGCAGATAAACAAGTGATTAGCGAGGTGTATGAGCAGGTGGATACCATGTTGGGGCAAATAAAAGATATTGTTCATAACAATGATCCCAACTTGTACAAAGTGATTCACGATTGTGTGTGTATATGGTGGGATAAACTTAATGTTCCACTACATTGCTTGGCATATATCCTTACGCCAAAATACTACTCTACATCTTGGTTGGGCCAACCTGCACCAGGGGGTGGGGTTAGGGCCAAACCCCATATAGATGAAGAGGTATCTACAGGATATTTGCAAGCATTAGAAAAGTTGATACTTGACAGGGAGGAATGTGCTAGTGTGCGTCTTGAAATAGGTAGATACTTCAGTTGCACTGGTTTGTTTGGTACCTTTCATGCAATGGAAGATAGAGACAAATTTGATGCTCTCACATGGTGGGAATCATATGGCGGCCATGGACTTTTGCCAGAATTGGCAAAAAAGTTCTCTCACAGGTTGTAAATACTTCTCCTGTAGAGAGGTGTTGGAGCACCTACAGCTTCATACATAATGTGAAAAGAAATAGACTCAATGAAAACCGGGCAGAAAGCTTTGTTTATGTGCACTACAACTTGAGGTTGTTGAGTCATTACTATGATCGGGCTTATGAGGATCCAACATATAAAATTTGGGACAACCACCCAGAGGATGATAATTTGGAGGATGGCACTATACATCTTGAAGAACTGGAAGCGGAACTTATAAGAGAGGAAGATGAAGCAACAACCATGCCACCTCCACCATCCAGTAGCAGTGCTCGAGTTCCGAGTCTTATTCCTTTGTTGTCGCCGCCTCCATATACACCCTCACGTGGAGGGCATGTGCCTTCTGGTTCTGGTCGTCAGTCTGTGCGGGAGACTCCTAGAAGACCACCACGACCTGCTCATACATTAGACACTTCTTGTGGTAAGGGCCACATGTAGTAGTAGATAATAGATTTACAATTTACTTGTCTTTTCTAGTTTCTATTAGTTTTCATAACTGTTAAGTCTTGACTCTTTCATATCATAATGATATTTTTTGTAAACAATATATGACTGTGACAATTTAAGTTTGAAGTTGGCAATTATAACTCATTGGTAATGATTCTGAATTATGAATATGATGCTTCGTGAAAGTTGTTTCATTTCATTTCATAATTCATTTTATAACATTTCATTTCATGTTAGATATTATTTCTTATAATGGTTAAAGTTTAAACTTTAAACTTAGCATACAAGTACAACTTTGGTGATCAATGATGATAAGTGTTATATATTGAATTTTCAATTTTGAAAGCTTGAAGTTGAAACATAAAGATTGATGAATCATGATTCACGAGACTCAATATGTTGTATGTTACTAACTTGTGGACGTGGTTGATGAAGATTATAACTTCTAGATGATTGATGTTATATGGTTGATGGTTCAATGATCAATCTATGTTTTTTTATATCTAATTCATCATTCTACATGTTTTTGTTGACATATATGTATCAAAATATAAAAAATATATATATTATATAAAAATCGCTCTGGGATTCGCTCCCAAACTGGGAGCTTTTGAAAATGTCGCTCCCACTCCCAAGTAACTGGTAGAGAGGTTAGTAGAGAAGGAGATAGTTAGTGATAAGAGATGTCTGGAAGAAATCATAAATAAAAGGGTAAGAAAAAGTAATGAATTCTGGCTGGAAACAAGGAAACTAACTACAAGAATGGGTCATCCAAAAAAAGATGGTTGTAAAAATCGTAAATTATGTGTTAAATTTAGTTAACAATGGTATGTTCTATGCTTAGCACAATTACTTCAATGTTCCTTAAGCAGCCCAATAGCAATTTCCAATTTAGGTTTCTAGTAGAAATCACAGTAACCATTGATCACATTGACAATAAAAGTAGATAGAACATAAAACAATATGTAGAAGACAAGCCAAGACAAGAGGACACCAGATTTGGCGGATGGCAGGAAAAACCCCAAGATGGGGAAAACCTTTTGATTAATTCTTCTTATTATTATATCAAAATGTTTAGCAGAGAGAGAGTACAAAAGTCAAATTGACTTGCCCAATTCAAAGTCAAAACAACCCTATCAATTTCTGTAGTCAACTACAGTCAAACTTTAGCCCTAACCAAAAAGTCAACGCTAGTCAAAACAGCAATAGAATGTTCTCAAAACAGTTTGGTCTTCCCCAGTCAAACTTGGCCTGATCAGGAGGTCAAAGTCAGCCCAAAACAGTGACAAAGTCAACAGTCAAACTCGGTCAAACTACTATCTGAAATCTGCGGTCAACCTGCAATTTGGTCTGTAGTCGAAGTGCTCAGAAAACCTTGGTTTCTGTGCCAAAATCTGCAACCTGTTGAGACATAAATATCCCCAAAAGATCAAAGTCAAATGATGCCCAAAAGGTGTTGGTCAACGCTAGTAAACACTGGTCAAACTATAGTCAACTCTATAATTTCGGCCCTGTAATTGAGCTTCTGAAATTCATCCTTCTTGATCCACACGTGTGAGCGAGAAGAATGCCCAATGTAGTACGAACGAATGAGAGAAGGAGAGAATGTGTGAGTGAAGAAGATGCCAAATAAGGTGAAAGGTCACTTGTATTTATACAAGTCATTGACTCTGAAGTGACAAGTCGTTGAGGGTGAAGTGACACATCCATTGGGCTTTCTGAGCCTACATGGTGATGTGGCCAACCTTGACAATTTACACATGTGAGGGCATAAATTCAAAATCACACTTCTGCTTGTCCAAATGAGATGATCTTTATATCAATTTTGGTCCTCTCGAAAAGAGGAATTTAACGCAATTATCATCTCCATCAAATGAGTTTTCCTACGGTGGAATTTGGCCCTAGTTGTCAAATTTAACACTCCCTCTCAACTAGGGAGAATTCCACCTGCCAATCCATCCATCATCATTGTCGACCATCATGCCATCTTTCCATCATGTACCATCTCTGTCATCTCATCTCTACTATGTTGAACCATGATGTAATAATGAAAAAGTATTGATCAAGAGTGAGTCACAGGACATCACCACTCTCCACTGACAAAAGTTAGTCCAGAGGTAGAACCTCAATTGATCTCAGATCAAGTTGTTGAACACCATGCATCCTAGACATAGGGAGTACGGCAGTACACGATGCGTCCATTGGTAGTGTTATGGTCCCTATCCACGTTTCCCAACTCATTGGCCAGATGAGAGGTACTTCCCATGAGTCTCGGACTACATGGGTAGGATGTATGTTGGGGCATCAGCAGGAGAAGGTGAACCACTCATCCTGCTCATATGCCATAGGAGAAGGTGAACCACTCATCCTATGCATATGTCAATCGTAGGGGAAGGTGAACCACTCACCCTACATACATGTGTCCTTAATCGTAGGGAAGGTGAACCACTCACCCTACACACGTCTACCATCATGGGGTATCACAGGGGAAGGTGAACCACTCACCCTGTACACAGCGCACCAATAGGGGAAGGTGAACCACTCACCCTATGGTCGCTCATAGCTCCAAGAAGTACCCCAAGCCCCCAGGAGCTCCCAGAGCTCAGTGTCCAACTCAAGCGAGACCCTCATAGGAGGGTCTTTCCACGACTCCAAGTCTCTCTCAAAAGGCTAAGAATTTGACCTTCCCTAAGGGCTTCGTGAGGATGTCTGTGACCTGCTCATCAGTCCTGATGTGTTGGAGCCTTATTGCTCCCCGCTATACCATATCCCGGATAAAGTGGTACCTAATATCAATGTGCTTGGAGCGGTCGTGGAACACGGGATTCTCTGAAAGGCGAATCCCACTTTGGTTGTTGCAGTAGATCACAATGGTATCCAACACATGCTCAAATAGCTCACTAAAGAGCTTCCTCAACCAAATAGCTTCACAACAGGCCATACTAGCTACAATGTATTCGGCCTCGGCAGTGCTTAGAGCAACCGATTTCTGCTTCCTGTTCATCCAAGAAATTGAAGCAGGCCCCAATGAGAAGCAACATCCAGACGTGCTCTTACAATCCACCACACTACTAGCCCAATCAGCATTAGTATATCCATGTAGCCTCAAATTCCTGGTAGTGTATCTCAGTCCATAATTGATTGTGCCACAGAGATATCTCAAGAGATTCTTAGCAAGCAATCCAATGTATGTGATGAGGCTCGACCATAAATTGACTCAACGTATTCACAGCGAAGCATATGTCAGGACGGGAGTTTACCAAGAACATCAAGGCCCCCACAAGTTGTCTATATTCGGAAGGATTTTTCAATTTAGGCCTAACATCACTTCCACATAGCTTCTTGAAGTTGAGTTCCATCGGAGTAGACACAAACTTGCAATCCACCATCCCACATCTCTCGAGCAACTTCACAATGTATTTTCCTTGAGAAAGGAAAATCTCACCTGGCTTTTGCCAGACCTCCAGGCCTAGGAAGTAGTGCATCAGACCTAGGTCCTTCATCTCGAACTCGGAAGCCAACTCCCTCTTGCATTGATAAATGAGAGGTTTTGCATCTGCCAGAAAGAGATCATCCACATAAAGGACCAAAATGAGAGGCATGTCCTTTTCAACCTTGAAGTATAGGTTAGGATCAGCATCGCTCCTTGTAAATCCCAGCTTCATAAGATAGCTATCAATCCTCTCATACCAAGCCCTAGGGGCTTGCTTCAACCCATAGAGGGCTTTCTTCAACCTACACATGTGTGTTCGAACTTGTACTTCGAACCCCTTAGGTTGTTCTACGTAGACTTCCTCCTTAAGCGAGCCATGCAAGAAAGCAATCTTAACATCCATTTAGCGTAGGCTCCATCCTTGAGAGGCAGCAAGGGCAATAATGAATCGGATAGTGTTATATCAAGCAACCGGTGCAAATATCTCATCATAGTCCACTCCTTTTTGAGAGAAGCCTCAAGCAATGAACCTAGCCTTGTATTTTTCAGCACTCCCATCAGCACCATGTTTGATTTTGTAAAGCCATTTAGAAGTGACCACAGACTTGTCCTTGGGTCTAGGAACCACATCCTAGACATCATTCTTCATAATTGATTCGTACTCCTCATTCATTGCATCCTTCCATACTTTGTGTTTCACGACTTCTTCAAACGTACATGGCTCAGATTGAACAATAGTACTCATAGTAGCTAAGTACCCTTGATACCTATTCGGCTTCTTACTTTCACAAAATGTCCCTCTTGGAGCAATATGTCTTTCAACATCTTCGAGATTATCTTTGAGCCACAAAGGTCTTTTCCTTGAGGTAGAGGGATCACCAGGAGGTTGATCAATGGGATCCATCGAGCATCAGTTCATCTGTCGAAGATTCATCCTACTTTCCTGCAACATCATCATTGTCCTTCCTTGGGATAGGGAGATCTCTGGCTTTCCCAAGGGCAAAATCTTCATCGAAAGTGACATCATGGCTTATTTCCACTTCTCTTTGACTAAGCACATAGATTCTATATGCCTTCGAAGTTTCACTGTAGCCCACAAATGTTCCTTTCTTCCCAGATGCTTCTAACTTGTTTATTTTCTCTTTAGGCACATGAAAATACACGGGACAACCAAATATTCTAAAATGAAAAATATATACGGCAGTGTTGGCAGCTTCTCCCCATAAGAACTTTGATAGGCCTTGGTCATGAAGCATGGCACGGGTGGCTTCTATGATTGTTCGATTCTTCCTTTCAACAACTCCATTTTGCTCAGGAGTGTATGGAGTGGTGGTCTCCCTCTTAATACCAGCCTCTCTACAAAAATCATTGAATTCATTTGATTCATATTCGGTTCCATTATCGGTCCTCAATATTTTGATCTTCTTCCTTGTTTGATTTTCAACCAAGGCTTTGAAAGAACGGAACCATTTGAACACTTCATCCTTCTTCTTCAAGAAATAGATCCATGTTTTGCGAGAGAAGTCATCCACAAAAATTGCATAGTATAAGTATCCTCCTAATGATGTTATGAGCAACATACCAGATAGATCAGAATGGACCAATTGAAGAATGTCGGTAGTTTGACTTTCACTTGAGGGGAATGGTCCCCTTGTAAGCTTTCCAACTGCACAACCTTGACAAACACCTTCATGATTTATGTTGAACTTGGGCATACCTGTGACCATCTTCCTTACCCCAAGTAAGGCTTTGTAATGAAGGTGAGCAAATCTTTAGTGCCATAATTCAGATTGAAGAGAAGTATCACAAGTCATAGCTCCCAAAGGACTTCCTCCAACTTGATAGAGACCTTCAACCCTAAATCCAAGTGTAAATGCATCTTTAGGGTTTCTTTGCCAAATACGTACCTTTCCATCAATGAATGCTACCTTGAAGCCTTTATCTTCCATCGCAGAAATAGACACCAGGTTCTTCTTCAAATCAAGTACATACAATACTTCTTGTAGATGAAGGGTTTGACCTTGATTTAAGTGAAGAGTGACAGTCCCTATCCCTTTCATGGGGTAGGTGGCATTGTCTCCAAGTATGATTTCCAAATTAGTCTTCTTTTCAATCAAATTTGAGAGGGCCTCCTTGTACCCGATGAAGTGCCTTGAGGCTCCACTATCAATCAACCAATGATCCAAAGTATCCGGAGGAGAGGTAGTAGTGAGGACAGAAATAAGATAAATTTCTTTTTGTTTTTCTACAACAATAGTTTCCTCATACCTAGAATTTCTCGTCCTTTTGGGAGGTCAACCATTACAATATCGAGCAGAGGGAGCATTCCTCTTTCCTTTATTGTTGAACTTGTTGTTCCTTTGATTGCCATTGCCTTTGAAATTATTGTGATTGTTGTTGTTGTTGTCGTCATCCTGTGGAGTATCCTTCTTGTGAGGACACTCTCTAGCATAGTGGCCAAACCTGTTGCAATTGTAGCACCTTCATTTTCTTCCTTCTTTGAATCCCTGCTTGAATCCTTGACCTTGTCTCTTTGGACTAGCATTGTTCTTCCTCTTTGCATGAGCGGAGAAAGCAGTAGGTTCATTTCCATTTGAAGGCTTGTCTCTCTCCATCATCCTCGTCTCTTCTTGTGTGCATCTAGCCAATAATTCATCGAAACTAGGAATCCTGTCATTGTTAAGAATAGTGGTGTTAAACACATCCCATGCTCTTGTGAGACCTCCAAGAGCAATGAGAGTGAGCTCCCTGTCAGCGACAACTTCTCCAATGGACAGGAGATCATTCTTGATTTCTGTAATCCTCATGAAGTAGGATTGGATAGATTCCCCTTTGTCCATCTTAATATCCTTCAACTTGTTTTTTAGAAAGAGGATTTGATTTGCATTGTTCACTTTGAACATCCCAACCAGCTTATCATACATCTCCTTAGATGTTTCTAAATCAAAAATATAAGCAACCAAATGCTTTTGAATAGAGTCTATAATGATTCTTTTAGCTTTGACCTCACCTTTCTTGTATTTCGTCTTTGCAGCAGCAGGTGCATTTGAAGGAGGCTCCACCACTCTTCCCTTTACATAGTCCATAGCATCATTCTCTTCCAAAGTCATCTTCCATGCATGATAGTCAGATTTGTCCTTGAGCTTATCCTCGGATTTGAAGTATGATGTAGTTGCCATTGAAGCTAGACCAATATTCTTGTCCAACAACTCTTTTCTTAGTGATTGCTTTTCTCTCTCTTGCTTGGGCTTTGTCTTCACCTGGGCTCTGATACCATGTTAAATTTAGTTAACAATGGTATGTTCTATGCTTAGCACAATTACTTCAATGTTCCTTAAGCAACCCAATAGCAATTTCCAATTTAGATTTCCAGTAGCAATCACATTAACCATTAATCACATTGACAGTAAAAGTAGATAGAACATAAAACAATATGCAGAAGACAAGCCAAGACAAGAGGACACCAGATTTGGCGGATGCTAGGGAAAAACCCCAAGATGGGGAAAACCCTTTGATCAATTCTTCTTATTATTATATCAAAATGTTCAGCAGAGAGAGAGAGTACAAAAGTCAAATTGACTTGCCCAATTCAAAGTCAAAACAACCCTGTCAATTTTTGCAGTCAAACTTCAGCCCTAACCAGAAAGTCAACGTTGGTCAAAGCAGCAATAGAATGTCCTCAAAACAGCTTGGTCTTCCCTAGTCAAACTCGGCTTGATCAGGAGGTCAAAGTCAGCCCAAAACAATGACAAAGTCAACAGTCAAACTCGGTCAAACTACTGTCTGAAATCTGCGGTCAACTTGCAATTTGGTCTGCAGTCAAAGTGCTCAAAAAACCTTGGTTTCTGTGCCAAAAGTTGCGGCCTGCTGAGACAGAAATATCCCCAAAAGATCGAAGTCAAATGATGCCCAGAAGGTGTTGGTCAACATTGGTCAAACTGTGTCAACTCTGTAATTTCGGCCCTATAATTCAGCGTCTGAAATTTGTCCTTCTTGATCCACACATGTGAGAGAAAAGAATGCCCAATGTAGTACGAACCAATGAGAGAAGGAGAGAGAATGTGTGAGTGAAGAAGATGCCAAATGAGGTGAAAGGTCACTTGTATTTATACAAGTCATTGAGGGTGAAGTGACACATCCATTGGGCTTTCTGAGCCTACATGATGATGTGGCCGACCTTGACAATTTGCACATGTGTGGGCATAAATTCAAAATCACACTTCTGCTTGTCCAAATGAGATGATCTTTATATCAATTTTGGTCCTCTCGAAAAGAGGAATTTAATGCAATCATCATCTCCATCAAATGATGATCCGGATTTAAACAGGAACGCAACAAAATACAGAGATAACCATATACACAAAGATGCAGCAGAAATAATACTTCATTTCATTAATGTAAAACACTGAAATATGCTTACAAACAGAAATGGAAATAAACCAGCTAGGGCGATGGTAGCTTATCTCTGAGAAGAGATGGGGCGGCTACATGACTCTGACTGTGTTACAATGAGGCTCGAAGGCCTATTTATTGTTGAGAAACAATGGAAAACCCTTAACATCCCAAAACCTAACCCTAGAAGATGAAACGCCAAATTATGGGCCTCGTTTTGGGTAAGTTGGTACATCAACTTCCCGAGGTCATAACTTTGGCACCCGATCTTCATTTGACGTGTACAATAGCTCGTTAGAAAGATCTATCCGAGCACTACAGCTTTGGGAAGAGCAACATCGGTCCATGGACCCATGTTGCTCCTAGATTTCCCAAAAAACGTCGTTTAGGGCCTCAAAACGTTTCCGGAAGTTCAGGACCCAAAAAAACTGCTAAAAATAGTAAACTGTGCCACAATTAAGGAAACTGAAAAACTGAAAGAGACAGTTGTGGGGGTCCAAATGGGATAGGTGGGGGGCCACCAACATCCACCTGGAACAAATGAGCTGTCCTAAGGTGGAATTTGTCCCTAGTTGCCAAATTTAACATTATGAAACATATATGAATACAGGGGAAGAGATAAATATGTCAAGGTATTGGGCATGTCAAAAAGAGCAATACTAAGTGTTAAGGCCAAAAATAAGTGTACCTAGAGTTGCATCATTGATGCCATCACAAATACACTGAATAACCAAAAAGGGAAAATGGCTGCAGGGAAAACAACGGCTAACAGCATAAATGAATACTTTACAAAATGGAGATATGTGAATAAAAGCTTGGAGTGAATGAAGACTCAAATAAGTCAAGAGTACATAATCACACCAAAAAATAGACGTATAATTTACCCAAAATTATGCTCACAAAACCATAGAACATTTCATACAACTTACCAACCTTTGAATTCAAATTCTGATGCCAGCATTAAGTTCCTTATTTTAGTATGGCATGTATATACGAGATGATTATAGGTACACAGCGAATGCATGATAAATTAATCATACAATCTTCAACAGAACATAACAATTATAAGCAAGAAAATAAGTAACAGAAAATAATATGTTGGCAAAAATAAAGGGAAATATACAGATCACAGACAACGTCAAGAGACGGTTGCCCGCATAAATTTGTTGTTGCCTGCAGACGTTTCCTTCAGCAAGCCATATGATTCGAGAGCGAACATGATTCCAAATACAGGCTAGGAGTGTAGTCATGATGTCAATGTCTTAAAATCACTTTAAATAAGACAACAAAAATAGTGGAGCTAACTTGAGATCAATCCTACCCTTTCTTTTCCTTGATGTAGATCCTTATTCAAACTCTTCCTTAACAAGTTATAATTCAGATCCAAGAGTATCATAAGATCTGGGGCCGACACCTCAAATTATCTTACTAGAGTGGCATATCCCTATGTTGGGATTTTGTTCCACACTAGTACTCCCTTAATAGAAAACTAACCCATAACTGTGACAAATGAAAGACCTTATGGTCTAGCTCCAGATACTAGGAATTGAACCATGAGTCGAAATCCTGATCATGTTCAGTGTTAAATTTCAACAGCATGATTATCACAAGGGGATGGGCTTCATAATTCAAATTTCAAACAACTGATTGATAACCGTTAGGCGTAGTAACACGATGACAGTCATGTTCATCTTTTCTATATTTGTTGAAAACTATGGTCCAAATTCATAACTAGTAGAGGAAAACCTGCTTAAGGGGATGACATAAATCTATTTGAGAACAGAATCTAGATGGCCATGCTTATTTAATAATATCAACCTGAAACACGGAGACCCTTGGATAATCTTATATTGAATTGCTGAGAATTTTAGCATTTTCGTCTGTCGCTTGCAGAACTTCTTTTAGGTTTCCTTCTTGCTTAACTGCTGCGTGCAACAGCAGACAAGTCAGCTTTGTCCAAGGGTGTTCCAATCTATTTTGGAGTTTGTCAAGCATTAAAATGATATCCAGCATATTTAGTGCTTCTGATAATAAATGTTGGAGCATAGACTCGTGTGGTAAATGCTCACCTTCCTGCTACGTATTCCTCGGAAAGTCCCACCGAGGCAAATACAGACTTGTCGCAAACTGCTAGTAATAATATATATGTATGTATGTAGAATCTTGTTTGTCAAATATGAGTCATTTCAAAAGATTTCACCGAACTTTTCTACTAAGAAGTTTGAGGATAACCAATATAATATCTTCATAAAAATGTACACCTACTAAAGAGGGGTATTACAGACTGGAAAACTCACAAAGTTCTGGAAAGCTCAGTCTGAGAACCCCAAGCACTGAATACAGGTATTCGACATTAAATCATCATCAACAATCGTTAATCAAGTGACATAATAACCATCCTATGGGCCATAACTATCGATCCACAAAGTTTTCCAGGTCTTAGATTAAGAACAAATATTACCAACAAGGAATCTGGAAGCACAAGACATGACAGTCGAGGGGGTTTCCACTGAACATGACTAGGAGCAAAGATGTTTTGTCAATCTAAATCATACTAAACTCAATCCTTGCCATTTTATTGAAAACAGACATGTTTGTTGGGCCTCCTTGTCCTTCTTTGAGGGAAACATCACCTGAGATCTTTGTTGTACTGTTATAAAAGAACTCTTAACTGAGATCTATCAAGAAAAAGTGATGAAACACAAAATGGGATTTTTATGAAAAAGATTTGTAAACTTCCCTGGGACCTTGTTCTAATCATCTCTGAAAAGTTCGAGAAAAATACCTCACTGTGACTAGGGAACTAAAACAGACCCATCCGAATCAAGGTCTGATATACACCTAAAGTTTGCCCAGCTCTTCCATATGTGAAATCCTACTAGTTAAAATGCCAGCCATTTGTGTGCTCTGTGCATTTATCAACATATGCATCCTCGAGCTTTACAGGTGTAAAGCAAACCTAAATTTAGAGGGTCTGTGCTAGTGTCCATATTCAATTCACTGGATACACTGTCTAGACTCTATGAACTATTACACAATAAACGTTATTGATGAATCGGCCCAACCCCACTGCTTTTATGAAGCACAATAAAAGTGTCCATAATCTATTTATTTATTTATTTCCAGAAACACGATTGTAGACTACTAAATGAGAAGTACCTGTCTCAATTCTGAAGATTTGTTCTTGTCGTTTTCCATTACATAACTGCAGAGAAGGGAAAATAATGATCATATTAGATCTCTGCCACTTTTTCGCCAAATTCAAATGAAAACAAAAAAAAATCAGTTAGATCTATGTCATATAATTCAAAGTAAAAGAAACAGAAATAAGTGTTTACCCGACTGCATTGAAGAGACAGCTGTTGTCTGCAGGAATGACTCTCCTCACAACCACTCCTTCATCCATTTTCTAACTAAAAATAATCTTGAATGCACAGGAGCCAAAAAGTTCAGAATGGTAATCTGGGCAAAAGACCTTCTTGCACCTCACCGCCTCAGACTGGATGTTCTACTGCTTTAAAAAAACCAGAGGAGGTAAATTGATGTTTGTACGTATGATTGAAACACTTTTCTTTACGTTACTATCTTGAATACGCTACCCTCTCATTGTCATACTCAATACCATACGGATACGATAACTATAGTTCTTAGACACATTTTTCAATTTTATGGATTCATCTTTCACCAAAATTTGTGGTTTTTTTAATGGCATTGTTTAATCGTTCTACTTCTGTAGATTTTAATCCAAATTTGGGCAAAACAATTTATGTGCCGATCCTGTTTTTTTTAATGGTTAAAATTTGTTTTGAATTGTAAATGAATTTAGGGTTTTGAAAAATTTCCCATAGGGCAGAGTTAATTTAATTATCTAAAGAAATTGTGGAATACATCATTTATGTATGGTTGATAGCTCAAATTTATAGTTCAAATAAATTTATCCAAAAATATGTCCTTAAAACTTTTAAAATGTAAAACAATTGAAATATTAATTTTTTAAATAGGGAAAAAATTAATTTATTGAAAAGTGCATTTTATTTTCTAAATACAAATTGATTACCAAATTATTATAATAAGTGTTGTCTATAAAAATTATCTAAATGGTTAATTAAGAAATTCAAGAACATATGTATAATTAATGTTGAATTAAGTATAATTAACATTATTTATATATATATGAGAAGATGGATTCTTTCCCAAAAATAGGGGTTATGATTAGCGTTTTATTTAACCTTAATTTATTATTTAAAATTATTTTTATTTTTTCATTTTCCTTTGATTTTTAAATTTTTTCTTTGTAATTTTTTTATTAAGTTGGAGTTTTGATCTAGTCTACTTTTTATTTCAAACACTATAATCAAGTATATAGATTTTGTGATTATTGATATTTTTTGGGATTCTTTAATTCCAATTCGTAATGGCTTCTTCTGATGATTTGCTTCAATCTCATCCTTATATTTCATCACAAACACTTGTTTCATCATTATTGCATTTTAATTATCTTTGTTGATTGTGGAATATACACTTGAAACATTGGATGTTTCAAAAAAAACCATATAGTTTAATTCCATAAATCTCTTATAGCAAGTTTATCCTCTTCAGATTAAGGAGATCTCGATGGTTAGGTATGAGGATCTTCTTGATTTTTTAGCGTATAATTTGGAAGAGAGTTATGTTTTTGCCAAGGACCCTAGTTTCATTATTGGCCTAGGTGATATCCAATATTATGAGGTTCACAAAGGAATAAGCAGACACCAGCAAGACCTTTCCAAATTGGATAGACTGGCAGAAGATGGGTCAATAATAAGAGTCAATTCAAACAATAAGCACATAAAATACCTCAGATCATCTAAAAAACTACACAATTCATATTCCAAGAGGCTCGAAGTTAACGAACAAGTTGGTGCATCACAACCATATTTATTTCTCATGCAAGCACAACAAAGTGTTGAAAGAGTTTGAAGTTATATTTTCAAGGAAGATTTTGCCTTTGTCAATTATGTTAATTAATTTGAAGCTCCGCAAGAAGGGAGGTAACTTATGATGTATACTAACTAGACAACTAAGGTGAGTGGTGATCCCCTGGCCATTTATTCAATTCAGCAAAAGGCCAAGCTCCATGTAACAAAAGAGAGGGAAACCTTATAGTGAATCAAGAGCTCTAAGGGAAGTGGTGTATAAAAACAAAGCAAAGAATAAAGTGTTTTCTTATGGAAGACATTCATATGAATCTAAAGATAAGCTCTCGTCGTAAGGTTTTTTGGTTGTCGTATCTCTAAATGCAATTTGAGGTTATGGATGAAGGAAACATGGGAGCCATAGAGTGGTTATATGCTTGAGTTTTAGCTATTGGTGAGAGGGTGATTAGCATTTATCTTTCAAACCAACAAACTTGTCAATGGGGTGATCAAGGAGTGCTAATGGTGGGATAACACGCTTTTGTCACTAATTGTTAAAGTCCAGGCTCAACTCAAGGGATGAGAAGTCCTATGTGCAACCAATATGGGTCAAATTAGTAAGAGTTCCCTTAGAATTTTGATCTGAATATGTCTCTATTAAAATAGGCAACTCCATTGGCACTTTCTTAGACATGGATGAAAATTACAAATCGTCAAATTAGGCTCAATTAGAAGAATCCTAGTAGAGGTAGCCCTATAGGAGGGTTTAGTGGAGGAAAATTCTTCAAATGTCAAAGGGAAGAACTTTCATCAACATATTGATTATGCCATGTTAACTTTTCAATGTGTTAGGTGTCATTCCTATGATCATACAACAAGTGAATGCAGAGGAACCTGGCCTAAATTCATCATCTCTTAAGAGAGAGTTAATCTTTAGAGGCTCTAAGCAAAGGTTGGGGAAAGAAGATGAGGGCAAAGGTAAACAAGTAATGGGAGATCATAAAATGGAACATCTAGAACCCTTGAAGCAATTCTATGACGTTGATATGCTAGCACCCACAACAAAACTCTAGAATCCTCCATTGGAGGCATAATTGCTTTTGATCTCTAGTATGTCATTTAAACCCTTATCTCTCAAATTGGTTTCAAAATCGATTAATTAAAATGTTATGTCAAGAGATAGGATGGCCCACAACTCTTAAACTCCCTAAATCATGGGAAGGGTTCCTCTCCTAATCAAGGGTTAGGGAATGATAATATCATTAACATTGTCCCGAGAAAGCTTGAGGGAGATTGTAAGTAAGCATCCAACCATATTCCCTATCAAAATGATAAGGAAAACAAATTAGATATATTTTTGGGATTACCTTGCTACCCCATTTGCAAAAGCTTAGCAAGCATTATGCCTCAGGAACTGAGTTCCCTTCACTATTTTATTTAGACGTGAGTTTAGGTTAATCATTGTCCATCTTTGGGAAAAGCACAAAATCCTCTAATTTTCCTAAATTCCCTTCAATCTCGGCAATTAGCCATGGCTCTCTTAAAAATATGGAATAGAGGGAGGGCTAGGACAAAACAAGAATAGTGAGAATCACCCCCCATCAAGGGGATGAAAATATTACATCATAATAGCTCAAAACAAAGTAAGCAAATAAATTATGCAAGGGAAGCATAAAATCTTAAATAGGCCCCTTAGAGACAATCATGCCCTTGAAAAGGGTTGATCGTGATAATAATCATTTTAATGGAAGGAGCCTTGCTAACCCTACGAAAAAATAACTCTCAAAAGGCACCCAAAGCTTCACAAACAAGGAATCATCCTCCTTCAAGAACATTGGGAGAAAGAATCAAGAACTAGGAAGATTTGGAAAAAAATATTAAGGAGTAGTATTTTAAAGAGGTAGACTATGTGGGTAAATCTATGGGATTGTCAATTGGATCAATACAGGAGCTATTTAAGCTAACTTCCTCAAACATGTTTTACTTAACTATGGGAGTAGCGGTCTACTCACTAGAAATGGCATAATCCTACTAATTTATCAACATATATTAACCTTGCGGAAGTAGTGTTGAATTTTGGGAAAGGTTGCTTTCTTGGGAGCAATTTAAGAAGCAAAACATAATTCTTAGAGGGAACTCAAACTTCATGACCAATAGAGGGAAAATTGGGTTAGAGTTACAAAAGAAGATCCATTAGCTTATTTTTTCCTCCACGAAATGGAGGAAATTGATCTAGTGGATGTCACTTCATGCAAGTTAGTGCTTACTTGGAGGAATTTAAGGACAAGTCAAACAAGGATAGCGAACAGACTAGGAAAGTTTCTACTCTCTCACTCCCCTATCATAGGCCAAGTCAAAATAAGAACTTGGGATTTTAAATCATAACCCAATTTTATTCGTATTGTAAAAAAGCCATATAAACCACCAAGTTCTGAGTTCAGCCCATGTTTGTTGTAGGAATAAGACTTTGTCAATATGGTAAAATCAAGATGAAAGTATTTTTATGATAGTGCATGTGATCAATAAGCATTGAATTAGCTACCAATCAAAAGGAATCAAGAAGGGCACAATACCATGGGCCTGTGCTAAAAGTTCCAAGGATGGATGAGATCTACTGAAAATTGAAGGCAATATTGTTGAATTACACCAATGAGGATCTAATGGGAGGTATAAATGATGAGGCAAGAGAAAAAATTAGAATGTTGGAATAACAAAGGAGGAAACCACTATCATAAAAAAGAAGCAATGAAAGACCTAAAAATATAGTAGTTTGATGAGGCCTACGTGAAGGATAATATCCAAATAATATGGGTAAGAACAAGGGCAACCAAGTGGTTCTAAGCAAAAGACTGCAAATATTCTTCCAAGGAGGGCACGAAGAAGTGGAAAGAAGAGGAAAAGAATACCACAACCTAAACATCAATGCAAGGATCCAAACAACCATTGTAACCATCGTAATATTGATAATCACACCAAATACATATTAGAAATTAAAGGTGGTATTGCAAGCTTACACCAATGAGGATTTGGTGGGAAGTGTAGATGAGGAGACAAAAGAAAATTAAAAACATCGGAACAACAAAGGAAGAAATCATTCGCGAAAAAAATTAAGCAACATGAAAACTTAAAAATAAAGTAGTTAGGATGGATCAACAAAAGGAAAGGAAAATAAAACCACAACCACTACACATCAGTGCAAATGTTCAAATGATTATTGTAACCATTGTCACATCAAATATTATCAGTGATTGAAGGCAATATTGCAAATTTACACCAATGAGGATCTAATGGTAGGTATCAATGTGGAGGCAAGAGAAAAATTAAAACCATCAGAACAATATAGGAAGAAACCACTAGTAGAAAAAAGGAAGAACATGAAGACTTAGAACTAGAGTAATTTAGGCAGCTCAAGGAGAGGAGAACTCGAAAATTTTCCTTTTGTAAACATACTCAAGAAATCAATATTATATGGGAGATGGAAAAAGAATATGGCTCAAAAGCCATCTAGACTTTCAAAGACGTTGTAGAGTAGGGAGTAGGCCGCTTCAAAGGCATCTACCAAACACATGAAACCGTAAATTATGAATATGAAGATTTCCATAGTTAGTCATAATAATAGTAGTAATGAATAAATAAATAAACACACTTAGAACATTAGGACATTTTAAAATCACAACACAAGTAATTTATTAAATAATAATAATAATAAAATCACTATTACTCTAAAAATAGAAGACGTGGTTAAAATAACCTCTTTTTTCACAAGCTTTGTGAGAAATGGGGAGAATGAGAGGCTAAGGGAGCTACCAACTAAGGATGATAGAATTCTTTATAAGCTTATTTAAACAAACTAAATATGAATTGCTAAGGGTTATAAAAGAATTTAGAATCTCATGCAAGATATTGGTAGCCTTCAATTCTATGTTTTTGGCTCTCATCCCAGAAAAAGAAAAACTCAAATAATTTGCTAATCACAAGTTGATATAATTATGTGATTATGCCTATTAGATCGTAGGTAAAACTATTGCATTAAGAGTCCTAATTTTTCTTGCAACTCCATATCTCTTGAACCACTTGGGTTCTTGCTAGTGAGACAAATCCATGATGCAACTGAAGTAGCTAAAGAAGGTATAAACACATTCAAGATGAAGGAAAATCTATCTATGGTAATGAAGTTGAAACTCTTTAAGGCACATGATAGAGAAATTGGTTTATATTTAAGATTGATGCTTATTCATATTGGCTAGCCTATAATAAATCATCATATAATTTTTGTCTATTTTTTTACTTTATTGGTAGAAACAATAGGATTTATTGATTTACAATACCTAATTTAGGGGTAGTTATTGCCTTGGAGATTCAAGGTCTAGAAACTTTCAAAGCTTGTTCGAGACCTGGTCAAGACATTGTTAGCATAACTCACAGCCTCTCAAAACTATTCTACACTTCAAAATATGTCCATTGATGTGAAAATAATGTCAATTAGAGTTTGTGTGTGGAAGTCATGTCTCCTGCAAGTTGATCTATCTTGTTGACCACCATGGTACCAAGTGAATGCCACATTAGCTCCCATTACTTTCACATGTGGAGTCAATCATGTGGGGACTTTTGAGATTATTCTAGAAGGTCCAAAACCCTAAAAATAGTTAGGGTTAAGGCATGCAAAAACTCTAACCTCGACCATGGATGACCAATAAGACATGTTAAATATCGGGTCATTGTGAAAGGCAAGGCTTCCATTCTTAATGTTTTGAGTATTATTCCATAGTATAATCGAGCATTGGGAGCAAGATATTAAAGGAGAGTGAAGGACATAGTAGATCATATAACAGTCATATTGGTCACAGTGTCCAGTGCATCTCCATAATGGGTGCCCCTTTCTTTATACTTGCATTTCCTAAATGAGTAGAAAAGAGCAAAGCATAGGCCACGCCTTCTAGTTGGGATTTCTGAAAGGCTACATCTTGTGTTCATCATGTGTATTGTGTCATTACCTACCTTTTTCATTTCAATATTCAACTTATTTCAATTGTTTATTTGTTAAAGTTATGAATATTAAGTCTACAATCTTCAGTAGAATATTGCATAGTACAAAAAATATAGAGAATTATAAAATCTACCATGAAAAGTTGTTGCAATCAAATATCCATGATAATTCATAAATCATATGGTGTTAGAGAATTTTTTCTTTAAGGTTTTGTGGAAAGTTGCAAGATCTTTAAGTTGGCATGAATTCTAAAAACCTTATCCATGGCCAATGAATATAGTAATAATCCACGAGATGAGTCATAAAAGAGATTTTCAGACATACAACCACAAGTCGTTAATATCTCTAACAAAATGGTCATATTCATGGCTATCTAGAAAACAAGTTCAAACCCTCCAGGGAGTGTGGTGACTCTAACTCGGATTTTATATTGGACAAGAAATATGGAGACAATGAAGACTTGGAAAAGGAGTTAAAAAAAAAAGAAACTAGAGAAAGGAAGACCAAGTTTCGATGCAGTCACTTCTTCTTAATCTTCGTTTAAAGTGGAATTGAAAGTGGACAACATCAAACCCTACCAATGTGAGAATGGTGTTATTAAGTTAAATCAATGATTGCAATAGTTAGAAGATTATTTCAATGTCCAAAACATAGTGATAGAGAACAATATTTCATTTGCTTGACTAAAGTTAGAGGGCCATGCCCTAACTTGGTGGGAATGTCACAAAGAGATGCTTAAGGTGGAGAGTGAACCCCTGGTAATCAAGTGAGAGGTATTTAAAGCCCTCATTAAGACCCAGTTCTACCCTATCAAGTATGAAGAGGTCAAATGGATCTATTGGCATCACTTCTAGTAGAATCAAGGGCAGAATGTCCAAGAGCACACCATCAAGTTCAAAAATATGGAAAGAGTATATATCCCAAAAACCTGGATGTACTCCTCAAGTTTGGATGGTATCCATAAACATTTACAAAGGACAATGATGCTCTTTAAACCTAGGAAAATGAATGAGGCATGTGTGCACGCATATTACCTAGAGAATATTGGTAAGAACAAAGGACGACCAAGTAGTTTTAAGTAGAAATATCACCAACATGTTTCCATGAAGTGTAAAAAAAGTGGAAAGAAAAAGAAAATAAGGTTGAAAACATTGCACATTAGTACATGATATACTAATTATTTATGTTTTAAATATTTAAATTTTTAAATTATATATATATATATATATAACTTTTATTTTTATTTTAAAAATAAATATAAAATATTACTATTTTATGTTTTGATTTTTTTAAATAAATATTATAAAAATAGTTGGTCACACAGAACCATGGAAAAATGATAAGAATAGAATCATTAAAGAAAAGAGGAGCCCATGGTATCTTAAAAAAAGGTTGATGCTTTGCTTCCTTTAACATTAGCAATATATATAATATTCCTTTAACAGCTATATGTGTGGGGCAATATACATAATATTCTTGAGTATTCTAATGGTCATGCATATATGTTATCTCTTAGCTTATGTAATATGAGGTCACATTTTGTTTTATTTTTTATTTTGATTTTTTTATTTTCCATGTATCATAATGTTAAACCTAGTAACTATATTTTTAAAGATGCAAAGGTGTGTTTTTAGTAATTGTATTTAAAGTTGTAAAGTTATGGTGTAAAATAAAAAAATTATAATATTAAAAAAATTATAATGTAAATTAATATAATTCATGAAATTTTTGATATTAGGTGTTTGAAGGGGATGATAGCTAGGCAACATGGGTATGTGGTAGGATGGATATGCAACCAACCACATGTTGGACTCACAACATCACTTACGATGTCCATTTGGTGGTGAATGTAAATGGAAATGATGGGCTAGAGTTCCAGGACGATTTATCTATGGTGTAGTATTGTCCAAAAGATGTTAAAGGTATCAACATAAGTCATGACTAAAACTAGAGACATCTTAGCAACTCAAATGTGGTTTGTCCTGCAGAATTGACATCCTGAGTATTGTGATGGTCAAGGAATAAGTTTGAATCCTTGATTGGAAAGTAGGCATTTGATTGATGGCTCTATATCTAGAGTTTAGGTTATTCCTAGAAAACTAGGTCATAGAGTGATGGTTATACTTCTTGTGGGTATATCTCTATGTGCTTCTCGTTGAGGGAAGGCACCCATTCAATGTTAAAACCATCAGATGAGGGTGGAGAGTGACGTTGTGGATATTGTTATAGCCTTCAAGAAATTGACCTTGACCACCAACATGAATACCTTAATGCCCTAGAAGAGGATGTTAAGGTGGAGAGAACTTTCACTAAATATGAAGAGGTTGATCATATGGTGAGTGAATGTGTTCTTGACCTAGGTCCCAACCACACATGAAACACCAAATTTTTTAGAATGGTAGAATGTTATGCAACTAGCTCACAAAATAGAAGAAGATATAGATCAACGACTTCAAAATTAGCCTCTTCAAGGGGGAAACCTCATTTACATTACACAAATGAACAATTCTTGGATGATTCAAATGACAAAACCTCCTTTCTATATATAGGAGTCTAAGGGGTCACAATATAATCAAAGTCGACATAACAATAATAATGTAAGGGCACAACAATAACAATAGTGGGCTTCTATGGGGCACAATAATAACAATATGGGGACTACATGGGCACAACAATAATAATAAGGGGGCTACACTGACAATAACAATGAGGGAATACACTAGTATTATAGGGACCTAACATGCCCCTCTCCTTCAAAAAAGTGTTGTCCTCAACGCTTGAGTAGTTTTGGATGCTTCTGTATAAAATTATCATCCTCCCATGTGGAATCTTCAGCGGGTAAGTTCTTCCACTTGATGAGATACTCTAAAATTGATCGATTTCATAGCTGTTGAGTTCTTGTTTCTATGACTGCTTCAGGTTCTAATATGATTTTTCCTTCCTTGTCAAGTTTTGGAAATATTGTTTGAACTGGGAGCTTGTCACCTATAACCTTCTTTAAGCATGAAACATGGAAAATTGGGTGCACTCGGGAAGATGCAGGAAGCTCCAATTTGTATGCCATAGTACCAATCTTTTACAACACCTTGTAAGGACCATAATACTTTGGTGATAATTTATTATCCTTCTTAGCTTTCTTGAGGGACATTTGTTTGTATGGTTGTAGCTGTAAAAATACCCAGTCACCTACATCAAAACTTATTTCGCTGCGATGTTGATTTTCCTGTTGTTTCATTCTATTATGCGCCAAAGTGAGGTTATCCTTTAAGAGTTGGAGAACTTGTTGTTGATGCTCGATGTGATCTTCCACTATTTGAACCTTAGAATGATTGTCCAAGACTTTTTGGAGATCTGGAGAAATATATGATTTCGATGTTTGAACCTCTAGTGAACATAATTGTGCAACTATGCCCCGTTGTTCTTTATTTAAAAGCTTTGTCATGCCATTAGAGTTTATTATATTTCCTGGTTTCCCTGTGATACCCCTTAATTCAACTTCCTTTCCTTCCCAAAGAAAATCAAGAAAAGTTCTTGATAATCAAAAGCTATCGTACCCAAATATTGTAACCATTGGACGAAATCCTAGTACAACATTAACACCACCCATTGGAATGGAAAGCATTGGACTATTCAATACATATTATCCCATGCATAGCTTGATATTATGGAACTTTCTAGAGCAATTTATGGTTCCTCCATTTCCAACCATCACTTGACACTCTGGTGTTGGATATAGGAAGCAATTCAATTCCTTGGCTATCTTACAATGAATAAAATTATGGGTACTACCTGAATCAATCAACATTATTACCTTTTTCTTCTTGATATGTCCTTCTATCTTAGGAGTTTGAGGAGTGGTAATTCCTACCAATGCATTACAAGATATGGTCAGATTCATTTCTTCTTTCTTTGGGGTTGGTTCCTAGTGTATATTGGTGGCTTGGGTGCAGGCAATATAGACAAACGCCCAAATCCTGATATAATTTCCTCTAATTCTGGCTGAAACCCTTCTTCTTCTCTCACTGGAGTATCAGTCATCTATTTCTAGACTGACTGTTATAAAAATTCCCCTCTTTTCTTCACAATCACTACTCTTTCCTTTTTAATCACCCCCACCCTTGTTATCGGGCACAATTTATACCATAGGCCTTTTTTTCTTCTCTCGGGACTATAATTCCATAGGAATTATAAATTACACTATCGGAGGGTTTTTGAATGGATTTAACACTATTGTGTATAAAATACACTATCGGCGCTTTTAACACTACCATAGTGCGTTTACCCATGGAAATACACTATCGGCGGTTATAAATGGTCATAGTGCTAATTCCAAAGAATTACACTATCGACGGGTTTATACAAAGGAAAATACTAATACCCAGAAATACACTATCGGTGCCAATTTTCAAGGAAATGCGCTATACGCAAATAACACTATTGGCGGGTTCAATTATCGGCCCTTTAAATACTCCTATCCTCGATGCGTGTTATCAAAAATCGAAATCGGTGATTCCAAAGTCTCCTTGCCAACCTCTTTCCGCTTTGGGTCTTGCGATCCGATAATCCACAGACCCGATATATTATAGATCCACCCTTATAAGGTTTTGGATCCGGAAGTCGGACTTCGACACTTTTAAAGGTTAGTTCCTCCCCGCTCCAACTCAGCGATGTGATAAAGGTTTCAGACCTGATAAGGGTATCAGCCCTATTTGATAGAGTTTCAAGTCTGAAACTCAGTCCCGTCTAAGGTTTTTCACCATTTCCCTGTGTAAAACAAAGTTTTGCCTACGGAACTCTGTAATGCAAATAAAGAAGCCAGGGCTCGCCGATATGAAGGAAACACAGTTTAAAGGCTTCAACCGACTCGTTAATTGGAAATTAAGGCCAAATCATTGATATAAAAACTCAGAAGAAAAGAAATGAACCCAATTACACATACAAATACCAGTTTATCAGACAATACGGTTTTGATGCACATAAAGGTTTCGGAGGTCACCACGCCTCCGGGATCGACCAATACACAGAGAAAATACCCCTTTTTCTTTTAATATATGCGATAAATGCATGCGGTCCAAATCCTATTACAATAGCATCAAACTTACATATATACTGGTTCATATTAACAACCAGTTCCTAAAACAGAGGCTTGATTTAATACGACTGTTAGTTCTGCGAGACATCCTCCTCGAGAACCTCCACTATGCTAACTAATCCTATCTGTTCAGTGAGGACATCTCCTCGAGAACCTCCACTTTGGCTTAACTATTTAGCATTTATTACAACATGATTTATTCCTAAATTCTATCTCTATGCTAACTAAGAAAACATGGAAATTGATGGCTAAAGGATCCCACTCCTTTGCTTGTAGATTTTTTTGTATTTTTGGAATAAGTTGGAAGATTTTTCCCTCCAAGTCTTATGCTCCTGCATCAGACTCCTGAGGACAAAATTCTTCATGGGCTCCTATCCATGAGCTCTTCTACAGAACTGCCCAACTTCTGTAGCATGCTTTCTGTTACCCAAGTAGCTTCAACAGTTGGTTGATCCTTCCATTTTACCAAATACTGAAAGTACTCCTGTCCTCTGGTCTTCTTGAACACCTTTTTGTCCAAAATACTTTTTGGTTGTAACTCTTTTGCTGTAGGTAACTGCTTTACCCAGTCAATCTCTTGTGTCTCTTGTTCTTGTGTTGTATCATCTGCAGTTTCACCTTCATACTTGTACAGGTCTGCAACATTGAAAATTAGAGATATTCCAATATCAAGGGGTAATTCAATCTCATATGCATTTGCAGAAAACTTCCTTAATACTCTACATGGTCCAATTTTCTTGAACTTCAATTTGTTATACTCCCTCTTTGGAAATCTTTCCTTTCTAAGGTGTGTTAAAAGCAGATCTCCAACTTCAAAGTTTACCTCTCTTCTTGTCATGTCTGCTTTGGTCTTGTACTTGATGTTGCTATCCTGCAGCTGTTGTTTCACTTGTTCATGTATTGTTTGCATTTCAAAAGCAAAATCTTCTCCCTCTGCAATTTTCATCTCTTCTTTTCCCAAGTTTCTCAACTCAGATACTCCTCTTGGATGCGTTCTATAAACAATATGGAATGGACTCCGTCCTGTACTCCTGTTAGGTGAGTCATTGTATGCATATTCAGCTTGTGCCAATACTTGATCCCACTACTTTGGATGTTCTACAGTAAGACTTCTCAAAGGATTGCCCAAACTCTTGTTCACAACTTCAGTCTGTCCATCACTTTGTGGATGATAGGCAGAACTGAAACTTAGTTTAGTTGCCAACTTCTTCCATAATGTCCTCTAGAAATGTCCAACAAATTTGGAATCTCTGTCTGAGACAATACTCTTAGGCAACACATGCAATCTTACTATCTCCTTGAAAAACAAACTAGCAATGTGAGTAGCATCACTAGTTTTATAACATGGAATAAAATGTGCCATTTTTTGAAAATCTGTCCACTACAACAAAAATCGAATCATTACCCCTTTGAGTCTTTGGTAAGCCTAAAATTAAATCCATACTTACCATATCCCAAGGCCTTCCTGGAACTGGTAAAGGAACATACAAACCTGTGTTTTGGCTTCTTCCCTTTGCATATTGACAGATTTTACAAATTCTCACATACTTTTCCACATCAGATCTCATTTTTGGCCAGAAACAAAATCTGTTCAACTGTTCAAAAGTCTTTTCTATACCCAAATGTCCTACAAGTCCTCCACTATGTTTTTCTTTGATTAAATCTCCCTCATAGAACAGTTTGGTATGCAGAGTTGATTTCTCTTAAACAACAATCCATCTTGTAAGAAATAATCCAACCATTTACTCCTATCCATCAAAACAGGATTCTTACAAGCTTCAAATGCCTCTTTAAAATCTGAATATGTTTCATATAATTCTTTAAGAAAATCAAAACCTAGCACTTGAAATTGACTCTCTTGAAGTAATATATTTCTCCTACTTAAGGCATCTACAACTTTATTTGATTGCCATTTATATGTTTCAAAACAAAATGGAAACCTTGAAGATACTCTACCCATTTAGCATGTTTCTGGCTAAGTTTTAGCTGCTGCATAATATACCGTAGTGCATGGTTATCTGAATGAAGGATGAATTCCTTTAACATTAAATAATGTCTCCACTTCTTTAATGACTGTGCAACTGCGTAGAACTCCTTATCATAAGATGAATACTTCTTTTTGGAATCATTCAGCTTTTCACTAAAATAGGCTATAGGTCTATCTTCCTGACCTAAAACACCTCCAATAGCTTCTCCGCTGGCATCACACTTCACTTGGAAAGGCTTACTAAAATTAGGCAGAACTAAAATAGGCTTTTCAGTGATTTTCTTCTTTAACAGCTGAAAATTCCTTTCTGCTTCAACAGTCCATCTAAATGGTTGTTTATCCTTCTTGATGGTCTTAATGATAGGTGCATTGATCTTACTAAAATTCTTGGTGAATTTTCTATAAAAGCTAGCAAGACCATGAAAACTTCTTACCTCAGAAACACTCTTGTGTGAAGGCCACTCCATGATTGCCTTGATCTTCTCTGGATCCATCTTCAACGCTTCAATGGAAATAACAAAACCCAAGTACACTAGCTCCTCTTTCATGAATGAACACTTCTTCAAATTCGACAATAATTTCTCTTGCTGTAGCCTTTGTAAGACATAATTCAGATGTCTCATGTCCTCCTCCTTAGACCTGTTGTAAACTAATATATCGTTTAGATATACTATCATAAATTTACCAATAAACTCTTTAAGAACTTCGTTCATGAGTCTCATAAATGTACTTGGTGCATTTGACAACCCAAAAGGCATTACTCTCCACTCATACTATCCCTCATTTGTCTTAAAGGCAGTTTTCCACTCGTCCCCTTCTCTTATCCTTATCTGATGATACTCACTTTTAAGATCTAGTTTTGAAAAACACTTTGTCCCACCTAAGCAATCCATTAAATCTTCAATCCTAGGTAAAGTAAATCTGTACTTGATTGTGATTTTATTGGTGGCTCTTGAATCTGTACACATTCTCTAGCCTCCATCTTTCTTTGGGCTCAACGCTGTTGGTACTGCACAAGGACTCAAGCTTTCTCTGATTAGCCCTTTGTCAAGCAGTTCCTGAACCTGCTTCCTAACCTCTTCATTTTTTGTAGGAGTCATTCTGTAAGCTGCTTTGTTAGGTAGACTTGCTCCAAGAATCAAATATATATGATGGTTGATTCTTCTAATGGGTGGCAACTCATTAGGCAAATAATCAACAATGATATCACAATATTTGTCCAGCATTTCTTGAATTTCAATGGGTAAATCAGAAACTTTAGTGGAAGTCATTATTACCTTGGTTACAACAAAATTTACCTCATTCTCTTCAATCTGCTGCAAGTATTCCTTTCCTCCCAATAACAGAGTTTTTGGATCAATACTCTTTCCTGATGCATCTTCTTCTTTCATGGGCAGCAATGTATGATTGATACCATCTTTACCAAACTTGTAGGTGTTTCTTTTTCCATCATGCATAGCTCCTCTGTCATATTGCCAAGGTCTTCCAAGCAATATGTGACACACATCCATTGGCATCACATCACATACAATTTTGTCCTTATATTTGCCCAACTGCAACTCCACTTCACACTGTTCATTCACTAACAACTGATGTCCCTTTTGTAACCATGACACCTTGTAAGGTGTTGGATGTTTCATTGTTTTCAGCTTCAATTTCTCCACCACTTCTATAGATACCAAATTATCAGTGCTGCCACTATCAATGATCATTTGACAGCATTTCCCTTGAACCTTACACACTATTCTGAACAAGGTCTTTCTTTGTGATGGTTCAACTATCTCCTTTGCTGGCTTGAGCAAGACTTTATTGATTACCAAAGATTCTCCTCTCTCTGGTATATTTTCTTCTTCTGCCACTGTTGTTGCTGTTACTTCTCCCTTAACTGGAGCAACAATTGCATTCGTCTGGCTTGTTCCTGCGTTCTTTGGGCACTCAAAAGCTCTGTGTCCCAATTTGTTACATTGTAACATCTTACTTCTTTTCCTCTTCCTCTGCCTCCTCTTCCTCTAGAAAAACTCCCTTTGCCACTTGCATCACCATGCTGGGCTGAGCTGCTACTATCTCCATCTTTAGGTGCTATAGATCTTCCTCTACCACCTTGACTTCCCCTTCCTGGGAAAGTACCTCTCCCTCTGGCAGACTGCTTCCTCATGAGTTTTTCTTCAGCTTTCAGTACCATTTGATAAGCTTCCTCTATTGGTTTAGGAGATAGTATACTTATCTCATCTTGAATGTCCATCCTTAGACCATTCACATACCTAGCCACCTTCTCAACTATATCCTGAGTTTGTCCAACTCTTATGCTCACCTTATAGAATTCCTCTGTGTACTCTTTCACTGCCATAGACCTCTATCTAAGATTCTACATCTGTCTTAACAAGGTTTGCTTATAATTACTTGGTAAAAACTTACCTCTTAGCTTTGCTACCATCCTGCTCCAATTCTTGATAGGTTGCTTGCCAAGTCTCCTTCTTTCTGCCTGCACACCATCCCACCAAAGTGTTGCATGGCCTTTTAGCTTGGTGACAACAAAATTTACTTTCTTCTCATCTTTTGATTCTTCATAGTCAAAGAATTTCTCCATGCCATTAATCCAGTCTATCAATTCTTCTGGATTCAGTCCTCCTTCATATATTGAAACTTCAGTTTTTGGCCTAGCTATGGATCTCAACACCGACTGGAAGAATCTCATCTCAGGAGTAACTGCCACAACTTCCTCCTCTTCAGCTTCAACCTCAGGTTCACTAGCATCCCCATCACCTATATTTCTCTCTGTTGTCAATGCCTCCAATCTTGCTTGCATCTGTTGTACAGCTTCCATCACTTCAGTGTTTGCAACTGGTCGTCCTCTTCCAACTCTGAAAGCCATATTAGTTTTTCTTCTTCCGCTTCTGAGATTCAATTCAATGTCAAAAGATTACTCTGATACCACTAATGGTGGCCTGGGTGCAGGCAATATAGACAAATGCCCAAATCCTGATATAATTTCCTCTAATTCTGGCTGAAACCCTTCTTCTTCTCTCACTGGAGTACCAATCATCTATTTCTAGACCGACTGTTATAAAAATTCCCCTCTTTTCTTCACAATCACCACTCTTTCCTTTTTAATCATCCGCACCCTTGTTATCGAGCACAATTTATACCATAGGCCTTTTTTTCTTCTCTCGGGACTATAATTCCATAGGAATTATAAATTACACTATCGAAGGGTTTTTTGAATGGATTTAACACTATAAAATACACTATCAGCACTTTTAACACTACCATAGTGCGTTTACCCGTGGAAATACACTATCGGCGGTTATAAATGGTCATAGTGCTAATTCCAAAGAATTACACTATCGACGGGTTTATACAAAGGAAAATACTAATACCTAGAAATACATTATCGGTGTTAGTTTTCAAGGAAATGCGCTATACGCAAATAACACTATTGGCGGGTTCAACTATCGGCCCTTTCAATGCTCCTATCCTTGATGTAATAACACGTAGTGTTATCGGAAATTGCAGTCGACGATTCCAAAGTCTCCTTGCCAACCTCTTTCCGCTTTGGATCTTGCGATCCGATAATCCATGGACCCGATATATTATAGATCCACCCTTACAAGGTTTCGGATCCGGAAGTCGGACTTCGACACTTTTAAAGGTTAGTTCCTCCCCGCTCCAACTCAGTAATGTGATAAAGGTTTTGGAATTGATAAGGGTATCGACCGTATTTAATAGAGTTTCAAGTCTGGAACTCAGTCTTGACTAAGGTTTTTCACCATTTCCCTATGTAAAACAAAGTTTTGCCTGCAGAACTCTATAATGCAAAGAAAGAACCCAGGGCTCGCCGGTATGAAGGAAACACAGCCTAAAGGCTTCAACCAACGCGTTAATTGGAAATTAAGACCAAATCATTGATATAAAAACTCAGAAGAAAATAAATGGACCCAATTACACATACAAATACCAGTTTATCAGACAATACGGTTCAAATGCACAGAAAGGTTTCGGAGGTCACCACGCCTCCGGGATCGACCAATACATAGAGAAAATACCCATTTTTCTTTTAAAATATGTGATAAAGGCATGCGGTCCAAATCCTATTACAATAGCATCAAACTTACATATATACTGGTTCGTATTAACAACCAGTTCCTAAAATAGAGGCTTGATTTAATACGACTGTTAGTTCTGCAAGACATCCTCCTCGAGAACCTCCACTATGCTAACTAATCCTATCTGTTCAACAAGGACATCTCCTCGAGAACCTCCACTTTGGCTTAACTATTTAGCATTTATTACAACATGATTTATTCCTAAATTCTATCTCTATGCTAACTAAAAAAACATGCAAATTGATGGCTAAAGGATCCCACTCCTTTGCTTGTAGATTTTTTTGTATTTTTGGAATAAGTTGGAAGATTTTTCCCTCCAAGTCTTATGCTCCTGCATCATATATCCTCTTCTTTTGATGTTTCTTGTTCCTTTTCTTCCTCCTCTTCACAATCTATGTAAATTAATTTCTTCTCAGCACACTTATGACCTTTAGTGTATTTGATATCACAAATGTAACAAAGCCCTTTTGCTCTTTTTTCTTCCAATTTTTGTGGTGTCAACCTTGTAGGTTGTGGAAGGCTAGGAACAATAACACTTACATCTTTATAGTTGTCAGTGGTAGGCTCCCTTGTTGCCACAATTTTGCTTTCAATTTTTCTTGCCAACTTGAATGCCTTCTCCAATGAATCACGTTCCCAAAGGTGAACCTCATGTTGGATGTTCTCCTTTAAAGTCCCAATGAAGACATCAATCATATGCTCCTATGGAATATCATTTACCCTTATATTCAATTTTTGGAAGTCCTTAATGTTCTCTACCATTGAACCCTTTAGTTTGAGATTTATCAATTGGCTAAAGAAGGTGTTGCTCTTTATATCCTCATAATGTGCTATCATTTCCTCCGTAAAAATTGACCAAGTGACAAGTGTTTTACGAGAACAAAGCCATCGATACTATACAAACTGATTGGGTTCTGAATATAAAGTTGCAATGTGTACCTTTTATGTGTGTTTCACATTATGGAGATCAAAATATTGCCCCATCTTTAGCACCCATGTTACCAAATCCTTGCCATCAAACTTCCTCATATCGATCTTTGTAATATGGTGGGTCTTCAATCCAATGTTAGAGTCTATGAAATCATGATTAATATTTCTTTTGTTCTCATCATGAGATTCATGTAATATCTTTTCGCCATTAGGAAGCATTTCTTGTAGCAAATTTTTCAAACCTTCCATGTCTACTTTTAAACCATCCTTCAAACATTCCATGTCTGCTTTTAATCCATACTTAAAACCTTCCATGTCTGATTTTAAACCATTCTTCAAACCATTCGTCTTAGCTTCCATTTCATTTTTTGTTACTCTTTGCGAGAGAGAAATTTGTTGCACTTGGTCTCGTAATTTTGATATATCATGTTGCATTTCTTCCTCTTCTTCATGTGTCATAGTAGAGATTTATGGTTGCTTACTAGGTGTTTCCATTTTCTTGCTTCGAGGAATTTTGAAATCAAACAATGATATCTATGCTTCACTATGCCCTTTGAATCACTTCAAACTGATTTTTCAAACAAAAGTTATGCAATTTAAAAAAAGAATACACACCTTTTTCTTGCTTTTAGGAGCTCGATCTTGAAACGATTGTAACTATCTAATTTCAGATCTCCAAGTTCTGAAATTTCTTCATGTGATATCTCTTTGAGTCCTCTTTCCAACCCCACAAGTCTGATTGAGATTAGATTCTTTAAGAAAGATTTATGTCAAATCTCCCATGATGGCTTGATTATGGACTAGTTCAATAGAGCTAAGTTATACGAGATGCCAAGTGTCATTGTTTCAACCTTCGACCCTGAAATTGCTACACTAAAAACTACAGTCTGTGCAATTTCAGTTACTTTTTACAAAATTCAAATCTAATCCCTAAAATGAAAGTTATGTCGATTCTCCCTAGGTCACCTATTAGATACAAAATTCTAGAGCCCACAAAAACCCTAACTTCCTCAGATCATACACCTAACAATATAGCGAACCAAGATTTGAAATTTTTACACGAAGTTATCTGAGATTTCAGCTCCACGTGGTAAAAATTTTAGCTTCTAAAGCCTCGTGTAAAAAAAGTTATAGTGAAAATGCCAAGATGACATGTTTAAAGAAGTGAAACCCTAGAATCCAAAGCTTTGTTACCAAATGTTATGCAACCACCTCACAAAATAGAAGAAGAGATAGACCAACAACTTCAAAATTAGCCTCTTCGAGGGGGAAACCTCCTTTACATTACACAAATGAACAATTCTTGGATGCTTCAAATGAAAAAACCTCCTTTCTATATATAGGAGACTAAGTGATCACAATATAATCAAAGCCGACATAACAATAATAATGTAAGGGCACACCAATAATAATAGTGGGCTTCTATGGGGCACAATAATAACAATATGGGACTACATGGGGACTACATGGGTACAACAATAACAATATGGGGGCTATACTGACAATAACAATGAGGGAATACACCAGTATTATAGGGACCGAACATAAAACTATGTCAGGAACTCAAGCAAATATTGAAGGGGATCAACAAAAGAAGGAAATCTTATAACAATTATATTGGCCACAATGTCCGTGGCATATTCATAGTGAGTGTCCCTTTCTCTACACTTGCGTTTCATAAGTAAGAAGGAAAGAGCAAAGCATAAGCCTCAACTTCTAGCTAGATTTTTCTTATGTCGAGTTTTCCTTTGGTGCATCTTGTGTTGATTGTGTGGATGGTGTGTCATCGCTTCTCTATTTCATTTTAGTTGTCAACTTATTTCAGTAATTTATGTGTAAAAGTTAAAAATATCAAATTTGTAATCTTCAAAAGATACAACATAGTAAAAATATTGTGGAACATTATTAGATTTATTGTGACAAATTGTTCTGATGAATATCCATGGCATGCTATCAATCATTGCGTTTAATTATTCATACTAAACAATATATTTTTTTTTTCTAATCAAATGTTTCTTCACCTATTTTATTTAGACCCACCAAGGACATAAGATAGGGTGTTGAAGGGATCCCTGGGAGTAGCTCAATCCCACCAATAGAGTAGAATAAAAATAACAACCCCCTTTCCAAATTTCATAAATTACATTATTAATGCATGATGGAAGAAATAGAAGAATACCCATGGTTATGTGATTAAACCCTTGTATGTTGTAAGCAACCTAAATGGTTGATAATCTAACACAATCCATTTTATATACCCACACACAAACCAAGTAACCAAAACCTTCCTCAACTTTAGCATAATAAAAATATAATATAAACATAGAACATGAATGCTAACTAATTTTAGGCTAACTAGAACAACCACAATTCCTAAGTTTAGACAAAGGTTAAATTTATTGAATTGAGGCTTCTGTGATCCATATCAGGTATACGAGAGATTTTTCGGCATAAATCACAAAATCTATCATTTGTTGACGCGTTTCGAACCAACCAGTGTGGTTCATCGTCAGGACAAGTTGAAGAAACAGAACCAGGTTTGCATGTTAAATAGTCTGAGCAGAGCCTCCAACGGCTAACTTGACCAACGACTAATTTTGACTTAGGGACCAGAGTCATAAAATCTTTTTTTATAATTTAAAGGAAGGTAGTTATATTCGGTGACCATACCCTTAAAATATAAAAATATATAAAATAATTTTATTTGGTATTTAAGTTAATAGATAGTTAAAAAGGTATTATTTAATAATTAAAAATTATAATTTATTTGTAATTTAAATGGGATTTAGTTATATGGAAGACCTTTCTTTTAATATAAATTATATGTATATATAAATATATATAAAGTAATTTTAAGATAATGGTTAGTTAGAATAAATATATATTAGAATGAGAAAATAATAATAAGTTAAATTAAATATATAAATAAATAACTTTAATAATAATAAATAAATAAATTTAATTTAGAACGTCGCTGGTAATTAATTTCATATTGTCAAACAGTTGAAAATAATAATAATAATAAATAAAATAAAATAAATAAATCAAATCAAATAAAAATAATTTTAATTAAGAACGAAGTTGGTTATAAAAGGTAATTAATTTAATATTGTCTAATAGTTGAAAATAAATAAACAAATAAAAATAAAAATAAAAATAGAGGAGCCAAAAAATGAGGAGGGGGTGACTAGGAAGAGAGTGCTGGGACCCAACACCTACTGACTTTCCAGCCATCCTCTCTATTGAGATTGTTCGACCTCTTTTCAATCTCAAGAGCTTCCCTAAATTTCTGATGATGGAATTGCGAAACTCTAGCAATAACACTAGCCTCCTCAATGCGAACATGATGATTGGTTTTTTCTGCATGCTCAACTAAAACGGAAGACTTTGCTCTCCTATGCTTAAGGTCAGCTGCGTTCCTTTGATTAATGGAGCGACCAATCTCACCAATATAGGGGGTCCCACAGGAACAAGGGATAATATATACCCCTTTCATATCTTTAGGGTCGATAGGATCCTTCACTGATCTGAGGGACATACGAATGGTGTTCAGGGGCCTAAAGGTCACAGGGACACTATGCATCTTGAGAATCCTTGCAATCTTATCAGTAGTCCCCTGAACAAATGGAAGATGGACACCTGGAATCCGTTCCTTCGGTTCCCTTTTTGCCAGAGAATTCTTGGCAGCTTTAAGGAAAGCCTTTTGACCCATGTATCTACTATACCCTTTCTCAACAAAGACATCAAGGAGATGGGATTTTTCTTTCTCAAAACTCTTTTTATCCGAGATCCTTAGGGCTCGAGTAGCAAGGGTATTGAGAACACCCATCTTTTGAGCCGAGAGATGGTGGGAACTGGCATGAAGATACTGTTCCATATGCGTTTTCTTTCGAAAAACGTGGTGGGAGAGGGAACCATCACTATTCTTAAAAATAAGAATATCAAGGAACGGGAGACAACCATCAACTTCCTACTCCTTAGTGAACTTAATGGCTGAGGATTAATTGTTGAAATGATCGAAGAAGAGATCTAATTCCTCTTGGCCATGAGACCAGATGACATTGGTGTCATCCACATACCTTTTCCAAAGCATTGGCAGGAGCCGGGAAGAGTTTAGAGCCTTGGACTCAAAATCTTCCATAAAAAGATTAGCAACAACAGGGGATGGGGGGAGCCCATGGCAACCCCACAGGTTTGCTCGAAGAACTCTCCCTCAAAACTGAAAAAGGTGGAAGTGAGGCAGATCTCAACCAACCTAGCGGTGTCAGGATCTGTTAGGCGATTGATCACCTCCATGGCATCATTAATAGGGATGCAAGTGAACAGGGAAACTACATCAAAACTAACAAGAATGTCCCCAGGGTCAAGCTTAATGTCCTTGAGTTCATCAATAAAGGAAGCAGAGTCTTTTACGAAGGACTCCGTACGACCAACTAAGGGCTTAAGCTTTAACGCAAGGAACTTAGCAAGAAGGTAGGTTGGACCTCCAATGGTGTTGACAATGGGCCTTAAGGGAGCACCTTCCTTGTGAATTTTTGGGAGACCATAGATTCTAGGAATGTTAGGGTTGCTCTCAATGAGTTTATGGTGCATGGAGCTCATTGAGCTAATGGATTTAATGGCAAGAGCCACATTCCTAGCAACCTTCTTTAACGGATTTTTGGGAAGCTTTTTGTAGCTACCACTATTATGAAGATGATCCAACATCTTGTTGTGGTAATCAACCTTGTTAAGAATGACGACAACTCCACCCTTGTCTGCCTTTAGAACAACGATATCTTTGTTCCGGTTTAGGGATCCGAGAGCTACTGATTCTTCCTTGCTAAGGTTGCTCTTAGGGGGCTTAGCCTTTCTCAAGACAACCGCACAATCTTGCCTAATAGTATCCTTGATCCTATCAGGTAAATCTCTGATCCCAAACTCTATGTCACAAATGATATCATCCACAGGGATTTTCTTAGGGGCTAAAGCAAAGTTTAATCCTTTGCCCAAAACTTTAAAAACAAAAGGGGGAAAGGAGAAACTGGAAAGATTAATAACCCTGTTATTAGAATGAGGAGGGTGAAAACCATTAGTACTATGATTGTTATTTTCTATGTTATAAATGCTTGTATTAAATACTGAATCTTTTTTGTCATTATTAACCTCAACCATAATACTATTATTATTATTATTAATAATATTATTACTAAGAATAATAATATTGTTATTATTATTAATGTTATTATTATTATTATTATTATTAGAATAGTTCATAAAATTATTATTATTATTATTATTATTATATGATGATATTTTAAATGCTGGATTCTTAGAAAAGAAAACAGAGCGGGGAGAAGGGCTCGAACCTTTGCTACTCATACAAAGTCGGTCGGCAAAACTATTAACTGGCTCCGAGATCCTGCTACGCACCAAGGAAGTGGAGCTGTCATCCCCTGAAATCACCGGCTCAGATGCATTTAGCGTTGGACATGAACTTGGCACAACATTCTTCTGCACCGAGAGAGAGTTACCCACAGCCAGGCTACTATCATGCGAAAACTAACTAACGCAAGGAAAAGCAATATGTTCTGGATAGCTGGTGACAGGATGAGAGCATGTGTTAACCCTAGCGTGATTTCCCTCAACGCAGGAACCGGGAGGAACGCTTACCGGAGAAGCATACTCCAATCTGCAGGTTGCACAGGGAGCTCGATCTCCTTCATCGAAGGAGCGCAGAGGAGGGATGGAACCCATGCCGTCCATCAAACTCTGGCCAGTAAAATCACCAACCGGCTCCAAGCCGCCACCAAGCAACGGAGATGAGGAGCATTCCTCACGCGAAGCCACTAGACTTGAAACGCTCAACACTGGACTTGAACGCAAAACTGCTAAATTAATTTCCCGCACAGAGATAGAGCTACCTTCGACAAGCTTGCAGTTAGCACGCTGATTCACATCGGAGACAGCCACGTAATTTGAAATCTTAGAAACAGGGGGAGAGCACACAGTAACGCCAACCAGGTCACCCTCAACGACGGTACCAGGATCATATTCAGCTGAAGCAAACTCCAAAAAGCGGGCAGCGGGATCGCCTTCTGCGTCGAGAAAAGATTGTTCATTGCATGCCGGAAAACTTGAACCAACCCCAGGTAAAGGAAGATCCGAAGGATGAAGCGGATCTGGACTGGTTCCATCCGAGGGCGCTAAGAGAGCTGAGTTATCAGAAACCCTAACCAAGCTACCCGATAACCAGTCCCTAATCGCAGAAATTTGACCAGAAGAGATCCGGCTACAGGAAGCAACTCCCACGGCTCTACCAGAAAACGATGAATTTTCAGCTAATCTTTGAAACTTAGAAACCTGATTCTGCTTCCGAAATTCCTCCAACCGAATGGACTTCAGAGCCGAACAAGCATCTATTCTAGCCCAAAGAGAGGTCGAAAATAAGTTCGCCAGTTCCAAATGCAAATCCAAAAGAGAGCGAGAAACCAGATACAGGGATTTCCTAACTCTATTGATTTCCATTCTTATTAAAGCCAAACTCGCCTTAAGGAAAACCTGACGGTTCTGGGGAGTGTGCAGGCAATGCTTAATCCGGGCAAAGACAGGGATGATGGAGGAGTCTCTGCATCTTTTAAGAAAAGCTAGATCTGACTTCAACCTTGAAACCTGCAAGCATGCCCGTTCAAAATGATGAACCTTGGATGCAATGGATTCTTCGTGCAGGGATTCAATTATTGAATTGAGGCTTCTATTGTCCATATCAGGTTTGCGAGAGATTTTTCGGCATAAATCACAAAATCTATCATTTGTCGACGCGTTTTGAACCAACCAGTGTGGTTCATCGTCATGACAAGTTGAAGAAACAAATCTAGCTTTGCATGTTAAATACTCTGAGCAGAGCCTCCAATGGCTAACTTGACCAACGGCTAATTTTGATTTAGGGACCAGAGTCATAAAATCTTGAATACATATGGATTATAGTGGGGGAGAAGAGAGATCTTTACTATAAACATTCAAAATGTAAACAACAAAAATATACTTGATCACTTGAGCTTGGTTTTCCTTAGCCTTAACCATTTATCGAACTTGATTGAAGCCAGGATAATGGCCTTACCATGGAAGAGGAATTGGAGGATGACTCAATCCCTACCCATGATTGGATTAGAAATGGAGAAATGGGAGGGTTTTATTCAAGAATAGGATGTCGTGGCCAAATTATAACATGTCTATACTGATTTCTTTAGCATGAGGTGTGGTGTCCCTCTTTCTTTCTTTTTTAAGCTGTGGTTCACGGTCACTGAGTGTCCGCTACATCCACGGGAAAATATCGAGGCAGATCCACCCGAAGGGATCTGCCCGTCGGCCAATCTTAACAGGCCTAACCCCGAGGGCGTCGAGGAGATTTGACCCCGTGACCTCCCAAACTGGGAAAGTGCTTTAGCAACGGGAACTTGACCATTTGAGCTATCCCTTGGGGCTATGGTGTCCCTGTGTCCCTCTTCTATCTATGAACCATCAACTTATATGATTGAAAAGGTGATTCCAGTAGTTAGGGAGCAAAATCCATTATTGGTTGCATGGGCTTTGTACTCTCTGCTCAAAGCTCATGCATTATGTATTTTATTTATTTGATTTTTGAGGGACACTTTTTTAGGATGCCCTCATGTTGTTAATTAGAAACCTACAAGAATTTGTGAGTTTTAGTTCTACAAGTTACAAGCATAAGATAAATGAATTGAATAACATGTCAAAAACCTCTATAATTCCAAAGATGAAAGCATGCAAGTACCTTGTCTTAAGCTTAGTCAAAGGTGAAATATAAGTATAACATGAGATTGTCTTATGGATCCCCTACTTTTTCCAATCATAGAAGAAGCCCTTAACAAAGCCACTTAAATTTTTTGAAGCTTTCATTTGGCCTACCTCTATAGAATAGGACATTTAAAAGGCATTTAAATGTGTTGAAGCTTTCATTTAATCCACCTCCTATTTGTAGATGAGGTTCTACTCTTCAAGGATGGGTCAAGAAGAGATGGAAAAACACTAATGGAAATTTTATATCTCTAATGCATCACTACATGTATGTTAGTCAGCATGCAAAAATTATCTATTTATTATTTTAGAGTGGAAAATGACCAAATAAGCCACATTATCTAGTTTTTAATTACAATTGCACTAAGTTCAAGGATAGGTTTAAATATTTAACTTTCTTTACAAATACCAACAATTATGGGAAAAATGTTTGGAAATGATTGTTAAGAAAACTAGAGAACATAATATAGAATCAATGCAATAGATGGTCCTCGAAGGGCATAAGACTAGCTTTTGTAAATTTAGTGTTGGAAGCAAGCATTTTCAATTAACATACAATATCATATTTCCAAAAATACATCCTTGAAAAAAACAAGAAGGAAATCTTTACATTATTATGTTTAAGTAACTAGGATAAAGTTGGTATAGCCTTAGCCAAGTGACAAGCAATAACAAAGCCAAGGGATATGGGAGAGTGGGGGTTAAAAAACATGTCCAAGTTTGGGAAAGTTTTACTAACCAATAACATAGGGATACCGATCTTAGAGGATGTATTACATAACAAAATACTAGTGAAAAAATATATTGAACTAAATAGTATTAAAGATTAGATCAGGAGTCCATCAAAATCCATGTATAATGTTTCCATCATATGGAAATCAACAATACAAGATTTTCTATTAGTAGGAAATTAGATAGCATGGAATGTGGCAAAGGTGATAGGGTAATAATTGGAATATATCATTTGGTGGGTAGGAACAAGGATTTCAATTTTTCAAAACAAGTGATCAATGCATTACATAGGGAATGTATTTTCACTTTATCCCTATGAACCTCTCCTAAATCTTCATCCATATGGAACAAATTTAGAGGAAAGTGTTGAATTTTAACGACCTTGGGTCTAGGTTAGAGTCTAAAAATCAATGATGCTACCAAACCAAGAATCTCAACCATAAAATACTTTGCATAGTAGAAATATAAAGCAATAAATCACATATGCACAAATATACACACTTTTTAACAAAATTGTACAATAATGTACAATCACCAATCTTCGTTATATTAAACCAAATCTCAGTAATACAACAGTCTATGGTATACAAGATACAATGAAAAACTTCGTTGCAACTTCTATATTGTATCTTGTCCTGTCGGTCCTTCGCTTCCGTACTGCTCACTAGTAGTGCCTTAGTCCATCAAGGAAACTACACATTGAGACTCTATGAGGGATGCCACCTAACAATGTTTCATGTCACTTTTGTTGCAACTACACAGGCTCATAAATTTGCTCTTTGGGTAGGCCTAATTCCCGAGCTTCAATATGATTCTAGTAGCCTCTTTCGTCCATCAAAGAGCTACTCATTAGGCTACAATATTTCACCCAATCAGGCACCAACAATGTCCTTCTTGTCTGCTGCTCTAGGGCTACTTTGGGTAGCCAATGCATTGCCCTCCAATTAGATCAATGGTACCCAATCACGTCACTTTCAATTCTTCTCCTAGGAAGACTCTTCTCCACCAAAGAAGATCCTCCATATGGCACCAACAGGCTACTTCAATGACAATCCAAACTGATCAACTCCTTTGACCCAACACACATCAATTTCTGCTCCAAGTCTATTGTCCTCACGCTGCCCTTGACTGTCACTGGTTAGGGCATATTTTGCAGGCTGCAACAACCACTAACCAACCCCTGAACAACCCTCAAACAACCTTCATTAACTGTGACCTAGCCTTGGGATAACCCTCCTCTACCACGCTGTTGTTGTAGGCTTGAACCAGCCCACTGAAACCTCCCTTCACACACCTAGTTGTGGTGCTATGGCCTGCGGCCTAGCACACAACAATCCTGTAGCAAACAACCAACAAGATGATAGAGATCTGTCCCTAAAACGTTGCCCAATAGACTTGCCTTTTCCCTTACTTAACTCGGCCTCCCTGTAAGACAAAACAGAACCTAAAACAATCACCAAGAAGCTCCCACACTGCCTCTTCTCTATGTTGTCCTGTCCTTTATCTATGGCCCAATCAAGCTAGGGAATCTGAGCTCCCTTTCTCCTCCAACGAGTTCCTCTTTGATGTATATGTGTTGCATTTTTTGGATGCTTAGAATTACTCCACTTCACCTCATATTTATACACAACATGAGGGCTCCACGAATTCATGAAGGGACACATCTATTGGTTAAATTTTACATCAAGCCTACATGAATTGAAAACCAATAATTACTAGTCAACTTCAAAAATTCATAACTTCGTTTCTAAAGCTCTGTTTTGAGTGATCTTTAGAGAATTGGAATCGGCTCATCAAGCTCTATCACTTCAAATTTTCCCAAGCTCAAATTCATCATAGTTTTGACCCAAATCTTGATGGGTGAAAAACAACATGCTTGGGTTCCAAGCCCACAAGTGACCCTTGTGCTGCTTTGCCCTCCAAACCCTGAACCCTAGGGCTTGGAGTACCTCCCAAGCTACACAAATCAATAGAGAGTAGAGTGATTAGGCTTGGAGGGAAAAGAAAAACCCAAGTGGGAAGCTTATACTAATGAACCTAAGTTGAGCCATGTTAGAATAAAGGATGTAGAAGATGGGATTATATGGTCTGAGAATCTAGTCTTAGAGGTCTATACTCCTAAAATTGGCTAAAAGCTATGTTTTCCCCTAAAAGGCCAAAGGGCACTCAATCTCTACCTAATATCATATTAAACTTGCACAGCTAGGGGGGTTTTGTTCAACAAGAATATATTACGGGAAAAGGATAATATCTCTAAAATGAGTTCTCTAGCACAATGATATGGTGTCCCTCTCCCAACCATGGATCATCTAGTAATATGATTGGAAGGTGATTCTAGTTGTTGGGGGTGAAATCTTGAGTGTACGATTATATGAGCTCCATACTCTCCACCCCAAAATTATACATTATGCATTTTTTTTTTGGTGGCATGGTGGGGGTGGTGGAGAATTTTGATGATGCTCACATATTGATAAATAAAAAACTACAAGCACTTGTGAGTTTCACTTCTGCAAGTCACAAGAATAAGGAAAAGGCACTAACAAAACATGTCAATATGATCTACAATTCCTTGAATGAAGGTGTGCAAGTGGCCTAACTTAACTCGTGTCAAACATGACTAAATATAAGTATAATACTATGTTGTCTTATTCTTCCCATGTTTTTTTAATCATAGAAGAATCCCTCATAAGAGACATATCCAAGGAAAGAAGAATAAGGAATTTAGAAGGCATTCAAATTTGTTGAAGCTTGAATTTCACCCACCTCCTCTTTAACAATGATGTTGTGTTGTTTGAGAATGGGCCATGAAAAGATTTTTAAAGAATGAAAGGAAATTCTAGATCTTTACTGCATTCCTACAAGTATGTCAACAAACACAAAGAACTCGTCTATCTATTTTTTTCCTTTTTAGGTTGGAATAATATTAGAGAAGAGATATTCTTCATTTGTTTTATTATAATTACATTAAGTTCACAAATGGGTTCTAATATTTAGCTTTCTTTATAAAGACCAACAATAATGAAAATTTGACTATAAATGGTTTTTAACAAAGGTGGAGAAAATAATAAGTAATTGGTGCAATATATGGCTTATACCCAAGGGAATAAGGGTTATTTCTTATAAATTACAGTGTTGGAAACAATATGTGTCTATTAGCATACAATTCATATATCCAAAAACACGTCATTGAACAAATAAGGAAGGGAAGCTCTAGATTCTTGTTTTCAGGCAACAAGAAGAAATATGGTATAGCCCTAGCGAAATGGAAAGACCAAAGGATGTGGGAGGGTGGTAGTTAAAAAACATATTCCATCCTAGTAAAGTTTTAGTAGCTAAGAATGTGTGGAGATTGACCTTAAAGGATGGGTTGTAGAAAAAAATATTGGTGCAAAAATATATTGAACCAAGTAGTATTGAAAATCATAATAGAACTTGATTAAATCCATATATAATGTATCCTTGATATGGAAATTGATGGGGAAATATTTTCTCTTAGTGGAAAACTAGATAGCTAGGAAGGTGGGAAATGGTCATAAGATAAGTTGGAATAGATCTTTGTGTGGTTAGGAATGGGCATTTAAAACTTTTAAAAGCAATGAACAATGCATTTCATAAAGAATGTATTTTCACTTTAATCCAATCAAGTTTTCCTAAATCCATGAAAATTAATTTGTATTAAACAACTAGGTTTGGAGGCCACGAAAAGGATGAGTGGGAATCTTATACCAATAAACTTAAATTAAGCCATGGTAAAATCAAGGATACGAAAGATGAGCTTGCATACTCCAGTAATCCAGTCTCAGGGATCTATACTCCTAAACTTGGCTACAAATCTATATTTTCCCCTAAATGACTAGAAGATACTCAGTGGTGGTGGAAGAAGATATGGAAGATCAAATCCCCTCTTGAATTTGGATTCTTTATTTATTTTTTATTAATCAGTGTAGGAAATTATTGAAAAGAGAAATAGAACAAGGTCAAACAATTTTACTCTCTGTAAAAACCAAAAAGAAACATATTTGATCTTCTCATCTCTTGCCCCTATTCTAAACAAGCTTGGAACAAGAAGTAAATTTTTACAAGTAAGAAGAACAATTGACATGGGATCTTAGTGGAAGAATGTCTTGGAAATTGGATTCAAAACCCGGACTTTAAATAATTAAAGATTTTCCATTAATCACCTCCTAGGGGAATCTAGTTAGCTCCAAATGTAGGGATATTTAAGGATTAACTAATGTGCCACTCAAGAAAAAGTTGGATTTGATAGCTTCAAAACTAAGACAACTACTTGTTCTCTAACAAACAAATTTAGAGCCTAGGGGTATTTTGATGGTCCTAGTCAAGCTACCCCAAGAAAGAGTGGAGCAAGAGGCATAAGTAACACATATTTATTTAGATTCAAAGTTGGATTAAGACAAGGGTCCAACAAGTTTTTTTAACTTCTTTCTTTAAAAACTCTCCTAAAATAGCATCTCAACACAAAATCCAAAATATTGAGGTGTTTGGGAAATTAGTATCAACTCAATGGAGGGAAGAAGAAAATGTCAAAGTTAGTATTATCCCAAATATTTGATGAAGTTAAAACACTTTTAATGTATCTAATTCGGTTTCTTATGAACATGTATATAAAGAAATTAACAAAGGATGCAAACCTCTTGTCCAAGGAAAGACTCCAGCTAGAGGTAGATGATTATGGTTCAAAATCAAAGAAAGTGTACTCTTTAGAAACAACATTTCAATATCTTTACGTGGTCCCTCTCTTTCTACCAGTGCATATCAAGAGGGTCTGGATATCCTTAGAGTATCATTTTCCCTTAAACATGGGCTATCACCTTTCAACAAAATTATATTTTATATTATATTATATTTTTTTCTTTTTCCCCCTTTTAGTGGCTTCATATAACAAATATTCATCTCAGTGACTTCACAAAGCTTTTTCTAGGAATTTACTTTTTCAAATCCAAGTTATGGTTAAAAAATAATACACATATATGTATAATGTCCAAAATTTTTGGGAAAATATTGGTTTTATATAGGATGCATAAGAATATATATATATATATATATATATATATATATATATATATATATATATATATATATATACGAGTTGTTTTTAGTGAGACTTTTTGGAAGCTTTTCCAGTGGGATTTTGCAGTGTAATTTCTCTAAAATCCGAAAGGAATTTATTAAAATCACAAGCTTGATGGGTAACCCATGGACAATTGAAGCACCCTAAGGGATTTTCAGGGTCTTAAATCCATATATACAGTAAAAAAAACAGCTTAAATAATGCAAATCAAGATTTCACCTCAAATTTTTCCGCTGGATTCTGGCACGAGAAACTCCAAAAAGTCACACTAAAGACAACTCCTCTCTCTCTCTCTCTCTCTCTCTCTATATATATATATATATATATATATATATATATATAGATATAGATATAGATATATATCTATCGTGTCATCTCATAAGCTTTTTTTTATGAGTCAATATCTAGGACATACGTGAAAAATATATATTACATATAGGAAATTCCATTTTCTTTGGATTGGTTTAGACAAGACAGTCGATACCTCATTCCAAATGATTTGAGCATCTATAAAAGTTATAAATTCTTTCACCTCAAATGAGAATAGGATTTTTTTACCAAGGAAAACAAAATTGTCAATTTTAACTAATTTCAAAACCCATTGTTTTATGTCTATTATAATTTGAATCTTTATCATTAATGAGATGATAACCACTAACTATTAATCACAACCTAGTGAACAATATAATATAATAACGAGAATAGTAGACTGGGTATACACAAAATTGATGTATGCAACCCCCTTGTTTGTGTGACAACATGGCCCCTCCATTCAACCATTCGATTGTTTCATCTATAAAGGTGTACATATCCAACCCCCCTTCGAGTTCAAATGTATGGCCTCCAAGGAGGAGCACATGTTCTTGGAAAGTAGAATGAAGTAAGTGAATCCAATGAGGAATATCTCATGATTGAACGGAGATAGACCCTATAAGGATATTTATGGTAGTCTTGGCATTGTATCATACCTCTTAAAATTGTCATTGTCTATATATATATATATATATATATGGCGAACTCTGTGCTCTAGATCCTGACCACATACTTCTAGGGCACCTACAGATCGAGACTGTGGTTTGGCACCTTTTCTACCTCCTTGACTGACTGCTGCTCACTACTGACACCGTCCGTTTTTCTGGCACCTGGGGCATACATCGACACACTTGTCTGGGCAACTATCGATTAGCGCGAATTTTGTGCGTACCTCCTTTCGTTGTCTGTCGGCTGAGATGGAGGTCAATATGGTTGATTACTTTGTGGATCCTTATGATTTTGTGCCTACCTGGATGGTTTCTCCTCCACATATGTCGGTCACCTCCTCAAACATCTCTCTGCAGCTCCCTTCGACATTGGCGGGTGACCCTAGGGTTTTCTCGACACCCATATTTTCTCATCCCTGTGCCCCGACTTAGAATTTTTTGCCGCATGTCATTCCATCTTCATCATTGATGTCGGTTTCTGGTTCACCGAATGCATCTTATTACTTATTAGGCTTTGAATATTCACAACCCTCTCTGAATTCTCTTCAATTTTTTGCCTCCTGCCTGCACCTATCCTCATCCTCCTTCTCACCGGATCTCACGGATATTCCCTCCTCTGCGGTACCTTTCCCATCTCTCCCACTAGATCTGGGCCCCCATTCCCCCCTCACATTGGTTCATTCCACCCTTGTTCCCCCTCCTCTAGTTACCAACCCTTCCTCATCTAGTTTTTTTGAAGGCTCCTCACTTCCGCCACCTGATTTTGGAGAAGGACCTAGGGCGAGTACATGACATGTTATTGCCTCCCATCCCCTTGTTATCCCATCTACTAGCAAGGTAACCAAGACTATTAAGAAGTTCAAAGGAATCAAGGTTGAGTGCAAGAATATTTCACTTACTTTTGGTGATGACCTTCAAATGGGTGACATGCTTGACACCGTTGATAGGTTATTGGTCGGTTGAGTCCGGGGACAATCTTATACTGCTGCTCGACTGAGACAATAGATTTTGGAAATATGGGGCCAAGTGTTAGAATATGTTCCTTCTGTGGTTACTTTATACCGCGGTTGGTTCACCCTCTGTTTCTAGTGCCGTGAATACATCCCCTGGGTCCTATCAAATTACTGGCATATAGAGCTCGCTTCAGTATTACTGAAGAGATGGAGTACTCTCCCAATCTGGGTTCATTTTCCTGGACTTCCTCTTCATTTCTGGTTTGAGGACATCTTTAAGCGCATTGGTAATGCATTGGGGACCTTTATGGACTATGATAAATCATATATTGTCATTGGGAATATGGCAATGGATCACATCCTAGTGCACTTGGATATGCGAGAAGGTTTGGAGGAAAACCTACAAATTCATTGGAGGAACACATGCCACATTCAGATACTCGATTATGAGGGGGTACCCTACAGATGTCGTCGGTGTCATAAAATTGGGCACCTGTACAAGGATTTCCCTCTGCTCGCTTTCAGTTCTGCTTCTGTTTCTCGGCCTAATCACATTGATGTGGATATTCCAATAGGTTCACTAGGCAAGAGACCTTTGTGGGGCATCGTCAAAATACATGTTCTTAGATGCAGGGACCGAACAAGGAACATGTTCGCCATCCCTCTCCTCGCATCACCAGATCACATGCATCTGCGACAGCCATCACTTCAGGTATTTCCTATTCTACTCTCCCTCTTTTTACTCCCTCTATTTCTGTATCTCATCTATGTGCATCCATTTCACATTTCATCTCTACACATGCTTTTGTCCATCCCCTCTTACATGCTCCCTGATATCCTCTCCCCCCACTTTCTCTGTTACCCCTCCCTTCATCCTTGATGTCCCTCTCTTTGCACCCTCTTTTGAGCCTTCTTATGATTCCTGACTAAGTCATCCTTACCTCCCTCGATCAATGGTCAAATCTTCATCTAAATATTGATGTGGAATTGGTGTTGTTCCCCCCTCCAAGTCTAACAAATCTAAAAGAGGCAGACATTCCCATATCTCGAAGGCTATCATCCAAGATGGAATGGATGTAGCTTATGGCCGACAACTACACATTGATAAGGTATTTAGGCATTGACCTCTCCCTCCCTGGTTCTCCATGAAGTGTTTATCCTTCAACTATCGTGGGATGGATTTCCCCGCCCAAAAACTAGCCTGCAAGAGACTTCTTGAACTGGAGAAGATGGACATCATTTACCTACAGGAAACTTTTGCACTTATTGACCAGATCATCCCCACGCTCGAAGTACTTGTATCATGTTGGCACTTTCATGCATTTGATGTCTGAGGACGATCAGGAGGCATTACATTAGGTTATAACCCTCAGACTATAAAGCTGCACAATAATTTTGTTTTTTTGGGGGGGGGGATGGTATTATCAGGGTAGACATATTTTCCTCTTATCTTGGGAGGGATTTGAGATTGATCAATATCTATGGTCCCTAAATTAACCGGGCTACTTTTTGGGAAAACCTTCTCAATACTTCTTACATGCAAGCTTGCAACATCATCCTTGGAGGCGATCTTAATTTCTCTAATGGCCATGCAGAATCTTGGGCTCATAATGCCCAGATTGATCCTTTATCTGATCCCATAAGTTTACTATTGGAGGATCATCACCTTATTGATATTCCTATGGCTCGGCTCCAACCTACCTGGCGTAATCGGAGGACTGGAGAGGCTATGCTTTCCAGAAGGTTCGACCAGTTCCTTGTCAAAGGAGCTCTCCTAGGTCGATTATCTTTGTACAGGCAATGGGTGCATTCGGGTGGCTTATCTGATCACTCTCCTATATACCTTGAATTTTCAAGTGCATATCGCAAGCCAAAAGCCCCTTTTAAGTTCAACTCGACCTGGCTCAAGGATGAAGGGTATACCAATGTGGTCACTAGTTATTGGAAAGCTCATCCCCCTACTCCTGGACAGATACTCACTGAATCTTTTGCTAAAAAGATGCTCTGTCTCAAACACAAAACAATCGACTAGGCCAGAGAAAAAAGAGCAAGGGATGAACACCTCCTAAAAGATATCGAAATAGAACTTGAAAATCGGGTTGGCGCGGGGGATTTGAATCTGATGAAGCAAAAGATCGTCTTATCAAACTTGAAGCAGAGCGGAACAAAATTCTAAAGGACAGAGAGGAAACCTAGAGACTTAGGAGTCGTGCTATTTAGCTACAATATGGGGATGATAATACAAAGTTTTATCATCTGTTTGCAAATGGTCGACGAGCCATTAATACTATCTGGAACTTGGAGGATGATACTGGACACTGGGTAAATAATTTCAATCAACTGGTTACTCTCAATACCACTCATTTTAGTCGGCTATACAAAGCACAACAGGAAGATACTCTTGTTGAGATCATCAAGGTGACAGGGTTGTTTCCTATATTTTTCAATCATGAAGTTGCAGAGGATCTCGTTCAACCTGTAACTACGGGTAAACTGGAAGGCACTCTCAAATGGTTCAATAAAGACAAGATCCCTGGACCGGACGGATGGCCAGTAGAATTTTACCTTGCCTTTTTTGAAGTTATGGGTAATGATCTACTTTAGTTTATTGAATAATGTCAAGTTAGTGGTCATATGTATGATGCATTTAATTCTACCTTTATTGCTCTCATACCCAAATCTGATGCCCCTCATACATTCAATGACTTTCGACCCATCTCTCTCTACAATTGTATATATAAGATCATTGCCAAGATTATTGTCAATCGCCTTAAACCTATTTTATCTGAGCATATCTCTCCATAACAATTTTCTTTCTTCAACCACCGACAGATCCACGAAGTTGTTAGTACAGCTCAAGAGTTCCTTCACTCCATCAAGATCAAGAGGGTAAAACGTATGATACTCAAGATCGATTTAGCAAAGGCATTTGATTGTACTAGCTGGCTTTACCTGAGAATGATTTTGACTCGCTTGGGCTTTCCCTTAGCTTTCATCCAATGGATCATGTGTTGTATTACCAATGTTTCATATAGTGTACTTATCAATTGATCTTTCTCATCCTTCTTTCATGTTGATCGAGGCCTCATACAAGGTTGTCCACTCTCACCTCTACTTTTCTTGCTGGTCATGGAAGGATTAAGTCGATACATATTTGAGGATAAGAGGCAGGAAAGACTACAAGGTATTAAGATCACTAACAGTTGCATCCTTACCCATCTCCTCTTCGTTGACGATGTTCTCATATTTCTCAATGGATCAATTGGAGACACTACAACTTTTTCTTTTATCCTCAGATCTTTCTATTTTTCCACAGAAATGGAATGTAATAAACTTAAATCAACCATGATTATTATTTATTGTTCTCTAAATGGAATTCACACAACACATCAGTGATTTCCTTATACTATCCTCCCATTTGATGATGGACTTAAATACCTGAGATTTAGACTCAATCCAGTACAATATAAGATAGGTTATTGGGTATGGCTTGTGACAAAAATTGAAAGGTGTCTGAATATCTGGCATCACAGATGGCTCTCTAGGGCTGGACAACTCACTCTTATCAAATATGTATTGGAAACTACACTGACGTACTGAATGTCCTTGGCATGGATTCCAAGGAAAATATTGCATAGAATACAACAATTATGTTGCAGATTCTTATGGAAAGGGAAACAAGAAGGCCATACATATGCTTGGGTTAGATGGGATATTATTGCACTTCCAAATAAATGGGGCATGAAAAATTTAGATGCCTTTGCTAAAGCATTAGCAGCCAAAATGGGATGGAATGTTCTTACATATAGTAATCTATGGTCTGAAGTGGTCATACAGAAGTATATTCCCCCCCTCCATACTCTTGATCCAATCAAGCAACCAAATTGGAACAATACGAATATATCCACGGTTTGGAGAGCGGTACTTAACTCTCTATCATACATCCAGGATGGATTAACGTGGAGCATTGGCAATGGAAACCTAGTACTTATTGGCTTAGATCCTTGGTCTAGTTGTGCGAATGCATTTCAGCTCCCACCAAAACTTCTACACTTCCTCTCGAATGCAGGTATTACTAGACTTTCCCATATAGCTGATCAGGTTAATACCACTATCTTCTATCAAGCCTGGAAATCTGCAGACCTACTAGGCATACCTCACAACTGGCTCAATGTTTAGCAGACCTATATTAGTGCTCTCATAGAATCACATGTCCGGATCACTAAGGGAGAGGATGAGCTCATCTGGGCTCACTCACAGCATGGTACCTATTCTCCTAAGGAAGGATACCCACTCATCTACTCTACTCATAAGCCCCCTATTTCTGATTGGTGGTGGCATGCTCTCTGGAAGCTGAAGGCACCTCCCAGAGCTAAACTATTCATGTGGTGTATACTCCGCAACAAAGCACCCACAGGGGACAATCTAAAAAAGTGTGCATATCTCAGACCAACATGGTGTATACTTTGCAAACATGCATCAGAATCTATTGGACATTTATTTCTACTATGCCCTATTACTATTGCATTATGGAACAATGTACTTGAAAATCTACACCTTCACAATAGATGTCATGGTGCTAATATATTGGAAGCATGGCAATCGTGGTGGTCTATCGCACACTCTCCTAAGATTAGGAACCTCCCTCTCCTGATTTGTTGGTGCATTTGGGTGCAGAGAAATAAACTTATATTTTCCGATATTGCCCCACATTGGCCACATGCAACACACATCTCATTTCTATTTATAACAGTATTCTGGAAGATGATCACCCTCACACAGATCGCAATATAACTATTGAGACTATCAACAGGAATATCCCTTGGGAATACTTCGACGGTTCTACACAACAACATGGATGTGGTGGGGAGTGTTTCTTCATATCACTGAAAATCATTCCTATAAGGTTCTGAGATGGGATTGGGGGATGGAGCCAATAATTTTGTTGAACTCATTACACTCAGACATTTACTATATTTTGTACTTGATAAGGGTTGTTGTCACATACAATTTTTTGACGATTCCAAACTTATCATAAATTGGTTTAACCAACAATTTGCATGTCATGTGCACACACTCTGGAACATTTTGAATGAGACTATGCTACTAAAATCTCAATTCGATTATATCTCTTGATATCATATATACAGGGAGTGAAACCAGGTTTCTGACAGATTATCCCAGGAGGCCACGCACTAGCCACGGGGGCCCTAGATGATCTAGGAGCAGACAGAGCAGGAATTCTACAGATATTTTAATAGGCCATATGATGACCAACAGCAAAATGGGGTTGACAGGCCCTGATTATATGTCTTTACTTGACTTATGATTGTGATCATAATTTTCTTTGTTATTCATGTATATAATTTATATTTGAGAGACATATCATATATAAGTTTATTAGTCTCCCAACCTGGGATATTACTAACCACATCACATAGACAATGGCAAAAAATACCCTTATAACATATGCTTTCAAGCATCTACAACATGTTATTTTCAACTTATTAATGAAAATTACGATTTTTCCTTAGGGATATATATATGTTGTGTTTGTGTGTGTGTGTTGTGGTCTGCAACCAACCACAATTATAGATAAGTTTCACTTTAACTATGATTTCATGTTGCAATAGCAAGAAATGATCGAGGCGTGCAACATGAGCATGCAAACCTATGTCGACATGGTTCATTATAAAAATATGAAGATGCAAAATAGTTCATGTAATAAACCCTATTCACCAGATGAGTTGTGCATTGACTTCACGCAAATGGGAATTGAAAAAAAAAATCCAACTTAGATGGTTTCCCACATGAATTTCGTAAGGCCACATGGAACTTGGTGGTTTCCTGTAACTAACCCCAACGGGGCCCATAAACTCTTGTCGTTTCATATCCTAGGGTTAGGGTTTTGGTTATTTAGGGTTTTCTCATGTTTTTTAATAATAAATAGGCCCTTGAGCCTCATTATAACATAGTTCAGAGGCATGTATCCGCCACATTTCTTCTCAGAGATAAGCTACCATCACCCAAGCTAGTCTTATTTCCATTCTGTTTGTAAGCATATTTCAGTATTTGATATTAATGAAATGAAATGTTATTTATGTTGCATCTTTGTATTTACGGATATATTTGTAATTTGCTACGTTCATGTTTCAATTCAGATCAGTGGTATCGAAGCAGTCTACTCTTTCTCTATTTTTCTTTGCATGTCCCCAACGAGGTCAGGATATAAGGAGTTAGGGCTTGAACTAGTCGAACCTTTGCAAGACCAACCTCGCAAATCCTGACAACCTCCCATGGCAGAAGAAAATAAAGACGAGGGGGCAGGAGATCCTATCAAAATCTTGCTCGAATAAGCCCTCAAGAAACAAAGGAATGCGATGATGGAAAACTTTGCCCAGATCCTTCAGCGACTACCCAAGGGCGACACATCTACTTCCAGCAACTACTCTGGAAGTGCCACACCCTTTAAGGTACAAATTAACTTTGACATTCCCATATTTGAGGGTCAGATAGAAGTGAATGTTGTAGATAAATGGTTAAATATGTTAGAAGGATATTTTTTTGTTCATGATTTTTCCAGGATGAGATGGAGTTCCTAGACATCTCCTCGCTCAGAACGACGTACCGATATGTTGTCAAGATTGAGTAGAAGCTTAAACAAAAAAAGCGAGACTTTGGCCTTGCAAATTTGAAGAAAGGGAAAGGCACCCCCAAACCGCAGAGCAAAGGGAAAAGCTAAGGCAAGGCGACCCAGGATAATCCATCGAAGCCACAAGCAAATAACAACACCACGAAGGCAAATAAGGACACGGGAAAGTGGTGTGAGTTCCATAAGAGCTCCACTCACAACACAAGTGAGTGTTGGACCAAACAGTCACTAGTGGCCAAGCTAAAGGCTTCTGAGTCCGATGCATGTTCCGAATCTAAGTCAGAACCCAACAAGGGGAATGATAAAGGGAAGAAGATCATTGACACGGAGCTTAGTGCCACTGTGGCCACCACTAAGATCCAGAAGATTGAGCCTGAAGATCCAAAAAGAGGGTGAGCACCTATTCCACTCACAGATGTGGGTGAAAGGTTCTTCACCGCAGTTCATTGTCTATAGCGGGAGCCAAAAGAACCTCATTTCAACAGAGGTTGTGAAGCAGCTGGGCCTACCGACTACAACACATCCGCAATCGTACACCATCGGGTGGCTTCACCAAGGATGAGATCTCCACCTCAACCAATAGTGTTTCCTTCCCTACAACATCAAGCCCTTCATGGATGAGGTATTGTGTGATGTTGCTCCTCTTCAAGTTTGTGATGTATTATTAGGACAACCATACTTATGGAAGAGACATGTTGTATATGATTCTAGACCTCTCTTTGTTATTATTTCTTTGGGTACCAAGTTATACAGGATACTGGAGGTAGCCCCATCTACCACCATCTCTTTGATCTATGCTAGGCAATGCAATAAGGTCATCTCCCAAACTGGGAAATTTGTTTTCTTTCTGATTCGCTCTCAAAGTAAGGGGAAGGTCGTAGCCACGTTCATGGCCCCCAGGAAGGGTTCCTCCAAGCCGCAAAAGCAGGTGGATGTGGTCGTGGAAGAATACAACGACATCTTCTCCTCACCCACAAGGTTACCCTTTCATTGTCAGGTCAAGCATTCAATCGATCTAACTACCGAAGCACCTCTGCCCAACGGGCCGATATATTGCTACTACATTCTGGAAAATGAAGAGATCAACCAAAAAATCTAGGAGTTGTTGCGAAAAGGGCACATCCAACTAAGTTCCTCGCCTTGTGGGAACCCGATTATACTGGTACAGAAGAAGGACAGAACCTGGAGGCTATGCATTGATTATTGAGAATTAAACAAAATGATTGTCAGGAATAGGTATCCAATCACACAGATTGATGACCTATTGGACCAACTCAAGGGGGCAAGTATTTCAGCGAGATCGATCTAAAGTCTAGTTATCACCAGGTTTCGATAGAGCCCATAGATGTATGGAAGACTGCCTTTAAATCCAAGGAAGGCCTTTTTGAATGGTTGGTTATGCCCTTCCGGTTGACAAATTCCCCCGCTAATTTTATGAGGCTAATGGATGACATCTTGCAGCCCTTCACCAACTCATTCGTGCTGGTTTATCTGGACGACATCCTCATGTTAAAAAAGAGTTGGGAAGAACACTTACAACACATTCGTTAGGTCCTTCAAACCCTTCGGCAGCACAAACCGTGCCAAATTGGAGAAATGCACCTTTGGCATGAGCCAGGTCTAATACTTGGGGTACATCATAGATGAGTGTGGCATGCATGTGGACCTAACCAAGATCCGAGTAATTCAGGATTAGCTGGTCCCGACCACTCTAACAGAGCTTTTTGGGCCTTGCAATCTTTTATCAGAGGTTCGTGTTGGGATTCCCCCCACATCACTTGGAATTTGAGTCAAATTAATAAGGGTGAGGCGAAAGAAAAATTTTCTCGGTTCGAGTCGAAACAGAAGGCGTTCAGTGAGTTGAAGCACCGCCTCTGCTATGCACCGATGCTTACACTCCCAGACCTACAACAACCATTTGAAATCGAGACAGACGCCTCAGACTATGCTATTGGTGCAGTCCTCACCCAACACAGGCATCCAGTGGCCTATCATAGTGAGACACTTTCTGATACAATTCGGAAGTACCCCACCTATGATAAAGAAATGTATTCCATCATGTAGGCTTGCCGATAGTGGAAGCACTACATTCTGGGGAAGGAGACGGTCATCCACACCGATCACCAACCTCTTCAGTTTATACAGACACAAGGGAAGTTACAAAACAATCGCTATCAGAAGTGGTCTATATATCTGCAACAATTTCACTTGAACATTAAATACAAAAAGGGAAACACCAATCAATATGCAAACTACCTCAGCCAACCCCCAGTTGTAGCACTGACTACTGTTCTCAACTCTTGTGGTTGCGAGACCTCTAAATGGTCGCAATTATACAAAAATGATCTAGAGTTTGCCTCCATATACCAGATGCTAATAGATGGGAAGCAAGTTCCTGATTTCCACATCAAGGATGCATTATTATGCTACCTGGGCCACATTTATGTTCCTGCAAGCGAGCGTGCCAAATTGATTTAGGATGCACACTATAGTCGGATCACAGGACACTTTGGGGTGGAGAAAATTGTGTTTATACTACAAAAGTACTTCTATTGGCCTAAACTCTGACTCTATGTTGGGAAATATATCAGATCCTGCACTGCCTTCAGCATCGCGAAGACATCCATCAAGAAGCAAGGCCTGTACACTCCTTGCCTACTCCCTGCCAACCGTGGGAATCCATCTCCATGGACTATATGTCTAGCCTCCCTTCTACCAAACATGGTAATGACTATGTATTTGTGCTCATGGACAAATTTTCTAAGATGGCTATATTGGCAGCCTGAAAGAAGAGTATCATAGAAGAGGACACTGCCAAACTCTTCTTTACACGAGTATGGGTACATTTTGGTATCCTAAAGACCATTATATTAGATCGGGATAGTAGGTTCCTGAGCACATTCTGGTCAAGCCTTTGGACATTATTAGACACCAAGCTCACAAAATCGACTGTGTTCCATACCTAGACTGATGGCGAGATGGAGGTCTTCAACAGGATGATAGTGCACATACTCCGCCTGTACAACTCCTAGCATCCTCGAACTTGGGATGAGAATCTTACATATGTGAATCACATTTATAATAGAGCTCTCCATAGGTCGACTGGTTGCAGTCCCTTTCAAGTGGGTCTAGGATTTCAACCGTTGTGTCTGATTGATGTTGCCATGCCTCAAGTGACTACACAGACAAAATCCACACATGTATCTTTCGAGGCGGATAAAGTGACCATATTTATTGAATGCATCCAACACATCCACCAGCAAGTTCATGACATCCTAGAGAAGTCAAATGTGAAGTACAAGCAGTGACCTGATCAAAGTCGGGTGCCACACAAGTTTTAGGTGGACGAAAAAGTCAAGTTGCATTTGCAAAATGAACGCCTTACCAGAGCCCATCGGAAGCTTAGACCACTCCGATATTGTCCTTACACTATTACCAAGGCTGTGGGAGACAATGCTTTTGAGCTCAACATTTCCCCATTCCTTGGTCTGCACCCAGTGTTCAATGTGGACCGCCTTCGACCATACTTCCCACCATTACTAGACACATCATACATTGTAGAACAACTCACACCAACAAGAGTTAAATCTAGACTGCATGGAAAAACCCACAACTAATTGGATTATGGACACACAGGTCAAAAACACTCACCAACAGAAAGATCCAACTATATTGGGTTGTCAAAGCTGGCCAACTCCTGCACCAAGGCAAGTGGCTCACCAGGGACCAAGTTCAACAGAAATTTCCTCACCTCATGGAGGCTCTGCACGCAATGGGGACCATTTCTTCCTAAGGGGGGAGGAATGATCTAGGTGGATATTGGTGGCCACCCACCTATTCCACCTAGACCTCCAGTCAGTTTCAATTGTTTCCTTGTTTATTCCACCTTCTACTATTTTTAGCAGTTTTTCGAGTCCTAAACTTCTAGAGTAGTTGTGACCCCCTAAACGATGTTTTTTTTAGGTCTATTGCAGGACCATAATTGTACTGGCCTATAGAAAATCTTGTAGTAGTCGGAGAGACCTTTCCAACAAGGTATTGTATGCGCCAAACAGAGATAATATGACCAAGTTACGACCCTGAGAAGTTGGCTGCCCAACTAACCCGAGTGGGGCCCATAAACTCTTGGCGTTTCATCTCTTGGGGTTAGGGTTTGGGTTGTTTAGGGTTTTTTTATGTTTTTCAATAATAAATAGGTCCTTGAACCTCATTGTAACACAGTTCAGAGGCATGTAGCTACCACATCCCTTCTCAGAGATAAGTTACCATCGCCCGAGCTAGTCTTATTTCCATTCTGTTTGTAAGCATATTTCAGTATTTGATATTAATGAAATGAAGTATTATTTTTGTTGCATCTTTGAATTTATGGATATATCTGTAATCTATTGTGTTCCTGTGTAAATTCAGATCAAATTTACTAAGTAAATTGGGTGACACAAACCATGTCACACAAGTTAACATCATCCAAGTTGTTTGTCGATGTGGAATTTCAAATTTTCTCAATTTAATCAAGGCAAAATCAAATTGAGAATTTCTTACTGCATTTTTCAACACCCCCTCTCAAAAATAAAGGGATTATCAACCACCCCTATGCTGCACCTGTGGAACTTGAAATTCCCTCGTCATAAGGATTTCGTCAAAATATCATCATGTTGTTCCTTTGTCGGAATGTACTGTAACAACATTATCCACCTCTGCACATAGTCCCATAAATGGTGATACCAGATATATATGTGCTTGGATCGATCGTGAAAAACAGGATTTTCAAAGAGCTTGTTGCAACTTTAATTATCACAGTAGATCACAGTTGGATCCATCACGTGACCAAACAATCCAACAAGTATCTTTCTCATCCATATCGCCTCACATGTTGCTTGACTGGCAGCCATGTATTATGTTTCTGTCAAGCAGAGTGCCACATATCTTTGCTTCCTGCTATACCAAGAAATTGATGCGTACCCAACACTAAAAATTCCACTTGATGTACTCTTTCAATCTTATGAACTCCCCGCCCAATCTGCGTTTGTGAAGCCACATAGTTTCACTCCCTTTGTTCGTCTATACAATAGTCCAAACTGTGTAGTGCCTCTCGAGTACCGTAGAACATGCTTAGCTGCCCTCCAAAATAATTTGGTTGGCCTAACCATAGCTTGGATTAGCTGGTTAACTGCATAACAAATATCTAGTCGTGTGTTTCCAAGATGCATTAGAAAACCCACCAATTGTTGGTAAACAATAGCATCCACTTCCTCACCTGAAGTGACATCCGTCTTCCTCAAGGTGGTCGTTAGAAGTGTCTCCATGGGTTTGCAACTACCCATGAAAAATCTATGAAGTATCTCATTGGGCTACTTTCCGTGAGAGAAACAGTTCCCCATCACCTTTCCATACTTCCAATCTGAGGAAGTAGTGCATGAGACCCATGTCCTTCATTTAAAACTCTCTTGCAAGGTCCTCCTTGCAAGATATGATCAACTACTCATCACCAGCTAAAATCAAGTCATCAACATATAATACAATAATCAACAATTTACCTTCAACCAAGATATGATAGAGGTTTGCATCCGATTCACTTTTGGTGAAGCCCAAATCTGTGAGATAGCTATCGATCCTAGTGTACCAAGCACGGGGTGCTTGGTTGAGATAGTACAACACTCGCTTGAGTTTTCACACATTACTCTCCCGATCAAAAGTCTTGAAGCCTTCTAGATGCTCGATACACAACTCCTCCTAAATAACTCCAATGAGGAATGTTGTTTTCACATCCATCTAGTGGATCTTGCACCCCATCTAGGCAGTCAGATCAAGAATTGATCTAATGGATGAGTACCTTGCTACATGAGTAAAGGTATCCTCATAGTCAATCCCCTTAACTTGAGAGTACCCCTTGGCCACAAATCTGGCCTTGTACTTTTCTATGCTTCTGTTTGCTGCATGCTTTAACTTGAAGGTCCATCTCAAATCCACAACTAATTTATCTGTTGGTCTTGGGACCACTTCCCAAACACTGTTCTTTACAATGGATTCGTATTCCTCCACCATTGCATCAATCCATATAGGTTACTCTACTACTTCCTCGAAAGAGGATGGCTCAGTCTCTACAGGCCCAGTCATTAGAGCCATGTAGTCAGTGTGCCGATCTGGGGACCTTCTTTGCCTTTGCTGATTTGAAGGAGTAACCACATTCTACCTCGCATCCTGCAGAACTCTCTCAGGTTCCCTGGTCATTTTTCTGCCTTCTCTAGATGGTTCTGCTTGAGTGGATGGCTCCACTCTCTTCTCCTCAATTTTTGGTTTCTCCACAACTTCTTAAGGTTCTTACTTTGGGGCTAAAAGAGCATGTTCTGGCGGGATTTGAAACCCCCTCTGAAGAGAGTGTTGTATTTCTTTTTCTTCATTAAATTTTACATCCCTTCGCACAATTGTCATTCTGAGGGATGGCAAGTACACACAGTAATTGTTGGTAGTGTTATAGGTTATTTTTTTTCACCTGATCAATCAACCTCCTAACGGGATCAATCAACATCATATTCCCCCTTTACATCATCATTGCACAAAGCCGTATTCATGACTCTCTCATTCCCCACAGTTTCTGCCTTGAACTGCACCATCTGAGCCAGTTTTAGGACCAATGCACCCTGGCCTCTTGCTGGACAACGTTCACCTAAAGGTTGCTCCATTGTGGCATGTGTTGATCACTTACAAGTTACTCTCTTTTCACCTGCATTGGTTCTAGAAATTCGAGAAAAGAGAGAGATTCCCGAAGCCTCCATTTCCAGAAGCTTTTAGGATCTATTGTAACCATTTACCTCAGATAAAACTTTCGAATCCTATCCTATCCTACCTTGGAGTTTCCATCCCTTATCCTTAGATTTCATCCTCCCATCAAGAGTGGATCTCAATCCTAAGATTGGTAAAAGGATATAAGCTCACAACTTACCTCACTCCTATATATATTTACAACCTTCCATATGCAAGGGGTTGGATTTTGGAGAGTGATTCTACCCTTATGTTGTTGTTGTGAGAGTTATCCATTCATGCATTTAGGGTGATTGTAGGTACACTTTGTCAAAAAGGAAGGACAAGTCAACAACTTGGGGGATCTATTAACACCTGTTTATGGTTGTAACTCACTCCAATTAGATCAATACAAATAGTTCTTTTTCTTTCTGATATGTGATGTCATTATTTCATATATTTCAATATCATGTTGATCTATTGAATAAAGTAGATAAATGATTGTACATAGATATCGTAGTTTCTTAGCTTGTGTTGTCTGGCTGTGCAGGTTCTAATTTTGGAAGCTGGAGCAAGGATTGGAGCATTCAAGCCAAATAAGGGGTGAAACATTCGACACATTCCAAGTAGGTTTCTTCCCTTCATCTACTTACTTTAAGGAAAACATTGCGTCCTTTTTCATTATGTTGTTCTAGGTTATCCACATAACTCAAGGGAGATATTTCTGTCCGCAGTCATAAATCCCGCATAACAAATTGGCGACTCCACTGGGGAACAATTCATTCCCTTAGTGGTTTCCTTGTCCTTAGTTCTTGTTTCACCTCTTTTTTCAGATCTTCATAGTCTCACTCAGTCTTGATCAAACCTAGGAAGACCTTTCATTGAGCTTTAATTGCATTTTATGTGTCAGAAATTGGCTTTCCTTGATCACCACACCTTGTGGTCTAGAGATAGTGCATTTCAATGCACCCTAGCCTTATCTACACTTGCGTTGCATTGTACTATAGCCTTCTCTACACTTGTGTTGCATTGTACCCTGGCCCTTTCAGCACCTGCTATGATCCTGACTTTATGTGAAAAATTGCCTTTTGTGATTTCCTCTCTTATTAAATTTGTTATGCTTGGTCCTCCTTATGTCAATGAGTGTGTCTTGGTCTCTCATAAGCCTCCATTTGGTTTGCTTTTGTTTTTCAGTGCCTTTGATAAGAATTTGTTTAGATTTTCCTTTGTTCTTGTCATTAGGTCATTAGCAAACTAAATTGTTTAGTCATTGAGTGCTTGAAAGAATTATTGTTTTAGTCATCATTCTGAATAATTGTCTTTTATCAATGATTAGACAAATCTCTTAGTTTTCATCTAAAAATTAAGTGGAATCCAAAAGAAAAATCTTATGCATCATGTATTGCATATAGGGCTTTGATTTTGATTGGAAAAGTGAAGTTATAGAGATCGATTGTTGCATCACTTGTTTGTTGCATTATTGATTGATTTCTTCTTCCCCTACTTAGTTAGGCCTTTCATTATTAAAAGGAAAATGAAAAGAGTTCTTTTTGTCATATTAGTTGCATCATAGTTGTGTTTAGGTGACATCAAGTTTTGAGCCTTGAAATAGAAACTTAATTCAAGATCAACTTAAAATTTAATAAATCAACCTAAGGAGCATTTGAAACTTAATGACACACATAGAGGTCTAGGCTAGAGATGTGTTATGACGTATTTAAATGTAGGAGCTATCATTTTTTGTCAGTATTACAATCTAGGGGTGATATCCCGTTCCACGTATGTAAGTGTATAGGATCATACTTTGCGTAACTTCGGGTATATTGGATGGCGCTCCACACATGAAAAGTATATGGGAACACTCTCATCAAACGATTATGCATTAGACAACACTAATACGAAATGAACTCCCATGTACCGTCGAGTATATTTTGGGAGTCCCCTACAGGTTGTTATCCATCCATAGGTACTCAGAACCGCCTTGTATACAATTGATACACCAACACAACATTCGGGGAGATTTCCTGCATGTACGTTAAGTCCTTCGTTCGCCAAGGTGTATATTATAGTTCACGGTTTCTTGGTAAACCTTTATACCTAGTTACCCCTTTGTTTTGTTTGTGTATTTAATTTCTAAAATCAATTAATTGACTGCAAAACAACATCCTTATCATGGAACAACTCCTTAGTGGATCTTAGGTTGAGACTAATGGAAATAGTTCCGGAGTCTACCAATCAAGGGAACCCCTCTGATGGGAATCCTAGTCCTTTTCCTTCTTTTGGAAATATTGGTGCTCCTTATATGGAAATATTGTCCCTTCCCGAATTTACCATTGGTTTTCCAATTTGGTTATTTTCAACCCCTATGGTTTCAAATGTCCAAACTGCTTCTCAACCGAGTTCTCCTCCACCTGAACAATATCAACCTCATGTTGATCCTAAAGTTGACCCTTTTCCTTCTTCACCTATTGTTTCTTCATCCCTTTCTTCCTCTTCGCCTAGTGAAAGTCTTGATTCTAGTAACCAGGAAGCTAAGAAGAAGAAGAAAAGGACGAAGAAGAAGAAGCAAAATAAGCAGGGGGAAACCAAGAAACCATTGCTACAAATGCAACTAGTATGGACAAATCTTCCAATCAACCTCGTAAAGTTAAATTCCCTTGCATGTTATGTAAGGGTGACCACCTTCTTAGAGATTGTCTTGGTATTCCCAAGATATTAGAAGTGTGGTCCACAGGCTCACATCGGCCTTTGTCGTCAACTTCTGGAGATCATGCTAATGAAAAACCCTCAATTGGTGATAGTAAGGTCCATGGGAAAAAGGGTAAATTCAAATTTCCATGTAAGCTATGTGAAAGAAATCATCCTATTCAACTTTGTCCTTATATGGATGAAGCCACAAAAGAGTGGGAAAACCTTACAGCCTCTCAATCTCGTCTTCCGTTTGGTTACCGAAATCTTTCTCCAAATCATCCACTAGTTAATGAAGTGATTGATCAAAATCTGAATCCCATCAATCCTACTATCTCTGGATGTGAATCCCATGAGTCTGTTCCTGAACAACCATTGGTTGAGAAAATGGTTAACCTAATTCCACCTTTAGTCAATCGTACTTTTTCCATAGAGAGTAAGGATCATACCGCTTAGTTTCTTCTTATTTCTTCTGATTCTACCGGATAAGGGGGCATTTCTCTCGTCCCTACGAAACCCCCTCCAACGAAACAAGTCGTTGCCTTTTATTGGAGTCGATTGACAGAACCTCGTCTCCCTTCTTACATGCCTTTTAAGATCATGGTAAAGGCTTATAATAAGGACATCCATCACATTGTTATAGATGAGGGAGATTTTGTTAGTATTCTATCCTCCTTTGCTTGGAAAGCTTTGGGTTCCCCACAGCTTGTGTTCGTTGCTCTGAATTTGTTAGCTTTTAACAGAAGAACTAGTCAACCCTTAAGGATCCTTCCTCAGTTTCCTATTACCTTGGGAGGAAAAACTGTATGTATTGATGTTATGGTTTTCATAGAACCTTTGGACTTCAATTTTATCCTAGGGCAAGACTATGCTTATGCTATGAATGTTGTTGTATCCACACTCTTTCGAGTGATGTGCTTCTCACATGATGGACGAATTGTGGCTATTGATCAACTTTCATTTGTTGGTCCTAAATTGACCGCTAATCATCCTACTTCCCTAAGTGTTCTGAATGTGCAAGTGGTATCTCCAACGCCACAGGTTAATTATGTGGCAACCTATCCCATTCATGTACCTACTACTGAAGATGAGCCTTTCACTATATGCTCAACTTCTTTTGACCTAGATCTGGTAGGTGATATAGTGAATCATTTACTGGGGACATTGGAGTCTGATCTTTCCATTGGATCCCTTGATATATATCCCTTCCAAAGCATTGTTCTCCCGTATGATGCAAACCTCTTGGAAGCCATGGTCTCTTGGAGGCCATGATCTAGTTTTGGAGCAGAGTTCCTTTCCTTGTGCCAAGCTCCTTAAAAAGTGAATCAAGGTTCCCTCGGAAAAGTTCCTTGTTTTGTGTCAAGCTTGTTGAAAAATGAAACAAGGTGTCATGAGCATAATTCTTTTCCCATGTCAAGCTCATTAAAAAATGAAACAAATCCCCTTTCAATTCGAGTCTTTGATTAGATCTCGTAAATTCCCAATTGAGTCTTTCACTTGATCTTGTAAATGAACCTTCATTCCATCAACATGTTAGTACCCAATAGTCTACTTAGGTGCATGAAATGAACCTTGGGGGCATGTACCTCGAATTGAGTCATTATGTTGGGGGCATGCAAACTTATTCCAAGCATATTTTTTCCTCCGTTTCAAGCTTTTGTAAAAATGAAACCAATTTCAAGCATAGTTTCCCATGTTTCAAGCTTGTGTAGAAATGAAACCAATTTCAGACATAGTTTCCCACGTTTCAAGCTTCTGTAAAAATGAAACATTCCCATTTTATATCTCGCGATTGCCATTTTTATTAACCTATTTCTGCAAGATGAGCCTTGGTTTTATCACTCCATCATCACCATCTTCTTGGCCGATCATACGCTTTCACTTGGTTTTTTTACCCTTTCCCGAGGAACAACTGTGATGAGTGGTCTTATTAGCCAACCTCTTGACCTTTGTGTGTTTTGAGCAGTTCCATCATGACCAGAACCAGTTTCTATCCTTTATACCACTCATTCCTCTAGGAGGAGTTCTCTTTCAGCTCTTTTCAGACTCCCAAAACATGAAAATATTGTCGAGCACTTGTCTTTTCAAACTTGTAAAAGTAAATGAAAATAAGTCTACTTAGTTTAAGTTTACCCCTTTTCCACACTGAGATAGACTAACTACAAAAAAGGAATACCTTAGACGAACATGGCTAAGAGGTTCTCTTGGGTATTGTTTTCTACCTTTTCGGACCTAAGGGACTACCTGCGAAAAGGGACATATGGAGTTTTTTTTACCGCATCTTTTTCAAACTCTCTAAACATGGAAGAGATGTAGAGTTTTACCTTTGCTGGACTTGTTAAAACATCAAACAACGATGGACTTGTGGAACATGACAAGACCGAACCACTCCTTCTCAAGGTTCATTAAATATACTCGGAGGGATTCATCCGAAAGATGAACTTACAGATAAGTCATATGTTATCCTCCTCAAGCTTGTTAAAAAATAAAGAGGTACTGACCAGTATGGTTGGTGAAATTGGGAAAACAAGGTACTCCATTTTGTTAATGGAAACGAGTCGCTCTTAAACATGACACTCTTCCACTTCATATTTGTGTCTATTGGGTTGGGTATTCTGCTTGTCTTTCGGTTCATCATACCTTAACAGAACCTCCATTTCAGTTTTGGGTCAATGCTGCCAACTCTATTTCAACGTTGTCGGTGTGTTCAAGAGAATTCATTTAGTTGATATCCGTTACAATACGCTTAAGCCTTCATTCCATGTTTGCCTTTCCTGATCCAGTTCCATATCGACATCATTTTGTCTCAATCATGATACCTGTTTCGTGTCATTGATGGGGGGATACATCAAGGCCCTCGTGCAACAGGTCACTTCCTATCGGCGTCAACACATTATTCAAGAAGTTGACTTAGAAACAACCATCAGAACCTTAGTTCTTGCATACATCAATGGAAATTGTCCTCGCTCGTGATGATAGGTTTATATAATTGGCATTCGACCGAAATATTTTGTGTGGTGTTCAACATCAACTCATTTATTCACACCATACAGATTTTACTTGAGTACCTTGAGAGACATTAACATCATCGGTGGTTTCTCTCGCATCTATTAACGGCTTACATCATTGGACAGTAATCAGATGGTGTCTACCATGTTTTACATCGACTCATTATTTCACATGGTTAGACTCGTACACAGGATGGTCGTGTGAATGAGATAGAAGACTCCAAATTTAGTTTCCGCCATCCAGCTTACGATTTTAGGATTATACAGAGATCACTATGTATGATGGCTATGATCATACTGATAGTCATCTAGTAATGGGTCCACCATTAGTCATCAGTGGACATGTCTTTTCATCATTATACATGTAATGTTAGCATATGTGTTGAGTACGGGTATGCCTCCCTCGGCAAAAACATGTCATGATTTAATGTATTGTAACAGAAGATGAAGCTTGCCAGTTGTTCTTAATCCCGACTTGTCACAAGGTAAAGCAATTTAGTCATCGGTCATTATCTCTGACTTTGTGCTTTAGGGGGCACTCTGTTATATGCTATTTTGTCTCATCTAATCAATAAACCTCCTAATAGGATCAATGAACATCATATTCCCCCTTTACATCATCATTTCACAAAGCCCTATGCATGACTCTCTCATTCCCCACAGTTTCTGCCTTGACCTGCATCATCTAAGCCAATTTTAGGACCAACGCACCCTGGCCTCCTGCTGGACAACGTTCACCTACAAGTTTCTCCATTGTGGCTTGCATTGATCACCTATAGGTTTCTCTCTTTGCACTTATGTTGGTTCTAGAAATTCGAGAAAAATAGAGAATCCCAAAGCCTCCATTTCTAGAAGCTTCTAGGATCTGTTGTAACCATTTACCTCAGATAAAACTTTCGAAATCCTATCCTATCCTACCCTGGAGTTTCCATCCCTTATCCTTAGATTTCATCCTCCTATCAAGAGTGGATCTCAATCCCAAGATTGGTAAAAGGATAAAAGCTTGCAACTTACCTCACTCCTCTATATATTTACAACCTTCCATATGCAAGGGGTTGGATTTTTGAGAGTGATTCTACCCTTATGCTGTTGTTGTGAGAGTTATCCTTTCATGCATTTAGGGTGATTGGAGGTACACTTTGTGACAAAGGAAGGACAAGTCAACAACTTGGAGGAGCTCTTCTACAAGATTGACAACTATTTATGGTTGTAACTCACTCCATTTATATCAATACAAAGAGTTCTTCTGTTTTCCTATATGTGATGTTGTTATTTCATACATTTCAATATCATGTTGATCTATTGAATAAAGTAGATATATGATGCTACATAGATCTCTTAGTTTCTTGGCTTGTTTTGTCTCGTTGTGTAGGTTCTAATTTTGGTAGTTGGAGTTAGGATTGGAGCATTCAAGCCAAAGAAGGAGTGAAACATACAAAAAATTCAAAGTAGGTTTCTTCCCTCATCTACATACTTTAAGGAAAACATTGGGTCCTTTGTCATTCTGTTGTTCTAGGTTAGCCACAAAACCTAGGGGAGATATTTCTATCTGTAGTCATAAGTCCCGCATAACGGGAATTTCTGTGTAACCTACAAATACCCCCAATTATGTAGTCAACTCTAGCTCATTCCTTGATTCTTTGGACACATGGCAGTAAACAGAGGATCCAGAAATCCTGAAGTGTGATGCATCCAACTTTCTCCCTGAGAAAGCCTCCTCTGATGTAATCATGCCAAGACTATGATGAGGACTTCGGTTCTACAAATAAACCATTGTGTTGCATGCCTCGGCCCACAAATGCAGAGGTAGGCCTTGATCATGCAACATTTCCCTCACTACTCCCAAAATGCTATGGTTCTTTCTCTTATCCACCCCATTCTGCTGTGGGTTGTGGGGTTCTATAAACTCTTGTCGAATGCCTTCTTTTGCACATAATTTTTTAAAATCATTTGACACCTACTCACCTCCATTAATGCTCCTAAGAGCCTTCACCTTCTTACTCGTTTCTTTCTCAACTAGTGCCTTAAATTCTACGAAATTGGAGAATGTCTCATCCTTCTTCCACATGAAGAAGATCAAACAATTCCGTGAGAAGTCATCAATAAAAATGACAAAATATTTGTGCTTGGTAGTGGAGGCTGTCGAGAAAGGTCCACAGACATAAGAGTGGATCCTTTCAAGGACTACATGTGCTTTGTTGTCTCGATCATGGAATTTGGATTTTGTGTACATCCCTAAGGTACATCCTTTGCATACATCTTGCTGTTGAAGTACTCCTTTAGGGAGGCATGTGGTTATCTGTTGCATGATCTTCAAAGTTCCATGATGCAAATGGCCAAGTCTTCTATGCCAAAGCTCACCGACATCGCGGCTCTGCACCTTCTCTCCCTTTGTGCTCAATCCAACACAATCCTCCACAGCTAACTTGTACATTTTTTTCACAAAAACCCTGAACTACTTCACCTATCCCATGGTTATGTATCTTAGGAATGCCTTTCCTTTACTGAATATCACATCATAACCACGATCTTCCAAAACTGCAACAAAGATGAGATTTTTCTTTAGGTCCAAAACAAACATGACATCCTTGAGCTTGAGGGGGGAGCGTGACTCCCTCTAAAAGGTGACTGTGCCAATCCTGGTCACGCTATATCTTCCATCGTCCCCCATCTCGATGTGGATATGAAAATATTTATCCTCCAGGTCACTAGAAAAATCTCTATTGCCCATCATGCAAAATGATGCACCTGAATCTAGATTCCATATGCTCCCCATCACTGTGCTGGCCATGCATGCAATGAGGGTAAAATTAAAGATCGAACTATGAATCCAAAGCTTCACCTACTTCTCCTCCTGAGGTCTTCTTGCTTGCCTTCTTGTGTGGACACTTTGTGGCATAGTGCCCAAATTCATGACAATGGAAGCATTTAATTTTTTGACAAATATTTCTTCTTTCCCCCTTGACTAGATTCTGGTTTGGATTCATATTTCTTCCCTTTTCCCTTCTTTGCCTTTCCAACCAATGCAATTTTTTCTTCATCCTCGCCCTTGGATGAAGTCCCATCTCTAATATTTTGTCTTATTTCCTCTTATATCAAGTTGGACCATAAGCGCTACCAAATCAGTAGTTTCTCCCTCCCATTCATCGAATATTGATAGCTATGCCAACTCTTGGGAAGGCCCAGAAGGGCTAAGATTACCAAGTCTTCTTCAAGGACATTAACACCAACCCCACTAAGTTCATCACGAAATTGTGTAAACTTGCTCAAATACTGCGGAATTGTGTCATTTTTTTTCATCTTGATACTTCGAAGTTTATCCTTGAGTGCCAACTTCCTGTGGTCACTACTATTCTAGATCAATTCTATCAGTGCTTTCCACATCGCGAACAAAGTTTCTTTTCCATGCACTCAAGACTAGTCTACAACTAATGTTACACTACCTTGGAATCTCCACCTCAATTGGGTAACTCGAATTCTCTGCATGCACTAGCTATTATGGGTTGATTGACTGGTTAACCTGATGATCACTAAGTTTAACTGAAGTCACATTGCTTAACTAACCTTCCACTAGTTCCTCCAAAAGTTGGAACTAGTTTAACTAAAAACAATTTGAGATAACTGACCTTGATTACTACAAATTAGCAATCACACATGCATAATTGAACTCTAACTCCTCCAACTTGAATTTACTGAGTAAATTGGGTGACACAAGCCATGTCACACAAGTTAACATCATCCAAGTTGTCTGCTGATGTGGAAATTCATTTTTTCTCAATTTAATTAAGGTAAAATCAAATTGAGAATTTATTGCTACATTTTTCAACATATAGAATTTACCATGCAGATGCCTCGTGCAGTGATGAAGAGTGGAATCCGAGCCACCAGGATCCCAAGGCAACTCCATCATCATTTTGTATAGTGAGGGGACTTCCTCCTCACACAGCCTGTATCTCAAACGGTTGGGCAGTCTAATCTGATCCAGAGGGAGTAAATGTACCTTTCCAGTTGAGGGAGTTCACATGAGGAGCCATTGAAGATGCCTGGGATGAAGCTTGAACGGTGAGGAGGACAAGAATTTTCCCACACTTATCTGCAGATCCTTCCCAAAGAATGTCACGTGGGGACTGCTGAGAGCGCCTCGCGTCATGGTGAAGTGGGAGGGCATCATCATACGTTTGAGAGGGGAGGTACTATGGGTCGATGTCATGGAGATACAATTCAGAGGGACAAAGGGATAAGGGGAATTCATAAAGGGGATAAGGATTGTTATGGTTCCTTTTAGGGATGGGTCTAGAAGGGGGGTTGATAAAGAGGGTCTTCATGGTAACTAGTTAGGGGACGGACAAGAAACCACCAACACCATTGATTTTTTTTGTCCTTCTTTCAAGTGGCAAGCCTTGTTTGCCAGTGCATTTGCCTTTGAATTTAAGCTCCTTAAGATATGCAAAGTATGAGAACTAGCGAATGAGAGGAGCATACCTTGAGCTCGTTGTAGCATCTGGTTTAGCTTGTTATCCTAAGCAATGGAGCTTGTACGTAAATGCCTTATGACAAGAAAATAATCTCCTAGGATTGTGATGTATCTAATTCCCCTCTTTTGGGCTAGGAGGAGCCTCAGGTAGAGACCATCAACCTCTGCTTGATTATTGATATTTCTTCTTAATCCCTAAACATACTTGTCAACTATTATTCCTTCGGATTGGAGAGAATCCCTCCCCCTCCTGCCACCCCTATTATAACTATTAAATTATAAAAGAATTAATATATAAGTTAAACACATTTACAATTAAAAAACATGGAACAAGATGTTTAATTTTGGAGATTTACCCCCACATTACCATGGAGATTCTTCTCGAATACGATACTATGGACCAATACCATGACTTATCAATACCACATTCCCAAAAAACCATAACTCACTTCAGATGACGCTTGTTCATATAACATTTTATAATTAATCAAATTATTTAAACGAAAAAAGAGAGAGACAAAACTACTTTGGAGATAAATCTTAATCTTCTATTTTTGTTACTACTATGAATATTTTAGAAAAGTTAATAGAAATTAAATCCCTACCATCCACTTTATAATTATTGATAATTAAATTAATAATTTTTTTGCTTTTAAAAAAAATCTTTTCAGTAAAAATCACATATTACAAACATATTTTAACTTAAAAAATAAAATTATATCATTACCCTCTCTTAAATTAATATTTTTACAAAATACGTAAAATTACCGAACATTGTAAAACTCAAACCCCTTTCTAAGGGGTTGAGTATTTATATCGTTCTCCAAAAAATTTACTCATTTACCTTCGTAACCATCATGGAGCAGTAATGAAACATCATTTTCCTCATGTCATATAAATTGAAATGAAATGGGTTCTATATGTGATAATGCCAAGGTAATATTATTTTCATAACCATCATGTTATCCTAAACTAACATTATTATTATTGTTAATATGTCCTTGCAAATTTAATGGCCCACGATGAACGCGACAATGGAGATAAAGCATCAAGGGAAACTATGGGCAAATTTGGGTCATGCAGTTTGCATTATTTTGCATTATCAGCGTCTCACAAATGGTTTTTTTTGGGTTATATTGAAAATATTTGTGTTTAGTAATGCACTTTGCATTATTAGTGTCTTGCACGTAGTTTTTTTTGTTTTTGTTTTCAATAATGATAAAGAAGATTTGTGTTTATAAATTAAATAGATAACGAATGCTAATGGGATAAAAGAAATAATTGGCAAAGAAATAAGGCAATCATAAGTTTTTGACTATTCCATAACATTCAAAAATTTTGATGCCCAAATAAGTCATGCAAGGATGGATTATTAATTTGACACATGATAAGCCTTTAGTTATTAAGCTTCACTTGTCATACATTTGTTGGGTTGAGTTTCTATTACTCTGTTTATAAATAATTATGTGAAGGTTATATTTATTAAATATTAAATGAGAAAAAACAAATATGTATATATATATAAATTTAATGGTTTATGTTTTTTATATTAGAATTTATTTTTAATATTAAAATTAGAAAAAAATAAATTAATATACAAATTATTTAATTTTAAAAAAATTGATTTTTTTTTTTTTAAATTTTGGTAGGATTTTTTTATTTTCATGTCTATTACATATTCCGCTAGAGGGTAAGGGTAGCCCAAGATTTGAATCCAAGACTTCCAGTTCGGTGATACTTCATTTCCACAGCCATTGCCACTTGAGCTACCCCACGTAGACAAAAAAATTGAAATTTAAAATAATATATATATATATGAGATTTATATTTTTTTTATATTAATTTTTTTTAAATAAATATAAAATATTATAATTTTATTGTTTTTTTTTCCTCAAAATAAATATTATAAAAATAAGTGACCCACACATAACTATGCAAAAAGGATAAGAATGAAATTATTAAGGAAAAGAGGAGCCCATGGCATGGAAAAATGATAAGAATGGAATCATTAAGGAAAAGACGAGCCAATGGCATGGAAAAATGATAAGAATGGAATCATTCAGGAAAAGAAGAGCATATGGCATTTAAAAAAAGTATGATGTTTTGCTTTTTTTTAACAGGTATATTGTTATGGCCACATATATGATATCCTCAAGTATATTGATGATGATGTATATAATGATAAGAATGGAATCATTAAGGAAAAGAAGAGTATATGGCGTTTAAAAAAAGTATGATGCTTTGCTTCTTTTTTAACATGTATATTTTTATGGCTACATATATGATATCCTTAAGTATATTGATGATGATGTATATATCTTTGTGTTTTTTTGTTTGTTTTGTTTGTGGTAAAATGAGGTCACATTTTATTTTATTATTGGTTTTGCATATATTATAATGTTAAAATTAGTAATTGTTTTAAATATGTAAAGATTTGTCGTTAGTAGTTATATTTAAGAATGTAAAGTTATGTTGTAAAATGTGAGTTTAAAATAAATAATTAAAATATTAGAAAATTAAATCAAATCTATATAATGTAAATTAATATAATTCATAAAATTTTTGATATCACATGATTGAAGGGATGATAACTAAGCAACATGGGCATGTAATAGCACTGATATACAACCAACTACATGTTGGACTGAGAACATCACTTGCCATGTGCATTTGGTGGTGAATGTAAATGGAAATGATGGGCTAGAGTTTGAGGAGGATTTGTCTATGGTGGAGGATTGTCTAAATGATGTTAAAGGTACCAACATAACTCGTCACTTAAACTAGAGACATGTTAGCAGCAGAAATGTGGTTTGTCCTGCAAAACTGACATATTGAATATTGTGATGGTCAAGGAATAAGATTGACTTCTTGGTTGGAAAGTTGTTATCAGATTGGTGGCTCTATGTCTAGAGGTTGGACTACTCCTGGAGCACTAGGTCACAGAGTGATGGTTGTACTTCTCATGGGTACAGCTCTATGTGTTTCTCGTTGAGGGAAGACCCCTATTCAATGTTAACACCGTCGGCCGAGAGTGGAGAGTGACATTGTGAATGTTGTTATGGATCCAAAGGATCAATAAAGTGCTCAAAGTTCAAAATGTTCAAAAGTGCTTGAAACCAGTGCCAAAGCGTAGAGCTCGACGACTTGTATCCAACTCAAATTGAATCACTCAAAATCGATATCGTATGCTCCCAATATCGCGTTCTGATAGTTTTTCTAAACAGGTAAACATTTTACAGTTGGGTTGCAGGTAAGCGCAATCAACAGTCCATACGTTGACTAGGAGGGTGACTGGACAGGTTAATTATGCATTTTGGGTAAATGGTTTATCACCAAGTGTCTCATTCTGGTTGGTCAAATTTTAGTGGTTTGTGATTGGTTGAAGGTCGGGCCAATGGTGGAGAGCCATGTGGGCCAATGACTGGATGCCACATGGCCTCCTGACGTCATAGAAAAATCTTTTATGAGCAAGGCCAGACCTAACAGGATTCGAACGGGCAACCTACGGTGGATCAGCGTGGAATCCTACCATGTTACTTATGAATTCATAGTGCCTATATTATATTTAAACTTGGCACATATCATATATGGGGGTTGGGTCGGGGCTAAGCCCCAACGCTAGTCATCGCGCCCACAAGAACCATGGGGTGGGACCAAGGGTTAAGGCTTAGCCCCAGCCACAAGTCATAGCCCCGTCAACATATAACCACAACGAAGCTGAGCAGAGGGCGCCAACCCCTAGGTGCACGAAGCGGGGGATAGCCCCAGGGCACATGTGACCACACATGACCACACTCTTTCGGAATTTGGGCACACGTGGAACTTTTGGCACTAAGCACCAGGTTTTATGTGTTCAATGTGCCACGATGTGACCAAGTGCAGTTCAGTTGGGGGTCGACCGATGGGGGCGGGCGGTTAGCCCAGCCCTTGGGCACGTGCCCCCATATGACCCAAAATTTCAGAAATTTGGGAGTTAGAGGGCATTTAAACCGTTTGACAATTTGCACCATCCGGTGTGATTGTAGGCTGAATTTGTGCATTGGTTTCAGGTTTGGGGCGTTCAATCCAGGTTTGGGACGAATTGTAGGATGGTTCGCTGTGGAAAATTGGAAAAACTTGGGAGAAGCACAACTTTCTCAGTTTTTGGCCAAATGAGGTGCAGAAAGAGCCCGGATGGGGGTTTTTAATAGTTCTGAAGCCATAGGATGCATAATTTTTGCATTTTGAGCATTTTAAAGCCATGTAAACACCAATTTAATCACTTAATGAAAAAGGCCCAACATTGGAAGCTGGACTAGGAGATGTAGCCCAGGAGAGGTGTGAACCCCTTTATCATTTTTGTTATTATGTGTTTCAAATATGGTTTATTGTCTTTGTTTTATGTTGTTAACTAAGTTTAAAAACCATAATTTTATGTGTTTTACAAAGTGATCCATTACCTATTACACATAGAATTTTACTTACAATTTTACCATCACCTTCAAGTTTACATTACAAATCATTTTGGTATCATAGCTCAAGGTTATTGTGAAGGTTTGATTTTGTTTGCAAGTGTTCTTCTAATGCTTACAAGGTTGAAGCTTAAAATAGGAGAAGGAGAACTCGTGGAGCTAAGATCTCAAATTGTTTCAAGAAGAACAAACACACCTCAAGCTTCAATAATCATGACACGTGAAGAAGGACCTGAAGGGATGTCTAAAGATGAAAGAACTTTCAAAATTATTTCTTTAAGATGTCTGAAATGGTAAAGGTTCTTTATGAAGAGAGGAATTCAAGGTTGTATGGAGATAGTTCAAAACCTCCAAAAGGAGATGGAGGAAAATGATATAAGCCTCCAAAAGGGTGTTAGTTCCAGTCTTCGCAGCCTGTCACCAAGGATCAAAATGGGCTCTTACTATGTCTAGTTTTCAGAGATGTTTTGCACATGATCTTCAGTGAAAATCATATCCTAAGCATGTTCATCAGAAGCAGCTCAAAAAAATCTTTCCAATGGTATATCACACTCCTAAAACCGGCTCCCCGATCAGAAGATATGATCGAAATGAATGATTGATTCTTGGTTATGCATGTTTTGAGGTCATTTGCTCCACATAGGGACAAGTTTACTACAAAATCAGTTTTTGAAGTAATAGACATGAATTTTACAAAAGTGAAAGAGGTTTTTGTCAATCACATACCAAATAACAAAAACCTCCTTCAGTTTATGCACGGGTGTTACTATGTGGGAGATATGCAGTGATATTTGAAGCCTACATTAAAACAAAACAAATTTTTCATTTGTTTTACTATTTTAGCCATTATAGTGTGGCGTCATTTTACAATATATGGAAAGTAATTTTGAGAAACCCAAGGAGGTTTTGTCAACCACGAGCCATATAACAAAAACCTCTTTTAGTTTATTCAGAGGTGTCGTGAATTAGAATATTTGACTAGATCTTTACAGCTTATTTTTACAGATTTAAATATTTAATGATTTCATGTTTTAGAGCTTATTTTGTGGCACAGATTCCAAGAAACGAGAAACGAATTTCCAAAATTTGAGAGATGCTTTTCTCAAAAATGATCTTATCTACAAATACCTCTTTCAGTTTTGTAACAGGTGTTATGGTTCAAGAGATACGAGTTCATTTTTGACACCTATTTTCAGAAATTCGGTCCAAATTTGATGTAACTGATTCTATCTTGAGGGAGATGCTTGAGCTCAACTCCCTTAGTACAGGGATGAGATAATTGTATATATTTTATGAATTTCATAGTGTAATGGTTTGATTTTTGCAGTAGATGGAGGCTGCTTTAGACTGTGTAAAGTTCTTTTTGAATATATATATATATATATATATATATATATATCTATATATATATATATATATATATATATATATATATATATAGATATATATATATATATATATATATATATATATATATATATCTATATATATATATATATATATATATATATATATATATATATATATATATATATATAATGAAGCAGTTTCTTCCCTTTAGATTTGGGATCCATCATGGTGTTTAATGTGCAACATGTTTTTCTTGTAAATTGATTTCCATGCTTTGTATTTTCTGCTAATTTCGTTACAGCATTCTCTAAGGGAAGTGTTATGAATCCATCCACGCATGATGCTCCTTTCACAATGATTATGTTGTTTAATGTAATGGCTATCTTTTCAGAATCCATTCTCTATTAGATGCTCTATTGAGTAACCCTGTGCTTCTCTTTCTTCTAAAGTTGCCACTGTAGATCCATCCCCCGATTGATGCCTGCAGGGTAGCGGTATTTTTCCTCTTTTCATCTTTCATTATATATTTAATCTGGCTAAACATTGCGCTTACTTTGCGCCAAGTTTGCTAGCAGAAACTAGCCTTGATTCTGTAGCCCAATGGTCCCTTCTCTTGTTGTTTTCGAACCACAACTTTCAATCAAATCCCCATACTTCATAGCTAGCCTAAGATTCAATTATCACAGCCATGTTTTGTTGCCAAAGAGAGAGCCCTCTCTGGTCTGGCAGGGCTAGATGCCAGATCAAAAGCTTGGTCTGTGGTTACCTCGGAATTGGCTCTTCTCAACCTTGAGGTTCATTCTGAGTGCTAACAAAGGGAATGGAGGGAATGGTGACAAACCACCACCTTCACCTCCATCCTCATCCTCATCTTCATCCTCATATTCTTCTACTTATTCAACCCTTTAACAAACACCTCCAAATTCTCCAAAGGCACATGGTAAAACCCCTTTGCTAAAGCTTGATATAAAGTTTGAATTTCCTATGTACAATGGAGAGGTAAATGTTGAGAAATTAGATAATTGTGTTGTCAGATTGAAGAGTATTACAAGATACAAAGAATCAAGGATGATGAGACCAAAATTCAGCTTACTTCTTCTAGATTGGAAGGTGCAACACTTATTTGGTGGGAGTACAAAACTCAAGAGGACATGAAGAAGCATGGTAAGGTTATATCCTCTTGGAATGATTTTGTTGTTGCAATAAGAAGGTGATTCTATCCACTAGCATACATGCAAAAAGCTATCATGGATTGGAAAAACTTTAGGCAAGCTAAAGGTCAAAATGTGCAAACATATACTCAAGAATTTAGAAAAAGATCTTTGGTTTTGGTTATAGATTTATCCTCTCAAGTCACTTTACTCAAATACATTAGAGGATACATAGTTATTTGAGACACAGAATTCTCATGTTTAACCCTTCAAAACTAGATGAAGTTTGTGTACAGGCAACTAATTTAGAAGCAAGAGGGAAGAATGTTCCTCAAGAGGGTAGCAAAAATCCATTTAAGGGTGGAGACAAAGGAAAAGGGAAGAAGAATGCTTAAGCCAAGAAAGAGGGAGAAAAATCACATGTAAACATTGTTCAAAATAAGGCCATGATGAAGGCCATTGTTGGAAACTTCATCCTGAAATGAGACCCAAAAAGTTTAACAACAAAGGGAAATAAAAGACTGTTGTAACTACACAACATGATTTAGGATTTGATTATGGGGATGAAACAAATATCACAACCATGGGATTCAAAGGTAAAGACTCTATTGCAAGTACTAGTTCTTCAAGTAGCCTCAATGAAACTCAACATGAAAAAGAAAGAATAGAGCTTTTCCACATTAGAGTCATTTCAAAACATACCAAGATAGATACATTATTTGATAGTGGATCACAAGCAAACCTTATTTTTGAAGACATTGTTAAGAAATTGAATTTGGAAACCACTCCTCATCCTAAACCTTATCCTTTAGGTTGGATATGTGACAATGCAAAATTGCATGTGACAAAAAGGTGTAAATTGAGATTTGCCATCATTGCAAATTTTATAGACGAGGCAGATCTTTATGTCATTCCACTTGAAATTTGTGGTATTGTTTTGGGAAGCCCATATTTATATGATAGGAGAGCCATCTTTCATCGCCATGAGAAAAAATATCACTTGTTTAAAGATGGGGTTGAGTACATTGTTAGAGCACATAGCAAGAAGTTTAATTTATCACTTGTGAATGCTGGACAAATGAAAAGGATTGTTAATGCTAGTAAGAACTTTGTACTCTTGATGATTAAACCAAAAGAGAATGTTGAAAATGAAGCCTTCCAAGGATGTGATGCAAAGTTAAAATCTAATTTATATGAGGTTGTTAACACCTATGATGAGATGTTTCAGGAACCCAAAGGATTGCCTCCTAAAAGAGGAATCCAACATGAGATCCAATTGCAGCAAGATTGTCCTCTTCCAAACATTGGCATGTACAAGATGTCAGTTATGGAGAATGCAGAAATCAAGAAACAAATCCAAGAGTTTCTTGATAAAGGGGTCATCATACCAAGCACATCACCATGTGGGTAACCAATTGTTTTAGTACCAAAGAAAGATGGTACATGGCACATGTGTGTATATTTCAGAGCCTTGAACAAGATTACGGTAAAAAATCGTTACTTTCTTCCTCGAATTGATGATTTGATTGATCAGTTGAAAGATGTTATGTATTTCCCTAAGTTGGACTTGAGAAGCGACTATCATCAAATTAGGATCGCTGAAGGAGACATATGGAAGACAACCTTCAAAACAAAGCAAGGTTTGTTTGAATGGTTAGTTATGCCTTTTGGGCTTTGTAATGCTCCTGCAACATTCATGAGAGTTATGAATGATGTCTTAAGACCTTTTCTTGATGATTTTGTAATTCTCTACTTAGATGACATATTGATATTCAATAAAACCTGTGAAGAACATGTCAGGCATGTTAGGCAAGTCTTAGATGCCTTGAAGAAACAAAAGTTGCTTTTAAATATGTCTAAATGTGAGTTTGGAAATATCTCATTAGTGCATTTGGGACATATTGATGGAGGAGGTGAATTCAAGATAGATCTCTCAAAGGTAAAAGTCATTGTATATTGGCCTAAGCCCAATAATGTAACAGAGTTTATATGATTTTTGGGAGTAGCACAATATTGGAGAAAGTTCATTTCTAAATTTCCTTCAATTGCAGCTCCATTACATGCCTTGACAAGTGTAAAGTAGGTTTTTCAGTGGGGAGGCAAGCAACAGAAAGCCTTCAATTCATTGAAGGAGAGAATCAGCACAACTCCAGTTCTTGCACTTCCTGATTTAAGATAGCCATTTGAGATCCAAATAGAGGCAAGTGATTATGTCATGGGAGTGGTCTTGATGCAACATGGTAAGCCCATATGTTACCATTTTGAAACTTTTAATGGTGGAGTAGTTAACTATCCTACATATGACAAGGAACTATATGCATTGGTGCAAAGTGTGAAAAAGTGGAAACACTATTTGATGGGAAAATAAACTATCATTCACACTGATCATCAACCATTGCAATACTTGCAATCACAAACTAAGCTACAATGAGTGAGACATTTTAGATGGATGGCTTTCTTGTAACAATTCCACTTAGTGATAAGGTATAAGAAAGGTATCTATAACAAGGTTTTTGACATGCTTTGTAGACTAATTTTTAGTGCTTCAATTATTCTTAAGCATAATTCTATCATGCATGAGAGCTATGTTGAACAATATGCTTTAGATGATGACTTTAAATATGTATATGCAACTTTGTGTCAAGGAAACCATGTAGAGGAATTGGATTACCATGTGCATAATAAACTTTTGTATCATCTTGGAAAGTTATGCATTCCACAGGGTGAAAGAGTCAACATAATGAGGGAAGCGCATACTTCTCTTATTGCTGGCCATTTTGGTGTAGGCAAGACGATGGCACAATTACAAATTACAAATGTATTGTTATTGGCCTAGAATGAATGAAAGTGTGTCACAGTGTGTAAGAGGATGTTCTTTATGTTACACAAGAAAGCCTAGCAATAGAAAGTTAGGATTGTATACTCCACTTTCAATCCCTTCCCGTCCTTGGGAAAGTGTTTCTATGGATTTTGTAGGAGGATTGCCTATGTCTAAAAAAAATCATGATTATCTCTATGTTGTGGTAGATCATTTCAACAAGATGTGTATTTTGATGCCTTGTAAGAAGCAGGTTACAGCTAAACAGATTGCACAAATGTTCTTTCAACATGTATGGGTACATTTTGGGTTGCCCAAATCCATTATTTTTGATCGAGATTCTCAATTTGTTGGGAAATTTTGGTCAAGCTTATGGGGACTCATGGACACCAAGTTGAAAAAGAGTACAACATTGCATCCACAAACCAATGCTCAAACATAAGTGGTGAACAAAACGGTAGTACATCTTCTTCATGGTTATTACAACAAACATCCTAAGCTTTGGGATGAACACTTACACTACATTCAACATGCTTATAACTGGGCAAAGCATTCATTGACTCAAACATCTCCATTTGAGGCATGCTTTGGTTACTTACCAAAATCTCCTTTAGATTTTATCTTTGGGAAAGATGTTTCTATTGATGGTCATAGTGACATTGATAAGGCCAAGCGATTCATTGAACAAGTTCAATTGGTGCATCAGATGGTTCAAGAACAGTTGGAAAAGAGTCAAGCCAAGTACAATACAAGGCATGATAAGCATTGTGTTGACCATAATTTTCAGGTTAGAGATGAAGTTTGGCTTTACATTAGCAAGGAGAGGCTTAAATGAGAAGGTAAAAGACTGAAACCAATAAGGGATGGACCTTTTAAGATCCTAGAAAATATTGGTAACAATTCCTTCCATTCAGATTTGCCTCCATATATGCAAATGTATGTAGTTTTTAATGTTGAGAATTTGAGATTATATGAGCCTCCTTTGATTGATGATCAAGGAGAGCATGTTCATATTCCTTCAATAGAAAATTTATCTCCATAATTTCTTAAATAATTGCAACAGGATACTATCCTTGATAGAAGAACAAGAACTTCAAAATGAGGGAATGTGGAGTACCTTCGTGTTGGAATCAAAGGCACAAAGCCAAGAAAATCCAAATGGATTGAAGATGGAAGGGTGAGGGAATTGTACCCTCATCTATTTGTTAACTAAAAGTAGTCTTTTTGAGGTCCAAAAGCTTTCAATGGGTAGTGATCCAAAAGATCAGCAAAGTGCTCAAAATTTAGAATGTTCAAAAGTGCTCAAAACTAGTACCAAAGCATAGAGCTCGACGACTTGAATCCAACACAACTTGAATCACTTAAAACAGATATCGTATGCTCCTAATATCATGTTCTAATTTTTTTTCCAAACATGTCAAATTTTTACAGTTGGGTTGCAGGTACGCACATTCAGTAGTCCGTACGCTGGCTAGGCAGGTGACTGGAAAATATGATTGTGTATTTTGGGCCAATGGTTTATCGCCAAGTGTCTCATTTTGGTTGGTAAAATTTTAGTGGTTTGTGATTGGTTGAAGGTTGGGCCAATGGTGGAGAGCCACGTGGGCCAATGACTGGCTGCCACATGGCCTTCTAACATCATAGCAAAAATTGTTATGGGTCATACCGGGCCTAATAGGATTTGAATAGGCGACCTACGATGGAGTAGCGTGGAGTCCTACCACTCCGCCCTACGGTGGAGCAGTGGGGAGTCTTGTCACTCTGCCCATAGGATTACCAACACTATAGTTTCTTTGTTAGTTCTATAAATATTTATCTCATGTTTCAAAATATGATAGAATAGAAAAAATGTTACTTACAAAAAAAACACATAATTCATGAAGAGTGAAAGTATGCATATGGATGATAGAGCCACAACATCCACAACTCATGAAACAATATCATTGGTTTTGATATGCATGTTGTTTCCATGTTTATATGAATTTGATGTAGTGTTAGAAAAAATGATTAAGGCTATAATATAAATGTTACTTCTAAGAGGGTTTTACACTTAAAGTCAATCCTCTCCTCTATTATATGTATATTTAATATGCTTCCATGGGATAAAATTGAACTTCCATATGTTTGTGTGTTGGGGGTGGGGAGTATTGTATATTTGGAGTTGATAATGGATGTTGAGGTTGTGACCCTTGGGTATTAGCCCACATGTTCACCGTTGCATTCATCTATGTGGGCAAGCCTATTAGACGTGGTATGAATGTTCATGAAACTTTATCCATCCCACATTGTTCATGAAACTTTATTCATTCTGATTTGATGATATCCTGAACGAAGATCCATCTTGGTGAAGTAAATTGATCCATGTAATTCATCCAATAGTTCATCAATGACAGGAATGGGAAATTTATCTTTAATACTAAGCTTTTTGAGCTCCCTATAATACAGACACATGCACCATGATCCATCCTTCTTGTGCACCAATACTATTGGAGCAGAGAAAGAACTTTGACTAGGTTGAACCAGCCTCTAGCATTTCTACAACCATACGTTCAATTTCACTCTTTTGGGCATAGGGAATCAAATGAATAGCATGATCATGATCACGAATAGGTGGGAGACCATTGGGAGTCTAAAATAGCTTGGAATGATTATCTAAGACTTTTTGGAGATTTGGAGAAATAGATGATTTCGATGTGGTAACCTCCAGTGAACATAATTGTGAAATTATGCCTCATTGTTCTTTCTATAGAATCTTTGTCATTCCATTAGAGTTGATTATCTTTCCTGGTTTCCCTACGATACCTCTTAATTCAACCTCCTTTCCTTTCGAAGAAAATTTCATGAAAATTTCTTGAAAATTAAAAGCTATTGTACCCAAGGATTTTAGCCATTAGACTCTTAGTACAACATCAACACCACCCATTGGAATGGAAATCATTGGGTTATTTAATACATATTATCCCGTGGATATCTTGATATTATGGCACTTCCAAGAGAAATTTAAGGTTCCTCCACTTGCAACCATCACTTGACACTCTGGTGCTGGATATAGGAATCAATTCAATTCCTTGGCTATCTTACAATGAATAAAATTATGGGTACTTCCCGAATCAATCAACACTATTACCTTTTCCTTCTTGATATGTCCTTCTATCTTGATAGTTTGAGGAGTGGTAATTCTGGCCAATTCATTACAAGATATGGTCGGATTCATTTATGCTTTCTCTAGGGTTTGTTCCTGGTGTATATCCTCTTCTTTTGATGTTTCTTGTTCCTGTTCTTCCTCCTCTTCATAATCTATGTAAAATAATTTCTTCTTAGCACACTTATGACCTTTAGTGTATTTGCTATCACAGCTGTAACAAAGCCCTTTTGCTATTTTTCTTCCACTTGTTGAGGTGTCAACCTTGTAGGTTGTGTAAGGCTAGGGGAAACAAAACTTCCATCCTTATAGTTGTGAGTGGTAGGTTTCCTTGTTGCCATAATTTTGCTTTCCATTTTTCTTGCCAACCTGAATGCCTTCTCCAATGAGTTAGGTTCCCAAAGGCGAACCTCATGTTGGACGTTATCCTTTAAAGTCCCTATGAGCACATCAATCTTATGCTCCTCTGGAATATATTTTACCCTTATATTCAATTTTTGGAAGTCCTCAATGTGCTCCATCATTGAACCCTTTTGATTGAGGTTTATCAATTGGCTAAAAAAAGTGTTGCTTTTTGTATCCTCATAATGTGCTATCATTTCTTCCGTAAAAATTACCCAAGTGACATTTTGTTTATGAGAGAAAAGCCATCGATACCATACAAATTGATTTGGTTCCAAATATAAAGTTGCAATGCGTACCTTTTGTGTGTTTTGCACATTATGGAGATCAAAATATTGCTCCATCTGTAGTATCCATGTTACGAAATCCTTGCCATCAAACTTCCTTATATCGATCTTCAGAACATGGTGGGTCTTCAATCCAATGTTAGAGTCTATGAAATCATGACTAACATTTCTTTTGTTCTCATTATGAGTTTCCTCTACTACCTTTTCACCATTAGGAAGCATTTCTTGTAGCAACTTTTCCAAACCTCCTTTCAAACCTTCCATGTCTTTCTTCAAATATTCAATGTTTAATTCTAAACATCCATCTTAGCTTCCACGCCATTCTTTAAACCATTGATCTTAGCTTCCATGCCTTTTTTTAAACCATCCATCTTAGCTTTTGTTACTTTTTGTGAGAGTGAAATTTGTTTCACTTGGTCTCATAATTTTGATATATCATGTTTCATTTCTTCCTCTTCTTCAAGAATCATGCTAGAGCTTTCAGGTTGCTTACTAGGTGTTTCCATTTTATTTCTTCGGGGAATCAATTAATGATAATTATGCTTCACTATGCCCTTTGAACTTCAAACTATTTTTCAACCCAAACTTATGCAAAATTTTAAAATGACTACACACCTTTTTCGCTTTGTAGAAGCTCGATATTGAATCTGTTGTATCTTTGTAATTTCGAATCTCCAAGGTCTGAAATTTCTTCTTGCGGTAGCCCTCTAAGTCATCTTTCTAATGTCACCAGTCTGATCAAAATTGGATTCTCCAAGAAATAGTTATGCCCAATCTCCTAAGATGACCTGATTATATAATTTTTCAGTAGAGCGAACTTGTACGACATACGACGTGTCACTGTTTCGACCTTCGGATCTAAAAAAGATACACAGAAAACTAAATTCCATCCTCTTTATGTAACTTTTTACGAAATTTCAATTTGATGCTCAGAGAGAAAGTTATGACGATTTTCCCAAGGTCATCTATTTGGAATGTAATTCGGGAGTCTGCAAAAACCCTAACTTCCTCAGATCATATCTCCAAAAATAACAGTAGTGGGCTTCTATCCGGCACAATAATAACAATGTGGGGACAATAGGGGCACAACAATAATAATAAGGGCTATAATGACAATAGTAATGGGGTAATCACTAGTATTATAGGGACCTAACATTGTGGCTATCGATCAAATTTCATTTGTTGGTCCTAAATTCACTGTCGATCATCCTACTTCCCTAAGTATTCTGAATGTGCAAGTGGTATCTTCCCCACCACAGGTTAATTATGTGGTAACCTATCCCATTCACGTACCTACTGCTGAAGATGAGCCTTTCACTGTCTGCTCAACTTCTTTCGACCTAGATCCGGTAGGTGATATAGTGAATCCTTTCCCGGGGGCATTAAAGTATGATCTTTCCATTGGATCCCTTGATATATATCCCTTCCAAAGCTTTTTTCTCCCATATGATGTGAACCTCTTGGAATCCATGGTCTCTTGGAGGCCATGATATGATTTTGGAACAGAGTTCATTTCCTTGTTTCAAGCTCCTTAAAAAGTGAAACAAGGTTCCCTAGGCAGAGTTCCTTGTTTTGTGTAAAGCTTGTTAAAAATGAAACAAATCCCCTTTCAATTCAAGTCTTTGATTATATCTCGTAAATTCCCAATTGAGTCTTTCACTTGATCTCGTAAATGAACCTTCATTCCATCAACTTGTTAGTACCCAATAGTCCACTTAGGGTGCATGTACCTCGAATTGAGTCATTATGCTGGGGGCATGCAAACTTATTCCAAGCATAGTTTTTTCTCCATTTCAAGCTTGTGTAAAAATGAAACCAATTTCAAGCATAGTTTCCCACGTTTCAAGCTTGTGTAAAGATGAAACCAATTTCAATCATAGTTTCCCATGTTTCAAGCTTATATAAAAATGAAACTATTCCCATTCTATATATCGTGATTTCCATTTTTATTAGCCTAATTTTTCCAGATGAACCTTAGTTTTATCACTCCATCATCACCATTTGCTTGGCCAATCATATGCTTTCACTTGGTTGTTTTACCCTTTCCCGAGGAACAACTACGATGAGTGGTCTTATTAGCCAACCTCTTGAACTTTGTGTGTTTTGAGCAGTTCCATCATGACAGGAACCAGTTTCTATCCTTTATACCACTCATTCCTCTTTCAACTCTTTTCAGACTCCCAAGACATGAAAAGATTGTTGAGCACTTGCCTTTTCAAACTTGTAAAAGTAAATGAAAATAAGTCTACTTAATTTAAGTTTACCCCTTTCCGGATTGAGATAGACTAACTACGAAAAAGGAATACCTTAGACGAACATGGCCAAGAGGTTCTCTTGGGTATTGTTTTCTACCTTTTCGGACTTAAGGGTCTACCTACGAAAAGGGACATCTGGAGTTTTTTTTACCACCTCTTTTTCAAACTCTCTAAGCATGGAAGAGATGTCGAGTTTTACCTTCGCTGGACTCGTTAAAACATCAAACAACGATGGACTTGTCGAACATGACAAGGCCGAACCACTCCTTCTCAAGGTTCATTAAATATACTTGGAGGGATTCATCTGAAAGATGGACTTACAGATAAAGCATATGTTATCCTCCTCAAGCTTGTTAAAAAATAAAGAGGTAATGACCAGTATGGTTGGGGAAATTGGGAAAACAAGGTACTCCATTTTGTTAATGGAAGTGTGTCGCTCTTAAACACGACACTCTTCCACTTCATCTTCATGTCTATTGGGTTGGGTATGTTACACAGTAATTTGTCACCATTTGTCACCGTCCCTGTTACTCCTTTCCCGCACTTTGGAGGATTCATTCCGGGACCTGTGAGAAGTGACATAACTTAAAAACACTTGCATTATGTTCCCCTAAGTATGGACTTCATGTGCCTTGAAGACATCTCCTGCAAAATATCCCTGAAAAGTGCCCTTTTTCCATTAGCGCGGGTCCACAATGTACTACTCGCGCCAATGGGGGAAATCCTCAAAAGAGGGCGCGCTAGTTGGCACTCTGTCTTAGAGTTACATCCGCGCCAACCGAGTTTGGAAAAGATTTTTAACAAACGCGCGCCCGGATGTTTTTTCCCTTCAAATCATGAAATTTTTGAGGATAATGCTAATCTCTTGGATGTCGAGATTCATCATCTATCCCTTACATCTATCCACAATGGATTTTTGGGGATAATGCCAATCCATAATGGGTGTCTTGATTCATTGTATCTTCTTCCCCTCCTCCATCTATAAAAGCCTGTCCTCATGCATTTGACAAGCTAGTGATAGTGCTAGTTTTTGAGGGATAGTAAGAGTTTTGGAGCATAGGGAGATTATACTGTCAGAAGTCTGAGCTTTGCATTCATAATCAAAGAGAGAGAAAGGCTTGTTGCAAGACATATGTAGCTGTTCGCCCAGCCAAAGGAGGGATTCAACGTCAGAACCTTGGTTGTACTTTTCTCTGTTGATTACCATTAATAAACGACTATCATTATGGTTCCGATCTTATTGTTCATTATGATAATGTTTGATCTATATCTTTTCTGATCGATATATGGTTGTATTTAGTGGATTTTATGCTTGTATTCGCTTCGTTCTTTGCATGTGCAAGTATCCATTCGCGGAGATCGTGAGGATCGTGACCTGCTGGAGCAAGGGAATGAGAGTATCAACTCTTCCACGACACTAGCATTGGACTTTAGGTTGGTTCTCATAATCCACTTTCAATTTGCAACTAGGAACTTGCATGGTAGCGTTGATTGATTGTTGCTAGACCCATTTTGGGCTAGTGGGATCGCCTCTGTCCGCAGAGGGGATTTACCTCACCAACAATTTGGCGACTCCACTGGGGATGTTATTTGTTGTTTGATTTGTAAACTTTGGACGGATCCTGAAGTACGGCCAGGTAGCCTTCGAAACGCTATTGCTTTGCATTAGCGAAGTAGATCAGCGTCACTTCAGTCAATCTCCGGTTTGGTTTACGAACTAAACAACTTGGAGTTTGTCTTGCCTCTTTGGTTTCTCTTGTTTTGATTGCTTGGATAGCTTTCTGGGTTGATTCTTTGGTTGTCTCTTGCTTCTTGGTCTGTCTGGGTACTGCTGGCCTAGTCTTGGATTGCTTGTTTTTTATTTTAGCATAGCAAACTCAATTGGCGCTCTTTTTTGCATGACAGTTGCGCCATTGGCTCTACTTGTCAATGTACAACCCGCGCCAATCCTCAATTGGTGCTACTTTTAGCCTGAAAGTCGCACCAGCCCAGGGAACCTTTTAGAGTTTGCTTGTTTTGAGCCTTCCAAGCTTGGTTTTTGTGTCTGGATGCTTCCTCTCAATCACTTGAATGTGTTAGAGTCTTGTTTGATTGGTTTTTGGCCTTTACCCTTTGGGTGTTTGTTTTTTTCTACCGATTTCACATTTTGGCCCTAGGGCATCTAGTGGCTTTGTGCATTGAGCCTTCCTTAAGAGTTTTGGTCTTCTGTTGGTCCAGTCGATTTTTTTGGTTACTCTCTTGCACTTGTTCAGTGATTGTTAAGCTTTTTATTGTGTGCTTCGAGCAATCTACCTATTGTTCGTTTGGATTTCGCTTGGCTTCGTTTGGGCTTAGATCACATAGCTCATTGAGGTCTTTGTGATTCTTATTGGCTTGACAGATTGTCTTGGTGTTTCAGACTTGACTCTATTTTCATTGAGTGAAATTTGTCTGTTTACTCTTTGTTATTATCTCTCAAAATTTGTTTAGTGCACTATTGCCATTGAAAAGAAAACGGACAATCTCTTTTGCTTTGCATTAGTTAATGGAAATTAGAACTTTTCGTTGTCATTAGCGATTAGTAAATTTAGAGAAAAGTTTTCTTAATTGCCATTAGCTGCATTGGAGTTATTGTTGATTGTTTTATGGTCATTTTGTTTGTGTGAAAGCTCTCAACTCTTCTGTAGTTAGCATTCATCGAATGGAATGATATATTTTGGCATATAGCTTGCATTTAGGAAATTGTGAGAGATCACATACGGTAGGACCTGAAAACTGAAACCTAATCAAAGATCAACTGTAAAATGAACTGAATGAATCTAAAAACGCATTGGAACTTAATGCATACATTCTATAGGTCTAGGCTAGAGACGTGTTCCAGCGTCGTTAAACCTAGTCACTGTTGTTTCACATTATGGTTGGGTGATTCCTCCTTTTGTGACTCGATAGTGGTCTAGCACGGACTTGTGCTCCCACGTACCGTCGAGTGTATGTGGAGACCCCACTAGGTTATCATCCTTTATCCACAGGAAGCCGTGTCTGCCGCCTTACAAGCCGTAATGCATTGAACACAGCATTCGGGAAGATTGACTGCCGTACGGGAAGTCCTTGGTTTTCATCTGATTGCCAAGATGTATAAGCAGTTTTACGGATTGTTTGGTAAACCTTTGGCCTAGTTCTCCAGAGTAGTCATCTTTGACCCTTTTCGGACTCCCTAAAAGAAAAGGTTCACCTGAGCACTTGTCACTTCAGGCTCACTAAATATTCGAAGGAGACTAGAGTCATCTTTTTGTCCTTTTCTTGACTCTTAAAAAATGAAAAGGTCAAGTTATGTCCTTGCGTCTTAAAATTTATTCGGCCACGATTCACATTTACCCGGTTAGATCTTGTTTGCGTTAGCTTGAGTAGGGTTCTTTCTCATTTTCAATGGCAACCTTCCCCGAGTCTACCGGCCAAGGTGTTCCCCCGGATGGAAACCCTAGTCCATTTCCTTCTTTTGGAAATGCCGGTGCTCCGTATATGGCAACTTTGTCTTTGCCTGGGTTAACCATCGGTTTTCCCGTATGGTTGTTTTCAACCTCGGTGGTCCCGAGTGTGATGACTCCTATTCCACTGTCTCCTCCACCCGAACAACATCATGTTGATTCCAAGGTGGACCTCTCCCCTTCTTCGCCTGTTTCTACATCCTCATCTTCTACTTCGCCTGGCGAAAGTCTGGATTCAAGTAACCAGGTGGCTAAGAAGAAGAAGAAGAAGACGAAGAAGAAGAAGACTCCTAAGCGAGAGGTTAAAAGTACAACTCAAGTCGAGCCACCTTCTGCTCCTCCGCGGAAGGTCAAATTTCCTTGTAGGTTGTGCAAGGAGGACCATCTTCTTCGCGATTGTCCTGGCATTCCCAAGGTCTTAGAAGTATGGTCTCGCGATCCGGCCCGCCCCTCATCGTCCTCTGAAGCTCACGGCGATGCTACACTATCAGCTGGAAATGTTAAGGGAAAAGGGAAGATTCGAATCCCCTGTAGACTTTGTGAAGGCAATCATCCCCTTCACCTTTGTCCGCTCATGGATAAAGCCTCTGTTGTCTTGGAAAGTCTTACAGCTCCCTCACCCCAACTTCCCATTGGTTATCAACGTCTCTCTGCAGCCGCAGATCGTTGCCCTGCTGACAAAGAGATCGACCAAGATTCCTCTCTTGTCCAGCCTCCTCTTCCTGAACCTGGCTCTGCCAAGCCTGTTCCAGACCAACCATTGATTGGAAAGAGTGTCGACTCGAGTTCACCACCCGTCGACCACTCTGTTTCGGAAGAGCATCATTCCCATGTTCTTCTCGTCTCCTCAGATTCTCCTGCGTCCGGAAATGACTCTCCTATCCTAGCTGCTCCCGAGAGTCCTGCTTCGGTTCTTTTAGAGCAGGGGGGCAATCATACGATTCCCCCACCAAGTAGTTCAGTCGTTTCCTTCGACTGGAATCGTTTGACTACCTCCCGCCTCCCATCCCATGTGCCTTTCTGGGTCACGGTACACGCCTATAATAAAGCGATACCTGGCATTATAATGGATGAGGGTGCATCTGTCAGTCTTATGCCTGCCACTACTTGGCAAGCTTTGGGTTCCCCACAGCTTGTGCCGGTCGCACCGAATCTGACGGCTTTTGACGGAGGAACTAGTCAACCATTAGGGATCCTTCCAAAGTTCCCTATTACTTTGGGAGGCAAAACCGTCTATATAGACGTTTCAGTTACCCAAGGTGCTTTAGATTTCAATCTTCTTCTTGGTCGTGACTATGTATATGCCATGGGGGCCCTGGTTTCTTCACTTTTCCGTGTGGTTTTCTTTCCACATGATGGAAGAATCGTGACTATAGATCAATTATCATTCGTTCGTCCACGGGTCCCTCCTGCGCAGTCATCATCCCCTCCTGGTTTTCATCCACCAGTTGCATCTGCCCCACCACAGATCAACTACGTGGCCACTTATCCCATGCCTGTATCCAGTGATGTCGCCGTCGTGCATAGTGTCCTGGGGGCATTGGGTCCTGACTTTCGAGATGTTACCCTTCCACCCGGAGTGGCACTCTTGGAAGCCCCGACTTCCTATTCATTATGATGAAGTTTGGGCGGAGCATAGTTCGTTTTCCTATGTCAAGATCCTTAAAAAATGAAACTAGGCTTGGGCGGAGCATAGTTCGTTTTCCTATGTCAAGCTCCTTAAAAAATGAAATTAGGTGGCGGAGCATAGTTCATTTTCGTGTGTCAAGCTCCTTAAAAAATGAAATTAGGTGTCGAAGCATAGTTCTTTTCCTGTGTCAAGCTCCTTAAAAAATGAAATTAGGTGGCGAAGCATAGTTCATTTTGCTGTGTCAAGCTCCTTAAAAAATGAAATTAGGTGGTGGAGCATAGTTCATTTTCCTGTGTCAAGCTCCTTAAAAAATGAAACAACTCCCTTTCCAAATCGAGTCTTTTGATTAAGATCTCGTAAAATACAAAGTCGAGTCTTTCATAGATCTCGAGAGTGAACCTTCATTCCATCCACTTTGTTGAATGCAATGAAGCTTGGGGGGCATGTACCTCGATTTGCGTTATTATGCTGGGGGCATGCGAACTTATAACAAGCATAGTTTTTCGTTTCAAGCTTGTGTAAACATGAAACTAAATCTAAGCAGAGTTCTCCATGGTTCAAGCTTATGTAAAAATGAACCCATACCTGATTTACATCTCGTGATTGCCTTTTATCTGCTAAATTCTGTTAGATGAGCCTTGGTTGTTTCATTCCATCGCCACCATCTCTTTGGCCGATCATATGCTTTCACTTGGTTCTTTATCCTTTCCTGAGGAACCGCAACAATGAGTGGTTTTATTAGCCAACCTCTTGACCATTACATGTTTTGAGTAGTTCCACTATTGTCAGAACCAGTTGCTACCCTTTATACCACTCGTTCCTCTAGGACGAGTCTCCTTTAAGCTCTTTTCAGACTCGTAAAAGATGAAAAGATTGCCAAGTACTTTTCCCTTTTTGACTTGTTAAAGAGAATAAAAATGGAGGTCTACTTTTAGCTCTTTTCCGACCGTTTAAAGACGAAAAGATCGCCGAGTTATCCCTCTTGACTCGTTAAACGTAAATAAGAGGCGGTCGTCTTTAAACTCTTTTTCGACCGTGTAAAAACGAAAAGATTGTCGGACCCTTGTCGTTTCAGGTTCGTTAACGGTTACGAAGCGACGTGGCTTCGATCACTTTTTTACTTTTTCAGGTCGAAATCACTAACTATGAAAAGTACTCCTCGATCGTAATGGTCGGGCGGTTCTTTCGAGCATTGTTTTATAATTTTTCAGGCTCGAGAGACACAACTTTACGAAAAAGGACACCCTTGGAGTTTTCTTTTCCGCAGTCTTTTCAAACTCTCTAAACATGAAAAGACGTCGAGTTTTTCCTTTGTCAGACTCGTTAAAACTTGATGACATTGGAGTCCGTCAAGATGACATTACAAGCATATGCTATCCCCATCAAGCTTGTAAATAAAAATAATTGGGGTACTCGCCAGAAATAGTAGGGGAAAATGGAACCATAATTATTGTCGTGTCGGCAGTATGTCGCTCTTGAACATGGCACTTGTCTGCTTTCGTGTCTGGGTGGGGATATCTCATCTCATTTTTCACTTGCCTCCGTGGATTTGGGTAATCCTATTTGACCTCTCATCTGCTCATTGTCTCGTCACCATGACCTCTGATCCATTGATGTCAAATACTGCCAATTCCACTGTCGTGCCACCGATATGTTCAAGAAAAGTTGACCTCTGCAAAATAACAACCTCCTTCTGATAGCTCACACAATTTTGATCCACCACAATATTCTTTCTCTGTCTCGTGTCGATGATGTGGGAAACACTATGGCCCACCTCCGATCAAGGTCACTTCCTGTCGACTTCAACTCACTATCCAGGAAGCTGATCTAGAGACTCCCTTCCGGTGCCTTGGAGCCTGCATGCCTCAATGGCAGGTTCTTCGTGTTCGACGTGAGGTTTTCATCATTTGCCTCCGATCGAATGATTCTACGGGTGTTCGACGCCAGCTCACTAATTCGCACGCCGTAGATTGTACCTATAGTACCTTGAGGGCCATTGTCATTATTGGTGGTACCTCTCGCGTTTGTTAACAGTTTTCATTATTGACTGGTAATTAGACGATGTTCATGCATGTTCGACTTCAGCTCATGTATTCGCATGCTTGAACTTGTACTTTTGTTCGAGTCGAGATGGAGCGCAAGACCCTGAATTTTGTCTGTTGGAATCCAGGCTGTGATTTTGTGGATTCTTGTTACATTACTCATTCACTGGATGGCTGTGACCATACCTGAGTCTATTCATCGATCCTAACCGGATGGCTGCGCCCATACCATGGATCTAGATTATTATGTACTCTGTTATGGATGGCTGCGACCATACCATATATATCATGTACTTGAGCTATCAGTTGTATCTCTCTATGCAGATTCTCCGACGGCAGCTGCATGTGTTCTTGTAAAGCATTTCACCCCTCTCTCTGTATCGGGCCTCATGCTTTAGGGGGCATCTGTTACACAGTAATTTGTCACCATTTGTCACCGTCCCTGTTACCCCTTTCCCGCACCTTGGAGGATTCATTCCGGGACCTGTGAGAAGTGACATAACTTAAAAACACTTGCATTATGTTCCCCTAAGTATGGACTTCATGTGCCTTGAAGACATCTCCTGCAAAATATCCCTGAAAAGTGCCCTTTTTCCATTAGCGCGGGTCCACAATGTACTACTCGCGCCAATGGGGGAAATCCTCAAAAGAGGGCGTGCCAATTGGCACTCTGTCTTAGAGTTACACCCGCGCCAACCGAGTTTGGAAAAGATTTTTAACAAACGCACGCCCGGATGTTTTTTCCCTTCAAATCATGAAGTTTTTGAGGATAATGCTAATCTCTTGGATGTCGAGATTCATCATCTATCCCTTACATCTATCCACAATGGCTTTTTGGGGATAATGCCAATCCATAATGGGTGTCTTGATTCATTGTATCTTCTTCCCCTCCTCCATCTATAAAAGCCTGTCCTCATGCATTTGACAAGCTAGTGATAGTGCTAGTTTTTGAGTGATAGTAAGAGTTTTGGAGCATAGGGAGATTATACTGTCAGAAGTCTGAGCTTTGCATTCATAATCAAAGAGAGAGAAAGGCTTGTTGCAAGACATATGTAGCTGTTCGCCCAGCCAGAGGAGGGATTCAACGTCAGAACCTTGGTTGTACTTTTCTCTGTTGATTACCATTAATAAACGACTATCATTATGGTTCCGATCTTATTGTTCATTATGATAATGTTTGATCTATATCTTTTCTGACCGATATATGGTTGTATTTAGTGGATTTTATGCTTGTATTCGCTTCGTTCTTTGCATGTGCAGGTATCCATTCGCGGAGATCATGAGGATCGTGACCTGCTGGAGCAAGGGAATGGGAGTATCAACTCTTCCATGACACTAGCATTGGACTTTAGGTTGGTTCTCATAATCCACTTTCAATTTGCAACTAGGAACTTGCATGGTAGCATTGATTGATTGTTGCTAGACCCATTTTGGGCTAGTGGGATCGCCTCTGTCCGCAGAGGGGATTTACCTCACCAACAGGGTAATCTACTTGTCTTTCGGTTCATCATACCTTCAGATAACCTCCATTTCAGTTTTGGGTCAATGCTGCCAACTCTATTTCAGCGTCGCTGATGTGTTGAAGAGAATTCATTCAGTTGATATCTGTTTCAATACTCTTAAGCCTTCATTCCTTGTTTTCCTTTCTTGATCCAGTTCCATATCAACATCATTTTGTCTCAATCATGATACATGTTTCGTGTCGTTGATGGGGGATACATCAAGGCCCTCGTGCGACAGGTCGCTTCCTATCGACGTCAACACATTATCCAAGAAGTTGACTTAGAAACAACCATAGGTACCTTAGTGCTTGCATACATCAATGGAAAGTGTCCTCGCTCTCGACGATAGGTTTACATTATTGGCATTTGACCAAAATATTTTGTGTGGTGTTCGACATCAAATTATTTATTCACACCATACGGATTGTACTTGAGTATCTTGAGAGCCATTAACATCATCAGTGGTTTCTCTCGCATATGTTAACGACTTACATCATTAGATGATAATCAGATGGTGTCTACCATGTTTGACTTCAACTCATTGATTCGCATGGTTAGACTCGTACATCGGTTAGTCGTGTGAATGAGATAGAAGACCCCAAATTTAGTTTCTGCCATCCAGGTTGCGAATTAAGGATTATATAAAGATCACTATGTATGATGGCTATGATCATACTGGTAGTCATCCAGTCATGGGTCCATAATTAGTCATCAATGGACATGTATTTTCATCATTATACATGTAACATTAGCTTATGTGTTCAGTATGGGTATGCCTCCCTCAGCAAAAACATGTCATGATGTAAATGTATTGTAATATATTATGAATCTTGCCACTTTTTCTTAATCCTGAATTGTCACAAATTAAGGCACTTCAGTCATCAGTCATCATCTCTGAATTTGTGCTTTAGGGGGTACTCTGTTATAGGATATTTTGTCTCACATGATCAATCAACCTCCTAATGGGATCAATCAACCTCATAATGGGATCAATCAACATCATATTCCCCCTTTACATCATCATTGCACAAAGGCCTACGCATGACTCTCTCATTCCCCATAGTTTCTACCCTAAACTGCATCGTCTGAGCCAATTTTAGGAATAATTCACCTTGGCCTCTTGTTGGACAATGTTCACCTACAAGTTGCTCCACTGTGGCCTGCGTTGATCACCTATAGGTTTCTCTCTTTGCGCCTACGTTGGTTCTAGAAATTCAGGAAAAAGAGAGAATCCCGAAACCTCCATTTCTAGAAGCTTCTAGGATCTGTTGTAACCATTTACCTTAGATAAAACTTTCGAATCCTATCCTATCCTACCTTGGAGTTTCCATCCCTTATCCTTATATTTCATCCTCCCATCAAGAGTGGATCTCAATCCCAAGATTGGTAAAAGGATAAAATCTTGCAACTTACCTCACTCCTCTATATATTTACAACCTTCCATATGCAAGGAGTTGGCTTTTGGAGAGTGATTCTACCCTTATGATGTTGTTGTGAGATTTATTCTTTCATGCATTTAGGGTGATTGGAGGTACACTTTGTGACAAAGGAAGGACAAGTCAACAACTTGGAGGATCTCTTCTACAAGATCAACACCTATTTATAGTTGCAACTCACTCCATTTATATCAATACAAAGAGTTCTTTTTTTCCTATATGTGATGTTGTTATTTCATATATTTCAATATTGTGTCGATCCATTGAATAAAGTAGATATATGATGTTACATAGATCTCTTAGCTTCTTGGCTTGTTTTGTCTCATTGTGCAGGTTCTAATTTTGGCAGCTGGAGTTAGGATTGGAGCATTCAAGCCAAAGAAGGAGCGAAACATATGACAAATTCCAAGTAGGTTTCTGCCCCCATCTACATACTTTAAGGAAAACATTGGGTCCTTTGTCATTCTGTTGTTCTAGGTTATCCACCAAACCAAGGGGAGGTATTTCTCTTTGCAGTCATAAATCCCACATAACAGGGAATTTCTGTGTAACCCACAAATACCCCCAATTATGTTGTCAACTCTAGCTTCTTCCTTGATTCTTCAGAGACATGGTAGTAAAAAGAGGATCCAAAAATCCTAAGGTGCGACGCATTTGACTTTCTCCCTGAGAAAGCCTCCTCCAATGTAATCATGCCAAGAATCTGATGAGGACTCTGGTTCTACAAATAGACTATTGTGTTGCATGCCTCGGTCCACAAATGCAGAGGTAGGCCTTGATCATGCAACATCGCCCTCGCTACTCCCACAATGCTATGGTTCTTTCTCTTATACACCTCATTCTGTTGTAGGTTGTGGGGTTCTATTAACTCTTGTCGAATGCCTTCTTTTGCACATAATTTTTTAAAATCATTCGACACCTACTCACCTCCATTATTGCTCTTGAGAGCCTTCAACTTCTTGCTTGTTTCTTTCTCAACCAGTGCCTTAAAGTCTACAAATTTGGAGAATGTCTCATACTTCTTCCGCATGAAGAAGATCAAACAATTCCGTGAGAAGTCATCAATAAAAATGACAAAATATTTGTGCTTGGCAGTGAGGTTATCGAGAAAGGTCCACAGACATAAGAGTGGATCCTTTCAAGGATTACATGTGCTTTGTTGTCCCGATCATGGAATTTGCATTTTGTGTACATCCCCAAGGTACATCCTTTGCATACATCTTGCCATTGAAGTGCTTCTTTGGGGAGGCTTGTGGTTATCTGTTGCATGATCTTCAAAGTGCCATGATGCAAATGGCCAAGTATTTTATGCCAAAGTTCACCGACATTACGGCTCTGCACCTTCTCTGTCTTTGTGCTAAATGCAACACAATCCTCCACAATTAACTTGTACATGTTCTTCACAAAAACCCCAAACTACTTCACTTGTCCTGTGGCTATGTGTCTTAGGAATGCCTTTCCTTTACAGAATATTACATCATAACCACGATCTTCCAAAACTGCAACATAGATGAGATTTTTCATTAGGCCCAGAACGAACATGAGATCATTGAGCCCAAGGGGGGAGTCTGACTCCCTATGAAAGGTGATTGTACCAATCCCAGTCGTGTTATACCTTCCATTGCCCCCCATCTTGATGTGCATCTACAAATATTTATCCTCCAGGTCACTAGAAAAATCTATATTGCCCATCATGCAAAATGATGCACTTGAATCCAAGTTCCACATGCTCCCCATCATTGTGCTGGCCATGCATGCAATGAGGATAAAATTAAAGCTCGAACTATGAAGCCAAAGCTTCACTTGCTGCTCCTCCTGAGGTCTTCTTGCTTACCTTCTTGTGTGTACATTTTGTGGCATAGTTCCTGAATTCATGACAATGGAAGCATTTAATTTTTGACAAATCTTTCTTCTTTCCCTCTTGACTAGATTCTGGTTTGGATTCAGATTTCTTCCCTTTTCTCTTCTTTTCCTTTCCAAACAATGCAAATTTTTCTTCATCCTCTCCCTGGGATGAAGTCCCATCTATGGTATTTTGTCTTATTTCCTCTTGTACCAAGTCAGACCATAAGCACTGCAAACTCAGTAGTTTCTCCCTCCCATTCATTGAATCTTCATACCTATGCCAACTCCTGGGAAGGCCTAGAAGGGCTAATATTACCAAGCCTTCTTCAGGGACATTAACACTGACCCCGCCAAGTTCATCGCGAAATTGTGTAAACTTGCTCAAATACTGTAGAATTGTGTCATTCTTTTGCATCTTGATACTTCGAAGTTTATCCTTAAGCACCAACTTCCTGTGGTCACTACTTTTCTAGATCAATTCTATCAGTGCTTTCCGCATCGCGAAAAAGTTTCTTTTCCATGGAGATTCGAGACAATATGATCTTGTACTCCCTCCAGGATGATTCTCTTCGCCTTGGATACATCTTTCTTCCACTGAGAAAGGTTATGAGCATCACATGCTTATGGTTTTGCAACATCTGTCTTGATGTATTCTAGCAACCCATTGTCATCCAATATTGACTCCATGCGGTCCTTCCATGGAACAAAATTAGAGGTGTCTTCCAAGGCATACTCTAACCTTAGTTCATTGAAGGCCATCTTCTCAACTTTGAAGAAATATCGCTACAATGATCTTCAAATTCTAACCTCTGAGATACAACTTCCAATTTCCTACTCTAATGTGAATCCAACTCTGATACCATGTAGAAATTAGGCTGTAGATTTGCAACTTCTCATGAATTTTTAATCAAAATCACAAGACACAGATCTATACTATTGCTTTGCTGACATTATTTGACAATTTGGAACAAAAATATCAGACATGCAAGAAGAAATAGCACACATGCAACAAGTATTTTTATCTGTGGAAAGCAATCTGTTAAAAACCCCAATGCCTCTTACATTAATAAAATGAAATAGAGATGTATTATAATTTCTTTGCTCAACTAAGCTCACCATGCAAGTGCACTACCTATCTCTTTACTCACTGAAGGCCTTTGACCCAAACTTAGTCAATTTTTGCCTCGACTTGAGCTCTTGTTTCCTTGCACTATTCCTTGAGGAATTAACCCCTATTATTTAGGAAATTCCCTCAATTTAATTGCACAATTCCTTTAGGTTGATCACCTGTCTGCATGAAACACCTGTACACTCAAGACTAGTCTACAACTGATGTTACACTACCTTGGAATATCCACCTCAACTAGGTCACTCGAATTCTCTGCATGCACTGGATATTATGGGTTAATTTACTAGTTAACTGGATGATCACTAAGTTTGACTGAAGTCCCATTGCTTAACTAACCTTCCACTAGTTCCTCCAAAAGTTGGAACTAGTTTAACTAAAAACAATCTAAGATAACTGACCTTGATAGCTACAAATTAGCAATCACACATGCATAATTGAACTCTAACTCCTCCAACTTGAATTTACTGAGTAAATTGGGTGACACAAGCCATATCACACAAGTTAACATCATCCAAGTTGTTTGCTGATGTGGAAATCCAAATTTTCTCAATTTAATCAAGGTAAAATCAAATTGAGAATTTATTGCTACATTTTTCAACATATAGAATTTACCATGCAGAAGCCTCGTGCAGTGATGAAGAGTGGAATCCGAGCCACAAGGATCCCAAGGCAGCTCCATCATCATTTTGTATAGTGATGGGACTTCCTCCTCACGTAGCTTATGTCTCAAATGGTTGGGCAGTCTAATCTGATCCAGAGGGAGTAAATGTAGCTTTCCAGTTGAGGGAGTTCACATGAGGAGCCATTGAAGATGTCTGGGATGAAGCTTGAACGATGAGGAGGACAGGAATTTTCCCACACTTATCTGCAGATCCTTCCCAAAGAATGTCACGTGGGGACTACTGAGAGTGCCTCGCATCATGGTGAAGTGGGAGGGCATCATCATACGTTTGAGAGGGGAGGTACTATGAGTCGATGTCATGGAGATACAAATCATAGGGACAAAGGGGTAAGGGGAATTCATAAAGGGGATAAGGATTTTTATGGTTCCTTTTAGGGATGGGTCTAGAAGGGGGGTTGATAAAGAGGGTCTTCATGGTAACTAGTTAGGGGATGAGCAAGAAACCATCAACACCATTGGTTTTTCTTTGTCCTTATTTCAAGCAACAAGCCTTGTTTTCCAGTATACTTGCCTTTGAATTTAGCTCCTTAAGATATGCAAAGTATGAGAGCTAGTGAATGAGAGGAGCATATCTTGAGCTCGTTGTAGCATATGGTTTAGCTTGTTATCCTAAGTAGTGGAGCTTGTACGTAAAAGCCTTATGACAAGAAAATAATCTCCTAGGATTGTGATGTCTCTAATTTCCCTCTTTTGGGCTAAGAGGAGCCTTAGATAGAGAGCATCAAGCTCTACTTAATTATTGGTTTTTATTCTTTATCCCCAAACATACTTGTCAATTATTATTCCTTCGGAATTGCAGAGAATCCCTCCCCCTCCTGTCACCCCTATTATAACTATTAAATTATAAAAGGAATTAATATATAAGTTAAACATATTTACAATTAAAAAACATGAAACAAGATTTTAATTTTTGGAATTTACCCCCACATTACCATGGAGATTCTTATCGAATTTGTTACGATACCATGGACCAATACCATGGTTTATCAATACTACATTCCCAAAAAACCATAACTCACTTCAATAACGCTTGTTCATATAACATTTTTTAATTAATCAAATTATTTAAATAAAAAAAGAGAGAGACAAATTACTTTGGAGATAAATCTCAATTTTGGATTTGTGTTACCACTGTGAATATTTTAGAAAATTTAATAAAAGTTAAATCCCTACCATCCACATTATAATTATTGATAATTAAATTAACATTTAATTTAAAAAATTCTTTACTTTTAAAAAAGTATTTTCAGTAAAAATTACATAGGAAAACATTTTGCACACCTTTTTCTCAATACTTCAAAGATTATATTTTAACTCATTACTCTTTGTTAAATTAATATTTTTACAAAATACCTAAAATTATCAAACATTGTAAAACTCAAACCCCTTTCTAATGGGTTGAGTCTTTATATCGTTCTGCGAAAAATTTTCTCATTTCCTTTCGTAACTGTCATGGAGCTGTAATGAAACATCATTTTTCTCATGTCATATAAATTCAAATTAAATGGGTTCTACACGTGATAATGCCAATGCCAAGGTGATATTATTTTTCATAACCATCATGTTATCCTAAACTAACATTATTATTATTGCTAATATGTTTTTGCAAATTTAAGATAAACTAACATTATTATTATTGCTAAGATGTCCTTACAAATTTAATGCCCCATGGAGAACATGACAATGGAGTTAAAGCATCAAATTTGGGTCGTGCATTTTGCATTATTATTACCGTCTTACCAGTGGTTTTTGTTAGTGTCGGTATCTTCATCCCTTCGTAAGTGATCAAATTCTCTTGTTGCATTGCATGTTAGGTGTCTCACCCGGTCAGCTGCATTCCATTAGGGTCATGGATCATCTAACGGTAGTGGCTTATTATACATTTTCCCTCATGTGCTGGCCCATTTTCATTCATCTAGATCATCTGCAGTTAATTTTTGTCTTTAAATCTGTAAAAGTCATTTTTAGGGTTTTAGGTCCCATTAGGTCTAGGGTTTCGTCAATAAGGTCTTCAAAATGCTCAATAATGGTCAGCAGATGCATGAGGAGGTCAAATAAAGTTTTAGCAACAATAATTTCCATAATCACTCACTCAGTGATTGATTTTTCCTCAAAACCTCTTGTTTTGAGGAAAAATAGAGTATTTTATGTTTTTATGTATAAATTTGATGTAATTTTAGTTTTTTCATATGGAATTACTTCATTGGAAACCCTGGTCACCTTTCCAAGCTTCAACAACTCCATCCCCTGCAAGGCAAACAAAAATCAAAGCATTCAGTTCATCAAAGGCAAAAATAAAGCAAGCTGCCCAAAAACAGAGTTTAAAAGCAAGTCAAATGCAAACATTACAAAGTGGGTTTTTGATAAGTGAAAATTAAAATATTTTGCATATAAACCATTTGTCATGTCCAAAAGGCTCATTTTCATCTAAAAGAGAAGGAGTGAGCAAGAGAAAGGTAAGAAATCGCAAAGGAGGCAAAAAATCACAACAAGTTTGAAGTTTCAGGGGCGTGGAGCATTGGGCCGCCCTTTGCAGTGTAAAATTAACACATGCGTGACACATTGAGTGGGCGCGGCGCACTGGGTTTGTGGTGTGGCGCATAGGGTTTCAAGCCCGATTTCACCCACAAACTCCTCCAAATTGCAAAATTTGCTCAATCTCCTTGTGTTCAAGTAAGTTAATATTTCTCCCATGACCAATGAATGAGTTACCTTGGTGTTTATGGTGATTTAATGAGAAAAAATCAAAACCCTACCTCTTTGCATTTCTTGCCAAAAACAGTTGCATAGGGTTTGCAAATTGTATGTTTTGCTACCAATTTCACTCCTAGCCATTTCACTCCCTCACTCTTACATTCCCCCCCTCTCATTACATTTTCATCTACCCACTCCATAAACCCCATATCCCTAAATTATTAACCCCAAATCCCTAAATCCCACTACCCCAAACCCTAATTAAAAATTCCCAAACCCTAATGGCTATCCCAAAAGTCTAAATACTATTCCATAAACCTTTTTATTCCCAGAAACTTGACAACAATATTCCCAAAACCCCTCATACACATTTCCTCCACAGTCCCTCATACATTTTCATCCCCGACAACAAAAATCTAAAGACACCATACATCTCTTCATACTCATCAAGAAAACTCAAACATTGGTAAACATGGAGTCTGATCCTTCCTATGACTGAGATGGGGAGACATTCAGTGATTCTCCTAGAGAAATTCATGCACCAAGGAGACCTCACAAGGGTGGTAAACATATACGAGAGGAGCCTACTTCACTTGCCGAGCTGTAGGCCTGTCCTCTTGCTGTCACATGCTTTCAACACCAATCTTGTTATCAGTTCTGTGAGATGGCAGAGAGAGTCCTGTACCATCATGATTTGGCCAGATTGTTTGTGCTCCATCTTCATAATGGTCAAGTCACTTTGGCAGGTGTGACATTCTCCTTGACACCCGAGACTATTTCTCAAGCAACTGGAATTCCAAATGTTGGTGAGCAGTGGAATAAAAGGCAGCAGATTGATAGAGAGCATTATGAGCCTTACATCAAGGCTGGTTATCAGAGGCATCTCAACAGAGTTTTTCCCTTCAGATATCTGAAGGACACATATGCTCCCTTGATGAAACTCATAATTAAATATTTCAGTTGTGAGGGTCGATTTTCTCGCCTATATGCTTATCACATTAGATTGTTGATGCACTTCACTAGGGTGAGAATGATGAATCTCCCCTATTTTATTTGTGGAAACATTGAGAAAATGACCTTCTTAGTGCATAGAAAGCCCCCTCAGCAGCAATTAAACAATATATATCACTTCGCACTAATCAAAATTGTGGTCATGCATCAGCTTGGTTTACAGAACATCTCATGGGAGGATTTCATCTCACATGAGGTCTTCACAGGTCCTCAAGTACCCCCAACAATTTTTCATGAGACAGGAGGACCTTCACATCAGCAGGAGATTCATGAGACACAAACCACTAGTGTGCTAGTGTTTGTCACTTATCAAAAGGGCACTAGAAGGTTGTTTGCAGCGGAAAAATGAGTATTATCTCCACCCAGGGTGGAAGGGGTCTCATTTCCTCCATCAGCAGAGCAGGTACAAGACAAGGGCAAGCGGCCATTACATGATGAGGGGCCTTCAGGAGGGCAGGAGATAGATTTCATTCTTATTCAAGATGACGACACCGATTTGGGCTCACAAAGCTCAAAGCTTAGAGAGATCATTCAGGAGCAGCAAGATGACATTCAACATTTGTCTCTCAACTTGGATAGAGCCAAGTGGATCATTAATTATCTGGAGAAAAGAAACAAATAGCTAGAGGATCAACAAACCATTATGGAGCTACAAAACATACGAGAAAACCGGCAAGCTGCCAAAAAGAGGAAAGTCAATCTCACAACACGTGAACAAGAAATCAATTTTGATCATGAACCTTGGCTGGAGAGGGCAAATATCCACTTGGAAAATATGCTAGAGAAGTTCAATTGAGAGAAAAATATGTTGAGGCACATGGCCCATCATTACTTGGCAAGAAACAAAGTGTGCAAGGCAAGAATCAGAAACTTGAAGGCCAAGTTGAAGAAGGCATCAAGGAGGCGAAAAGAGCAAGATAGACTTCAGATCTTGGTTGAGGCTTCCTTGGCCCAACACAGCACTTGATGAAGGACACTCAACCAATTTTGAAATTTTTGGCTTAAAAAACGGGTTTTTCTGCCCGATGCAGCGTGCCACCTGGCGCGCTCTTTTGATGGGGACCTCCTTTTGAGGAAAACTCAGCATTTTTGGATTTTTCATGGAAAAATATCCATGCCTACAAATGGCCAAGAAATTTTGACAGGTTTTGAGCTTCCAAAAAGGCAAAAAACACCTCAAAAATGACCTTTCTACCCCTTTTTGGACACACAGGAAGCAGTGTTGGGAGAACTCAGTTTTGGAGGGGAAAATGGAGGCCAAATTTAGAAATTCCACTTGTGTTGGAAAGTAGACAGGCAGACCTTTCCAACAAACCCACTTGGATCAAATTTGGACATTGGTAAGGCCTCCAAAATCAGCTGCAAAAAGGCACTATGCATAGGGAAATCAGCGCGGCGCATTGGAGGAATTTTGCTCATTTTTGGCCAAAAACTCTGTTTTTCGCCTAGTTTTTTCACAATTTGACTTTTCTCCTTCTAATTGTCAAACTCATGATGTAATTTAATGTGACATGATGGATTTTGATGTAATTATGCTAAATTTTCACTCATAGAGGTAGATTCATCCATGAAAAGATAGTTTGCAACTGAATGAATCAGTTCCCTAGTTTTTAGAAGCAAGTTGTTCCATTACCTACTTTTTAGCTCTCAGTTTAGACTTTGTTGGAACAACTCCTAAACTTATGAGCTCGACCCCTAGAGGCTAGGATTAGTTGCTGGTTTCCTATATCTTGTAATTTTTCAGTCATGAGAATGGTTGGACTTTTGGGAAAGCTTGGAGCTTCATTGTATATTCATTTCAACAGTTTGGCTAAGGAATAGACCAGGGTTTGCAGCACTTTATGGGATTCATGTGGCATCTTGCTTTGGTATTGTGTTTTCTTCTATACTTGTAAGTTTAGATGTGTTTTATGTATGCCATTATCTCTCTTTGCTTCATTTTAACTAAACCAAACAAGGATAAAGGTAGAATACATTGAAAGTGCAGTGCTCTACCTAGGGTTTATTTAGTTATCTATGTTTTCAACAGTTCGAAAAGGATCCCCGAGTTTTTCATGCCCTTTTCAACTCCTCACCTGTCTAAAAGCTCTCCATCTCACTCAATTTGAAGTACCAAATCACTTGCCTGCCTTGCCCCATAGAGATCTCTACAAAATTGAGCCTCATTCCCTGGACCCAAATCTTCCTTTCACATTTGAGCCAACAAAACATCATCAAATTCAATCAAACAACTCCGTACACATACCTATCCTAAAATCAGTCATCACATAAGTCATCTCAAGCTTTCATTGGCCATCTTTTCTGAGATTGACAAGGAGAGAGCCCTCTTCTGACCTGGTAGGGCTAGCTACCAAGTTAAGTGTGGTTTGATGTTACCCTAGATCCTACCTTTCTTAGCCCGAGGTAGATTTAGGGCCTAACATAGTGGCGACTCCACTGCGAACTTAGATTTTTTATTTGTTAGTGTTCTTCGTTTTATAAACTATAGATGAAGCCTAAAGTTATGCTAGGTAGCCTTCGCACTGCACATTTCTTTGCGAGTGCATAAGTAGATAAAAGTTGCTTCAATCAATCTCCAGTCTAGTCTTATAAACGAAACATCTCACTTGCAAATTGCCCCAGTACATCAGATAGTTCTAGACTTCTGGATGACGAGTTTAGAATCTGATAGGCTGAATAAGTTGATTTTATCCGTTTTATTTTTGGGAATAATTCAACACACTGGCTTCCAGATGACACACCAGAGCAAATCCTGATCTTGATCCACCTCCTGTGTATGAAAATCCCAATCTTATTCTGAGAATCCTTCGTCGAGAAAGTTATGTGATTCCTGTGTTCAAATCTCATTCATGTCCTGTTGTTTTTGAGTATCTTGAAGATCTTGAGTTTGATGAACAGTTTGAGCTATCGTTGTTTGAGACCAAATCTGAAAGTGTTGTTGGTTCTATTGCCTTAAATCCAGAGTTTGTCAAAGATCTTGAAACTAAAAAGGCCAATAAATCAATTGACGATTATATTTTGAAACTTAAGACTTCCATTGTGGCTACAAACATTCCTGAATTCTTAGAGTCTGCATCTGCAAGTCTTGGGTCATCTGCTATTGCGTCTAGCTCAAAAACTCCTACCGAACCTCCTTTTATTCCCACCATTCCCGTGCAGCCTTCCATCTCTGATTAGAAATCTGCAGTGTTCTCACCTCCATCCACTCCTTCTACCCCTCAAACATAAAAAATTTCTTCACCTCCATCCACACCTCATACACCTCATACATCAGCTGCTCCAACCCCTCCTACATCCCCAAGACCAGTCGTAAATCCACCTAGAGCAATGGCTGCCTGATATGCACCCCTTGTGTTGCCTCAAAACTTGGATGACATGCCTGCTGATTATCAAAGAAAAATTCCATTGTTTGATGGTACCCCTCAAGGTATCACAACTCAACAACATGTGGATAGGATGGCAGATTTCTTTGATCTCCACGAGATCGATGCAGAAAATGTAACAATGAGATTGTTTGTGCAAACTTTTGGAGGCAAGGTCAGAAAGTGGTTTAGAGCATTGCCGGCTAGAACAATCAATTCATTGGAGGCACTTCAAAGACACTTTTTGGATCGCTGGGAGGTAAAGAAGAACCCTCTTCAAATTCTTTCCGAATATGAAAACATCAAGAGGAATGTTGGGGAGAGTGTCCAAGATTATTGTGTTAGATTCAATACTGTTTACAATGCAATTCCTACTGATATAAAGCCACCTATGGGGCTGGCTTTGATTAAGTTTCCGAATGGACAATTTTTGGATCGCTAGGAGGTAAAGAAGAACCCTCTTCAAATTATTTCCGAATATGAAAACATCAAGAGGAATGTTGGGGAGAGTGTCCAAGATTATTGTGTTAGATTCAATATTGTTTACAATGCAATTCCTACTAATATAAAGCCACCTATGGGACTGGCTTTGATTAAGTTTCCGGATGGTTTCAATCCTAATATGGCCTATAAATTAAGAGAAAGAGATCAGGCCACTTTGGAAGACATGCAGAAAATTGTAGTCAGCGTTGAAGCAAATCTGCTTACCAAGAGAGCTAGAACAAAGGCTGAAAAGAAGGTAACAATAAAGGAAGAGGCTTCTACTTTAGATCAAGTGCTCCGTAAGCTTGAGAAGATGTTTGATAGGCTCACAATTGTTGATAAGCCTGAAACACAAGTCAAAAATCCAAACTTTCGTGGCCAACAACAACCACAATTCAGAATCAAGCAACGAGAGCAACGAGCACAAGACCAAGCGGCACAACAACAAGTGAAGACACCCTTACAGCAGAATTTTGTAGATGGTCTGGAATTAGATGATGAGGAGAACATAATTGGAGAAGAGAATCATTTCTTTACACCTGATGATATGCCAATTTTTATCACTGAAGATGAGGAGTATTCAGAGAGCCCAATTGTACAAAGGGATGAAAATTTCATCTTGGCAAATGAAACAGCTCTTGAAGAAGAGTCTGATGAATATCAGAGGGGTTACATGAATGCTTTGACAACCCAGCAGCGAAAATATTCATTCAGGAGTAAATATGTACCCATAAATTCAATTCATAAAAGGAAGGAGGCGATACCGCCAAAGAATGATTTTCCCATCATGTAGAAAAAGGGAAAAGAGACAGCTGATCCTACCACCAGCAGAATACCATCAGAAAATGAAAGATCAAATCAACGAAGTATATAAAAGGAGAAAACTGAAAAGAAGGATGCTTCAGCTAAAGAGGTAGAGAAAACGTCAGTTTTTAACTTAGAAAATGAAATTGCTAAGTTAAAAGTATCTATTCCTTTGACTGAGTTGATGAAGAATAACAACTATAAAGGTCAGGTGTCTAAGATTTTGAATTTAGATCCATTATCTGATATGGTAAACGTGGAGGATGATCAACCTGAGTTGATCTTTGGTCCAACATTGGAAGGTCAGTCTCAAGATAGTGATGTAGCTCCTTTTTACATTAGCCTTAGGGTGCATGACTATGTGTTACACAACGCTATGTTTGATTCCAGAGCCTCTCATAATCTCATGCCTAAGGCAATCATGGAGAAATTGGGTTTGGATATCACTAGAAAGTACCATGACCTTTACTCTTTCAATTCTGGTAGAGTAAGATGCATTGGTATTATTAAATATTTGGTGGTCAGTTTGGATCAGATTCCAGCGAAAAATGTTTTGATGGATGTGGTTGTGATGGATATTCCTCTTAGATTTGGCATGCTTCTTTCCAGATCTTGGGGAGAAAAACTTAAAGGGACATTGCAGCTTGATTTCTCCTATGCAACTATTCCTGTGTTTGGTCAGATGAGGAAATTATACCGGGAGAAAAAGATGAAGTACATGATCACTAGCAAGGAGAAACTGGTAAATCATCCAATCAACTATGTACATACAGATTTAGAATCATTTGTTTTATATTCCGATAGCTTTAATGATGTAACTAGCTAAGTATTTGAAGTCGAAGACATTCCAGAGATCACTGAAAATTTCAGAGAAGTCTTAAAGCAAGAAAGACAAAGGCTTGATAGTACCGCTGAGCAATCAGTCTTCCGATAGCAGCAAAATAATGATGGACGGTAGGGAAAAGTAAAAGAGCAAATAGAATTTTAGCATTTGGAAGAGGACGAGACCGGCTTGTGGAGCATGGATTTTGATGGCACAATAGGAAGGGAAGGTGTTGGAATTGGCATTTGGATATGTAGCCCTGTATTCTCCCCAAACAAAGTGCCAAGCAATCTAAGGGTCTATTCGTATCAATTGGATTTTGACTGTTCAAATAATGAGGCTGAATATGAGGCTTTAATTGCTGGTTTGAAAAGCCTTAAAAAATTAAATGCCAAAACAATTTCAGTCTATGGCGACTTCGAGCTAGTTATCAAGCAAGTGAAAGGGGAATACCAAGCTAAGCATCCTCGAATGCGGGCCTACTACAATGCGGTATTAGACATCTTGAGATTGTTTTCAGATTACACTTTGACATGTGTCCCTCGTGTTCAAAATGTTATTGCAGATTCACTTGCAACAACAGCAAGTAATTTGAAAATTCCAATGAATTCAAACAATAAGTTTGAGATTCATGTGAAACATTGCCTGGTTGTCCCTGATAATCAAAGGTATTGGCAGGTGTTTCAAGATGATAAAGAAATCGAAGAATTTATGCAAAATGAAGGTAAATTCAAAGACACTTCTATCGATGGGGAGCATGATGATGGTGAATCAGACATAAAAGTCAATCAGATGGAAGTTTTGCAGCTCAAAGACAATGGCATTCGTAAAGGTTTAATACCTTTAGAGGAGTTGTTCGATCAAGATGATGTAGCCCGAAAACTAAGCTTGCTGCCAACCGAGAAAGGAGTTGAGGATGTGAACATTGGATCAACAGAAAATCCTAGAATGGTCAAGTTATCAAAGGCATTGCCTCCACAGGTAAAAGCAAAGTATATCAGTTTATTATCTTCATTTACTGATGTATTTGCATGGGACTATTCAGATTTGAAGGCATATGATACGAGCATAATTCAACATATAATTTCGATCAAGCCAAATCAAAAGCCATTTCGACAGAAGTTAAGAAGAATAAATCCAAAGCTGTTGCCCTCAATAGAGAAGGAAGTGAATCGATTGTACAAATTTGGTATAATCGTCCCCATAATATTTTCAGATTGGATTTCAAATTTGGTGCCCGTGCGCAAGAAAACAGGTGAGATTCGATTATGTATTGATTTCAGAAATCTGAATAAAGTATCTTTGAAAGATAACTATCCATTGCCCAAGATGGATCACATACTTCAATGAGTAGTTGGAGCATCTCACATGTCACTACTCGATGGTTATTCCGGTTATAACCAAATTCTGGTCCATGAGGATGACAGAGATAAAACAGTGTTCACTACTCTGTGGGGAACTTTCCATTATGCTAAGATGCCTTTCGGATTGAAGAATGTTGGTGCGACCTTTCAGCGGGCCATGGATATTGCATTTGCTAATGAAAAAGATGTATTTTTAATTGTTTATCTTGATGATTTGACAGTTTTTTCTAATTCAGATGAAGAGTACCTTTATCATTTGAAGATTGTATTTCAATGGTGTAGAAAGTATGGTATATCTCTCAATCCAAAGAAAATTATGTTTGCCATGGATGAAGGCAAGCTTCTTGGTCACATTATATCAAAGGAGGGCATCCACATTGATCCAACTCGAGTGGAAGCCATTCAGAAAATTGATTTTCCCCGAAGTAAAAAGGAGATCCCATCATTCGACGGTAAGATGAATTTCTTACGTCACTTTGTGCCCAATCTTGCAGAACATTTAAGGGAAATCACAAACATGTTAAAGAAAAATAATGCAGTGAAGTGGACTGAGGAAGCAATTAAGTCTTTCAATTTGGTGAAATTGGCCCTTTCTTCAGCTCTGGTTTTGATCAGCCTGGATTATACTCAAGATTTCATTTTGTTTTCATTTGCCTCGGATCATACAATGGTAGCGGTCTTAATGCAGAAAAGAGACCAGCTCGAGAAACCAATTGCTTTTTTCAGCAGAACGATAAGAGATGCAGCTTTAAAGTATAATATTATTGAAAAGCAAGCTCTTGCTTTGGTAAAGGCATTAAAATATTTTCGAGTCTATATTCTGCATTCTCACATCCTTGCTTATGTCCCTAATGCTACTGTTAAAGATGTCTTAGTGCAAACAGATCCAGAAGGGAGACGAGGCAAATGGATTGCTGCTTTGTTGGAATATGACGTGGAAATCAAACCAACAAAGCTCATCAAAGGACAGGGGCTGGCCAAACTAATGGCTGAGTCAAATTTGCATGCCTTGGACATTAATCTCATTGCTGCTATGTCCGAGGAAGATGAAGAAAGTTTGCCTGCTCAGGTATCAGAAATTTTTCTTCTTTCTCCTTGGTATTCGGACATTGTTTATGTGCTCCAAAATCTGTCACCACCACCTGGAATGGCTAAGAACAAAAGTAGGACCCTGAAATTAAAGGCTGCCAAGTTTTGTATCATGAATAATGCACTCTATTGGAAAGATCCCGGTGGTGTCTTGCTCAATTGTTTAGTTGAAGAAGAGGCAAAACAGGTTATGGAAGACTTTCACAAGGGAGATTGTGGAGGTCATCTTTTCTGGAAGACAACAGCCAACAAAATTTTGAGAGCGGGATATTATTGGCCAACTCTTTTTGCTGATGTGTACAAAACTGTTACAAGCTGCCACGAATGTCAGATTTTTCAAGGTAGGAGAAAATTGCAGCCTTTACCGCTCAAGCCGATTGAAGTAAGTGCTCCATTTCAGCAGTGGGGTTTGGACTTCATTGGCGAGATTCATCCTACTTCTTCAGCGCAGCACAAGTGGATCCTCACAGCGACAAACTATTTTACCAAATGGATTGAGGCGATTCCCACTAGGTAGGGCACTGATTCGGTAATCATTTCATTTCTTGAAAACAATATTTTGTCTCGTTTTGGTTGTCCAAACAAGCTGATTACTGATAATGCATCAGATTTTAAATCTAAAAGAATGATTGACTTTTGTAATAAATATCAAATTACTTTGGGGCACTCAACTGTATATTATCCACAAGGCAATGGATTGGCGGAATCCTCAAATAAATCTTTGGTCAATATTATCAAAAATCTATTGGAAACGAATAAGAAGAGTTGGCACAAAAAAACTGGTTAATGCACTTTGGGCAGATTGAGTAAGTCAAAAGAAATCTATAGGCATGTCCCCTTTCAAGCTCGTGTATGGTGTTGACACAGTATTCTCGACCTCTCTCGCAGTCCCGGTGGTTAAATTTCTGCAGGAAGCTAGCAGTGAAAATGATCATTTGCAGCGAGGAATCAATCAAATGATCCATTTACAGCAGACTAGAGAAGAGGTTTTACAGAACACTTTCAAGCTGCAAGAAAAAATCAAGAAAATATATGATCGAAAGGCAAAGGCAGACAAGTTTCAAATAGAAGACATAGTGCTGAAATGGGATGCGAGAAACGAAGATAAAGGTACGCATGGCAAGTTTGAGAATCTTTGGAAAGGACCTTTCAGAATTGCTGCATATCGGGGCCAAAATGCTTTCCTTTTGAAAGACATGAATGGAGAAGGTTGTCTAGGTGGACCGGTCAACAGTCGATTGCTCAAACGATACTATTTCTGAAATATTTTCTGTTGTCATATGTGTCATTGTACATACCGGTTTATTTTATTTCATTGCAAGTGTGTACTATCATCATTCATTCAGTTTGGGGCCCGAGGTGAAGGCTATAAAACTAAAGTTTGATTTCAGTTTTGGTTTGGATTGTTTTAGTCAGGTCTTTCAGTCGATTTAAGTCTTGAAATTGAATCAGTTTTGAGTTAGATTTCAGTCCTGAAATTGAGTCAAGAGTTTATTTTTGATTTATCAAAGTTATTGACTCCATAGCCCAATGGACAAAGGCACTGCCTGCTTTCCTAGATATTTGTAGTTCTTGGCACCTCCAAGGAGCTACCATCCCCATTGGAGCCAATGTTAGTGTCAGTATCTTCATCCCTCTGTCAGTGATCAAATTCTCTTATTGCATTGCATGTTAGGTGTCTCACCCGATCAGCTGCATTCCATTAGGGTCATGGATCATCTGACGGTAGTGGCTTATTATACATTTTCCCTCATGTGCTGGCCCATTTTCATTCATCTAGATCATCTGCAGTCAATTTTTGTCTTTAAATCTGTAAAAGTCATTTTTAGGGTTTTAGGTCCCATTAGGTCTAGGGTTTCATCAATAAGGTCTTCAAAATGCTCAATAACGGTCAGCAGGCGCATGAGGAGGTCAAATAAAGTTTCAGCAACAATAATTTCCATAATCACTCACTCAGTGATTGATTTTTCCTCAAAACCCTGTTTTGAGGAAAAATAGAGTATTTTATGTTTTTATGTATAAATTTGATGTAATTTTAGTTTTTTCATATGTAATAACTTCAGTGGCAACCCTGGTCACCTTTCCAAGCTTCAGCAACTCCATCCCCTGCAAGGCAAACAAAAATCAAAGCATTTAGTTCATCAAAGGCAAAAATAAAGCAAACTGCCCAAAAACAGAGTTTAAAAGCAAGTCAAATGCAAACATTACAAAGTGGGTTTTTGATAAGTGAAAAATTAAAATATTTTGTATATAAACCATTTGTCATGTTCAAAAGGCTCATTTGCATCCAAAAGAGAAGGAGTGAGCAAGAGAAAGGTCAAAAATCGCAAAGGAGGCAAAAAATCACAGCAAGTTTGAAGTTTCAGGGGCGCGACGCATTGGGTTTGTGGCGCAGCACATTGGGCCGCCCTCCACAGTGTAAAATTAACACAGGCGCAACGTATTGAGTGGGCACAACGCACTGGGTTTGTGGTGCGACACATTGAGTGGGTGCAGCGCACTGGGTTTGTGGCGCGGCGCACAGGGTTTCAAGCTCGATTTCACCCACAAACTCCTCCAAATTGAAAAATTTGCTCAATCTCCTTGTGTTCAAGTAAGTTAACATTTCTCCCATGACCAATGAATGAGTTACCTTGGTGTTTATGGTGATTTAATGAGAAAAAATCAAAACCCTACCTCTTTGCATTTCTTGCCAAAAACAGTTGCATAGGGTTTGCAAATTGTATGTTTTACTGCCAATTTCACTCTTAGCCATTTCACTCCCTCACTCTTACATTCCCTCCCTCTCATTACATTTTCATCTACCCACTCCCTAAACCCCATATCCCTAAATTATTAACCCCAAATCCCTAAATCCCACTACCCCAAACCCTAATTAAAAATTCCCAAACCCTAATTGCTGTCCCAAAAGTCTAAATACTATTCCCTAAACCTTTTTATTCCCCAAAAACTTGACAGAAATATTCCCAAAACCCCTCATACACATTTCCTCCACAGTCCCTCATACATTCTCATCCTTGACAGCAAAAATCTAAAGACACCATAAATCTCTTCATACTCATCAAGAAAACTCAAACATTGGTAAACATGGAGTCTGATCCTTCCTATGACCGAGATGAGGAGACACTTAGTGATTCTCCTAGAGAAATGCATGCACCAAGGAGACCTCACAAGGGTGGTAAACATATACGAGAGGAGCCTACTTCACTTGCCGAGCTGCAGGCCTATCCTCTTTCTGTGACATGCTTTCAACACCATTCTTGTTATCAGTTCTGTGAGATGGTAGAGAGAGTCCAATACCATCATGAGTTGGCCAGATTCTTTGTGCTCCATCTTCATAATGGTCAAGTCACTTTGGCAGGTGTGACATTCTCCTTGAAACCCGAGACTATTTCTCAAGTAACTGGCATTCTAAATGTTGGTGAGCAGTGGAATAAAAGGAAGCAGATTGATACAGAGCATTATGAGCCTTACATCAAGGCTGGTTATCAGAGGCATCTCAGTAGAGTTTTTCCCTTCAGATATTTGAAGGACACATATGCTCCCTTAATGAAACTCATAATTAAATATTTCAGCTGTGAGGGCCGGTTTTCTCGCCTATATGCTTATCACATCAGATTGTTGATGCACTTCACTAGGGTGAGAATGATGAATCTCCCCTATTTTATTTGCCGAAACATTGAGAAGATGACCACCTTAGTGCATAGAAAGCCTCCTCAGCAGCAGTTAAACAATATATATCATTTCGCACTAATCAAAATTGTGGTCATGCATCAGCTTGGTTTACAGAACATCTCATGGGAGGATTTCATCTCACATGAGGTCTTCACAGGTCCTCAAGTACCCCCAATAGTTTTTCATGAGACAGGAGGACCTTCACATCAGCAGGAGATTCATGAGACACAAACCACTAGTGTGCTAGTGTTTGTCACTTATCAAAAGGGCACTAGAAGGTTGTTTGTAGTGGCAAAATGAGTATTATCTCCACCCGGGGTGGAAGGGGTCTCGTTTCCTCCATTAGCAGAGCAGGTACAGGACAAGGGCAAGCGGCCATTACATGATGAGGGGCCTTCAGGAGGGTAGGAGACAATTCATTCTTATTTAGGATGACGACATCGATTTGGGCTCACAAAGCTCAAAGCTTAGAGAGATCATTCAGGAGCAGCAAGATGACATTCAGCATTTGTCTCTCAACCTGGATAGATCCAAGTGGATCATTAATTATCTGGAGCAAAGAAACAAACAGCTAGAGGATCAACAAACCATTATGGAGCTACAAAACATACGAGAAAACCAGCAAGCTGCCAAAAGGAGGAAAGTCAAGCTCACAACACTTGAACAAGAAATCAATGCTGATCGTGAATCTTGGCTGGAGAGGGAAAATATCCACTTGGAAAAGATGCTAGAGAAGGCCAACCGAGAGAAAAATATGTTGAGGCACATGGCCCATCATTACTTGGCGAGAAACAAAGTGTGCAAGGCAAGAATCAGAAACTTGAAGGCCAAGTTGAAGAAGGCATCAAGGAGGCGAAAAGAGCAAGATAGACTTCAGATCTTGGCTGAGGATTCCTTGGCCCAACACATCACTTGATGAAGGAAACTCAGCCCAAATTTCAAGAAATTTGGGACACTTTTTGCAATTTTGAAAATTTTGGCTTAAAAAATAGGTTTTTCTGCGCGATGCGCCGCGCCACCTGGCGTGCGCTTTTGATGAGGACCTCCTTTTGTGGAAAACTCAGCATTTTTGGATTTTTCATGGAAAAATATGCATGCCTATAAATGGCCAAGAAATTTTGACAGGTTTTGATCTTCCAAAAAGGTCAAAAACACCTCTAAAATGACCTTTTTGCCCCTTTTTGGACACACAGGAAGTAGTGTTGGGAGAACTCAGTTTGGAGGCCAAATTCAGAAATTCCACTTGTGCTAGAAAGTAGACAGGCAGGCCTTTCCAACAAGCCCATTTGGAGCAAATTTGGACATCGGGAAGGCCTCCAAAATTAGCTGCAAAAATGCGCTACGCATAGGGAAATCAATGCGGCGCATTGGAGGAATTTTGCTCATTTTTTGCCAAAAACTCTGTTTTTCGCCTAGTTTTTTCATAGTTTAACTTTTCACCTTCTAATTGTCAAACTCATGATGTAATTTAATTTGACATGATGGATTTTGATGCAATTATGATAAATTTTCACTCACAGAGGTAGATTCATCCATGAAAAGGTAGTTTGCAACTGAATGAATCAGTTCCCTAGTTTTTAGAGGCAAGCTGTTCCACTGCCTACTTTTTAGTTCTCAGTTTAGAATTTGTTGGAACAGCTCCTAAACTTATGAGCTCGACCCCTAGAGGCTAGGATTAGTTTTTGGTTGCCTATATCTTGTAATTTTTCAGTCATTAGCATGGTTGGACTTTTGGGAAAGCTTGGAGCTTCATTGTATATTCATTTCAACAGTTTGGCTAAGGAATAGACCAGGGTTTGCAGCACTTTATGGGATTCATGTGGCATCTTGCTTTGGTATTGTGTTTTCTTCTGTAATTGTAAGTTTACATGTGTTTTATGTATGCCATTATCTCTCTTTGCTTCATTTTAACTAAACCAAACAAGGATAAAGGTAGAATACATTGAAAGTGCAGTGCTCTACCTAGGGTTTGTTTAGTTATCTATGTTTTCAACTGTTTGAAAAGGATCCCTGAGTTTTTCATGCCCTTTTCAACTCCTCACTTGTCTAAAAGCTCTCCATCTCACTCAATTTGAAGTACCAAATCACTTGCCTGCCTTGCCCCATAGAGATCTCTGCAAAACTGAGCCTCATTCCCCGGACCCAAATCTGTCTTTCGCATTTGAGCCAACAAAACATCATCAAATTCAATCAAACACCTCCGTACACATACCTAGCCTAAAATCAGTCATCACATCAATCATCTCAAGCTTTCATTGGCCATTTTTCTGAGATTGACAAGGAGAGAGCCCTCTCCCAACCTAGTAGGGCTAGCTACCAGGTTAAGCGTGGTTTGATGTTACCCTAGATCCTACCTTTCTCAGCCTGAGGTAGATTTAGGGCCTAACAGTTATTTTTTTCCCTTTTCAATAATGATTGGAAAGATTTGTGTTTAGTAATGCACTTTACATGATTTTGTATTATTAGTGTTTTGTAAGTAATTATTTTTTTTCAATAATAATAAGAAAATTTGTGTTTATAAATTAAATAGATAACAAATGCTACTGGCATAAAAGGAATAAGTCATGCAAGGATGGATTATTAATGTGCCCATGATAATCCTTTAGTTATTAGCTTCACTTGTCATACATTTATTGGGTTAAGTTTTTATTACTCTGTTTATAATTATTTTAAGGTTATATTTATTAAATACTAAATAAGAAAATACAAATTAATATATAAATTATTTAATTTTCAAAAAATTGAAATTTAAAATAATAATAATATATAAATATGATTTATATTTATTAAAAAAATTATATTTATTGAATATTAAATAAAAAAAAGCAAATTAATATACAAATTATTTAATTTTTTAAAATTTTGAAATTTAAAATTATATATATATATAGATATATATATAATTAATGATAACAATGGAATTATTAAGGAAAAGAGGAGCCCATGGCATGGAAAAATGATAAGAATGGAATCCTTAAGGAAAAGAAGAGCATATGGCATTTAAAAAAAGTATGATGCTTTGCTCTTTTTTTTAACATGTATATTCTTATGGCCATATATATCATATCCTTAAGTATATTGATGATGATGTATATATGTTTGTGTTTTTTGTTTTTCGTTTTTTTTTTGTTTTTGGTAAAATGAGGTCACATTTTATTTTATTATTGGTTTTCCATATATTATAATGTTAAAATTAGTAATTATTTTAAATATGTAAAGATGTGTTGTTAGTAGTTGTATTTAAAAATGTAAAGATATGCTGTAAAATGTGAGTCTAAAATAAAGAATTAAAACATTAGAAAATTAAATAAAATCTATATAATGTAAATTAATATAGTTCATGAAAATTTTGATATCACGTGATTGAAGGGATGATAGCCAAGCAACATGGGTATGTAATAGCATGGATATGCAACCAACCACATGTTGGACTCACAACATCACTTGCCATGTGCATTTGGTGGTGAATGTAAATGGAAATGATGGGCTAGAGTTTGAGGAGGATTTTTTTATGGGGGAGGATTGTCCAAATGATGTTAAAGGTACCAACATAACTCGTGACTTAAACTAGAGACATGTTAGCAACACAAATATTGTTTGTCCTGCAAAACTGACTTATTGAGTATTGTGATGGTCAAGGAATAATATTGACTTCTTGGTTGCAAAGTTGTTATCAAATTGGTGGCTCTATGTATAGAGGTTGGACTATTCCTAGAGCACTAGGTCACAGAGTGATGGTTATACTTATTGTGGGTATAGCTCTATGTGTTTCTCGCTGAGGGAAGACCCCTATTCAATGTTAACATTGTGAATGTTGTTATTGACCCAAAGGATCAGTAAAGTGCTCAAAATTCAAAATGTTAAAAAGTGCTCGAAACTAGTGCAAAAGCGTAGAGATCGACAACCTGAATCCAACGCAACTTGAATCACTCAAAATCGATATCATATGCTCCCTATATTGTGTTCTTATCATTTTTCCAAACAGGTAAACATTTTACAGTTGGGTTGCAGGTACGCACAATCAACAACCTATACGCTGGCTAGGCAAGTGACTAAACAAGTTGATTGTGTATTTTGGGCCAATGGTTTATCACCAAGTGTCTCATTCTGGTTGGTCGAATTTTAGTGGTTTGTGATTGGTTGAAGGTTGGGCCAATGGTGGAGAGCTACGTGGGCCAATGAACAGCTACCACGTGGCCTCCTTACGTCATAGAAAAATTTGTTATGGGCCAGATCAAGCCTAACGAGATTCTAACGGGTAACCTACAATGGAGCAATGCGGAATCCTACCACTCCACCCATGGTGTTACTTATTAATTCATAGTGCCATATTATATTTAAACTTGGCACATATCATATAAGGGGATTGGGTCGGGGCTAAGCACTAGCCCTAGTCACAGTTCCCACAAGAACCATGGGGCGGGACCAAGGTCCAAGGCTTAGCCCCAGCCCCAAGTCACAACCCCGTCAACATATAACCGCAACGTAGGGGGCCAGCGCCTAGGTGCGCAAAGCAAGGGCCAGCCCAAGGGCACATGCGGCCACACATGACCACAGTCTTCCGAAATTTGGGTGTGCGTGGAATTTTAGGCACCAAGCACCAAGTTTTATGCGTCCAATGTGCCACGATGTGACCAAGTGCAGTTCAATTGGGGGTCGATCAACGAGGGCAGGCAGTTAGCACCAGCCCCTTGGCACGTGCCCCCATATGACCCAAAATTTCAGAAATTTTGGGGTTAGAGGGCATTTAAACCTTCCAAAAATTTACACCATCGACCGTGATTGTAGGCCGACTTTGTGCGTCGGTTCAGGGTTTGGGGTGCCCAAGCCAGGTTTGAGACAAATTGTAGGATGGTTAGCTATGGAAAATTGGAAAAACTTGGGAGAACCATAACTTTCTCAATTTTTGGCCATATGAGGTGCAGAAAGAGCCCCGATGGGGGTTTTCGATAGTTCTAAAGCCATTGGAGACATAATTTTTACATTCTGAGCATTGTAAAGACATGTAAACACAACTTTGAGTACTTAATGAAAGATGCCCAACATTGGAAGTTGGATCAGGAGATGTAGTCTAGGAGAGGGGTGAACCCCTTTATCATTTTTTTTGTTATGTGTTTCTAATATGGTTTATTGTCTCTATTTTATGTTGTTAACTAAGTTTAAAAACCATAATTTTTTCGTGTTTTTCAAACTGATCCATTGCCTACAATACATGGAATTTTTACTTGCAATTTTACCATCACCTTCAAGTTTACATTACAGATCATTTTGGTATCAGATCTCAAGGTTATTGTGAAGGTTTAATTTTGTTTGCAAGTGGATTTCTGATGCTTACAAGGTTGAAGCTTAAAAGAGGAGAAGGAGAACCTGTGAAGCCAAGATCTCAAATTGTTTCAAGAAGAACAAACACACCTCAAGCTTCAATAGTCATGGCACGTGAATAAGGTCCTGAAGAGATGTCTGAAGATGAAATAATTTTCAGAAAAGATTTATTGAGATGTATGAAATGGTAAAGATTCTTTATGAAGAGAGGAATTCAAGTTTGTACGGAGATAGCTCAAAAGCTCCAAAAGGAGATGGAGGAAAAGGATACAACCCTCCAAAAGGGAATGGAGGGAATGGTGACAAACCACCACCTTCACCTCCATCTTCATCCTCATATTCTTCTACTTCTTCAACCCTTTCACAAACACCTCCAAATTCTACAAGGGGACATGGTAAAACTCCTTTTCTAGATCTTGGTATAAAGTTTGAATTTCCTATGTACAATAGAGAGGTAAATGCTGAGAAATTAGGTAATTGGGTTCGTCATATTGAAGTGTATTGAAGGATACAAAGAATCAAGGATGATGAGAACAAAATTCAGCTTACTTCCTTTAGATTGGAAAGTGCAACACTTATTTGGCGGGACGCCGAAACTCAAGAGGACACGAAGAAACATGGTAAGGTTTTATCCTCTTGGAATGATTTTGTTGTTGCAATAAGAAGGAAATTTTGTCCATTAGCATACATGCAGTAATCTATCATGGATTGGAAAAACTTTAGGTAAGCTAAAGGTCCAAATGTGCAAAGCTATACTCATGAATTTAGAAAATTATCTTTGATTTTGGGTATAGATTTATCCTCTCAAGACACTCTACTCAAATACATTGGATGATTACGTAGTTATTTGAGACACACAATTCTCATGTTTAACCCTACAAAACTAGATGAAGTTTGTGTACAGGCAACTCATTTAGAAGCAAGAGGGAATAATTTTCCTCAAGAGGGAAATAAAAATCCATTTAAGAGTGGAGACAAAGGAAAGGGGAAATTCAAAGGAAAAGGGAAGAAGAATGCTTCAGTCAAGAAAGAGGGAGAAAAACTCACATGTAAACATTGTTCAAAAGAAGGCCATGATGAAGACCATTGTTGGAAACTTCATCTTGAAATGAAACCCAAAATGTTTAATAACAAAGGAAACAAAAGACTGTTGCAACTACACAACATGATTTAGGATCCGATTCCGGGGATGAAACAAAGATCACAACCATGGGATTCAAAGATAAGGACTCTATTGCAAGTACTAGTTCTTCAAGTAGCCTCAATGAAACTCAACATGAAAAAGAAAGAATAGAGCTTTTCCACATTATAGTCATTTGAAAATATACCAAGATAAATACATTATTTGATAGTGGATCACAAGCAAACCTTATTTCTGAAGACATTGTTAATAAATTGAATTTGGAAACCACTCCTCATCCTAATCATTATCCTTTAGGTTGGATATGTGACAATGCAAAATTTCATGTGACAAAAAGGTGTAAATTAAGATTTGCCATCATTGCAAATTTAATAGATGAGGTAGATCTTGATGTCATTCCACTTGAGATTTGTGGTATTGTTTTGGGAAGCCCATATCTATATGATAGGAGAGCCATCTTTCATCGCCATGAGAACAAATATCACTTGTTTAAATATGGGGTTGAGTACATTATTAGAGTACATAGCAAGAAGTTGAATTTATCACTTGTGAATGTTGGACAAATGAAAAGGCTTATTAATGCTAGTAAGAAATTTGTACCCTTGATGATTAAACCAAAAGAGAATGTTGAAAATGAAGCCTTCCAAGGATGTGATGCAAAGTTAAAATCTGATTTTTATGAGGTTGTTAACACCTATGATGAGATGTTTCAGGAACCCAAAGGATTTCCTCCTAAAAGAGGAATCCAACATCATATCCAATTGCAACAAAATTGTCTTCTTCCAAAGATTGGCATGTACAGGATGTTAATTATGGAGAACGTAGAAATCAAGAAACAAATCCAAGAGTTGCTTGATAAAGGGGTCATTAGACCAAGCACATCACCATGTGGGTCACCAATTGTTTTAGTACCAAATAAAGATGGTACATGGTGCATGTGTGTAGATTTCAGAGCCTTGAACAAGATTACGGTAAAAAATCGTTACTCTCTTCCTTAATTGATGATTTGCTTGATCAGTTGAAAGATGTTGTGTATTTCACTAAGTTGGACTTGATAAGTGGCTATCATCAGATTAGGATTGCTGAAGGAGGCATATGGAAGACAACCTTCAAAACAAAGCAAGGTTTGTTTGAATGGTTAGTTATGCCTTTTGGGATTTGTAATGCCCTACAACATTCATGAGAGTTATGAATGGTGTCTTAAGACCTTTTCTTGATGATTTTGTAATTGTCTATTTAGATGACATATTGATATTCAATAAAACCCGTGGAGAACATGTTAGGCATGTTAGGCAAGTCTTAGATGTCTTGAAGAAAGAAAAGTTATTTTTAAAGATGTCTAAATGTGAGTTTGGAAATACCTCATTAATGTATTTGAGATATATTGTCAGAGGAGGTGATTTGAAGATAGATCCCTCAAAGTTCAAAGTAATTGTAGATTGGCCTAAGCCCAATAATGTAATTGAGGTTAGAATCTTTTTGGGAGTATCCCAATATTGGAGAAAGTTCATTTCTAACTTTCCTTCAATTTCAGCTCCAATATATGCCTTGACAAGTGTAAAGCAGGTTTTTTAGTGGGGAGGCAAGCAACAGAAAGCCTTCAATGCATTGGAGGAGAGAATCAACACAACTCCAGTTCTTAAACTTATTGATTTAAGACAACCATTTGATATCCAAACAAATGCAAGTGACTATGCCATGGGAGTAGTCTTGATGCAACATGGTAAGCCCATATGTTACTATTCTAAAACTTTTTAATGGCGCAGTAGTTAACTATTCTACATATGACAAGAAATTGTATGCATTGGTGCAAAGTGTGAAAAAGTGGAACACTATTTGATGGGAAAAGAAACTATCATTCACACTAATCATCAACCATTGCAGTACTTGCAATCACAAACTAAGCTACAACAAGTGAGACATTTCAGATGGATGGGTTTCTTGCAACAATTCCACTTGGTGATAAGGTATAAGTAAGGTATCTATGACAAGGTTGTTGACAATATTTCTAGACAAATTTTTAGTGCTTTAGTTATTCTTAAGCATAATTCTATCATGCATGAGAGCTATGTTCAACAATATGCTTTAGATGATGACTTTAAAGATGTATACGCAAGTTTGTGTCAAGGCAACCAAGTAGAGGAATTGGATTACCATGTGCATAATAAAATTTTGTATCATCTTGGAAAACTATGCATTCCACAAGGTGAAAGAGTAAACATCATAAGGGAAGCGCATACTACTCTTATTTCTCGCCATTTTGGTGTAGGCAATATGGTGGCACAATTACAAAGGTATTGTCATTGGCCTAGAATGAATGAAAGTGTGTCACAATATCTAAGAGGATGTTCTTTATGTGTTACAAGTAAGCCCAGCAATAGAAAGTTAGGATTGTATACTCCACTTCCAATCCCTTCCTGTCCTTGGGAAATTGTTTCTATGGACTTTGTAGGAGGACTGCCTATGTCTAAAAAAAATCATGTTTATCTCTATGTTGTGGTAGATTGTTTCAGCAAGATGTGTATTTTGATGCCTTGTAAGAAGCATGTTACAGCTGCACATACTACACAAATGTTCTTTCAACATGTACGGGTACATTTCGGGTTGCCCAAATCCATTTTTTATGATCGAGATTCTTGATTTGTCAGGAAAATTTGGTCAAGCTTATGGGAACTCATAAACACCAAGTTGAAAAAGATTACAACATTGCATCCACAAACCAATGGTTAGACAGAAGTGGTGAACAAAACGGTAGTACATCTTCTTTGTGGTTATTGCAGCAAACATATTAAGCTTTGGGATGAACACTTACACTACATTCAGCATGCTTGTAACCGGGCAAAGCATTCATTGACTCAAAAAAATCCATTTGAGGCATGCTTTGGTTACTTACCAAAATCTACTTTAGATTTTATCTTTGGGAAAGATGTTGCTATTGATGGTCATAGTGACTTCAGTAAGGCCAAGTGATTCATTAAACAAGTTCAGTTAGTGCATCAGATGGTTCAAGGACAGTTGGAAAAGAACCAAGCCAAGTACAAGACAAGGCATGATAACCACCGTGTTGAAGTTTGGCTTTACATTAGCAAGGAGAGGCTTAAAGGAGAAGGTAAAAAGCTAAAACCAATAAGGCATGGACCTTTTAAGATCCTAGAAAATATTGGTAACAATGCCTTCCATTTGGATTTTCCTCCATATATGCAAATGTATGCAGTTGTTAATGTTGAGAATTTGAGATTATATGAGCCTCCTTTGATTGATGATTAAGGAGAGCATGTTTAGATTCCTTCAATAGAAGATTTCTCTCCAGAATTTCTTGAAGAATTACAACATGATACTATCCTTGACAGAAGAACAAGAACTTCAAAACAAGGGAATGTGGAGTACCTTCGTGTTGGACTCAAATGCACAAATCCAAGAAAATCCAAATGGATTAAAGTTGGAAGGGTGAGGGAAGTGTACCCTCATTTGTTTGTTGACTGAAAGTAGTCTTTTAGAGGTACAAAATCTTCCAGTGTGGAGGAGTGATCCAAAGGATCAATAACATGCTCAAAATCGGTGCAAAAGCATAGATCTTGATGACTTGAATCCAACGCAACTTGAATCACTCAAAATCGATATCGTATGCTGCTGATATCACGTTCTGATCATTTTTTGAAACATGTAGATTTTTTACAGTTGGGTTGCAGTTACACACATTCAAAAGTCTGTACGCTGACTAGGTAGGTGACTGGATAGGCTATTTGTGTATTTTGGGCCAATGGTTTATTGCCAAGTGTCTATTCTAATTGGTCAAATTTTAGTGGTTTGTGATTGGTTGAAGGTTGGGCCAATGGTGGAGAGCTACAGGGGCCAATGACTGGCTACCACATGGCCTCCTGACGTCATAGAATTTTTTTTTATGGGCCAGACCGAGCCTAACAGGAATCGAACAGGCAACCTATGGTGGAGCAACGTGGAGTCCTACCACTTCGCCCTACTGTGGAACAACGCACAGTCCTACCACACCGCCCATAGGAATACCAACACTATAGTTTCTCTATTATTTCTATAAATATGTATCTCATGTTTCAAAATATGATAGAATAGAAAAAAGGTTACTTAATTCATGAAGATTGAAAGTATGCATATGGATGATAGAGCCAAAACATCCACAACTCATGAAACAATATCATTTGTTTTGATATGCATTTTGTTTCCATGTTTATATGAAGTTGATGTAGTGTTAGCAAAAATAGTTGAGGCTAGAATATAAATGTTACTTCTAAGAGGGTTTTACACTTAAAGTCAATCCTCTGCTCTATTATATTTACATTTAATATGCTTCCATGGGATAATATTAAACTTCCATATGTGTGTGTCGGGAGGGGGGGGGGGAGTATTGTATATTTGGAGTTGACAATGGATGTTGAGGTTGTGACCCTTGGGCATTAGCGCACATGTTCACCATTGCATTCATCTGTGTGGGCATGCCTATTAGACGTGATATGAATGTCGATGAAATCTTATCTATCCCACAATGCATATGTTTTTACTCAACAAGCTTTGATTTGGTTGTTGGGATCTATTCATTTGACACTCTATGCAATTCCTTTGTAATTTGGTATGTCGATTGTACAAGTGATTGTAGGATATGTTTGATTGATTAGGTTCCAATGGTTGGTTGAATAGAGGTAGAAGCATCATGTCCAGTTAATGTAAATAACCAAAGCTACATCCACTGAAGCAGAGTTAGTGAGGTAGAGGAAGAGGCTATGATTACAAGTTAATCAACTAAAATATGGATCAAAGACAAAGTGTAGTTTGCTTATGATAGTTTTAAGTAGCATAATACTAATAGGGATTAGTAGACTATATTAGATAGTATTATTTATTGTGTGAAATCTCCCACTAAGAACAAGAAGTGAGAAGTGAAAAGGCCTCTAGTTTTATTTGGTTCCTTTTAAAATGAGATTGTCATGGAGATAAAGAATAATATGTTATGATAACTAATCTCTTATATGTAACTTTATAATTTTCTTAAGCTAATAAACATCCAATAGCTTTGTAACATTATCCTTACCCTTATTGAATTTGTATACTCTTAACGATTCCTATTATGTAGACAGGTGATAGGAGAGGCCATTTATGTTGTGTTCTATATAAAACCCAAGAAGAAAACATATCTCATCTTGTCATATTTTACCCCTACTCTAAATAAGTACAGAACAAGATAAGTGACAAGTGAGAAAAACAATTGGTAAGAAAACTTAGTGGAATAATGTCTTAGGAAATGGACTCAAAACTCAGACTTCAAAGAATTAAAGGTATTTTATTAATCACCTCACAAGGCATCTACTTAACATGGAATGTAGGGATATTGGAGGATAAATTCACCCACCTTATTAATGTTCCACTCGAGAAAAATCCATACTCACTAGCTTGAAATCTATAGTCAAAGCCCTAAAAACAAGGCAATTGACTCATCCTCCAATAAATAAATTTAGAGGTTGGGGGTACTTTGATAACCCTAGTAAAGGTACCCCAAGAAAGAGTGGAGTGGGAGGCATAAGTGACATTTAGTTCTTTAGCTTCAAAGCTAGATTAAGGAAAGGTTCACATAATTTTGTTGAACTTCTTGCATTAAAAACTCTCCTAAAATTGCTATCTCAATAAGGATTCCAAAAAATTTAGGTGCTTGGGATATTGATATCAACTTGATGGAGGGAAAGAGTAAAATGGATAATTTGGTAATGTCACAAATACTTGACGAGGAAAACTTGTTTAATATATTTAAAGTGGTATGATTTGATCATGTATGTAAAGAAATTAATAGGGATATAGAGCTCCCATTCAAGGAAAGATTTTAGCTAGAGGTAAATGTTGGTAGAAAAAAATTCCCTAAGGTAAGGGTTTACAACCTCAACATATCGAGGGCAAACTATCAACAAGAACCGTACATCCAAGAAAACAAACTATGTAAACTACCAAATTTGGGTTTGAGAGGAGTACCCGTAGGTCCTACGTTTAATGTCGATCATGGAGGGTCCAAACCCTATGCTTCCTCCAAAGTGATCAAACCTGAAACAGAGTTCAGAGAAGCATATACATAGCAAGTAGTTCAAAGTGTGTGCATAATAAACATGTTGCATCATCAAGCATAAACATATAAATCATGATATATTAGACATCAATCATAAAAAACATGAGATCATAACATATCAAGAACAAGACAAAGCTTCTTTATTGATATCAACAAATAGTAGTGGAAAGATACAACCTGATCTGACCACGACACAAATGAAACCTTCCTCTGGATCCGTCCAGCCCAATCCTCAGAGATCACCTCTCAAGCATGTACAAAAGAATGCCATATAATGGAATATGAACATCTATGCAAGGAAACAAGGGTTTCCTATGACTGGGAGTGCAAGAGGCACAAGGAAAATCAGACTTGATCTAGGGACAAAAAGGACTATAATGTCGATATCCTATCTCCTTCTATGATTTAGGCCTTCCCATGAGGTGTATAAATACCACCAGAAATCAGTTGACTCAGTTAGGCCACGTCCTCCTGTAGGTGGGCTTTCAGTGAAACTCATAAACCTTGCCCGAGAAATAGGAAATATATATATATTTTTGTTTCATATTTTAAATTATATATGCAGGTTCTTTATTATGCTATTCGCATGTGTATGTGCTTTTTAAAGGGAATAGTTGCGTATGGAATTGAAAATATTATTTTTTAATAAATGATTAAGTCTAAATGGGAAAGGGCTGCCCAAGGCCACATTAGAGAATCAAAACTAAAGGAGTTTTGAATGATGCTAGAAAAAATGCCCCCTAATATATGAGATCATAAGGGGTATGTGATGGCTGAAATGTATTGAGTACAAAGAGATATCGTTTGAGGACCTGAGAGGAGATCACTAGATTCCAACCCACTGAATATCTGGAGAAGGAATCATAAAGAAGACTCATGTTTGAGATAGGCATACCCATGCGCAGAGATAGTAAAGAGTGTTTGTTGATCAAGTACAAAATGGATCCATCATGTATACATAAGTGTACAAAGAAGACTGAAAAATACATAGTGGATCATCTGATCATAGCCGCAAAGGAACACATCGGAGGTATGTCTCAATATCACATATACAAGAAAATCTTATCAATGATGCTCGAAGAATGTGTGGTCATTGATGTTGCATAACTAATCCTCATAATAATACCATGTCATATAGGTGGAATAATGGTACTACATAAACTCGATTGTCAACATATAGAATGTTGTTGCGATGAACTGCAACATATAAGGGTGGTTGGTAGCACTAGCAGAAAATTGAAAGAGTTGACAAGTGAACCAAGATGCTGACACAACCCGAGGTTTTCACCAATTGCAGATGGTACATTTCTACACTATGGGAATAAATGGGCTGAAGTCGACCATGTGAGAAATCATTTGATTACCGGCTATTAATGTATATCGTTAACAAACGTGAGACAAATCACCAATAATGATGTGACAGTCAAGCTACCCCAGTACAATCTAACAAGTGTGAATAAATTTGTTGAAGTGGAACACTTGAGAGAATCTATCAATCACGAGACATTGATGTATTCTCATTGTCGATAGCGAAGGAGTCTGCCATTGATGACTGCAAACCCTAAGGTACTAAAAAAAGACTCCAAATCTTGTTCCTAGAACAGTGAGTTGAATTCGATGGGAAAATATCCGCAGGAAGGAAGGCATTAAGGCATCCCACATTAACCAGCATGTGTGTAACCCACAGGCCAACAATTTGGACGAACTCAAACAAAAAAAGATGAAGTAACCATTATGAAGTATATTTTTGGTGTACATAAGATGTGGATAGTGCACGATAGAAACCCTCTGAACCAACCAATAATGAAAGCTAACACAAAAGCGAGGAATCCACCAATAGGGTAAAATGGAAACCAAGGTACTGCACAAATCCTAATGCGTGATAATTTAAGTTGATGTCAAACACAAGGGAAACCACTCAATCAAAGACCCATGATACTATTCGATCTTGAGCACAAGGTCACCTATCAATGAGGTAAATAGGGCCAAGGTGCTGCTCTAGGCAACCTCTCAGAGCAATTTGTCGGAGTTGATAAGAGCAGATCCGTGAGCAAGAAGTCAATGGAGACCTTCTTAACCAACATGTGTGAAGGACCAAATAACTGATGTGACACTGAAGATAACTTGACAAACCGGGTATGGATGACTGAAAATGAGTCAAGAGACACCACAGAATGGCCGACATAGGTTGAATTTTGTTGAATAAAAAGCACAACTCGTATGTGACTTTCTGGCAACATAAAATAATTTTGTATAAGTTCGCAACACAAGGGGCATCAACAAACTGTCCATATGATTAGGAAGAGATAACCAACCAGAGGAGGACTGGCTCAAGAACAAGGTTATGGCTCTCCTAAAGTCGAACTAAGCCCCATCCAAATGGAGGAAAGACTTATTTTGAGTGCTTTTTTCAAGGGAAACATAACTAACTCTTGCTGCCATCAAATATGGAAATGGCTGTCTCATTCCCGCTCTTTTTGGAATCTATCATTTTTTTTGTCTTTTTCATATTTAAAGTCCGAAAAAAGAATAAAAGAATGCTTATAGTATAGTGGAAATAACAAGTCTTAAAAGGAAATGCACTAGTTCATGTGACTAGAACATTCCTATGCTCAATGCAAGGTGGCGAATACTGGTTGTCAACACTCAAAGGAATGTTCTTTCCACAGATAAAGGGTGTCAAGTTGCAGAGGCTAATGAATGCATGATTTGAACTTGCATAAAGGAAATGGTCAAAAGTGGCTTATACATGAGTCCAAATGAAGTCAACTTAAGGCTAAAAAGGTATAAGTTGTCAATATGTAATGCAACGATACAACTTAATATATGGGAGCCTCTAGGGTATAAATCCAGAATAATACTGAAGAAGAAGAGAAATGAGGCTTCATCGCAAAGTCATGGCGGGACTAAAGAGGACTCCCGAGCCTAAGAAATTCTTGCATCATGGGCAACATATGTTAGCAAGGATCTAACTAGGAAGCCCCTGTAAGGAATTGCTTTACCGTTATGTTACGATTTTATAAGATGGCGAGGGAAAGTAGTTTTAAACCCACAACATAATGGGGTCAACCCTATGGAAAAATATCGCAGTATGAGGTTAAGATGCATAATGCAGCGGAAAAAGTGATATATCCTAACCTATATGTCAGTGATGAAAATGATACCTACCACGATAGGTCTGTGATCATGGAGTCGAAGTTTTGGAAAAATGTTACAAAGTCTTCATTTACCCTGGAAAACAACCTCCCCCAACACTTCAAGCCAAAAATTAGAAAGTTCATGAAATAATAAAATTTAAAAAGTATGAACTTTATAAAAGTGGGTTTTTAATTTTTTAATATAAAAAGACATTTCAACTCACCAAAATTCATTTTAACTTGCAAGTGTTGAGAGCTTGCGAGAAAAATTTGGGCAACTCCACTTCACAATTTCCTCAACCAATTTGTCAACCAAAGGCTTCCAGGTAATTCTAAATCCATAATTTCATCCAATTTATGCATTTCGAATAGATTCGATCAATTTTCACCGTTAAAAATATATATATATATATATATATATATATATATATATATATATATATAAAATTAAAATTTGTCTATTCATGTACGCGAGTCGGCCCTTCAAAAATCACGTATATAAATCCCTACATGCGAGTTTTCAAAGGCAAAGACACGTGCACACACGATTTCCATTTAAAGAAGTCGCGTACGTGCAGAGAAATTTAAAAATTCCAATTTCTAATGGATGAATCTTCTTAAATTTTCAGGATGGCAATTGTTTGGAAGGAGAGGGAGCATAGTGATGTTGAAAATGATGTTTTAGAAGGCCCAATGGCATTGGATACACTAAGAAGATGTGGATTGCTCAAATTTTCCATGATGTCAAATATGAAAGCCCAGACTCAGTTGTTGGACATGCTTGTTCATTACTGGGATCCATAATAAGAGGGTTTCCTGATTATCAAATGCCCTTACAAATTGATGTGGAATATATTTACTTCATTACAGGACTTTTCCGAAAAGGGGATGCAATTGATCTGAAAGAGAGGGCCTGTGGAGGCCTAAATGTCTTTTATTACATAGATATCTACTACACACCAAGGACAGACAAGGTCGATCTCAGATTCTGGTCAAGAATGTGAGTAGCCTACCAATCAAGATTATCCTCTTTACAATTGTCAAAGTGGCAGGCTTGACAACTCTACATCATGTCTCTCGACCTTCCATGTTCTTGGTAGTAGAGTGCCTTCGTTTGAAAGTCTTTGATTAGTGTACAAGGCTCTTGGCCTGTATGACGAAGAAACTGTCTTCAGTGAGACGAGGGAAAACGAAGCATTTCAGCTATGGGAGCATACTTTGTTCCTTTTTCTTTGAGGGAGTACCAACACTATGACTGAGAGTGTCTACAACCATAAGCAGTCCCAGGGATCCGATGTTCTAGCTTTGATATCACTTGTTATAGCTCTAACCCAGAGATATTATGATAAGAGAAATAACCCAAGAATAACAAGATAGAAATATATAGAAATGCTTCTTTATTAATCAAAAACCCTTAAGGTAGGGCAACACCATACGTTCACTCCTTAAGGAAGGAGAACAATCCACAAGCCATATGCATGTTCATACAATAATCCTTGACCCTCTTCCATGTGGAGTTTCTAGCCTCTATATAGGCCTCATACATACAATACCATGGATCATTACCATGGTTCCCTCATACCATCAAACAAATACCATGGGCCCATTACATTATTATTAACTACTTGTGGTCCCTTACATGACATGGGTTAACCACCTTATTTATTAATATGGCCCATCCCATTATTACATTATTACCTTGGGTACCTCCCTTGGTACCCCATATTATCCCCCCTAGGTATATAACATCCGAGGATGGCTAGATGGGTAGACCTGATCAGGAGACTAAGTCGGGGCGAAGTCACCCGAGAACCATTTAATGATGAGTTCTTCCTTTGGTGGGAGGAAAAGTCATAGCTATAGATGAGTACCCCTATGTAGACATAGACTACCGAGAGGACCCAGATTTGGAACTTCCCGAAGGCGCTACAAGGGGCAAGATGGGTAAAAAAAATTATATTTTTATGTTGTTTGATTTGTTTTAGATGTTGAATATGATCTTAAGAAGTTAAAATTCATTTTTTGAGAAACAAAAATCTTACAAGATTATTTGGTCATGATGCAGATGTTGGACCAGTGAGACCTGAGGGTCTACCTAGAAATAGGCTTCATGGTAGAGACCCAGAGAGAGTAGTAGTTGAGACCAAGAGAGTCCTTCATAAATCTCTTCTCTTCTTATAAATTCTTCAAATTATGAATTCCAAGACCTCTAGACCAAGAACAACACCCTTCCAAGGCCAATCCAAACAGTCTTAATCATGTGCTTCCTTTATCCAAGTCAAACTAAGTCAAATTTCTTATAGTTGCACAACGTCAACCCCCAACTACAAAATTTCGGCCTCTATTGCAGGTCTAAAATTTTCAGCCCCTGCAACAGTTATTGCTTCCACACATGTGAGCAATACCAGGGCTTCCAAGGCTTCCTTTGACCTTCGCTTGGGTTCCTTCTCCTTCTAGGTGACCTAAGAGTCACTTCTTCAACCTTCTTTCTACGACTTTCAAAACTTTGACCTTGCAGTTGCAAAACCCTAGCCATCCTTTCACACATGTGAGAGAGAGACAGAGAGAGAGAGAGAGAGAGAGAGATAGAAATAACCCAAGAAATATGTTCTTCATCCTTATATCTTTCTTCGTTTGCCTTTCTTCTTCTCCTCCTTCACTTAGATGATGAGAAGTTAGTGTGTATCCATAGGAGCTCAAGTTCCCTCCTATATATAGTCTTCTAGGGAGAACAACATGCCCTAATGAGGTCAACTTCTTAGCTACCAGACCGATTTGGTCTTGGAGGGATTTTGACACTTTTAAATACAAAATAATTCTTTTGACATGTTACAATGTACCCAATTAGGTCTTCTTCATATGACAATGATTCAATTGAATTCTTGACACTAGGATAAACCCTAGAAGCACTCAATGGGTGCTTGATCTCTAACTAAAAAGACATTGAGCATGAAATCCATGCTACAAAAATAACAATTATATTTTTCTTTATTTTTACAATATACAAGAATCAAGAGTACATTTCATATTTATGAAGACCAAACCTAGTTACACATTTCAACACTCCCTCTTAACTAGGGAGGTATTCATAATCATATATGGACATTCTCAAACTAAAGAGATCTCATAAGAAGAGTCGAATTGGTAATCCATCTCATAAGTTATCATTTCAGCTTATCTCTCTGTATAATATCAAACAACATTGTCACATAGCAAGGCCTTGACTAACAGCTCTATCTCTCCACGAGATCATAGCACAATGCTAGCAAGACCAATGACTGATAGACACCATCATCATTTTCTCTCAAGGCACATACCCCACCCGGGTGTTCATAGGGTATGTCCTTCTAGGACAATTCCTCTGTTGGAATAACAGATTCTTAAGGATTTTCCTCTTCGACTACCCTTACCTATTGGATTCCCTACCTCATCCTTGAAGAGTATCAAAAACCATATGCTTGCCCAATCCTCCATTATTTATTCAAGAAGTGAAAATAAAAATGATGTGTCTGTCTCTCCCTCTAAATTAAGGAGGATATATCAACCAATCCAAGCTTTTCTCTCAAATACAAAAGCTTCTTATTAGGGAGAGATTTTGTTAAAATGTTAGCTACTTGCTCATTGGTGGAGATATACTATTGCTGCAACACTCCATCTTGCACAAGTTGTTGTATGTAATGACACTTGTTATTTATGTGCTTTGTCTTTCCATAGAACATTGGGTCTCCAGACAACCTTATACAGTTGGTGTCATCACAATGTATCATCGTAGGGTCCATCGGTCCTTTAAACAAGTCAGGCAGGAGCTTCCTCAACCAAACAACTTATTAGCTTACTTCACAGGCTGCAATTTATTTAGCCTCAACACTGATCAAAGAAATTCATTCTTTCTTTCTACTCATTTAGGATATCATAGAGGATCCCAGACTAAAATATCCTCCAATAGTATTTCTCCCATCTATATCATTGCCTCCCCAGTCATAATTTGTATATCCAATCAAGTGGACTTCATTATTTCTATCATACTTCAGGTAGTAGTGGATTGTTCCTCGCAAATATCTCAGTATATGCTTGGTTGTTATCTAATGGTCATGCTTGGGCTCTACCTAGAACTAACTGAGAATATTCATCGGAAAACAAATCTATAGTCAAGTATTCACCAAATACATCAGAGAGCAAACCAGTTATCTATACCTTTTCAGATCCACACAACTTGAATCAGAACTTCTTAGCCTCTTCAAATTTGTGATCATGGGGGTTGTCATAGGTTTCCAATCCATCATGTAAAACCTTTTCTACATCTCAATCACATCTTTTCCTTGACCTAGATATATCTCATCAGATACTTGCAAACTTCCAACCCCAAATAATAGTGCATCATCCCTAGATCCTTCATATCGAATTATGCTGCCGATTGATTTTTGCACTCTTAAATGTGACCATCCACACATGTCGTGAGAATATCATCCACATATAGAAGAATGATTACAGGATCATCCTTCACAACCTTGATATAGAGATTCAAATCAATAGAACTCTTCGAGAATTCCAATCTTTGCATATATGTGTCCATTCTAGCATATCAAGCCCTTGGTGCTTGCTTAAGGCCATAACGTGCCTTCTTCACCCTGCAGACATGAGTCGATCTATCATTAACTTAAAATCCCAAGGGTTGTTCTATATAGACTTATTCATCAATAATTCCATTCAGGAATATTGCCTTGACATCCATTTGATGGATGTTCCATCCCATCGATGTCGCTAAAGATACCAATGATCGTATAGTTGTACACCTAGTTGTAGGTGTGAATGTATTTTCATAAGCGATGCCTTCTAGTTGGGAAAAAACCCTACCCCAAATCTTGCCTTATATTTATCAATACTTCCATCTTATGCATGTTTAATCTTGTAGATCCATTTGGAAGTTACCACATATTTGTCTTCAAACCTAGGAATGATTTCCCAAACACCATTCTTCATTATTGATTGACATTCTTCATTCGTAGCATCTTTCCATTATTGATGTTTGACAACATATTCAAAGGTGTATGGTTCTGCTTCGATTAACTTTTTCATATAGGTTGCATACCTCGAATATATTTTCGGCTTCTTACTTTCCCTGAATGTATCTTTGGATGCTCCATGTATTTTCACATCTAGAAGAGTAGAATTCAACCAATTAGGTATCTTTATGCTTTCAGGGATGATGACTTGTTGCACAAGTTCACTGGGATCTTCTTCTTCATGATTTGAATCTTCTTCCTCCCTAGGGCATTCTCCAAATATTGGAATTTCTTCATCATCAGATTCAATTGGGAGGTCCTTCGATTTCTTGAATGCAATACTTTCACCAAAGATCACATCTTTACATGCCTCTATTTGGTTCCCTTCCTTTATGTAGATCATATATGCCTTTTAAGTGTTACTATAACCAATAAATATTCCCTTCATGCTTGTAGGATCCAACTTCTTTCTCTTATCTTTCGGAATGTGAACATAGATAGGACAACCAAATATTTGGAGATGGTCTACACTTGGTTTCTTCCCAGTGAATGCTTCTTCAAGAGTCATGTTGTCTAGTGATATGTGAGGAATTTGATTTTGAATGTATACAGCAATTTTCATTGCTTCAACCCACATAAATTTAGGCAAGTCTTGAGCATGTAACATGGCTCTAACACTTTCATCAATTGAGTGATTATTTCATTCAACAACTCCATTTTTCTTTGGATTATATGGGACTATCAACTCCCTCTTAATTCCAACCTCATTACAGAAAGTTATGAGTTCCTTTGATGTGTATTCTCCTCCATTGTCAAATCTTAGTACCTTTATCCTTCTTTCTGTAATATTTGCTACTTATGCTTTGAATTATTGAAAATTTTCACATACTTCATCCTTGGACTTCAACAAATAGATCCAAGTTTTCATTGAGTGGTCATCAATGAAAGTTACATAATATAAATTACCTCCAAGAGACTTTATAGACATAGGACAAAAAACATCATAGTGAATGAGATCTGGGATTTCTTTTGATCTTGAAGCACTGCTTCTAAATGGTTTCTTAACATTTTTGCCTAATGCACATCCCTTGTGCACTCCTTCACGATCCTCCTTAAGTTCAAGGATTCCATTCACCATTGAATTTAGAGTTGGTAATATTTTGTAGTGAAGGTGTCCAAACCTTCAAAGTCAAAGTTCACATGGACTTACTTCAATGTGAACCAATGCATGACAGAGAGGAGTCAACAACTTGTAGAGTCTTCCTTCATGAATCCCAATGATTTTTGCATTGTTGATGCTAGAGTCTTTATCCCATACCATAACCTTTCCATTTATGAAAGTGATTCTATCTCCCTTATCTTCTAGACATGAAATAGAAATTAAATTCTTTTGCAAACCTGGTATGAATAGAATGTTATTGATATGAATGTTTCCTCCATTCTCCAACTCCAATAAGGTTGATCCAATACCTCTTTACAGATAGCTCTTCTTGTCACCAATTTCAACTGAGTAGGAAGATTTTCCTCTTGGTAAGGTCTTTAGTTCTTTGTGCTCACCTGTCATATGTCTAGATGCTCTACTATCAATTACCTATATATTTTCATCTTCAAACGTACCTGTAAGCATTGAGAATAACCCTTTATCCATTGTAGAAGTCTTGGTCATACGATTCTTGATAAACAATAGGAGATTCCAAAATGCTTTGATGCCTTGCTTGAGATGACTTGCCACCATAAAAAATTGCTTCAATGAATTCTTCAACAGTGTAGTGATCTTCATTATGCCCTTAGCCAACCTTAGCTCTGATACCATGTCGAGAAATCTAAAGGGTTACGATTAGGATGATTTCTCTTATTCTTGATAACTGCTTGTGATGTATTTTTACGTTTCCTTGAATATTAGCTTCTTCTATTATTATTATGTTGTTCTTATTATCAAATAACTACCAAAATAAGAAGATAAATAATACACAAGAACACGAGATATAGGACGCAAGCCAAGGCCAAAACCTCTCCACTCGAGAGGAAAATCCACAAATATCTTCTATTCTTATAGATTCTCCAAATGACAAATTCCAAGACCTCTAGACAAAGACCAATACCCTTCCAAGACCAAGTCGAGCCTTCTTGGTGATGTGATTCCTTTATCCAATTCAAACCCAGTCAAATCTATTTCAGTTCCACAACTTTGACACCCAACTACAAAATTTTGGCCTCTACTATAGGTCTAAAATATTTAGCCCCTACAATAGTTACTGCTTCCACTTGTGTGAGCAATTTCAGGGCTTCCAAGGCTTCCTTTGACCTTCGATTGGGTTCCTTCTCCTTCTAGGGCTTGTAGGTGATCTAGGAGTCCCTTCTTTGACCTTCTTTATATAACTTTCAAAACTTCGGCCTTGCAGTTGCAAAACCATAGCCTTCCTTTCACACATGTGTGTGTGTGTTTGAGAGAGAGAGAGAGAGAGAGAGAAATAACCTAAGAAATTCGTCCTTCATCCTTCTATCCTTCTTTGCTTACCTTCTTCTTCTTCTCCTTCACTTAGATGATGAGAAGTGAGTGTGTATCCATAGGAGGTCAAGTTCCCTACTATATATAGGCTTCCAAGGAGGATGACATGCCCTAATGAGGCCAACTTCTTAGCTGTCAGGTCGACTTTCTCTTGGAGAGTATTTTGACACTTTTAAATACAAAAATAATTCTTTTGACATGTTACAATGTGCCCAATTGGGTATTCTTCATATGACAATGACTCTATTGACTTATTAACACTAAGACAAACCCTAGAATCACTCAATGGGTGTTTGACCTCTAAATAAAAATAACTTGAGCATGAAACCCATGTTACAAAAATAACAATAATAATTTTTCATTGTTTTTACAATATGCAAGAATCAAGAGTACATTTCATATTTATGAAGTCTGAACCTAGTTACACATTTCGACAGATCTTAGAGTGGATGATTTAAGAGAAATATTTTTTTGAGAAAATCAAGCAAAACCATTTACACGTACAGTAAGCATTAAAGAAGTCATAAGAAAAATACAAGGGCAACATAGGGAAGAGAATTCATTTAAAGTGGGAGATAGAGTATGGTTATGGTTGAATAAGGCCCAAGCTACAAGGTCTTGGTTAGAAAATCAAGGCTTTTTATTATATGGTCCTTTCAAGATATTGAAAAATGTGGAAGATAATGCCTATAGACTTAGTCTACCCCCATACACAGATTTACTCAATGGGGAATGTGGAAAGTCTCAAAATCTACGAGCCTTCCATGTTGGATCAGGAAGAGAAGCAAGCCTTATTTTCCATAGAGAATTTAACACTAGATGCTCAGACATAGTTCAAACATAATACAATTTTGCAAATGAGTTTCAAAATCACAAGATAGGGGTAGCATGACCTGTGGTAATTTGGGTTGAAAGGATAACTTCAAAAAAAGGCTAAATGGTACTCTATGGAGAATTAGTAGACAAAATAATTCCTCACTCATTTAATAAAAGATTTTGGGGACCAAAATCATCTAAAAATTGGGAGGTGTTATTGAGATTGGAACATCATATTATTTTTCTTCCATTTCAATGCTTTTAGAGTGAAAAAATTGGAGAAATCAACTTGTAGGGTCAAATTTACTGATGCTCTGATTTTGGAAAATTTGGGGTAAGAAACTTTAGGAGCCATTTTGAGGCCTTAAATTACAACTTTTTTATAGTATTGAATTTACTATGGACTTGGTTCCATAACCTTTGCATCAATACCTTTCAAAAGGTGCAAGAATCACCTCAATTAGGAGCTCGTATGAAAAATTTATTCCTCTTTGAAGTTAACATATCATGATTAACCTCCATAATTCATAAGGTTACCACTTCAACCCACATTATTCATGGAAAATGGGATAGCAAGTGGGAACTATGAAGAAGGCTCTAGAAAGTTCAAATTGTAACTCATGTTGAGGATTGAATGGATCAAATCTAACCCCTATTTGGTTACCAGGTTGTGTTTGTTCTATTTGCTTACATTTTGTTCCATGGTAGAGTAGAGTAGCTAAGTGGGGATAGAGAGAGAGCATAACAAAGGGGATTTTTGTTTTTAGTAGCACATGATCCAGGGGTCTCAGGCAACTCCATAAAGAGTGGCTTCTCATTTGTACTTGCATCATTTTCGTTAAATTAGACAAAAGAGAGCAGAGAATCTCACCTTAAGGTTGGGTTTTCTCCGATAAGTGTTTCCTATAACATATCTTTGTGTTAATTGTGGTTTGTGATTGATTGTATTTACTTGTTCTATGTTTTACACATATTATCTATTGCATGGATAAACAACAAAATAATAATAACAAATATGGAATCTAAAAGGAATTTATCCTTCATAATATAGATTTAAATTTATTTTCACATATCTATCATAATAAACTATCCAATGGAACATCCACAACAGTTTATAGATTGATTGGACCAAATAGGATTAGAAAACGAATAGTACAATATGATTGTGTTTGGGATATTGAATATTACTGAATGTTTTAGGAGAAGCTACAATGAAGGCATTATGGAAGCAGTTAGGGTCATTGTACCCATCCAAGTCCCTAGTGAAAAAATTGTTCCCATGAAGAAGTAGTATAACTTGAGGATGAAGGATGGGGACTCAGTGACAGAGAAACTAAATGCATTTAATATTGTGTTAACTCACCTATTATCTATTGAGATTAATATTTCATATTAAGATAAGTGTATCATTTTTTGTGTTATTTATCATGCTCATGGAATAGTTTGGTTGTTTCCATACGTAATAATGCAACTGCTTTAAGTTTTGATGAAATATTCTCATCCTTATTATCAGAGGAGATGAGATTAAAAAACATGGGAAGTTAGAATGTAGATCTCTTATATCTGTGAATCCACTCCCATGATATAAATAAAATTAATTTCTTAAGTGGGAGATCTAAATATAGAAGAAGATCCAAATCTCTAGGAAAAATCATAAATTTATGTGAGAGATATGGAAAGGAAGAACATTAAGAAACAATGTAGATCCAAAAATGTTGAGGGAAGGGATATAATGATGCTCCTTCTACAAAAGAAAAAATCTCCTTAGGTGAATAAGGGTATGTGTATCTAGCTTATTCAAGAACACATGTAGATCATGAGCCACGGTTGGTAAACTTAGGTACATCCTTACACATGAGTCCTCACAAGGAGTGGTTTACGAGTTTGAAAGGTATGATGGTCGTGATGTTTTCCTAGGAGGTGACTCGACATCCAAAATCGTAGGATGAAGAAAAGTTAAGTTGAAGCACATGGATAGAAGAATTAGAACACTCCCTAAAGTTATGCACATCCTGCGATTCTCCATAAACTTGATTTATGTAAGAAAGATGACCAATGCAAGTGTAAAAATAGTGTTTAAAATGAAACTTCAAGGATGATTTGAGGAGCAATGGTATTACTAAAATGAGTTTGGATTGGAACTCAATATAAGCTAGTGAGAGGCACTATCACTGATGGGCGTAATAGTTCCATTGTTCGTGAGAGTGGAGCTAAAGAAGGAAACGGTCCTATAATCTTTGGAGAGAAGATTGTGATGTAGTATCAAATACTAGTAGATATTGAAGAGAAGGGCCTTTGAGTATTACATGGTAAAGGTGTGTCTAATTGCTATCTAAATTTTGATTTATGTGAACATTGTTTATATGGGAAGCAGCACTAGGTAAAATTCTCCTCCAACAAGGTTATTGGTAATGTTGTAGTTGGTACATAATGATGTGTTTAGACTTGTGTCAGTTCTATCATTAGGTAAATCTATGCACCATTTCTCATTTATAAATGGCTTCTTGAGGAATACATGGATTTATTTCCCCATTAAGAGTTTGTAGTCTTGACAAATTTTAATGTTATTATGGAAAATCAAACGAAGAAGAAAATCAAGGTGTTGAGAATAGACAATTGTAGGGAATTTTGTGAAATGAGTTTCATAAATTCTGTAAGTCATTCATTATAACAAGGGATAAAACTACGCCATACACACCTAAAAAAAATGGGGTTGTAGAAAGGATGACCATGCCACTGATGGAAAAAGTTACTAGCATGCCTAGTAATGTTGAGTTAGGACAATAATTGTGGGCAGAGGTAGCGGGTATTGTGTATGACTTGGTAAATAGATCTCCTTCATCAACGTTGGATGACAAGACTCCACACAAGCTATGGATTGGTAAGAATCCCTTTCTTAAACTTCTCATGGTATTTGGCTATGATGCTAATGCACACATTTCAAAGGAAAATAGGAGTAAGTTGGATAATAAATATGAAAAGTGTATATTTATTAGATATAAAGATGGTTTTCAAAGTCATAAGCTAACCCATAAACTAATAAGGTTAAGTGTATTCAAGATGTGGTATTTAGAGAAATAAAATATGTTGTCAAACATGAAGCCTTACCAAGGGAGAAAGAACCATAAAAAATAGAGGTTAAATTGAGCAATAACGAATTAGACTTTATGGAAAAATAGGAATCACAAGAAGAAGAACCTCATTCTTTGGTATCAAGGAGATCGGATTGGGAAAGAAGGTAGCTAGAAAGGCATACTCTTGATCTCTATTCAAATTTTTCTTTGCTTATTACCAATGATGATTTTAGATTTTCTAGGGAGGCAATGGATTCAGAGGATGACAAACTCTAGAAAAAGGCCATGGTTAAAGAAATCACAGCGTCGGAAAAGGATGAGGCTTGGGATCTAGTGGATTTGTGAGTTGGAGGAAATCCCATTAACAACAAATGGGTGTTTAATAATAAGTTGAATGTAAAAGGAAAAATGGAGAAATACCAAGTTCAATCAGTAGCAAAAAGTTATTCCTAAGTAGAGCGGATTGATTTTGGTGAGATTCTTTCTCCTATATCTAGGTTAACTTCTATTAGTTTTTTCTATTTATTGTTGTTGCTATTGATTTAGAAGTAGAATAGATGGACACAAAGAGAACATTCCTACATAGGGACATGGAATATGAAATCTACATGAAGTATCTATAAGGTGTTACAATGAAGGGAAAGAAAGAATCAATAAGCAAGCATAAAAATTCCCTATACGAGTTAAAACAATCACCAAGTATGTGGAATAAAAAAATTGATACTTATATATTGGGGCTTGGCTTCACAAGGAGCAAAGTGTATCATTGTGAGTATTTCAAATCAGTTGGTTATCATCTTATTTATTTGGTATTATATGTAGATGATATGTTGTTGATTGGAAATGAAAAGGAAATCATACAAGGATGTGAAAACTTAGTTGTCCTCTAAATTTGACATGAAGGATATTGGTGCCACAAATTTAATTTTAGGCATGGAAATTAAAATAGACCGAGCAAACATGAAATTGTTATCAAAGGAAGTATGTAGAGACAATATTCTGACGGTTTAATGTGCATGAATGTAAACTAGTAAAGGTCCCTAATCCTATAGGTGTAAAGTTATCTACATATTAGTGTCCAATAACATAGGAAGAGGAAGAGAACATTTCCCTTGTTTCATAGGCAAGTAAAATTGGCAGTTTTGCGTACACAATGGCAGGACTAAACAAGTGTATGTTAAAACTAAGGAAGGAGCATTTTTTATGCTCTTGATCTGTGAGAAGATGCCAAAATAGCAAATATACGGAGAAATACAACCCAGAACACATAACAGATGAGAAATAACAGCATGTATTTTATTATTCAAAAAGGAAAGCAATGTTCACTTGCCTCTTAAAGGGGGAAACCTCCAATAGAGCAAGGCTCGATTACAAAGTAAGACACGACGCTCCTCAATGGGGAGTCTCTATCCTTTATATAAGATTCATACATGCAATACCATGGGTCAATACCATGGTTCTTATTAATACCATCTACCTAATACCATGGCCCATTTGCAACTAACTGTGGTCCCTTCTTTAAATGCGGTTCAACCACTTACAATTATTAATATGGGCCTTATTGACTCTTTAACTAACTATAACTATGACTCAACCCTATTACATAAATAAGGAGGTTAGGGTTGGACCCTAACATGCCCTCCCCCATAAAAACAACCTTGTCCTCAAGGCTAAAGCTGCGGAAACTGCTGAAGAACAGTGGTTGGTTCCCAGGTCGCATCTTCTGGAGAGATGTCTTTCCACTTGAAGAGGACTTCCTTGATCATACGACCGCGCAAGAGCCGTTCTCATGTGTCAAGAACCTATTTAGGTTGGAGCCAGATTGAACCTTCTTCATCCAATTCCGATAGATTGGTTTGAATTCTTCAATTGTTCCCAACCACTTTCTTGAGGGATGAGATATGGAAGACGGGATGGATTTTTGCAGTGGGTGGCAGGGCTAGCTTGTAGGCTACTTCTCCGATGCGCTTAAGTATTTGATACAGTCCATAGAATTTTGGAGATAATTTCTGACAACCCTTGTCTTTGAGTGGTGTTTACTTATATGGTTACAGCCTCAAGAATAACTGATCCCCTTCTTGAAATGTGCACTCTGAATGATGTTGGTCTGCCTGTTGCTTCATGCGATTTTGAGCTTGATGGGGATTATCTCTGAGGTGGGAAAGCATGGTTGCATCGTTCTATAGGAGTTGATCCACTGCTTGTACCTTAGAGCATCCCATGATATAAGAAGTAGGTGAAGGGCGAAGTTGACCATAAACTGCTTCATATGGAGTCATCTTGGTGGTGGCATGATAGTTAGTATTACACCACCATTCGGATAGAGGTAACCACTGTACCCATAGATGTTTCTTTTCTGAAGTGAAACACCTGAGGTAGGTCTCCAGACATTTGTTGACTGCTTCAGTTTGACCTTCAATTTGGGGATGATCAGAAGTACTGAGTTGTAGTTGGGTACCTTGTCGCCTAAAGAGTTCCTGCCAAAATTTATTGGTGAAGATCAGGTCATGATCAAACACAATGGAAGTGGGCATGCCATGCAATTTGAAGATCTGGTCCATGAAAGATTGAGCCACCAAAGCGGGTGTAAAAGGGTGGGGTAGGGCGCAAAAATGAGCATACTTAGAAAGTTTGTCCACAACCACCATTATGACTAACTTGTTGCCTGACTTCGGAAGACCAGTAATGAAATCCATAGAAACATCCGTCCAAATTGAGGTAGGGATGGGCAATGGCTGTAAAATGCCTGGGGATTTGACTGTTTCTCCTTTGTGGCGTTGATGCACATCACATTCAACTACAAAAGTAAGAATGTCCTTTTTCATGCCTCTCCAAAAGAATGAACGTCGAGTGCGAGCATAAGTCTTCTGAAAGCCTGAATGGCCTGCAGTAGGAGATGAGTGCAACTCTGCCAAAATGCAACTTTTGAGGATGGATGTTGGTGATATCACTACTTTTTCCTTGTAGCGAAGAATCTCATCCTGCCAAGAGTAGCCCGCTGTGGAATTTGGATCTGCCTGCAATTTATTAATGAGTTGGGAAAGAAAAGGATGTGAAAACCATTCCTTGTGAGCCTCTTCAATCCACTCTAAAATGGGAAGAGAGATTGCTAGTAGGGTGCTTTCCTCCTCAAATTGGCGTGATAAAGCATTCGCTACGACATTTTTGTGCCTTTTCTTGTAAATTATCTCATAATCATATCCCAACATTTTGGCTAGCCATTTATTTTGTTGCAGCGACGATAGGCGTTGCTCCAAAAAATATTTAAGGCTTTGATGGTCGATGCAGATTTCGAAACGCTGCCCCAATAATTATGGTTGCCAGGTATCCACTGCATGTAAGATGGCCATCATCTCCTTCTCATAGGTAGATTGTCCCAAATTTGTCCCACTTAGTTGTTGGCTAGTGAAGGCCAAGGGTCGAGCTTCGTGCATTAAGACAACCCCAATACCCATACCTCAAGCATCACATTCAATCACAAAAGATTTGGTGAAGCCAGGTAGTGCCAATATGAGAGTGGAACACATGGCATGTTTGAGAGCTATAAATGCCTGTTGCGCTTCATCATTCTAGAGGAATGAATTTTTCTTGAGAAGGTGAGTGAGGGGTCTAGCAATGCGACCATAATTGCGGAAAAATTTGTGATAATAGCCAGTGATACCCAAAAATCCTCTCAAACTCTTCAAGGTCTTTGGTTGAGGCTAATCCTGCATTGCCTAAATCTTTTTGGGATCCACCCTAACACCTTCACGCCCCACCATGTGGACCAAATACTTGACTTCTTTCATGCCAAAAGAGCACTTGGACAATTTGATACATAATTTATGCTTCCGGAGGAGTTGCAAGATCAATTCTACATGCTGAAGATGTTTTTCCTAGGTGAGGTTGTAGATGAGGATGTCATCAAATAAAACAAGGACAAATTTTCTGAGATATGGTTTGAGCAAGTGATTCATGAGACTCTGAAAATTGGATGGGGCATTACAAAGACCAAATGGCATTACCAGGAATTCATAATGGCCTTCATGAGTTCGGAAAGCAGTCTTTGGAATGTCTACTTCTTTCATATGAATTTGGTGATAGCCCGAGCGAAGGTCTAGCTTAGTAAAGAATTGAGCCCCATTTAGTTCATCCAGCAAATCATCAACAACCGGGATGGGAAATTTATCTTTGACCGTCAGCTTGTTGAGGGCCCTGAAGTCTGGACACATACGCCATTCCCCATCTTTCTTGAGCACCATGACCACAGGCGATGAATAAGGACTAATGCTAGGACAAATGACATCGGCTTCCAGGAGTTCCTTGATTATTTTTTCAATTTCATTTTTTTGGGTGAAAGGGTATCTATATGGGCACACATTTGGTGGTTGTGCCCCTGGGACCAAAGTAATGCTATGATCATGTTCCCCTCTCGAGGGTGGAAGCTCATGAGGTTTTTCAAAGACCTGCAGATGGTTGTTTAAGACCTGTTGCATCTCAGGATGAATATGAAGAGAAGTGGGCTCAAAGGCCTAGATGGCATTAAATTGGGCGATAACTCCATGGTGGCCATTTTTTAACAACTTTTCCATCCGATACAAGATGATGATAGAAGAAGCACCTGCCTGGAGTCCACGGAGGGTATGCGTGTGGTCATTCTGCTTAAATCTCATATATAACTCCTAGAATCCCATTGTGATTGGGTCGATTGTGCGGATCCATTCAGCCCCCAAGACAATGTCACACCCACCCATGTTGATGGCAAACATGTGGGTCTTTAGGTGGTAATCTCCCATCTGAAGTTTGACATTTTCACAGCGGCCGTCACATTTCATTGTCCCCCCATCAGCAATCTAGACCTGGAAATTAGAGACTGCTCTGACAAAACAATGCACTGCTTCTGTGACTCTTTGATGGATAAATTTATGCATGCTACCACTATCAATCAAGACTACTACAGGGTGATGTTTAACAAAACCTCTGATTTTGAGAGTTTGGGGAGAAGAAATGCCTGCCAAAGCATGGAGCGAGATAACTGGTTCTTTTGGTGTAGCTGGGAGCTCATTGTCCTGCTAGTTGTCCTCATCTTCCTCCTCTGGTCCCTCAAAGGGTGGGGCTTCCTCAATAGCATCAATTTGAAAGAATTTGGGTTCCTTGCATTTATGCCCCAGGGAGTATTTGTCATCACAGTAGTAACACAATCCTTGCTTTCTTCTTTCCGCCATTTCTGCTAGTGACACCTTTTGAACCTTAAGTGTTTGGGTAGTGCTCGAAGCCTAGGTGGGGCGTCCCTTGGCTATGAAATTTGGACGAGGCGACTGGGCCACTAACACGCGTTCCACTTCATGAGCCGTCGTGCAAGTTGCCAGCCATGTGGTTGGGTGGTGCATCCGGACATGGGCTTGTATGGCATCTTTGAGACCACTGATAAAACATTCCAAGTAGAATTCATCTGCCAGACCTCCTGTGCAGAATGCTAATGCTTCAAAGGCTGTAATATAGTCTTGTATTGTGCCTGTCTGTCTGAGCTTAGTAAGACGACCCAAAAAATTAGATTCATGTTCAAAGCGATCAGAAAGGGCTTTTGAGAATATCTGCCAAGTAATTGGCCTTGCATAGCATTTTTGATGCCACTGCCACCATTGCCATCTTTCTTGGTCCAAGTAAAGGCTTCCCACACTTAGCTTAGTCTCATCATCTCTGATGTGATTCAATGTGAAATATTGGTCCATTTGTGATAGCCATATGGCCAGATGAGAGCCATCAAATTTGTACATGTCCAGCTTGGGTGGTCGAGGGTGGGAATGTTGGTGGTTTCCATGGAAGTGAAGAGAATGGCTAGATTCATCCTCATGGTATTCATTAAAAGCATATGCCTCCACTTGTAACGCCGACTTGCCCTTTGTGACTATGTCATTTAATGATTGAATCTGCCTTGTTAACTCCTCCAATTTTTTTCAAGGGTGTCCATCTTCTCATTAGCCATAGCTTGAGCTCTGGTTTCTACCATGCACAAATCTGGTTCACTTGTCGTCACTGTGAAAAAATTTGGGACCACCCGAAAATTTGAAGTTGACAAGTGAATGGTACCACCTTGCTCAACCCGTCGTCCTGATTCTTATGGGCTAAGTCTCCTATAAGCGTCCCAGGAGGACCTCAAATTTTTTTATTTTTTTTTTCTCCGAAAGGAGTTTTACTACTCGGTTAGGAATACTGTAGTATCCAATTCTCAGAAAATTTAATCCTGACCAATGTCCTGTGAGAATCACCTTATTGTATAGGAGCCACAAGCCTCCCTGCACAAATAGTTAGTTCTGTCTGTGAAACCCTCAACTGCAGAGTGTGAGTAGGAATGTGGCAGCGACTGAACCCCCACTGCTAGATCTGAATGGCGGATCTAATTGTTGCGGCTAGGACAGAACCCAACCTGCTAGATCTGAATGGCGGATCTGATTGTTGCGGCTGCGACAGAACCCAACCTGCTAGATCTGATCTGGCAAAGAAGATGATGGGCGATCTTCAGAGAGACAAGGGAACTATGGTCTGAAGGAGTGTCAGGTGCTACAGATTGCAATATACATAAGGGTCCAATAGTAGTACTCGGCCCAATATTTCATGGCACTAACTAAGGAGGATCAACTGTACCCTTAGTCGTACTACCCGACTACCCTATCGTACGCACAAGTAATCTCCTCGAGTGCTATTCTTGGTGTACTGTAGCAGCAAGATGATTGACGATTTATCTACAGCGAGGTTTCAGGTGAGCCTAGGGGGCTTTCGATATACCCAAAGGGTACATGGAAGACAGTCTGTGCGTGGTTCTATCTAATGCGCTACTACTCGAAGGGGTACCCGCAAGGGTTACAAGGGAGTCCAACAAGTGTGACCACCTCTTCTATTTCCTGCGTGCATGCCTCCCCAAATCCGCAGGTTTATGCGTTCAACAACAGATCCCATGGTTTAAAGATGCTGGAACACGTCTCTAGCCAAAATAATTTATGCTAAAAAAGGAGATCCCATAGGCCCTGGAAAGTGCTCTGATACCACTTATTATTCTCTTGACCTGTGATAAGATGCCAGAATAGCAAATATACAAAGAAATACAATCCAGAACACATAACAGATGAGAAATAACAACATGTATTTTATTATTCAGAAAGGAAAACAATGTTCACTTGCCTCTTCGAGGGGGCAACCTCCAATAGAGCAGGGCTCGATTACAAAATAAGACATGATGCTCCTCAATGGGGAGTCTCTGTCCTTTATATAGGATTCATACATGCAATACCATGGGTCAGTACCATGGTTCTTATTAATACCATCTATCTAATACCATGGCCCATTTGCAACTAACAATGGTCCCTTCTTTAAATGCGGGTCAACCACTTACAATTGTTAATATGGGCTTTATTAACTCTTTAACTAACTATAACTATGACTCAACCCTATTACATAAATAAGGGGGTTAGGGTTGGACCCTAATAGCATTGGGCTACAATAAAGAGGGTTTTCAAGTATTTGCATGTTACTACTAGTTATGGATTGTGCTACCAATGAAGGATATGATTATACAAAGTCTTGGACATACATGCCTTCGTCGATGCAGTCTAGGTCAGATATCTAGATCACAAAATATTTATAAATGAGTATGTGTTTTCCCTATTTGGAGTACCAATCAACTAGATGAGCAAGAGATATTTTGTAGTGCCATGCTTTAGTCTCAACTACATAATTTGAATCCGTGGTGGCCACTTGTGCAAGCAAGGAAGCAATATGGTTACAAAGATTGTGTTAAGGCATTGTGTTGGTACAATAGGTTGTAAGGATACATTTTGACATTTAATGCAATATTCTTAGCGAATAACCCACCTTGTCATTCTAAGACAAAGTGTATTGATGTTCAATATACTTTTTGAGAGATAAGATCAAAGACAAGCATATGTTATTTGTGAAGGTGGACACCTTGAAGAATGTTGCAAATTAGTTAACAAAGTTTGTAAGCATTGAGAAGTTCTCTTGGTGTAGAAAAACCATAGGAATTGGCGCCTTGGATTGTTGATCATGAAGTCCTATGACCCCATGTATGAAAATAAAATAACAAGTGGGAGAATTTTGTGGATGTGTTATAATCTTTGGATGATTACCCTCATAAGTGATATGTATGGATTGGACATAATAATGAGAGGGGGTGGTGACGCAAGGGGGACAAAGCACTTGATAATAATAAAAAAATGGGAATTTTTTTGCATCCGTTTTTTGTGGTTTTCGGCACACGGTTTTGCTTTTCAAAATTTTGTCGTACATGGTGATTCAACCCATGGTTTTGTAATTTTGTTCAAGGAACTATGGTTGTATTTCAATCCAAGGTTAATGCACTAAGGTTTATGGGTGCCACGAAATATACATATTGTATTGTAACATTATAAAGATATTATATATTGAAAAATATTTATAGTTTTCTTTGTTTTGGGTTTCTAGGGTAAATTCATGTGTTAAATGTGTGTGTGCGTGATTACATCTTTTTTGTTTTTATTAATAATTTGTTTTCAATAATTAACTGTATAGGTTTAATACCAAGAATAATTATGGGAGTGCCATGTACAGTCATATGTGTACTTGTTTACTATGGTATACATAACAATCAAAAAACTTGTAACTTCATTTTTGAACATCATACATGAAAATGTTTTTTCTTTCAACATATTATATTTTCCTTGTCTTGCAAGTGCCATCCTCCTATGTACAATGTGAGTTTCCTTTTTAGTGTTCTATGTTGTGCCAAACTTCACAAAATGTAACCTCATATTACAAGCGCTATCCTCTTATCTATAATATGAGTTTCCCTTTTATTTCTCACTCTTTCATTCAACTTCACATAATGTAACCTTTTTGTTGAAGTAACAAATGACATCATTTTTTGTGGGTTCTTATTTTGTAATTTTCTTATCAATGACCACATCTCTTCTTTTGGAATCCCTAATTTTATTAATTTGAGATGAAATATTTATAATAATATCACTGAAGGCTTCATTATGGTGATACCTGTGTTTTTATCATGGACAGAGAGAGTGACATAAACCCAAAGGATGAGATTCTATGACCTAATAAAAGGGTCATTGAGAGTCAATCATAGAGACATCAAACCATTTTGGTAGGTCATGAACCCAACCTATTTAGAGGAAGCATTAAATACAACACTCTTTACAAAATAAGCACAAATACTCATGACTTCATTAGCTAAAAAATGCAATTAAAGCATGAAAAAACTATTCATGCAATAAATTATGATAGATTGAATTAGTTGCAATTGAAACAAATGGCTTATGCACTGACTTGGGACACACTTAACTAATCCAATGAAATTAATTTGGATTTTTTAGCTATCTAAAGAAGACATTGAAAACATATTAGGAAACAAAAGGGTACAATATTATGTGATAGAGCCAAATGTTGAAGCAAAGGTTTTTTAACACAAAAATGTGTGTTTCTATAATTACCTACATAAACAAAGAAACCCACAAAGCATACAAGCATTGGCAATAATAAGAGGGAAATAAGATATATAAAGCCCAAAACCATTGCTAAGCTATGGTAGTACTAATTAGGAATATGTTCAATGTGAAGTGTTTGTTTAGTTCTTAGCACTAAACCATTTTTATTTGCCTATGTGTGTGTGTCGGGTTTATCATTGGTGGTTGGGAGGGATGGTTATTTCCTCCACACCTAGATTCAATTACCAAAAGTGACATGTTGAGATCATAATGAGTATATTATTGTAATTGTAAAAGCGCCATAAAATGGACCACACAACACTCACTGTTGCATCCACTTGTTCAATGAGAACACGTTTCCTCCTTGATTGACCACATGGAATATTATTTTGGATATGTTGTTTACTACAATAAACATTAGGAAAATCTTCTTATTTCTTATCTTAACACATATCTTCCATGACCATGCACGTGGAATTTTGTTTTAGACATCAAAATTTGTGTTGACTACATGTATTTTCCACAAGGTAGAGAGATTTCATGTTAGAAACTAATTTTATGATTAATAAGAATCGACATGTTTTCTAAATTAGAAAAAACTTTGTAAAATACATTTATATCTATTTCATTTGAGTGAGATCTTTTTTAATTTGAATGAATTTTTTACAAATTTAGGTACTAAGTCATGAATGTTGTTAGTTTATATTGAGTGAAAAAAATAAATATGTTATTCAAGACATCTTTTACGTACTCTCTTTTGGATTTTTTTAATTACACAAATCAATTTTGAAATTGTTAAAGTGAGATGATCTTCCAATATGTTTTTATTTATAAATATCTCAATTTGCAAGAAAAACAATATCTATCACTTGAATCTTTTAAATATACAATGAATCTTTCCCACAACCATTAGCTTGCAAAAATATACTATCTAAGTGCAAAGTATGTTTTCAATATATAGACTTAATTGTACTTAATCTATTTAACACGAAAACCTTTTATGTTGAAAGAAACCAAATTCACAATTAATTATTAAATGGTTAAAAGAACAAACAAACAAACAACTCTGATGATCTAGAAAGGAAGTTGGAATGAATGATCTAGACCACACTCGTGGTCATCCTATGGCCATTGATGGCCTAGCCCAAACCAAAAAAACCATTTGGTATAAATATAAATTGCTTTCTCACTTGCATGCATCTCAACATAAACATGGCCAACACAACAACAAAAAAATGGGTATATGCATAATGTGGTGTCCACCCATAACAATTGTGATCATGATGATTGGTGATGAATTGGGAGGTGGAGTAGTGGTTTATTTCTTCGTCATTTTTTATTTGTTTTTTGATAACGTAAACATTGATGTTATTGGTATACTTTTTTCACATCACTTGGTTTCACAAGGATCAGTTGTGCAAACTAAATAGTTCTCATAGTCTATGTAAGGACCCTTTTGGGGTCCTTTGATTTCATAGGGCTTCCATATTTAAATTTGATAACATATCAAATAAATAACAACAACATATAAAAATATTACAAATTTAAACCACAACAAGAAGAATACTTGGTTATGGTGGCACGATTGCAATGCTCCTGTTTGGACCACCTGACTGAATATGCCACTCTGCCAGCTAGGAAAGTCTATCTAACTTCCTACCCTAAGAAATCTCCATAGGTTTCTATCTCTTTGAGCCCAAGTCCAAATAACAAGCATAGTGTGTATGAGATCCTTGTGCCAATACCCCTCCAGTGTCCCACAACAAAATCAATCCCTCTTTTTGTGTCCAACAATCCAAAAATAAATCTCCCCTCTCCTCCCCTGGTTCTCCCAAAAGCTTCTTCATGAGAACCCCCCACCTTCCTCCCATTTCCAAATTTATCTCCCTCCCTGTTGTCAATTCATCAACCCCCATAATGCCCTTTCCACCCCCCACCTGTCCCTTTGTCCAAAAATTAAATTTGAGGGAGACAATCCTATCATGGGTTAGGGTGACAAAAATAAAACAATGATAGTAATAAAATACTAATATTATTTTAATGTTAGTGAACCCTATGGATTTATAAGAATCCTATTAATTTAACAATTAAATAATCATGCTAAAATATAATTTATTAATTATAAGTCAAGATTAAGGGTTCATTACTCACTAATCAAGAGTAACTATTAATCAAGCTTAAACACTAATTAATCATCTAACATAATATGATATAAAATACTAGTGTATTTGTGTGAGGTGTGGGTGTGTAGCTAACATATGCATACCTTGTACGTATACTAATAATACTTATAAGTGTTAGTCGTAAAGGTCGATCATTTGGCATGTAGGTTAATAACCTAATATGGGATAATAAGATCATGACATGGACATTACAATCCATGCGGTTTAAAGGGCTCTCATAAGCCCCACTTATCCAATAGATATTGTCTCTATATTAACATGAATTTTATCGAAAATCATAGTTTCACCCCATTTTTGGGAACATTGTCCTAGGATTTTGGCTCATTTTAAGATGATCTAAATCATCAGATTTATAGAAAAAAGGGTGGTGGGGATGTAACTTTGCCTCTGTTTTTTTAATTCCTTCATTGGAAATGGGGAAATTTGAGTATCCCTTATCAAATCCCTCAACCTCAAACTACACACTCATTATAGGCCTTATCCAAAGCAAGCCACCATTCACTACTTTTCCAATAGACCTTGCTCTAAAACACAAGCCAAAAAAACAATTTACTGCCTCAACTAAATTGTAAACCTCCTATAAGCTTCCTTGTGCTTCTATGTGTCCTACTCTCCTCCCTTGCATTTAGCTACAACCTTTTTGCAATGCCAAAAACTTAAGATGACATCTCCATCTCTACTACTCAAAAGTCATTACATTATAAGTTTGAAAACTTAAAAGAATGGCCACGCAATTTTGCTTCCATGCAAATTATTTGCAATTATAAGTAATAAATACCTCAAAAACATCATAATGATGCATTTTTGTACCATTCCAATCTCCAACTGAGTTTAAAATAGAACATTTCAACTTCACCTTCGAATGATGCATTTTTTGCACCTTCATGTTATTTCTAGTTTTTGGACTTACATACCTAGCCATTCACTAGACTTCCATTGTTCTTGTGCTTCACATATGAATACATACAAGGTATTTACATCATTTAAACATGTGGGCACTTAAATTAAGATCACATGGCTTGACTCACGTCATTATTAAAATTGGGATACTACATATGATCTAGCTAAAATGGTAGTGTTTTAAATTAGATAACATTGTATCTTATTTATGAAGATATCCACTTACTTTTCTTTTCAATGATGACTTCATTTTTGTGATATAACACGTGGGGTGTTATGCACTAGGTGTTGGGAGTGGTTTTTTACCTATTTTTTGCACATTCTTTCCCCAGTTTTGACCTTTCTGTCCTCCAGGCCTATGACTTTACATGATCCATTTCCCTGTTTTCTCACCTTTTTAACCTATTCTACTGTCATGTTACTTTGTTGTATTTTACCGAATAATACGAGGCTTTATTCCTTTTTGTGGCTAATTGGGAGAGTATTGAAGAATTATCTTGGGAAGCTCTTCTTCTTTTCAAGTGACGGCTTGCGAGAACAAGGCTATGGAGCAGACAGGCAACGCGAATTAACTGCAAGGAAGAGTAGAATGGTTCATTGTTACACCCTAGATTCTATTACAGGTTGTTGTTACACATTGGATGCTTACAGATTGTTGTTACACATTGGATGTTGTTACACTACGTGCTGATACAAGAGTCTATTGTCACGCCAAAAGTGTTGTCGCCAGTGATGCAGTGACATCCCAAACCGCCATTCACTCGATGTTGTTGCGCTAAAGCTGACAAATGTGGGTACTATTCCACATAACAACAGTCGGCAGTAGGGATTATTTATTTTGGAAGCAACAAGACCCAAGTGGTTGCAATCATAACTAATGTATATTTATTTAGACATAGGTTGCAACTACTTTTATTTTTTATCAGCATGAGAATCATAAGATTCTCATGACTGATCTGTTTCTAATTTCGGGTTGTAAAACCTACAAAGGAACTTGATTTTTCATGTACAAGAGATGACATATAGAAAAGTATTGTTTTTTCTTTTTTTTTTTTCTTTTTTTTTTTTTCTTTTTTTCTTTTTTTTTTTCTTTTTTACAAAGAGGCAATGGCCTTAAGAAGTCTAGCCCAGAGATGCGGCATGCTCACATTACATAGCAGCAATACTGTGAAGGCAGGGGGGAACTGAAAGGGGCCTAGCTTCAACTCGCAGAGGAGCACTGGGAAAGAATGAGGATGAGCGACAACTGAATTTGCAGAATGGGCTTTGTGAAACATGAAATCCCGAAGATAAATCAACACAGCATTCCAAAGCACAACGTTTCCCTGTGCTGGTCGAAGAGCGAGGCTCTGCGGCAGCAAGGGAACAACACAAGTGCAGGGGAGGAGCATGAATGAATTCTTGGAGAGGCGCCATGACAAATGAACTTGCAGGCTGGTGTGGAGGGACGAGCTGCATTAACACAGCATTGAAGATGTTAGCAGAAGACTTAAAGGCTGGTGTCTAGTCAATTTAATGTCTTAAATTTCTCTACATAAATTCTCAATCCGGGTATCGTAAACTGATGAAGTGTGGTGCACCATATGTGCTTAGTTAACCTTTTTCTTACTTCGTTGTTTTATAGATTTTATTTTGTTTTGGGGTTTTGTTTTTGTTGGTTTCCTAAAGTGTCTAATGCAAATGGAAATCCTATTCTAAGGTCTTAAGAATACTTTTAAAGGACAAGTATGGATAGAGATTTCAAGACAAGGCCTAAGGCCTAAGTCCCTAATGGTAACTTCCAAAACTTTAGCACTTCAAAAGATCTCAAAACATGTTATTGGTGGAATTAGTACTTGAACAAAAGTGTAAATATGCAGCTACTTCAATCAAAATGGAATGCAACAACAAATCAATGAGCTAGTGACTATGAAACCCAGTATCCTTGCTGCTGTATGAAAAAGAAAGTAAAAATTGAACTTAAAGCAACTCAAAGACTGAAAGCAAAGCAACTAATTCATCACACTACTTCAACTCTTCTGATCCTTTACCCTTCAGCTCAATCTACCTTATGGGAAGCAATCATGAACAAGTTAAGCAATATGATATCTAAATTGTAAGAAATTAAATTGCATAAAAAAAATTAATCACACTACTTCAACTCTTCTGATCCTTTACCCTTCAGCTCAATCTACCTTATGGGAAGCAATTATGAACAAGTTAAGCAATATGATATCTAAATTGCAGGAAAGTAAATGAGCAAAACAAAACTGATGGAAATAACAATGCTGGAATTAGAACTCAAAAAAAAAAAATCAGCAAAAGGACAAAATGATTCCATCATGTCATTAGTCATTAAAAAGCTATGTGCATTACTAACCTACAATCAACCGATTGAACACACTTGCATGAATTAAAATTGCATGAATGAAAAATATAATCTATCAAACTTGAAAGCAATTAAATGACATAATGAAATCAAAGCAAAATTTACAAAATGAAATCTACTCTACCTTACATTCTAATATGCTCCATGACATCTACTTCACATCTCCTTCCATGTTGAGAACATCAAAGCTTTATTCAAATTCTTCAAAATTACAAAGTACAACAAACCTCTCCAAAGCTTTCAAAAACCATCAAGGAAGAACTACAAACTCCAAGCTAAAGAACTCACAAGCTAAAAGACTAATAAGCTAAGCTTCCAAATGAAGGAGAGAGATCTCCTATTTATACAAAAAGATGAGAAGCCATCTCATTAATGAGAATCCATGAATCTCTCCCTCTACCTCTAGAGTCCTAATCAAAATAGGAACTGATAAGACACATGTCTTCTTAGAGTTACAATATAATTAGGAGATGTGACACATATCCTCATGATCCCATGATTCTTTCCAACCAAATTCAAATTTGGCCTTAGAGTGCCACATAAGGGTCTTCTAGAAGTCTCCTTTCAACCTACACATGTCAACAACCTCAACCCATTTGTTAGGTATAAGCATATGCACATTATTTTCTAATTTTTAACCACAAATTCACTTAAAAGGCTTATAATTAATAAAGATTGGAAAAACATAAATGTGGCCCAATGATAATGAAAGTGGGATGAATGTGGTGACATAGTAGTGAAATGGAGGTGATATAATGGACATAATAGTGAAAGTGTAATGGAAATGAATGACATTTTCAAGACTCAACATACCCCCCAACTGAAGCTATTGCATGTCCTCATGCAATATATATTACATTAACTCTTTTGATCCTTGAGCTTTGGCTTAACTTTGCATGATATCATTTGATAACTTCATATTTCTACAAACTGTTTCACTTGAATTGCAACATGGTTGGTTCTTGTGTTACAACCATTTTTTTTTTGTTTTCTTCTATTTTGATCTTTGAACTTTGCATAATGATATTTTGATTATTGTTTCAAAGTATATCTTTATTGGATTGCATGATGGTTGGTTCTTGTGTGACAACCATGATTTTGTTTGTATCCAATTTATCCTTTAAACACTTTTTCAAAAACCATTGTATGCTCATAATAGCAATGTAATAATTAATATATGTTGGAAGTATGTGAGCTCCTGAATATGATATGGACATGGAAATATATGAATGTGAATGTATTCCCCCCCCCCCCAACTGATGGTATTGGCAATTTTATGAAATGAGGAAGAGAAATGTTTTTCCAACGATTATCATTCTAGCTTTTTATGGAATTCTATGGTCAAAAGTTAGAAAATGCCATACCTTCACTTAGCCTTTGGAATGGATGAGTTGTATGTGTAGTGGCTGAAAATTTCTGATCATATTCTTCTTCAAGTGGCTGAACAAGAGGAGTCATGGATAGAGAGATAAGATGACTTTTTATTGCTTCTACTAAAACTTGTTGAATCTGCTCCAAAATGCTGAAAATAATAGTCTTCATGTCTTCAAAACTCACTGGCACAATTCCTACTATGTGAAAAGATGTTCTGATGTCGAACATAGTAGGAAATTGTTGGCTTAGTGGCCATTAATGGATGCCACTAGTCAACACGAGAACTCTCACCATTGATGACAATGAAAGTCAAGATGCCCAAACACATCTTGCTAGGTACGAATGAATTTGCTGAAGTCGAGTCACCTAGAAGATCTGACGAACAAGGGACATTAATGTATTCCCATTGTTTATCAACATGAGAACTTGCCATTAAGGCATGCAAGCCTCAAGGTGTTTTTACAAAGAACTTAGACTCAAAGGACTATGGACTCAATAATTTGCATTGAAGCAGGGCTTATTTGCGGAATGAAAATGACAGGAAATAGAAGATGAAAATGGAAAATGGCAATGGAGAACAGAAATGGCAATGGGCAATAAGCATGTGAATGAGCCTCCTGCTTTTATTTGTGAGTTATGAATGGACAAAAAGAGATGGAAAGTGTATGTGAATGTAAATGGAAAATATGGAGTGAAATGAGGTGAATGGTTTATTATGAAGTATGGATGTGATGGAGACAATAGTATCTGAAAGTTTTTTTCAAGTGTTTGGATCTGATTTTGCATTAGCATATTTCCTCTTTGTTGCTGATCATCCTCTTATGAAACAAATTGGTCTCTTAGAGAGACACCATTCTCTTGTAGTCATTTGTCCTTCCTCCTAGAACCTGCAAAAAAAACTAATACTTCTTCTGCAATGGAATGTAAGATTATCAAAGGAGAGAGGTGATCAATCTCTCTAGTTATGATATTTACACACAAAACTAGGAATTCGTATTAATGAAACAAGTTCTCAAAGGAAAAATCAAAAGAATTTATACCTGCTTTAGAATTGGTGCCCAAGTTGAATGTTGCTTCTTTTCAGCAATTTATTTCATTATTTTCCATTTCAAGCTCTAATGATATATTTCTCATTGTGTAGATCTTGTTGAGATCTTTCCAACAATACTTAAATCATCAAAATATGATTTTGTATGAGAAAGATAGGCTGATTTGAACAATGAGGTTTTTCTGGCTGCGGAATTAGACTTTAGCTGCGGAATGTGCACGGTTTTGTAGCTAAAAATCTTGGATACAAAGTTAGCCATTCATTTTTCATCATCAATCCAAAATTAATCAATACCTTCAGAAAAGTGAGCAAATAACTTGTTCATTTCATTGATTCAAAATTATTATTTTTTCTTGACATGCAGCGACTCAGTGTGGCGACTGAATGTGGCGACTTAGTGATAACACTCAACTTGACTTCCCTTTGACCGGGGTCTTTTTCATCAAATTTGACCAAATGAATAGGACATCATCCATGTACTGACATTCCCCTAGCTACCCATGTGGCTTGTTTTGGTTGATGACACCTGCAACCTAGAGTTTAACAAAATAGCTGCGGAAAGTTAAGCCAGCTGCGGAAAGTTGAACCAGCTGCGGAAAGTTAAGCTAGCTGCGGAAAGTTGAATCAGCTGCGGAAAGTGGCTGGATTCCGCAGCTAATGAAAACAGAGTGTAGAAAATACTGTGAAATGGAGTGGTTGTGTGCGTGGAAAAGGAGAAAAAAAAATATGGAGGATGTAACTCAATTTAACTCAAGTTTCTGCCCTCAACAGTCCTCCCATCCTTCCTTCTGTTCTTTAAAACTCATTTGAATTAGCAAAAATGGTCAGGGTTTATGAAGGAAACCAACAACTGTAAGTGGATATCAGAGAATAGTGCAGAATAGAGAACAAAATGGGGTGAAGGTTTATGTGAGCATGGTGGAAATTAAGCCATGAGGTCAATAGAACAGTAGGGGAAGAAAGTGCATCCGACAAATTTTAAAATTGGGTGGCTGTAGAATGGACGCAAGCACGTTTATAAAACAACTGTTGATTTTGTCCTTAGTTATTAGAAAACTGGCAGTAATCCTAGACAAGATTCCGAATACCATAATCATTAATTAAAAATAGAGTGATGCTGTGAAGAGTCGTACCCAACCAGATCACGTAATGGAGAGCCGTCTTGGATTGGAACTGTTGTTTAACGGGTGTTAATGAATTGCAAACGGGTGGCATAAGGGCAGAAGATGTGGTGGCAAAGGGTGGAAGACGTGGTAAAGGTAGAGTAGGTGCCAGCACAGAACCAAATTGGAATTCCCCTTTCTCAGGCACGCCGAATTCAATCATAATCTGTTCAAAAATCCGTTTTTTACACGCGGCAGGCAAAAATGGGCTCCAAAGAACCGCAAATTTCTCCTAGACCGCCACAAATTTCTTCAAACGGTTTTTGGGTTATCTAATTAACCCAGCTGGCAAAAAAACCCATGTTTTATTTTCTTGAAATTCGCCTCCGTTTGGGCAAATCGAGCGTTTGAAATTAGACGTTTTTCTGTTGTTTACGTTTTTCTGAGTTTTTTTTTTTTTTGTCAGGTGTATTACACAGGTACGATAACAGGGCTGAAGCACTGGGGAAATGTATTTTGGAATGCACATAATCCTAATCAATCTGGAGTAGCTGGAACCTTCAACGATTCATGAAAACCTTCACTTAGTTTTTAGTACAAGTGATTCCAAACTGACCCCAAAACCTGTTCAATAACAGCGTTGTCTGTCAGAGGAATCCTCTACGTGTTTATCTTTCTATTCATGTAAATCAGCGCTCTAATATTCTTCAAATTGGGATAGTCATAAGTCACATATGTTTCACTCCTTTTGCAACATATTCACAGTTGTTTTGTTCACTTTCAGGAAGACGCCATTGAAGATTTGCCTCTAACGCAGTAGCTGTAAGATCTTCCATGTCTCTGGATGTATATCAATAATACCATGGAAATGAAAAGCAGCTTGGCTTTTAGAGTCTTCTTTCGTTCACAATTTTGTTGCAAAAGTCCTGCACCATAAATACCTACAAACTAACTGGTATGCAAGGAAGGCCACTAATTTTCTCACAAATGTTTGGAAGGCATCTCCATCAGGGAAAATTTTAAGAACCCCCCCTAAATTTATAAATATAATAAATGGGCGAATCTCCATGGTATATAGGAAAAATGGAAGGCGATTTTATGAATAATATAATATGTATATATAATTTTTTGGCGAATCTCTCACCAAGCATGGCGAATATTTTACTCAATTATAAAATCTTGTAAGATCTTGGCGAGTCTTTCACTAAATAATAAAACTTTGTAAAGTCCTAGTGAATCTTAGCATAGGCTACATGCTGGTTTAATTCCCCCATTTAAATAGGCTACATTCCAGGTGAATACCATGGGTCAATACCATGTGCCATTTTTATTTTTGTTAATTCTAATATTAGGATTAATAATGTTTTTTTGCATGGTATTAATAACAATCTAGTCCATGGTATTTGTCCCATAGTATTTTGGCCATAGGTTTCACCTAAATATAACCCATTTTTTGAGTGTTCATAAATATAAGGTTACTTATGGAGTAAATGTAAAAAAATGTTTAATTTGTTTATCATACCTCTAGTTTATTTATATTTTTATTAATTTACCATACCTTTTTTACAAATATGGTATTTGGCCCATAGGATTCACTTAAATAAAACCTCTTTTTTGAGCCTTCATAAATAGAACAAGGGTTATGGACTAAATATAAAAAGAGGTTTTATTTATTTACGATACGTCTAGTTTATTTATATTTTTATTTATTTACCATACTTTTGGAGTAAGTATAAAAAGACGTTTTATTTATTTACCATACCTCCACTTTACTTATATTTTTATTTGTTTACACCCTTACATGTATATAAGGTGACTTATGGAGTAAATATAAAAAATGTTTTATTTATTTACCATACCTCTCATTTATTTATATTTTTATTAATTTACCATACCTCTTTTATAAATATGGTATTTGGCCCATAGGATTCACTTAAATAAAACCTATTCTTGAAAATGGGCGAATGGATTCACTTAAATAAAACCTATTCTTGAAAATGGGCGAATGGAAGGTTGTAAGTCCTAATTTCAAGCGCTAAATTTACCTTTTTCACCCTCTCCCTTAGAATAAGGTGGGCTATTTGAGATGATTTGTAAAAATGTACTATGATACAAAATATTCGCCCACTAAAAATTTAAAACCCCTTAATTTCGCCAAAGGGCGAATATTCGCCCCTAAAATCATCCTTGATCTCCATATAGGTATGGTCTCAGTAGGGATGCTCCAGCTGGACTAAGGGATGGAAGGAATGATTGAGATAAGAAATAGTAGCTGTAACAATGCTAATGATACTCCAGCAATGGATGGAATATAGATGAGTATTTAAGATTTCCACTAACATTGACCTACTACCGTTGATTACAAATGTGAGACAGGCAACTAGAGAAGGATTTTGCAGATTTTTTTTTTTTTTTTTTTTAGGCCACAGTGAAATCTAGGATTGAGGATAACCATAGATTGTTTTTCTTCTCTCTTTTTCTCTGAAATTGTAAATTTTTATAAAAATGATTAATGATTTTCAATTTCATGCAACAAAGACTTCAAGAAAAACATGCTAAAAATAGGACTTTGATTGAGGTCTTAGGCTGGGTTTTTTATCGATCTGAGCTGGGTGAATAGGATAGGATCCATGTCGGGACAATTCCAGAGATGCCCATGTGGTCGGTTTTTTCATTGGATGCCTGTAACCTGCTAAACCTTGAAACAGCTACAGAATTCTCAATTGGCTGCGGAATCATGGCACTTTCCACAGCTAAGTTGCAAAACCTTATTAAAACAGGATACAGTGTTTTGGGGACCACTACAAACCATAACCAGTCAATTTTGGACAATTTGAACTATCAAAGCAGTTGAGTTCCATTTTTTTTTTTTTTTTTTTGAATCAAATGAAATGATGAAGTTTATTTTGTCTCGTTTTTTTTTTCTTTTTTTTTTTACATAACAATCTTTTTTCTGATCCTCCAGATCACACAAAGTGCCGGAGGAGAGCATACTTAAGAATTATTAATTATTATTTTTTTACTTAACAATCCTTTTTCTGATCCTCCAGATCACACGAAGTGCAGGAGGAGAGGATACTCAAGAATTATTAAAAAAAAAAAAAAAATCAGATGTAAGAAATAAGGTCTCCTAATTACACTTCCCCAGCAACGGCGCCAAAATGTCTAGTCAATTTAATGTCTTAAATTGCTCTACATAAATTATCAATCCAGGTATCGTAAACTGATGAAGTGTGGTGCACCATATGTGCTTAGTTAACATTTTTCTTACTTCGTTGTTTTATAGATTTTATTTTGTTTTGGGGTTTTGTTTTTGTTGGTTTCCTAAAGTGTCTAATGCAAATGGAAATCCTATTCTAAGGTCTTAAGAATACTTTTAAAGGACAAGTATGGATAGAGATTTCAAGACAAGGCCTAAGGCCTATGTCCCTAATGGTAACTTCCAAAACTTTAGCACTTCAAAAGATCTCAAAACATGTTATTGGTGGAATTAGTACTTGAACAAAAGTGTAAATATGCAGCTACTTCAATCAAAATGGAATGCAACAACAAATCAATGAGCTAGTGACTATGAAACCCAGTATCCTTGCTGCTGTATGAAAAAGAAAGTAAAAACTGAACTTAAAGCAACTCAAAGACTGAAAGCAAAGCAACTAATTCATCACACTACTTCAACTCTTCTGATCCTTTACCCTTCAGCTCAATCTACCTTATGGGAAGCAATCATGAACAAGTTAAGCAATATGATATCTAAATTGCAAGAAATTAAATTGCATAAAGGAAATTATTCACACTACTTCAACTCTTCTGATCCTTTACCCTTCAGCTCAATCTACCTTATGGAAAGCAATCATGAACAAGTTAAGCAATATGATATCTAAATTGCAGGAAAGTAAATGAGCAAAACAAAACTGATTGAAATAACAATGCTGGAATTAGAACTCAAAAAAAAAAAATCAGCAGAAGGACAAGATGATTCTGTCATGTCATTAGTCATTAAAAAGCTATGTGCATTACTAACCTACAATCAACCGGTTGAACACACTTGCATGAATTAAAATTGCATGAATGAAAAATATAATCTATCAAACTTGAAAGCAATTAAATGACATAATGAAATCAAAGCAAAATTTACAAAATGAAATCTACTCTACCTTACATTCTAATATGCTCCATGACATCTACTTCACATCTCCTTCCATGTTGAGAACATCAAAGCTTTATTCAAATTCTTCAAAATTACAAAGTACAACAAACCTCTCCAAAGCTTTCAAAAGCCATCAAGGAAGAACTACAAACTCCAAGCTAAAGAACTCACAAGCTAAAAGACTAATAAGCTAAGCTTCCAAATGAAGGAGAGAGATCTCCTATTTATACAAAAAGATGAGAAGCCATCTCATTAATGAGAATCCATGAATCTCTCCCTCTACCTCTAGAGTCGTAATCAAAATAGGAACTGATAAGACACATGTCTTCTTAGAGTTACAATACAATTAGGAGATGTGACACATATCCTCATGATCCCATGATTCTTTCCAACCAAATTCGAATTTGGCCTTAGAGTGCCACATAAGGGTCTTCTAGAAGTCTCCTGTCAACCTACACATGTCAACAACCTCAACCCATTTGTTAGGTATAATCATATGCACATTATTTTCTAATTTTTAACCACAAATTCACTTAAAAGGCTTAGAATTAATAAAGATTGGAAAAACATAAATGTGGCCCAACGATAATGAAAGTGGGATGAATGTGGTGACATAGTAGTGAAATGGAGGTGATATAATGGACATAATAGTGAAAGTGTAATGGAAATGAATGACATTTTCAAGACTCAACAGTTGGCATCAAGCGAGGCCGGATGGCGGTGGTAATAAGCCACGCTCCAACCCACCAAGCCGCCCACGTACTGAACGCAATGTTACACACCCACATCTGGGAGAGACAGATCTTGTTGCACTAGAAGAGTGCAGTCTTGTTTGTGCATCATTAGAACTGCTCAGTGGACCAGAGAAGAATGGGAGCTGCTGATCGACACCTTGATTAGCTAGTCTGTCTGCTACCTTGTTAGTTGTACGCCGAATGTGCCCTAAGGTAATGCTGCAGGATGCCCTGAGCCATTCTTCAATTTGTTACAATCTGCTTAGAAGCTGCCAGCTCGAAGCGATCTTTGCTGCTGAGGTGCTTGAGTGAATCTGAATAGCTGCCTCTATTAAGATTTGAGAATCCCCTTCTACCTCTAGAGGGAAAAAGTCTATTTCTGCTATACAAATGCCCTTCCATAAGCCTTCAAGTTCGGCAACATTGTTGGTGTCTCTTCCAAGTGAACCATGAAATATGTGCAAAGCAGAGCCTACAACATCTCTGAAAATACCACCGTAACCAGCCAGCCCAGGAATGCCCTTGCAGCTCCGTCAAAGTTTAGTTTGTAAGAGTGGGTGGCAGGAGGAGATTAGAATTGGGGAGAATCAGTATGGATGGAGGAGTTGGGCTTGAATTGAGCTAAAAATGTGAGGTCCAGGTTCCAATTTTTCAGAATGAGGCATTCCTGGGGTGAAGCTGGCAAATCCGAGTCTTACCAGTGTCTTAGAGCTAGAGTTTCTTGAAGGTTTTGTTTGAGAAGTAGCCACAGGGTGTCAAGGGGCGTACTGTGATTTTTAAAGATCCTGTTATTTCTCTCCTTCCAGATGATCCAATAGACAAAGCCCGGTAAGAGGTTCCAGAGGGAATTGAGTAGTAGACTTTGGAAAGGATGCCGAGGCCAGTTCTTGATGGTGTTTAAAATATCTCCCACACGTCTGCCCGTTCTTCTGTTGCACTGTGCAGTTCTCTCCCAAAGTTGTGCTGCTAATGGGCAGGTGTCCAAGAGATGCAAGATGGTCTCTGTGTGAAGATTGCAATTGGGACATCTGGAAGGCCCAGTAAATCCTCGCTTTTGTAGATTGTCCCAAGTGAGGATCCGTTGTTTTCTTAGTAGCCAAAGGAAAGTAGAGACCTTAGGCCAGATGCTTGGTTGCCAAACCTGATCCCATAGCTGATCCTTTATTATCTGTGTGGGTTGATAGAGAAGTTGGTATGCTTCCTTGGTAGTGAACATACCTTTGGGTGTATATCCCCATCACACTTTATCCTTCTGATCGGAGAGTTTAATTTTCCTGAGTTTGAGCTCTTGATCGATCTCTTCATAAGTTTCCTCCTGCCAGTTAGCCTGCCAGGTGCCAGCTGATCTCCAAAGTTGAAAACCTTGAGGGGATTGTTGCTGCCAAAATTGATGGACATGGATTTGATCATTGTGCTACATAGTAGCTTGCCACTTGGGTTTGTGGAAGAGAGAGACGAGTTTGGGAAGTTGTTGCCAAGATTCCTCCCAAAATCTTGTTGTGGTACCTGAATGGATTTCCCAGAAGCTGTGCGCTTGAATAAAGGCACTATGTTGCTTGGCCGCATTCCAAATCAATGAGCCAAGGGTGGTCGTGTTGATGCGGATGAGATCCTCCAGTGGACTGCCTGGAGCATATTTGGCCTGCCAGAGACGTGCCCAAGGAGTGTGCGGTTTGGAGATCCAGTTCCACCAGATGCGGGCGCCCATGGTGTTATTATTGTGGAGGGGATCCCTTAGACCAAGCCCACCAGCTGACTTCGAAAGACAAACCTCAATCCATTTGACAAGAGCCCATTTTCTGTTGAGGCTTGAGGAACCCCAAAGAAAGTTTCTTTGAAGATTGCAAATTTTTTAAGAACCCATTTAGGGGCTACCAATATAGAAAATAAGTACAGAGGCATGGCTTGGAGAACGGATTTGATTAGGATAAGCCTGCTAGCAATGTTGAGCGAGCGATAGGTCCAAGAAGAGAGCCTGGTTTCTAAATTGTCAAGGAGGGATCTCCAGGAAGCATGTTTGATGGCTGAGTCAAACAGGGGAGCTCCAAGATATTTCGAAGGAAGCACAGCTATCGAGAAGCCCAAAATCCTGGCTATATTTCTCTGAGTGAGAATGGGAGTGTAGAAGAAGAAGAGTTGGGATTTGCAAGCATTGATGGTGGTGCCAGAAGCTTCTGAGAAGAGATTGAGCAGGGACTTGAAAGCAAAGGCCTCTTGAACTAACGGATGGTCGAAAAGCATATTGTCATCGAAAAACTATTGGTGAGAGATGGGGGGTTGACCATGAAGAGAAATTCCTTTTAAGGAGTGTGAAGAGATAGCAGAATGAAGAATACAACTAAGGCCTTCATCCATGAGAACAAAAAGTAACGGGGAGAGAGGGTCGCCTTGACAAATACCCTGGGAGGGACGAAAGGGCGAGGAAGGAGAACCATTAAGAAGGATGGAGAAACAGGGGGATGACATAAGATTCATAAGCCAACGTGTCCAAGTAGCACAGAAGCCAAATTCTAACAACATTTGATTAATATAGGTCCAGCTGAGTTTATCGAAAGCTTTAGAAAGATCTAACTTGAGAATCATACCTAGCTTTTTTAGAATCTTGAGTGAATGGATCACTTCATGTGAGAGAATGATACCGTCCAGAATCTGGCGCCCTTCTACATAGCCTGTCTGCTCTGGCGAAATGAGGAGAGGGAGAAGAGGTTTGAGCCTGTTTTCCAGGACTTTAGATATGAGTTTGTAGATTACATTGCAGAGTGCGATGGGCCTATATTTATTAGGTGTATTGGATTCTTCCACTTTAGGTACTAGCGCTATGAAGGTCATGTTAAGGGAAGGAAGGATCCAATGCATCAATCACGATTCTTCCACGAGCTCCCAGACCTTTGTTTTGATATGCTCCCATAAAGCATGAAAGAAATTAGCTGTGAAGCCATCGGGGCCAGGCGCTTTGCCATCCTTAAGTTGGGCCATAGCGTCCTCCAATTCCTGCATAGAGATAGGCTGGAGAAGCATATTGTTGTGGTCCGTCGTAATGATTTATGGAATATACTGCATAATAGATCAAATGGCTTGATTTCTGCAGCCCGGAGGTTCCCGAAGAATGTCCTGAAAGTACTCTTTGAACTGCTGTTCCACTTCTTCATGCACCTCCAGACGCTCCCCTTGCCGATTATTAATGAAGGCGATGTTATTGTGCATTCTCCTTTGAATAGTAGACCTATGAAAAAATTTGGTATTTTTCTCCCCATCCTTAAGCCATCTGACCCTGGATTTTTGACGCCACAGGGTCTCTTCTTGTTGCCTTCGTGCTTCAATATTGGTCAAGAGGGCCTTCTCCTGTTGCGCATAGTCTTCCGTTCTTCCCTCAGAGATAATACATTGTTGCAATGTATTCATTTGCTGCTCCAGCGCTTTCTGATGGTCAAAAATGTTACCAAACTGAGTGCGATTCCATGATTTGAGAGCTTGTTTGAGGTGTTTTAACTTTTGTTGAAACTGGAACATCTTGGCTCCTTCAGGGGGAGTGAAGGATTTCCATGCATCGTTAACTACTTCTTTGAAGTTAGGATGTGAAAACCAAAATGATTCGAAGCGAAAAGGTCTATTACACCTAGAGCCCGGACGCGACCATTGTAGCATTATGGGCCAGTGATCAGAGCCCACTTGAGGCATGATAGAGGCATGAAAGTCCCCACCCAGGTGAATGGCATTATCTGACATAAGGAATCGATCCAGCCTGGAGGCTATATGTTGTGGTCCCCTTCTTTTATTGGTCCATGTATACATACCATTAGAAGTCTGTAGGTCCATTAACTGATTTATGTGGATGAAGTCTTTGAAGCTAATGTTGTCTCCTTCCAACCTCGACCTTCCTCCTAATTTTTCCTCCAAAGTTGTGATGATGTTGAAGTCACCACCGCAAATCCAAAGGGGAAAGCTCCTGATAGATTTGAGAGCTATGAGAGTGTCCAGAAAATCCAACTTCTTTTGTAAATCTTGTGGGAAATACACATTAGAGAGATGACCATGGATATTGGTCCCGATTAGGTGGAAAGTTGTCTGAATAAAGTAGTGTGAGGCGTGAAAATCATGAAGGGAGAGAACTTGAGGGTTCCTAATGATTGCTAGCCCTCCTGAAGTCCCTGAAGCATCCACTGAGACTGAATGGCATCCAGACCAAGCTTTATTTAGGATCTTTTCCAGTGCAGTGCTATTGCATTTTGTTTCTTGTAGATAGACTAATGAAGGCTTATCTTGCTGGCTCATGTTTTTTAACATTCTATGTTTTGCAGGGCTATTAAGCCCTCTCACGTTCCAAGAGATGAGCTTCATGAGGAACAGTGGGGAAGACATTTGAAAAACTTGGTCATCTTGGAGAATCTACCAGATTCCACCAACATTTCTCCAATAATAATGGTCCTCTGCAGATCCTTTTTACACCCACGTTTCTTCGATTCTTTCAGTATTTTTTTTCCCTCCCAAGGACTGCTTGCCTGAATACCAAGACATTTGTTATGCTATGTTCTTTCTGTCGACATAATTTTTCCAGGCTGAGAATGTCCAGATCTCCCAGATCTATACTCTCTGGTTCCTCATCCATGTGTATCGGTATGTTCTATTCTTCCTTTTTTGGCTTTTGATGGATATTGAGAGCTAGAGTTGCATCTATCTCCATGTTGGATGTTTGAAGGGTTGTATCTTGATCTTTATTATCAGAGGAGGTAGAGGCGAGGATGATGGTGAGATCAGAGGCTGAGAGCGGAGCTGAAGATTTTGGAAGAGGGGGGGAAGAAGTAAGAGGTGGATCTGAAGAAGAAGGGATAGAAAGGTGATCCTCCAAGTTATTTTGAGAGGTCAAGATTTTGAAGTTGTTTCGTATTTCAGGTTTCTTGAGATTATCTGGGGCAACTGGATATTTCTTGGCATGCTTTCTTCGACTGGTGACTTTTGTGAATCCCTCAGCATCTTTGCTAGTCTCTGTGATAGGGGCTTTAGACTGAAGATTCAGTGGGCAATCCCTGAATAGGTGGCCATGTTCATGGCAATTCCTACAATGAAATGGAACATGCTCGTAGTCTATTGTTTGAACCCATTCAAAATTGTCATGAAATAGACTTACCGAGTCCATGAGTGCTTTGGCCAGATGCATGTGTACATAGATCCTGGCATAGGAGGTGTATCTTCGGTGTTTAGTTTCCTCAGCGACTTTGATAAAAACCCCCAGGCCATTGCCTATGTCCTTTAAGGTCTCCTCATCCCAGTATTCCAGGGGAAGAGAGTACATACGGATCCATACTGGAGCCCAGTTGAAATCTTCTTTGTCTGGATTGAATCTCTCTATCCAGTCACGAAGGTACAGGCCTGTAGAGTTGAAGAAGTATGGGCCTCCCTCAAAGATACGAGTTCTGTCCTCCAGACAATTGAAAATAGCAGTGAAGAAGCCTTTGGGACCAAGCTGTAGGGTAACTTGTCCTTTAGGCTTCCATTTGGAAGCGATCCATCCTTGCAAGGCCTTTTCAGTAGGCCAGAGTCCTAAGAACTTGCCTATGAGGGCATGATCCCTCATATATTGGATTTGGCCGTTGATTCGGTGACTGGGGAGATCTATTTTGGTTCTTTCTGAAGTCTTGGGGATGCATGTAGCAGAGGACGCCTTTGGCAGTGACGTCGAGGCATTATGGTCTATGCCTTTGTCTTTAGTGTCCGCGGAGCCTGCAACAATGTTTCCAGCATTGTTGATAGCGGGATCGATAACATGGGCGGCCTATGGGGTGGAGCCGGGACTGGCATTTGTGTCTGTGCTTGTAGAGTTGTCAGAAGAAGAACCGTTGGGGGGAGGGGGGCGTGCCCACCCCTCTGGAGGGCAGATTCATGGAGAAAGAGTCAGCAGAGAAGCCTGAGGCATCAAGCTTCAATACAGTGTCCACAGAGGATCAGGGTATCAGAGTTTGCGCGGGAACCCTAGCAGGAGCAGCATCGCCTTCCCTAAAAAAAAAAAAAATCATATTCAATGATATAGAAAAGTATTGTTACTCTGCTTCTGTAATTCTGATTTTATTCTTAATATTAATCAGCACGGTGATGTTGTTACTGCTCTTCAGCTGATTCGTTAATTACTTTTGTGTTATTCCTGTGCCCTGCTGAGGAGGAAGGGCCCTCCTCTTTGGTAGGGATTGTAGTGACAAAGGTATTGTACATTCTAGTTTAGCTAATTGATTTATGGTTTCTCGTTGTTGTTGTACAAATCGTGGATTACATTCGTTGCTATTTCCATTTATATTATGTTGTTACATTGATTTAATCAACAGAGTGGTAGTAACCAGTTGGAGTAGATATTATTTCATGTGTGGCGCACCTTTACTTTGATAGCTATGAAGTGTGATATAATTCTGTAGAGTGTTTTTATGTCTACATGCATGGTTTGATTCAGCAATTTAGATCAACGACATCTTTTACTGTTTTCTTCATTTCCTTATTTTTGGCTGGAGTGTATCGGCTCAGATAGTGCGAACTCCATTAAAACAACAAGACCTACCCTAGGTTGACAATTAAATGTTGCAGTCTCGATTAATTAATATTGATTAAAACAACACTACATTTTGGCGTCATTGCTCAGGATGGCAGTTGACGATACAGTCAGCCAAATTGTTTGTTTGATATAGAGTGTTCCTACTCCACAGTTTTTTGGTAGTAAGACGAGAGGTAAGAACCTACGCATTTCTCTAACATACTTGGGCGGGCTCACCATTGTGATTACTAGGGAACTTAGGGAATTTTGGTGTTTTGTTTAGCGTGTCTTCAGCTCTTCAGTTGTTGGGCGGTAAGACGAGAGGTAAGAACCTGCACATCACTTTAACATACCTGGGTGGGCTCACCATTGTCGAAGACTGAGACACTTAGGGTGTGAGTTAATACACATAGGGTCCATGTGTGCAATTGTAGGAATTACAGAGATACTAAAATCACCCCCCACTCTAATTAGTCATAGGAAAAACGGGTCGTAAAAAGGAAAGGAAGAGTGTAGATTTGGGAAGGAAGACATTTATCCAAGAACTAATCTCCAAGGCAGAAAAAGAACAGTCCAGCTCTCAGAGGGATGCAAGGAAAACAGGGCCGCAGAAAGCTGTTACTCCCATAACAAAAGCAGAGACCTCTGATTCCTCTATCTCGGGACCATATCATTCTAAGGCTAGCACCCATACCCCCAAGATCAAGAATCCAATTCATGAGCAGGAAGGGGAAGCTAGTAGCCAGAACTTGAGGACCGAGGGGCAAGGGGAAACTGAGGGGGAACATCAAACACCTGAGACAGAAAAGCACCTGTTGGTTTATCAATATCCAGATACAGGTAGTGCGGTGAAACAGCTAGCCCTAGGGGTATCTGAGGCACTAATCACATCTACAAGGCCATCACAAGAACAGTTTGAAGGACGTCTGCTACAGCAAGGATTAGAAGAATTAGTCATGGGGGACAACAATGACAACAATGCTAAAACAGATGCTACTATCACCACCTTTGAGTTCCCAATTGGGGATATCAAAGGTGAAACTCCTATGGAAAATATTCCTCTATCATCCTTACCATCCTTCCAAGGGATGACTGTGGAAAATCCATACACCTTTTTATTTGAGTTCGATGTCTTATGCATAAGTTATGATTATACCTCAAATGCATAGAAATTAAAATTATTCCCTGCTACTTTAAAAGGGGCAGCCTTGAGATGGTTCATGGGATTGGGTTCTACTTCTATTCGAACATGGAATGATATGAAGGAGACGTTCCTATCAAAGTACCAAGACTATTGCAAAACTAGGGATTTAATGGAAGATATATTTAGAATGACACAAAAGGAGGATGAAATCCTGGAAGATTATGTGGAACAGTTCCACTATAATCTGCAGAGATCTAAACATAGCGCTTTAGACCAGGAAAACTTGAAGACCATATTTATCAGGGGAATGAGGGATGATTGTCTTGACACCCTGAACCTATTAGGAAAAGGGGATATATCGCAAGAGCCATTCGTTGAAATTGTAAAGCTCTGCCTAAGATGCTCTCGAGGATCATCCAAGGGGAGGAGTACAATTCGAGATGCCTCTGCCCTAATACAAAAATTTGCAGGCGGAGGAGTAACCAGAGCAGAGATCGGCAATTTGTTCGAAAATTTCAAAATTGATATCCTCAATACTCTCTCTGCCTAGATAACGACAACACAGATTAAGAAGACACAAGCAAAAGCTGACACACCTTTGGTTGTGTTCTGCCTGAATTGTTGGAAGAAACATCCTTTGAGGGAATGTGAATTGAACAGCATCAACTTGTGTAATATTTGCGAGCTAGATCATTTGACAGGGCAATGTCCGGAGCTTCCTAGACTAAAGGCAGTACTCAGAGAATCAAGCAAGGAAGTGCAATCCTCTTATTTCATCGCACCAAGGAGGCCATGGCAACCGCGACCTCTAGGTATGTCTCAAGACTTTTCCTCTTTCAATTCGTGGAACAATGCATATAATACTCAACAATATCTGTGGCAATATCCTACCCCTCCTTCAGCACAGTTTCCTTCACCCTAGAACCAATGGTATCCATCTCCTCTTGTTCAATATCCTCAATCTCAACCATATCCTTGGAACCAGAATTGGAGTTGAAATACCCAGAATTCAGCTTTGCCTTGACTACCCATGCAACAATAGTTGCAGTTACCTCCTTTCCAAGCTCCTGCTCCTCCACCACCTGTGCAACCTAACCCAAATCCAAATAATAAAACAACTCAGGGTATATAAGCTCTGACTACCTTCCAAACCTACCTTATTACCCTTGTGGGACTTAATGAAATACAACTGCAATCGGGCATGGTAATTAAACCAAGTCACTTCCCTATCATTACAGAGGAGGAATGTGAACCATCTAGAGGAGATGTCGGAGGCTCTGAGGTGGCTACTTGGCCTACAACAATTGATAGAGGAAGTTGTTACATTTGTAACAACCGACCCATGAAGAACTGTTACTACTGTAAGAACCAACTCGGGGAAATCTGATACACCTGTAACAACAGATTCGACTATTGTAATGTAGGACTCTCTGTATCCTCAAATATTGGTTGAACCTAGGATGATTTCACAGCTCGAATCTGATTTTCTTAGGGAGTTGCAAAATTTGCATGTACGAATTCCTTTGCTACAAGCCCTTAAAGAAGTACCTATTTATGCTAAAACAGTGAGAGATTTGTGCATTAAGAAACCTGGGAGGAAGCCTAAAGACCCTGCCACCATACATGTGATTGGGAAATTATCTGAATTAATGACTGCTCAACTTCTCCTAACTAAGTACAATGATCCGGGAAATTCTACGGACACTATCTACATTAATGATCAGCCCATAGCCAACACATTAATCGATATTGTGGTTGCCATTAATGTAATGAATAAGGACATCTTTGTCGCTCTCAGGCTATAAGGACATACACATACTCCTATTGTACTTGAATTAGCAGACAAGTCCCGTGTTAAACCCGAGGGGATGTTAGAGGATATAGTGATTACAATAGCTTCCTAGAGGTATCTGGCTGACTTCCTTATCTTGCAACCTAAATCTAATTTGGGGGGACATCCTTTGATCCTAGGGAGACCTTGGCTAGCCACTGCGGATGCATTTATAGGCTGCAGGTCGAGATCTATGGTGATCTCGGATGGCCAAGCAACAAAGAACCTTAATCTTTACCCCCCAAAACCAAATGTGGATGTATACAACCCTTGGTGGGATGAGTTTGAGCCTAAGTCAAATCTTTCCCTGCCACTCCTCACTCTGGGGAAAGCCCAGTATTTCAAAAATGAGACAGAAGATGATGTCATTAATGGTTTTATTAGTAACTCACTTTCTGTTGCTTCTGTTAAGAATGCGAATGAGGAAGAAGAGGTGGAAGATATAGATTTTGAACAAATGAGAACCGCTCTGAATATTGACAACAGTCCAATTGAGATAGAATCTGGAAAGTTTTTGAATGTTAACCCCAACCTAACTACCAAGCAAAACCAACTGTTGTTACAGTTGTTACAGAAATAAAAAAAGGCATTTGCATGGGACTATACGGATATGAAAGGGATCCACCCTAACCTATGCACTCACCGTATTTATTTGAAGGATGGCTACAAACTAGTCAGACAACCACAATGCCGCATGAACCCTGCACTAAAGGAGGTGGTGAAAGAAGAACTACAAAAACTCCTGAGTGCTAATTTTATTTATCCAATATCTGACAGTCAGTGGGTGTCACCGCTTGTCATTGTTCCTAAAAAGAATGGCAAGTGGAGAGTCTGTGTTGATTACAGAGAACTCAATAAGGCCACTCAGAAGGACCATTTTCCCTTACCATTTATAGATCAGGTCCTTGATACCCTCTCCAGAAAGAAATTCTTTTCATTTTTGGATGGATTTAGTGGCTATAATTAGATACAAATTGCCCTGGAAGACCAACATAAAATGACCTTTACTTCTCCTTGGGGAACCTACACATACAGGGTACTTCATTTTGGACTCTGTAATGCTCCAACAACCTTTCAAAGGGAAATACTGGGAATTTTTTCTGACTTGTTGAATCACTGCCTGGAAATATTCATGGACGATTTTACACCATATGGAGATGCTTTTGAAACAGCATTAGTCAATCTGGAAAAAGTGTTGGAATGGTGTGTACAGACTAATGTTGCTTTAAGCACTGAAAAATGTGACATGATGATGACTAAAGGGATTGTGCTTGGACACTACATTTCTGCTGACAGAATCAAGGTAGACCCTACAAAAATAGAGGTAATAATAAAAATTCCAACCCCCAAAATGAAAAAAGAGGTACGTAGTTTTTTGGCATGCACGATATTATAGGAAATTTATAGAAAAAATTTCAAAAATTGCATCGCCATTATTTTCCTTGCTCATGAAGGATGTTGATTTCTTGTGGATAGGGCAGTGTGAGCAGGCCTTTTTAAAGCTGAAATGTTGTCTATCAACAGCTCTGGTCTTGCGAGGACCTAATTGGGAATTGTCGTTTCACATAGCTATAGATGCATCTGATATTGTTGTAGGTGTTGTTTTGGGCGAACTGGAGGATAAGAAACCTTATGCTATTTGCTACATAAGCAAAAATCTAACCTCGTTGAGCTCAATTACACAATGACCGAGAAGGAGGTCTTAGCAGTCATGCATGCCATCAATAAATTCAGACATTATATCACCGGGTATCAAGTATTTGTACACACTAACCATTCTACCATTCGTTTTTTAATGAATAAGCCATTACCAATGGTAGGATTACAAGCTGGTTATTGATGTTACAAGAATTTGATATCACTATTGTAGATAAGCCTAGAAAAGATATTGTAGTAACTCACTTTCTTTCCAGGCTAACTATTGATGACAGTTGCATTCCCACTGAGGATTCTTTCCCTGACGAATATCCTTTTTTTATTTCTATTTACTCACCGTGGTATGCAGATATAGCCAATTATCTTGCTACAGGGAATTTTCCACAGTATTTGTCCTCCAAGGAGAAAAGAAAGATCATACAACAAAGTGCTACATATACTTGGATAAATGGGAACCTCTATCACATTGGACCAGATTTCCAGATTAGGCGTTGTGTTAGAGAAGATGAGGTCTTTGATATCCTTAAAGCCTGTCACGAGGAACCTTGTGGAGGGCACTTCGCAGACAAATGGACATGATACAAAGTCCTTTCAATAGGGTATTATTGGCCAACAATATTTTAGGATGCCAAGAAGTTTGTGAAGGGATGTGATAGTTGTCAAAGGATGGGCCAACCACTGCAATCAGATGAGATGTCGTTACAGCCCCAAATTGTCTTAGAACCTTTTGAGAAATGGGCTCTAGATTTTGTGGGACCAATTAATCCTTCATCTAGACAAAGATCTTACATCTTGGTCTGCACTGACTATGTCACAAAATGGGTAGAGGCAAAGGCACTAACCAGAGCCACGAGCAGGCTGTCTCAAAATTTTTGTTTGAAGATATATTTGTCTAGTTTGGCATACCCAGGGAGATAGTCACAGATGGAGGGCCTTAGTTCACATCTCATAAGATCTAGGAGTTGGTCGAAAAATATAAAATCCATCATAGAATCACAACACCTTATCATCCATAAGAAAATGGCCAAGTGGAAAGCACTAACAAATTCATTGAGGGGATCCTTACTAAGATTGTGGCCTGTCATCGAAGAAATTGGGCTGATAAACTTCCAGAAGTGTTTTGGGAATAAAATACTACATGGAGGAATACCACTGGATTCTCACCATATGAACTTGTGTATGGTAAGAACCCTTTATTCTACATTGAATTTGAAATCAAGACACTAAGAATATCATTTCAGGTCAATTTGGATTTGGCTACAACACAAAATCAAAGATTGATCCAACTCAATGAATTAGAGGAGAAACAGTTAGCTGTTATCTAGCAAACAGATATTATCCAGCAGCAGAGAGCTAAGTGGCATGACAGATTCATCAAGAAGAAGAAGTTCCAGAAAGGAGATTGGGCTCTCTTATATGACTCAAGATTTAAAGACTTCAAGGGTAAGCTCTGCACCAGATGGCTAGGTCCCTATGAGGTAGATGCAGTCTTTGACAATGGGACTGTAAATTTGGTAACCATTGATAGTGCAAGGACACCATTGCTTGCAAATGGGCACCGTCTTCGGTTATATCACAAACCTGCTTCAAGGGATTCATTTGTCAACATTGTCACAAATTCGGATCTACAGATTACAGGAATAGGGGAAAGCCCCCTATGCTACAAAAATTTTAATTTTTCCAATAAGTGTAACAACTAAAAATCAACTATGGTTGGTGGTTGTTACACCTTTAAACTCTTCAAAATAATAATAATAATAATCTGGCTATGAAAACCTTTTCCAGGCGCAGACAGACACCTTTTGTAGCAGTTGAAAACCACCTAGTGGCGGTTGTTACACACTCTGTAACAGCATCTGTTATTTCAAAGTATATCTTATGATAAGTGTTGTTTCTTTTTTTTTACAAAAACGGTTAGAGTGCTATATTAATTTCTGGCCAAAATGCCGCAAAACTGATTACAAAATGCTGACCATATTCCAGAGAACTCCTTGGCCAGGATTGGAGTGACTATTTTTTTACTACGCCAGAGGTTTCTACAAGCTATTTTTCAGGCAGTCGCCTCTATCTTTCCCACTTTAAACATACAGACAAACTGCTACAGTATAAGACAGTAAAACATAGTTCACCAGTCTGTTAAAGAAAGGGATCCCAACCTTCTTCTCCATCTCTGAGAATGACTCCAAGGGGGAGGAGCATAGATTTATTTGCTTCAGCGTCAGCATCAGCATCTTTGTTATTGTCTCTCTTGACATGGTAGAATTTCAAGCTCTGAAAGGAATTTGACAGGATTCTTATTCTGATGATCAATCTGGACAGTCTTAAATCTGAAGGGGAAGATCTGTCTACAATGGTTTTTATGATAGACTGAGAGTCTCCCATCACAATTGCATCATTTATACCGAGAGATTTAAGTTGCTTCAAACCTTGGAGAAGGGCCAGAGCTTCAGCTTGGATGCTGGTATTGAAGCCCACTCCCCAGGCATATCTAAGGACAGTTCTGCCATCAGCTCTTTTAACAACTCGACTAGCTCCGAAACTTCCCGGATTACCTTTAGCTGCCCCATCAAAGAAGAGAATGTTATGTACCTGCTTTGTGCAAAGAGCCAAGAAATCTGAAGCATTAAGTCTAATTTGCCAATCTTTGAGAGGCGCGGGAGACTTGGCAATTTCAATGAAACGGAGATCCAGAGTGTCGCTCCAAGCAGCATCGTGGTCTCTCAGGCCTGCCCCGTCCAGCTGATCGCCGACACACTCCTTTAACTGACTTTTGATTTTGACCCAGACAAACTTGCGGTCTCTCTTCTTATCTCTGAAAATCCTCTGGTTTCTTTCCAGCCAGGTGTGCCAGCATATTAATTTAGGAAGAATGCACCAGGTCGCTTTGATGTGTGCGTTCTGAGGAGGGCCTCCTGGATACGAATGCGACCAATTCGAGAACAGTTCCGGGATGCTGTTGGGGAGGACAAAATCCAAACTCCAAGGGCCTAAGGCCTCATTCGAGAGATTTGTTACGAATTTTCAATTGAGCATCAGTTGAGCAGCAGTTTCTGCGTTATCTCCGCACAACGAGCATCGAGAGGGGCCAAGATAGCCTCTTTTCTGTAATCTATCATCAGTCAAGATTCTTTGATGGCATAGGAGCCAACAAAAATATTCGATTTTAGGAAGCGAATACTGTGACCAAAACCCTTTCCATGGTTTCGGGTCTGGGGGAACATGGGGATGCGCTAAGATCTGCCTGTAGCCCTGAGAGACAGAGTATCGCCCAGGGATCAGCCCCAGCCACGGGTATCCAACTTCCTGTTGTTCAAATGAGCCTTGCCACTTAAGAATTCTATGAAGGTTGCAAATTCATTGGACAGAACCTGGGGCACCTCAATGTTGATCCAGCTATGCCAGTTCCCATTCTCCCAGTTGGAAATATCCCACAGAGTAATGTAACCTGCTATGTACATCCAATATTTCACAATGTCAGGGAACGATCATCAGCCAGAGGATCGCAGCCCATTATATGATCCTCCCATATTCTAATTTGTTTGCCATTACCGGGGATCCAATGTGCATGTTGGCTAATTAAGAAGGAAGATTTTGCATAGAGCTTTTGAATTAACGAGCCAGATTTTGCTATGGGAAGGTCTAGACCTTTTCCTCTGCCCACGAAAGAATTTTTTCCACAAGGCGATCTGAGCCCACCCTGGATTTGGGGCAATAATCCTCCAGATCAGCTTTGCTCCCAACACGATGTTTTGCGTGCAAATATTCTTAAAATTTAGTCCACCTTCCAATCTGGGCATTGAGATTTTCGACCAACTTATTAAAGGGATTTTCTTTTCATTTGCTTTCCCACCTTTCCAAAAGAATTTTCTTATATGATCCTCCATTTTATTCATAATTCCAACTGGAGCCAGCATCACAGCAAACTGATAGATGGGGAGGCTGTTTAGGACTGCTTTTATAAGCACTGACTTGCCTGCCAGATTAAGCCAGTTGAATCCCCAGGAGTGGATCTTAGATTCAAACTTTTCCAGCAGGGGTAACCAGTCTCTGCTGACAGCTCGTTTTTGGAAAATAGGGAGTCCCAGATACTTGAGGGAAGACCATGATGAGGAGGCTGTGAAACCAAAGCAACTGGACATGGCTTGCAGTGCAGAAGCAGGGGTATTCCAGCAGTAGATGTGGCATTTGCCTTTATTGAGGCTGCTTCCTGAGTCTTCACAATAGTCATCAACCGCATCTTTGAATCTTTTAGCTGAGGACACAGAGGCAGCACCCAGCAAGAGGGAATCATCCGCGAATAGCGCATGATTTATATTATTAACTCCTCTCGCAATGTTCAGGCCCATTAATTCTTGATTCTATTGCTCTTTGTTCATAAGGAAGCTAAGGACAGAAGCTTGAAGGACAAAGAGCAGAGGGGATAGGGGGCACCCTTGCCTCAATCCATGAGAAGCTTTGAAGAAATCTGTGTCCCTCCCATTCACCAGAGGGGCTATCCATGGCTCACTGATGCAAGCCTTAATCCAGTTGATAAATTTGGATCCAAACCCGAATTTGCGCAGGACATCCATCAGAAAGCTATGTCTCACTCTGTCGAAGGCGTTTTCAAGATCTAACTTGACAACCATGCCTTTCTCTTTGCGAGCCATACTGGAGTGAATCGCCTCTTGGACCAGGATAAAGTTATCCACAATCTATCTTCCCTGTATAAAACCTCCCTAATTCGCAGGAATGATGTCTGGGAGAATGACTTTTAATCTGTTGACAATAACTTTCATTATCAGCTTATAGCCTATGTTACAAAGGGAGATAGAACGAAACCGGCTGAAGGTGTTGGCTCCTTTATCCTTGGGAATGAGGGCCGGGAAGGCCGAATTTTTGCTTCCCCCAATTTTCTGACATTCCTGAGATTTTTGAATCATTCTTCTTAGATCTTTCTCCGCAATCTGCCAGCAGGACTGCAGGAATCTGGCAGTGAAACCATCGGGACCCGGGGCCTTATCTGGTTCCATAGCAAAGAGGGTGCTTTTTATTTCATTGTTAGAGATCTCAGCTTCCAGGAATTGATTCTTACTGGCGATAATCAAGGAGGGCACCTCATTCACAAGGATAGAAACATGTCCCAAGGCCTCTTCTTCACTATAGAGGTTTTTGAAATGAGTGAAGGCAACGTTCTTTATGCTTCGGATTTCTCTGTGTGTGGTGGTCTCTACTTTAATTTCAGAGATGGAGTTGAGACATTTACGGGCCTGAGCTTGCTTATGGAAGAAGGAAGAGTTTCTATCTCCCGCCTTGAGCCAGAGACTGCGGGATTTCAGTCTCCAATACGCTTCCTCTGCCAAGCTAGCCTTAAGGAGCATGTGTTGTAGCTTAGCCTCCTTGTCAAGAATTTCTTTTGTGATCTCAACATTTTCCGAAACCTGGTGATGCATCTCAAGCCGTTCCTGAATCTTTTTCCTTTCCACAGCAGGATTTGGTAAGGTTTTAACCCAAGTTTTTAGAGCAGATATAACTCTCCTAAGTTTCTCCTCCCAAACGAAGAAGGCAGAGCCTTTGACTGGAAGCTTCCAGATTTCTTTTATCAGAGGCATGAATGACTGTTCCTTAACCCAAAGAGAATTGAATTTAAATGGGATGGGACCTTGGTCCAAATGAGCCAGCAGATCCAGTTTAATGGGGCGATGATCGGAAACACAACAAGGAAGAATATGCATTCTAGACCCTAGACCATGAAGAAGAAAAGAACTTTGAACAAGGAATCTGTCTAACCTTGCAGCGATATGTCCCGGGCCAATTCTTTTATTTGTCCAAGTGTACTTCCCAGACGATGGCTTAATGTCTATCATGTCCCAGTCTTGGAGCAAGTCTTCAACCCATTCCCGCGCCTGATCCCTAACAGTGCTTCCTCCACATTTTTCCTAACAGTGATAAGGTGAGATTAAAATCCCCTGCTATTATTATGTTAGCCAGTTCTTCAGAATCTACCAGACTTCTAATTGAGTCCCAGCAGTGCTTTTTCTCTCATGCGCTGACAGGAGCATACACGTTAAAGAGGGAGAGTATCATATCTGATTCTAAGTGTTGTAGCTTTGTGAACAACCAGTGGGTGCTTTTTACTTCTCTGATCTTTATGAATTTGTTAACATTCCAAATAGTGCCCAGTCCACCTGAAGCACCTCGAGCTGAGACAGCTTGTCCTTCGCTTTTCTTCCACAACTTCTTACCGATCTGGAGGAAGGCATAGTCCTCCATTTAGTCTCCTGGAAGAGGAGTAGATCAGGAGATTCTGTTCTTATCAAGCATCTTGTGGCTTCTTCTTTTGTTCTGCTCCCCATACCCCTACAGTTCCAGGAGATGATCTTCATCACTTGCATTTTGCATGATGAGCTCCCCTAGAGCTCTGGGACTGATTTAGGTTCTTCTTCGGAGTATTTGCCAAGAGTTTCTCGAGGGTTGGTTGACTTCCCTGGAGTTTATCTTTGTAAGTCTCTTGCTCTCTTTTTTCCCGAGCTGATTTTCGGCCTCTCAGTGATCTTCTGGCCGAGGTCTGCGAAGCACCTATTTCGCCTTCTTCTTCTAATTCCTCTGAACCTTACACATCCTCTATCTCTTCGATGAGGATCTCTTTTAATTTGTCCTCATTGTTTTCCACATGTTTTGGTCCCGAGGGGGACTCCTTAGGGATCGACCTTCCTTCTACAACTCTGGTTCTTGGGTGTCTTCTATTACTGAGCTTAATTGAGAAAATTTGTTTCCTTGCTCTTCCATGTTAGGGGTTTGGTTTCTAGGGGCTGCCTGAGGGCCAACGCCATTTGTATTACCCGTTCGAATGGATTTATGGGCAATTTTGGACCTTTTAACCTGGGTCCATCCTTCATCCTTGCCTTTCTTCATTTCACTATTCTTTGGACAGTTTCGAGCAAAATGCCCATAAACCTGGCATTTCCTGCACTTGAACGGTAGCTGCTCGTAATCCATCTTTTGAACGTGAGTCCAACTTCCAACCCTGATCTTTACTGCCTCGGGCAAACCAACCTCCAGGTCAACTTCAACACAGATTCTAGCACAGCCGTATTGATCTTTGTGATTTGCTCGGTCGATGAACTTTCCCAATGTGTTTCCGATATGCTTTAGGAAGTTCCAGTGGTGACAAAGGAGCAACTTCAGCCCTCGACAATAAGGGTTAGCAAGAGGTTGGTTGATAAACCAATTGGTGACAGGCGATCGAAGTAGAGGATAAGGGTTAGCGGGCACCCAGAGTCCCCATCCATGTCAAGGAAGAACAAAGAAGCAACAGAGCAGAAGGACGAGGAGCAGGCTCAGCCAGAGAAACCTTCTTCACCTGGTAAGAGCGAAACCCAATCCTTGCTATCAAAAATTGAAATTCTAGAAAAATAAAATAGAGAGCTAAGGGAACAGCTAGTAGAAGGAAAGGCAGAGCCAAGAGCCCCAGGGCTAGATACTTTGGCTGAGGCTGTGGACAGGGCCAGAAAGGGAGATGTTTCAGGCACTGTGTGCGCAGCCTGTGCTGAGAAGCTAGTGGTAGCAAGATTTAAGGTCTGTATAGAAGACACCACCTCGAGGGAGACCCAAACTAAAATCTGGGAAGCTGATACACAAGAAACTATTGAGGACGTTGTTGTTACACAAGAACCAGCAACCGAGACGGCACAATCCACAGAAAGTGATCGGGTAATGGATACATAGGAACCCTTGGCTGACATTGTTGTTTCATCAGAACTAGCAGTGGAGGAGGAAGTCAGCCAAGGGAAGGAAGGGGAAGCTAACATCCATGAGCCTACAGTCAACACTACTGTTACACAAGAACCAGCAGTGAAAATGGAAGCTGACTAGGAAGATAAAGAAACTGTGACAAAATCCATTGATGAAGCTGTTGTTACACAAGAACTAGCAGCCGAGGTGGAACAGTTTCACCCTTAGGAGGCTGTTACACCCTCAATTGATAGTGCATGTGGAAGAACACCGGGTCCTAATGAAGGATGGTGTTCTGAGAAGATGTTGTTGTTTCCAGCGCCGCAAAAAATGGAAGCAGTTGATGCTCCCTCTACAAGAGGGAGTAATCTCACTCAAAGTACATAAAATAATGATGGATTCCCTAAGAGAAAAATGGCTAAAAGAAGAATGGGAAAGAGAAGAGGAAGCACGGAGGCACAAGGAAACTATAAAGAAGAAGGATGAACAGTTGTATCAGCTAAATCGACAAGTCTCGGACCTGATGAATGATAAGATTAAGCTCCGTGACCTTTCCCTAAACCTGCTAGCATGCAGGCAATCGTCCCCGTCATACCCAGTGTTCCTTTGGGAACGTTATTATTTATTTCAATTAAAGGCAGTTTTTGAGAATAGGTCCTATTTGGGTTCTTCAACCCGTACTTTTTTGGAAATTTTTCGCTCCTGCGACTTTGATGACCAGAGTTTGTTGTGCGAGTTGTTCCTGCACAATATCATGTGTGAATATGTCAGCACAAAGATGGTGGCAAGTGTCTTCTCCTACATGGGGGATTTGCAGTTGCAGGCCTTCCTTTCATTCATGAGGAATCAGATTGAGTGGCACCTGGCCAAGAAATCAGTAGAAGCCAACGAGGAGAGAATAACATTATGGGTCAGAGCTGAACCAGGGATGGTTTACGAACTCAGGCGTGAGTTTAAGTTGTTCCTAAGCACTCCAGAAATCAAAGAACAATCGGCCACCTATAGAAAAAGGATTGTGAGGATCTGCCTCAACCTGTATACAGATATGAAAAGTTGAGCGCTAGCAGGATGTCTCAAGCGCACTGAGGCCTGTAGCGCTGAATTACAAGAAGGGGATCCTTTTGAGTACAAGAACTTTTTGGTTGTTGTTACACGGGTGCCAGAATATGCTCGGATTGTGCAGACACTGGGGGCATTCTGGATTGGCCTCAGATTCAAATTTCCTTTGATATGGTTGCTAGTAGAGGAGTATCAGCCGGATTATCACCTATGTGACTACGAAGAGGAATCTTGGCCACGTTAGTTGATGGCCATTCAAGGGTTCAAAGCTCCGGGCGAAGACACTGTTGGTGCCTACAATTTCATAGACTTGCATCGGGGGTACAATAGAAGGAGTTGAGACTCTGCATGGGGACATGCAGTTGCTTCAGTCAGGGGGAGATGTTGGGTGTGGTTTTTTACCTATTTTCTACACATTCTTTCCCTAGTTTTGACCTTTCTGTCCTTTAGGCCTATGACTTTACATGATCCATTTCCCTATTTTCTCACCTTTTTAACCTATTCTACTATCATGTTACTTTGTTGTATTTTACCGAATAATACGAGGCTTTATTCCTTTTTGTGGCTAACTGGGAGAGTATTGAAGAAGTATTTTGGGAAGCTCTTCTTCTTTTCAGGTGATGGCTTGCGAGAACAAGGCTATGGAGCAGACAGGCAGCGCAGATTAACTGCAGATAAAGGTAGAATGGTAACTCAAGGATAATTTTAGGGGCGAATGTTCGCCCTTTGGGGAAATTAAGGGGTTTTAAATTTTTGGTGGGCGAATATTTTGTATCATACTACATTTTTACAAATCACCTCAAATAGCCCACCTTATTTTAAGGGATAGGGTAAAAAAGGTAAATTTAGCCTTTGAAATTAGGACTTACAACCTTCCATTCGCCCATTTTCAGTAATAGGTTTTATTTAAGTGAATCCAATAAATAAAACATTTTTTATATTTACTCCATAAGTCACATTATATACATGTAAGGGTGTAAACAAATAAAAATATAAGTAAAGTGGAGGTATGGTAAATAAATAAAACGTCTTTTTATACTTACTCAAAAGGTATGGTAAATAAATAAAAATATAAATAAACTAGACGTATCTTAAATAAATAAAACCTCTTTTTATATTTAGTCCATAACCCTCGTTCTATTTATGAAGGCTCAAGAAAGAGGTTTTATTTAAGTGAATCCTATGGGCCAAATACCATATTTGTAAAAGAGGTATGGTAAATTAATAAAAATATAAATAAACGAGAGGTATGGTAAACAAATAAAACATTTTTTTATATTTACTCCATAAGTCACCTTATATTTATGAACACTCAAAAAATGGGTTATATTTAGGTGAAACCTATGGCCAAAATACTATGGGACAAATACCATGGACTAGATTGTTATTAATACCATGCAAAAAACCATTATTAACCCTAATATTAGAATTAATAAAAATAAAAATGGCACATGGTATTGACCCATGGTATTCGCCAAAATGGCACATGGTATTGACACATGGTATTCACCTAGAATGTAGCCTATTTAAATGGGGGAATTAAACCAGCATGTAGCCTATGCTAAGATTCACTAGGACTTTACAAAGTTTTATTATTTAGTGAAAAACTCGCCAAGATCTTACAAGATTTTATAATTGAGTAAAATATTCGCCATGCCTGGTGAGAGATTCGCCAAAAAATTATATATACATATTATATTATTGATAAAATCGCCTTCCATTTTTCCTATATACCATGGAGATTCGCCCATTTATTATATTTATAAATTTAGGTGGGGTTCTTAAAATTTTTCCTAGAATGGTTCATTGTTACACCCTGGATGTTGTTACAGGTTGCTGTTACACATTGGATGCTGTTACAGGTTGTTGTTACACATTGGATGTTGTTACACTACGCGTTGATACAAGAGTCCATTGTCACGCCAAAAGTGTTGTCGCCAGTGATGTCGTGACATCCCGAACCGCCATTCACTCGATGTTGTTGCGCCAAAGCTAGAAAATGTGGGTATTATTCCACATAACAGCTGTCGGCAGTAGGGATTGTTTATTTTGGAAGCAACAAGACCCAAGCGGTTGCAATCATAACTGATGTATATTTATTTAGAAATAGGTTGTAACTACTTTTATTTTTTATCAACATGAGAATCGTGAGATTCTCATGACTAATCTGTTTTCTAATTTTGGGTTGTAAAAACTATAAAGGAACTCGATTTTTCATGTACAAGAGACGGCATATAGAAAAGTATTGTTACTCTGCTTCTGTAATTTTGAGTTTATTCTTAATATTAATCAACACGGTGATGTTGTTACTACTCTTTAGTTGATTCGTTAATTACTTTTGTGTTATTCTTGTGCCCTACTAAGGAGGAAGGGCCCTCCTCTTTGGCAGGGATTGCAGTGATAGAGGTAGTGTACATTCTAGTTTAGCTAATTGATTTATGGTTTCTTGTTGTTGTTGTACAAAATGTGGATTACATTCGGTGTTGTTTCCATTTATATTATGCTATTACATTGAGTTAATCAACATAGTGGTAGTAACCAGCTGGAGTAGATATTAGTTCCTGTGTGGCACGCCTTTACTTTGATAGCTGCGAAGCGTGATTTAATTCTGTAGAGTGTTTTTATGTCTACATGCATGGTTTGATTCAGCAATTTAGATCAGCGACATCTTTTACTGTTTTCTACATTTCCTTATTTTTGGCTGGAGTGTATCGGCACAAACAGTGCGAACTCCATTGAAACACCAAGACCTACCCTAGGTTGACAATTAAATGTTGTAGTCTCGGTCAATTAAGATTGATTAAAACAACACTACACTAGGTTACATGCTCACTTTTGATTACAAACCTCACGAGCATGTTCATTTATGTTTGATGCACATTTAATCATTCTAGACATATGTATACTCGAGGCATGTTCTTTCTTAGGTCTCAACCAACTTAATCACTAGAGTTTAAAGAAATTAGATGTGTAACCATTAAACCCAGGGTTGGAGATTTGATAATTACAGGACACTTTTTATGATATAAGGCTTTTTTGATGTGATTAACTTTAATTAGATTATTTTGGATCCATCACAATGAGTTTTTCAAGTTAATGTTTCAAGCTAGTAAGTGTGGCTCATCATTAGTGTCTTGATGATGAGCCACACTTGTTGGCTCGAAACGTCGACTCGAAAAACTCAATGTGATGGATCTGGAAAAAATAAATAAATAAAATAAAATAAAATAAATAAATAATAAAATAAAAATAAATGAATAAATAATAATAATAATAATAATAAAATAATAAAAAATAACAATAATAATAATAATAATAATAAAATAATAAATAATAAATAATAATAATAAAATAAATAATAAAAATAAAATAAAATAAATAATAATAATAATAAATAAAAAAAAAATCTAATTAAAAGTAAGACACTTTTTGGAGAAAATATATGAAGGGCGGGAGAGGTGGATGCAACTGTAGCGGAATAAAAGATGATGACTAGGTAGAGGGTGGTCGTTAGAAAATAAATGTATTAATCATTGTATGTACAAAGAATTTAATGTATGGACGCCATTTTTAAGAAAACCACCAATACTTTTTTTTTAACTGTTAACACCCAGGTTGTTCCCTATGACTCCCAAGGGAATACGGCCAGGGTAACCACTAACCAATCTTTGGGTTACAGTTCCTAGCCTAACTACAACCAGAGAGGGCTCTCTCTTTATGATTTGTCTCTGTTATGATGGTGTTTTAGGCTAGCTATTATGCTCAGGTTTTGGTTTATGTTTTGGTTGAAGGATTTCTTTCAGGTCTTATGATGCAGTGTTTAGATAGTATAATACCATTGGGCAATGGAGTCTGGAGTTGTGAAATGATCTGATACGCTGGATTGGTGGTGTTCAAACTGCAGGGCCTATTGTGTATTTTAGACAGACAAAACTAGATCAAATGGTGATGTATGTCAACCAACAGAAAGCAATTAAGAATTTTCTATTAAGCTGGTGGGGTGAAGGTGAGCACACTGCACAGGAGCGAAACTTGAATTCCTGTGACAAAGGTCATTGTGATAGATGTATTCTGAAAGTGCAGCAATTAAGAATTACACTTATCTAGATTACAGCTGAAGAAAACATTGATAAACAACACAGATTGAACTCAGGGTACTCAGTGAATAAATCCTGAAAGCTATTCTTTTTCCTTGTTGCTTAGTATTGAAAACAGATAACATATATGGATTTTAACAAAACAAATAATTAACAGCGAGAGATACAGAGACTTATTGTATGGTGAAATACACAGGGATCCAGCAGTTATCAACAGACACCAGAACGCATCCAACACCTCAGAAATCCGAGAAATCCCATTGCTTTCTCTATTAACTTCTGAAAGGATTACAGCATAAGAACTTCTTCAGGAGAAATCAACAACAACCCTTATGCGAAGGGGACTTTATAGAAATGCGTATACAAAATATCTCAGGCATTGAGTCATCTGAGAGAGAAAATATCTTCATTATTACGTTCAGAAAGTAGGCAAGGAGTTATTACAATTTTGAATGCAGCGTAAATGCTCTTTATGTCTGTCAGAGGATTGTTTTGACTTTTGAGAGTCACTGAGTCGGTTGCATTACTCTGTTTTAATTCTGGAAATACGCATTTACTTTTGGCTGCGCAGTGCATTCTCGGGTTTGCCAGCTGTGGTCTTCTATTTCTGCTTTGTTGGCCGCTACATCCGCTGAGTTGGCTCAGCTTTGATTTATGCTGCATGCTGACTTTGATGAACTGGGCTTTTTATAAAAAATTTGTAATAAAACAGAAATTTGGTGAATGCCTTACTGATTACAAAATTCTCTGTATTGCATCTGTCCACCATTCCTGTGTAGGGAGCTGATGCCTGAGGATGGCCTCCATTGTCTCTTCTGCTTCTGTATATTTGAAAAAATTTGGGGCCACATCAAACAAGTGATTAATTTCATTCATTATAAAAAATAGATTTTCTATCTTACTATAGAAAACCTGTCCTGTAATAGGCCCTGTGTCTTCTGAAGTGCTGGCCCTCTCATTGATCTGTGCTGAGGCAAAAACATTTACTCTTTTAGCATACTGTTCATGGGTGAATAATTTCCCTCCGTTGTTCAGTAAGCTAGGGAGTCCTCTAGTCTACAATACCTGAAATTTCTCCATGAACCTATTTACCTCTGTCTGCATATCCTGGGTTCTTCTGTCCAATGTCTGCACTAGATTTCTAAGAGTAAGAACCCTCTTGATCATTTGAATAGTCTCAGTTCTATTTGTGATTCCAATGGTGGCTAACTGAGAACTTGTTTTGTGGTTAAGCACATTGATCATTCTTGTAGCAACTTCAGGCATATTTCCTAATAAGGCCCTTGATGTTCGGATTTCCTTCTGTGCCTTTGGGATGAGCTCTAGTTGCTCATGGATTGTCTCGATATATGGCCATTGGTTGGTGATGGATTGGCCAATATTGGACCATATCATTGCTCTGATCTGAGATATGATTTTATCTAGCTTGAGCTCATTCTCAAGTTCCTTGATCCTATCTTTAAGGGCTTTGATTTCCTTGGCCTTTTCTCCCACCTCTCTTTTTGTCTTATCATGCCTTTCATTGACCTTGGCCAGCTTATCTCTGGTTTCATGCAGCTCTGTCATCTGAGCTTCCAAGATTTGTATTTCATACTTTAATTTCTGCATGTCTAGGCTATGTGCCTGTTCTGTACTTGTAGGTGCTGCTGAAGTGGATGTAGCTGTTTGTTCAGTTTGTTGAGGTGGAGGCACAGTGGTAGGAGCAGCATCCTCAAGATTGATGACTTGAGGAGGAGGCTGAGAAGTTTGACCCTCTTGTCTTTGCTTTAGTGCTGCTTGTAAGGCCGCTTGAGTAGCCTCAGACTCTCCTAATTTCTCTTGTGTCTGCAGGAGCTGCTTATATATAGATATTAGCAGATCTGTGGCATCCTTTTCCATCCTTTGTTGGGCTACCTCATCTGTTTGGGGGTGAATGGTAGCTGGGAGTTTGATTTTCTTCCTTAATGCAGCCATGTCAGCATCCCTTAGTTTCAAGATCTCCTGTATCCCTTTGATGTCATTGGGGTTATGCCCAATTTCCACGATGATGTCCTCTAGGGATCTTATCCTGTTGTCTTTGGCCTGAGATGAAGCCCTCTCCAATTCTAGTTGAGAGGCTGTAGCATTGAGGCTGCTTGTTAATTTGTAATTCTCCAATGTTTTGTCTGCCAAGGAGGCATACACCATTTCACCAGTTTGCTTGTGCAGCTCAATTTTATCCATTGGGTGGATGTCCTTGGCCAGGACCTCTAGATTAGTCCTGAGATAATCTGCAGTAGATTGTGGCTGGAGTGCGGTGGGTATGAAGTGACTCATAGTCAACTTGCCTTCGTCCACATCAAAGGCAGCCATTAATCTTTGTTGGTTGGAGGGGGCCATTTTCAACAAATGGTTATATAATTTGATTTTCATGGGTTCACTCCTTCTTTTGATGTCTATAAACTGCTGTTTGATGCCTACCTCTCCTTCCCTCTGCTGACTGGAGGAAGTGACCTCCCCTCCCATGATTCTGTCTTGTTCTTGGTGGAAGGAACTGACCGAGGCTTCCCTGCTGGGTGGACCCATACCCATTGCTTGTCTAATTGCCGCATCATCCTCTGAGAAGTCATTTAATCTCTGTCTCTTCTCCCCTTGGTTGATGGATGAAGTCATGGGTGTTTCTCTGTCCCTTTTCCTATTTAGGTCCTCCTTCTGTGGATTTTGAAGGACCGAGGCATCAGTAATGTTTTCAGGCCTTGAGTGTTCTACATTTTGGGCCTGCTGCTCAGTGGTAATTGGGGCATCTACCACTCTTTCTTGCTGTAAGGGCTGCTGTGTTTCAGATTGCCCTTCTCCTTGCTGCTGTTGTTGTTTTTGTTGTTGCTGCTGCTCTGCCTGTTCTTTCTCTCGCTGCTCTGGCTCTATCTCCATCACCTGCTCTTTTCCCTTCTCTGATATATTTCCAGCAACTCTTGTAGCTTGCTGTTGGGCGGTTGAAGAGGATGCTGCTGCTCCAATTTGTGTGCTCGGCAGTGAGCTGACCTGTGAATAAAACTCAAGGTCAGCCATTTTCTCTAGGTTTCTTAGAGCTCTTTGATTAAGCTCTTCTTGAGTAACAACTTCTTCTAAAGTCCCTCTCCTCCATTTACTTTGATTGGCATGTTTTTCTATGTGAGGAAGGCTGCAATGATCATAAGCAGACAACTTGTATTTAAGCCTCCTCATGGTAATGAAGTTGTTAGGGTCATAAGGTTTCCATAGGAAGATGTATTTGAGACCAAGGCCCCCAAGTATTCTATCTGCTTCCTTCCACCCTTCCTCCCTTTCGTTATAAAGGAAATGGCCAAGTTGACTTTTGACCTTTAGATGTGCCTTCTTACCTTTGCCTGAAAAGTGGAACACATCCACAAAGCCAAACTGCCTGAAGTATTCTAAGGCAAGTAGTCTCATAGGCACAAATCTGGGTAGTCTAAATGGGGGCAACTCACACCCATATATTCTGATAACGGTGTGGTGTTGGTAGAAGTACCAATCCCCAATGCTGTATACTTTTGATAAATGCAGGAGTCTTTGCATCTCATCTGTCAATCTGGGAGGAGGTGAGCCCAAAAGTAGAGTCATGGCTGGATGAATGAAGTGATCAATGAACTCACGGTAGGTGTATGGAGAATAGAAATTGAGGTGGAAAGCAGATGTCCAGTACACCACCGATCTCAAATTTCCCTGTGCATCTTCTCTTTTCATTGGGAAGGAGAACTTCTCATGCTGGAAGTATAGAAGCAAATGATATATGTAGGAAGTGTATTTAAATACCCTATCTCTTGATAGGTTCATCAACTGCTCATGCACCTTGTCAGAGATATATGTGGCATAGTCATAGCAGACTGGTTTTCTTCCTAGAGAAAACATGAGCATTATGTGCATAACTGTTTCATCCACATATTCCACTGAATCATATCCCAGGATGGGACTGATCATGTCAACAAGGTCCAGGCCCAATTGGTTGAGGTAGACAGAGTTGATGGGAGGAGTTTGTACAGTGTCAGCTTTGATGAATAACTGGTTAAGCTTTGTAATCTGGGTCTCTGTCATTCTGGCTCCCCCTATTATCAAATCAGCTAGTGATAGAGGGACCAACTTCTTATTTGTTTTGAACTGCAGCATCTCCCTGATGGCTTCAGGGGTAATAAGAAACAGAATTGCGCCTAAAGAATCAAGCACTGCCCTCTGGGATGCATCATAATACTCAGCACATAAGTGGATGAGTTCTGGGAATTGGTTGACCTGTGGTAGCTTGAAGATTGGGAGAGAGGAATCCCAAATTCCCAAGATGTCTGTCCCATTCTGATGTTTGATTTTAATTTCATTTAGTATTTGGAGATGAAACCTGCTCCTGCTTAGCATTTCTTCTGATATGTTATAGTCTAAGTCAGCTAATGCTTTCCAGCCCAATGCTTTGTGAGGGGCATTCAGAGGAGCTACATTGAGGGCTATAGGAGCCACAGGGGGATCCATGGTTCTTCTTAGGATTCTGTTTTTTCAAGGACTGGTGTTACTATGCAGAGTAACACAAACAGCGCTTTTTCTGAGGAAAATGAGAATTTCTGAGGACAAAGAGTGAATGGGAAAGGTTGTAGCGATTGAAATGCTGCTTTTGAGTTAATAGGTGAGTTGCAGACCTGAGCAGAGTTTGTTTTTGAGGCAAATTAGCTTCTTGCAGGTGACTGGTTCACGATTGCGCGAACCAGTAATAAGTTTACGTTCAACTTGCCCAATGTGGCCCTATAAACGTGTAGTGGCAGCTCTGGTTTGGTCTGAATGCTAGTTCAGTGGTCCTTTAATGGTGAATTTTGAGTTTGGAGGTCTGTTACTAGTTATACCCGAAATTCAGTGAAAATGGAGCTTTAGAGTGCAAATGAGAAGTACCTGTAGAATCTGGTCGGTTAGAACTTGCTAGCACTTTGAGGGATGGACGTTCTAGCGGTCCGGAAGTCTTTTCCACGGCTGGTGCAGGTTTGGACGTGAATTTACATGCAGAACAAACAACAAAGCTTGCGCCCAAAAATAGCAAAAAACACGATTTTTGGCATAAATATATCTTTTGGTGATTTTGGCGCGTTTTCGCGCTGACGTCAGCATGACGTCACCGGTGGGGTCAGGGTCGGATGACGTCAGCAGGACGTCATCCGGCCAGGTGGCGGCCTCTGGTTGGTCCACGGGGACAGTGAGATGGCAGGACAAGTGGACCAGTGGTTGAGCGGAGAAATGATGCGACGGCGTACCTGGGGGTGACGTGGGGTGACGGAGCAGTGACGTGGCGGTGAGGTAATACAAGCGGGAATGATAAAACCGGAAACCGAGGCGGTTTCATATCGCACCGCCTACGGTACGGTGGCGGTATGCGTCAGTGGTACCTCCGATGGGCTGTGGAGTGGACGCGTGGCTGCCGCATGACGTAGCCAAAATACGGCCGTCGGGAGATATCGTTCGGGCAGCGGATCGGCTCCGATGCTGTAGTGGCCGTCGGATCTGGAGGAGCAAGATCTAACGGTTGTCGGGAGCTTGACGTGACAGGAGGATAGTACAGTTAATGATCGGGCGTCGGAAGGGGTCCGATGTGATAAGGGCCGTCGGATCTGGAGTTGCTTGATCGGACGGTCATCGGGAAGGTGAAGCGATAACCAAGTACGGGGAAAGGCAGAGGCCTATTTTAATATTGTCCTGGGGATCTGTGCACTGGCGGAAGCTTTGGAACAGTGGGTTTTCATGATTTTTGTTGAAAATAGACCCGCCCTTTAGACTTAGGATAAGAGAAAAATGTTGGTTTTTTGATGTTTTTAGCCATTTTGAAGCGGGTAAGGGTAGAAATTGGGCTTTTAGGGGGGTTTTCATGTGCAAATGGGGGTCAAAAATGAGGGAATGAATTTGCAGAGGACAAAGGAGATTTAGCTTAGGTTTATCAAGATGACCAGGTGCCATCTGATCCCTGACATGGGACTATATGGCTATAATGCCAAGGGGGAGGGATATTTATACAAAATTTGGGACTTATACACCATGGTGTTAGTAATATTAGGGAAAAGGTGATATAAGGGATCTATATAATAGAGTTAGTGTTAGCATGGATGATGGAAGTGAATGGGGAACAAACACTAAGTTCATTTGAAACTTACTTAGTTTAGGGAGTAGATCAAAATGAAAAGATCTTTAGACAAGAAATGTGGCTTTGGATAAACAAGAATCATTATGAAACCATGATCTTCCTCCCTGAATCTCAGCTCATAGAGGGATGTTAGCAAATGAAAATGAAAGGGGAAGGAGGGAGGTTAGTTATGGTCCTTGCTGCAACTTGATGAATATGCACACCTTGTCACTTGATAGACTTTGCCTTGGTAATCATAGTCACCATGCCTGCAATGGTGAAGGTAGCCTTTTTCTGCAACCACCACTACCTACCCAACTATTTGCCTAGCATTTTTTATTTCTTCTTGGAGGGTGCACTTGGACTTGCAGACCCTTACTTGCCTTTTCTTTTCTTTGGCTTTTTCTTTTATTTTCCTATCTACTTCTAACCTTATTGCTTCCAAGGTCCCAGATTAAGCAGTTGGGAGCCTTATTTTCTCTACCTAGGCTATTTGTCTGCCAAGATTAAACAGTTTGGACAGACTTCTTTCTCTAGTCTACAACAGGAAATTGAAATCAAGGCATGATCCAGATTAGACTGTTGGATCATCCATCAGAATGGAAACAAAGCCATCAAAATTGAAACAAGGAGAAACTTTTTACATGCCTTGTGTTTCTAGGAAATATGGGATCTTTGCATAATCAAAGCAGAGCATATTTGGACTTTCCCTAGCCCATCATGAAATATGAAACCTATTGGTATAGGTATCCAACAGTGGCTCCACATGGGGATGGTTTTTCACTTGAAAGACCAAGGACAGCAGGTCAGATTGCCTTGCTCCATTGCTGCCCATATCATCCTTAAAGTTTGCTGCTTTTGAAGTACCAAATTTCGTGCTTCCCTTCTTGGTAGACTTCTGATTCTATTTACCTTTTGCTGGTTGGTGAATCACTTGGAAAACTGCATTTTTACAATCTAAACAGAAAATAATATGTACATCTGCATATATACAAGGGAACCTCAGGTTGCACTCATGGGAAATAGTCAAAATAATGCTTCAGCATCCTGCCATTGACAGGACCTTCATCCAAGTCAGCTTCAGTTAGACTTTTGAGGAAGTAAGTGTTGTTACCTTGTACTGCTTGGACAGCAAATGGTCCCCTCCATAAGGAATCAAATTTTCCATGCTTTCCCTTTTCTTCTCTTCTTGCATCCCACTTTAGGACTTTGTCTCCCACATTGAAATCTTCTGCTTTGGTTCTCCTGTCAAAGGCCTTCTTTAATTTTTCTTGTAACCCTTGAACTCTGCTGAACACCTGATCTCTAGTTTGCTGCAGACATATGATTTGATTTATCCTTCTTTGCATATCATTTGGTTCGGCTTGGTTTTCTTGAAGAAGCTTCATAACAGGTACTCCTATTGATGAGGGAAATTTGGCTTCTAGTCCATAAACCAACTCATATGGGCTGGTGCCAATTGATCTTTTGGTTGTTAGTCTATCTGCCCATAAGGCATTGACTAGTTTCTTGTGCCAATTCTTTTTGTTTTCTTCCAGCACCTTTTTTATGATGTTCACCAGGCTCTTGTTAGATGATTCAGCTAGGCCATTTCCTTGGGGATAGTATGCAGTAGAGTGACCCAAAGTAATATGATATTTGTGGCAGAAGTTTACCATTTTCTTGGATCTGAAAGCAGCAGCATTGTCTGTTATTATTTTGTCAGGACAGCCAAACCTAGCCAGTATGTTGTTTTCCAAAAACTGAATGATTACTGAGTCATTTGCTTGTCTGCATGGGGCAGCTTCAATCCATTTGGTGAAGTAGTCTGTGGCTGTCAAAATCCATCTATGTTGGCCTGAAGATGAGGGATGAATTTCCCCAATGAAATCCAAGCCCCATTGTTGAAAAGGTCTCTCTGTTGCAATGGGTCTTAGGGGAAGTGGCAGCAACTGTCTTTTGCCCTCAAACACTTGGCATTTGTGGCATGAGGTTGTGAATTTCTTGACATCAGAGAACATGGTGGGCCAGTAATAACCAGCCCTCAGTATTTTGTCCACAGTGGATTTCCAGTACAAATGTCCACCACAGTCTCCTGCATGAAAATCTTGCATGATATTGTCAGTTTCATTTTTCATTAAACAGTGCAGCAATATACCTTCATGGTTTTTCCAAAGTAAATTTCCATCCATCACACAAAATCTAGATGTTTTCATTTTTAAGAACCTACACTTAGTTCTGGACAGTCCTGGGGGAGCACACAGGTTTTGTAACACATAACAGATGTCAGAGTACCAAGGGGATTGTTCAAAGGCTACATTGATCTTTGGAGTCGCCAGCTCTGTTTCACTGTCCAGCTGATTGATATCTAAGGCTTGAAAATTTGTTTCCGTCATTAATTTGGCCAAGCCTTGCCCTTTTATTAGTTTTGTAGGTTTTATCTCAATGTCAAATTCCAAGATACTGGCTATCCATTTTCCTCTTCTGCCTTCTAAGTTTTCTTGGGTGAGAATGTCTTTGACAATAGGACTTGGCACATATGCTATGACATGGGAATAAAGGATATAAATCCTAAAATCCTTAATTGCTTTGACCAAAGCATAAGCTTGCTTTTCCATGATTTGGTATTTCAGAGGTGCGTCTCTAAGGGCTTTACTAAAGAAAGCAATTGGTTTCTCATTTCCTTGGTCATCTTTTTGCAGCAAAACAGCAGCAATAGTATACTGGGAGGCGAAAGAGAAAATGATAAAGTCTCTGTCAAACTGAGGATTGGTTAACACTGGGGTTTGAGTCAAGGCCAATTTTATACCTTCAAAGGCTTGTTTTGCTTCAACAGTCCACTTTACTTTTGAATCCTTTTTTAACATGTTGTTTAATAATCTGATTAGTTCTGCTAAGTTTGGGATAAACCTTCTTAAAAAATTGATTTTTCCTAAGAATCCCTGCAACTCCTTGACATTCCTTGGGTGGGGCATTTGTAGGATAGCTTGTATCCTATCTGGATCAATTCTTATGCCATCTTTTGAAATAATGTGTCCTAAGAGTTTACCTTCTTCCAAGCCAAATAATGACTTCTTGGGATTTAAGGAAATACCATATTTCCTGCATGTTAGGAAAATCTGTCTCAAATGTTTCAGATGTTCTTGGTCAGATTTTGAAAAGGGTGTAAGATCATCTAAGTAAATGACTAGGAAGTCATGAATCTCTTTTGCAAAAGCAATATCCATTGCTCTTTGAAATGTTGCCCCTGCATTTTTCAATCCAAAGGGCATCTTTACATATTTGAAAGTTCCCCATGGGGTTGTGAATGCAGTTTTGTCTTGGTCATCAGGGTGTACCAAGATTTGATTAAAGCCTGAGAATCCATCAAGCAATGACATCCTTGAAGCCCCCACCACTCTTTGGAGAATGTGATCCATTTTGGGTAAAGGGTAGTTATCTTTGAGTGATACTTGATTTAGATTCCTTAAGTCTACACAAAGTCTAATCTCACCAGTCTTTTTTCTTGTAGGGACTAAGTTGGAAATCCATTCAGAGAATCTGATTGGTGCTATGATGCCAGCTTTGAACATTTTTTGCAATTCCTTTTCAATGGAAGGAAGGAGTATAGGATTGATCCTTCTCAACTTCTGCTTGAATGGTTTTTGATTAGGCTTGAGGGGAATGGTATGCTGAAAGACAGAAGTATCATAGGACTTTAGATCCTCATAACCCCATGCAAAGACATCTTGGAACTCTTTAAAGAGGTCAATGTACTTGGGTTTTTGATCAGGGGGCAAAGAAGCAGACAGCTTTATTATTTTGGGCTTGTCAATGGTACCAATATTGCATTCTTCAATGGCTGCATCTAATGGCTGCATTTTTGGCTTCCTAGGGATGTCATTTGAATCAAAAATGTCCTCTAGCGGGGTAAGGCCTGCTGGAAGGAAATTGTCTTTGAGTTCTATGATTTCAGCTTCAGCGCTGGTCACCTCTTCACAGTCAATTTGGTGAATTTGCTGAATGTTTTCGTTGTTGAAAATGGTTGGATTCAGTAATTGTTTTGCTGTTCTAGGTGATATTGGATGAACCATTTGTTGAAACAGTATTTGTGATTGACTTGCTGACTCAAGTATTTGTGATTGACTTGCTCTGTCAGTGTCAATATTTAATCCTGCAAACTCTTGTTGTAAGGTTAGAAAATTGTTTATTTGCATATCATCCTCAAATACTTGCCATTCTTTGACATTGTTTGGAATGGAGGGTCTGTACTTGACCTCGGCTGTGAAGCAGTTGTTGGTTTCCAGTGGAAATTTGAAAGTGCTGGCAAATGTTGCCAAACTGTGTGCATGGAGATTGTGGCCCCTTGAAATTTTTGTGATAAGGAACTCAGAGAAAGTGTCCAATATTTCAATTACAGCAGACCTGTAAGACCTCAACCTTTTGTCATTGGTGACAAAACTTCCTTTCACTTGTTGAATCACTAGATCAGAATCTCCCATGATCGAAACCGTAGGAGCTTGTAATGTCCTTACTAGCTTGAGACCTAGTAACAGAGCTTCATACTCTGCCATGTTATTAGTGCATCTAAAGTTTAATCTACAAGCTCTGCCTTCTGCATGGGTTTTCTCTTTGTTATGTATCCAAACTCCAGCTCCTGCCCCTAACTTGTTGACTGAGCCATCAAATTCTAAGACCCACAGAATATCTTGCTTGACAGGAGATTTAAAGATCTGTTCATGGGATGGCAATGTAAGCAGGAGTTGGGGTTTCTTCTCTAGCTTGTGTTCTAGGATAGTTTCATCACGTGATTGAAAATCTTTGACAACTAGAGGAGGGGTAGTGTCCAGTGCTTGACTGATCGATGTTTTATGGGTGGTACTTCCTTGATTAATGTTTTGTTCTTGCATGAGTGTTTTGGTCCTAATATCATTGTTTGAGAGGCTTGCGCTGTCATTGAAGAGAATGAACGAATCTATGTCTGAATGGACAGCATATACAGGAAAGTTTTGAGGCTTTTCCTCACTGCTGACCATGTATTTCATGAGTGTTTCTCTGTAGAGTCTCTTTGGTTGCCCAAAGACAGAGATGGTGGCATATGACATATCTAATTGCAGGGAGCCTTGGAGTTTAGCTCCCCATGATCTTGATAACAGCATCCCATATTTAGGTGGGATATCAGCGACTACAACATCCATTAGAATGGTTTTGTTGGGGTATTGAACCAGAGACACACATAAATCTTTTATTAGACCTAAACACTTGACTTGGCTGGAGTCAAAGGAAAACAGGTCCTTGTATGGTCTTGTTATATCCAAATTCAATCTTTCCATGACTGCTTTTGGCATGAGGTTATGAGAGGCACCTGAGTCAAACATCGCATTATGCAGTATTTTGTCATGAATATGCAAGCTGACATAAAAAGGTAATATCCCTGTAACTACTGTTTTTCCATCTACCTCTGGGCCAAACAGTAATTCCGGAGTGTCATCTAACACATTTACATCATCTTTGCTATTAGTGAGTTGAAGGGATTTCTTAATCTGTTGCTTATAGATGTCATGCTTGGCTAGCTCCGAGAGGGGAATTGCTATCTTTAGCTTGCCAATCTCTGTGCCTAGGTCAAAAGGTTTATCAGCTTGGGTTTTGGAGTTATGGATAGCAGCCCTTTCTTTGCTCATTAAATCTTCTTGTTGGTTTTCATCTTGACTTTGAGACCTGCCCCTTTCACTCATGTCTTGAGGGGTAATATTTAAATCAGGGTGAGAGGACGACGTTGCCATAGGCTGATGTAGTGGTGACAATAGTCTGGTGACCTCTTCAACCACTACTTCTTCTGTAGGCAAGTTTGTTTTGTCATTAGGTTCTGTGACTATGGTTCCTTTAGACTGTTGTTTATCCTTTATCTTTTCAGGCTGATTTACATTTACAGTCCTACTTCTTAGCTTGTACTGTTTATGGACTTCATAGACAGCACTATCATATCCTTGTTTAAAATCAAAGGATTCTCCTGATTTAGTTTGGAATATTTTGATTTCATCATCCTCATGATCCTCTTGTGTTAAGAAAACTTGGCTTTTACCATCTAGACCCATTAAATTAATCTCAGGGTCTTCATTGGATTCAGTTGATGTTGAAGTTTCTGCATAATTTTCTTGGAAAGGGGGTCTAATGTCTTGATCAGCACTTGTCTTACCCATGTTTTGGTTTTGAGTTCTCCTAAAATTCGGATTTTTAGGAGGGTTGTTTTGTGGTGCTTCCCATGATGACTTTCTTTCAACCGATTCCACTCTTTCACCCAATCTCTTCATGCTATTTAGTATTGCATCCAGCTTTTGATCAAAGCCCGAGGGTTCTTCTTTGAAGGCAGTCCTTTTTTCCAACTTTGCCCTGTTTCTTTTGGCAATTAGGTTAGCTTCCACTGTGACAGCAACCCTTTGAGCTTCTTCAAGGGTTGGAGGATCTCTTTCCTTCAACTGATAGGCCATATCAGGGTCAAAACCATCAGGGAATTTATACAGGGCTAAATCAGGAGGGGGCCTTAAGTTCTGTGGGATAGCATTATATACATTGTTAAACCTAGCACAATATTCCAAAACTGTCTCCTGGGGACCTCTCTTAATAGTGTCATATTCACCAAGTACGTGGAGAGGATCTTTCTTCTTCTCCCATCTGTCAGTAAAAGCTTCGTAAAGCTGATCAGGAGTTGTAATGGAGTTTGCATTCAGGGATCTGAACCAAGTTCTAACATCCCCAGTTAAGCTTTGAACAAAAATTCTCATTCTGACACTGTCATCATCTATTTCATAGGTCTCAAAGTGGTCTTGCATCTTCTTAGCATGCTGGATAGCTGTTAGAGAGCCATTTGAGTCAAAATATGAGATTTTGCTTTGATAATCTTGAGGTAAAGCCGCAGCATTAGCTGGTATCTGCAGAGGTGCATACCTGTTAGCCATATTTATGAGGTTTAGAGGGTTAATAGGAACAAACGGGACAGCAGGGATCACTGGTATAACAGGGTTAATGGGATGAGTAGCTAGTGGGAGACTGGTTAAAGGAGTATGTGCAGTGGATGAAGATGTGAGAGGAGGACTTTGCGATGTTGATGGTGAACTAGGGGAACTAGGGGTGGACCGGAAAAGAACTTTGCAAGGAGTGGGAATGAGGCTGGGATGATCCGAACTTATATTTGCATCAGCAGGCTTCTCCTGCTTTTGCTGTCTCCTGATGTTTCTTCGGATGGTATTTGGATTATCAACAATGATGGGTGGATTAGGGTCAGGATTTGCCCTAGTATGCCGTGGATTTTTCTTAGGAGCCAGCTTCCAACCTGTTTTTTGGGATTTTGTAGGAAGTTTTTATATCTGCAAGGACTGGATGAAGATTTTGGAATGGCTATATATTCTCAGAGCTAAGACGAAGATTCCCCAAACAAGCTCCTCCTTAAAGCTGTTAATGTGATGCAGAAACAGTTCTAAGGCCTCTTGGCTGGTTTCAGGCTTGATGGTAGCTTTGTAAGACAGATAGTAATTGAAAAAATCCTAAGAAGTCCCCAGTGGAGTCGCCAATTATGTTAACACCCAGGTTGTTCCCTATGACTCCCAAGGGAATACGGCCGGGGTAACCACTAACCAATCTTTGGGTTACAGTTCCTAGCCTAACTGCAACCAGAGAGGGCTCTCTCTTTATGATTTGTCTCTGTTATGATGGTGTTTTAGGCTAGCTATTATGCTCAGGTTTTGGTTTATGTTTTGGTTGAAGGATTTCTTTCAGGTCTTATGATGCAGTGTTTAGATAGTATAATACCATTGGGCAATGGAGTCTGGAGTTGTGAAATGATCTGATACGCTGGATTGGTGGTGTTCAAACTGCAGGGCCTATTGTGTATTTTAGACAGACAAAACTAGATCAAATGGTGATGTATGTCAACCAACAGAAAGCAATTAAGAATTTTCTATTAAGCTGGTGGGGTGAAGGTGAGCACACTGCACAGGAGCAAAACTTGAATTCCTGTGACAAAGGTCACTGTGATAGATGTATTCTGAAAGTGCAGCAATTAAGAATTACACTTATCTAGATTACAGCTGAAGAAAACATTGATAAACAACACAGATTGAACTCAGGGTACTCAGTGAATAAATCCTGAAAGCTATTCTTTTTCCTTGTTGCTTAGTATTGAAAACAGATAACATATATGGATTTTAACAAAACAACTAATTAACAGCGAGAGATACAGAGACTTATTGTATGGTGAAATACACAGGGATCCAGCAGTTATCAACAGACACCAGAACGCATCCAACACCTCAGAAATCCGAGAAATCCCATTGCTTTCTCTATTAACTTCTGAAAGGATTACAGCATAAGAACTTCTTCAGGAGAAATCAACAACAACCCTTGCAATCTTATGCGAAGGGGACTTTATAGAAATGCGTATACAAAATATCTCAGGCATTGAGTCATCTGAGAGAGAAAATATCTTCATTATTACGTTCAGAAAGTAGGCAAGGAGTTATTACAATTTTGAATGCAGCGTAAATGCTCTTTATGTCTGTCAGAGGATTGTTTTGACTTTTGAGAGTCACTGAGTCGGTTGCATTACTCTGTTTTAATTCTGGAAATACGCATTTACTTTTGGCTGCGCAGTGCATTCTCGGGTTTGCCAGCTGTGGTCTTCTATTTCTGCTTTGTTGGCCGCTACATCCGCTGAGTTGGCTCAGCTTTGATTTATGCTGCATGCTGACTTTGCTGAACTGTGCTTTTTATAAAAATTTGTAATAAAACAGAAATTTGGTGAATGCCTTACTGATTACAAAATTCTCTGTATTGCATCTGTCCACCATTCCTGTGTAGGGAGCTGATGCCTGAGGATGGCCTCCATTGTCTCTTCTGCTTCTGTATATTTGAAAAAATTTGGGGCCACATCAAACAAGTGATTAATTTCATTCATTATAAAAAATAGATTTTCTATCTTACTATAGAAAACCTGTCCTGTAATAGGCCCTGTGTCTTCTGAAGTGCTGGCCCTCTCATTGATCTGTGCTGAGGCAAAAACATTTACTCTTTTAGCATACTGTTCATGGGTGAATAATTTCCCTCCGCTGTTCAGTAAGCTAGGGAGTCCTCTACTCTGCAATACCTGAAATTTCTCCATGAACCTATTTACCTCTGTCTGCATATCCTGGGTTCTTCTGTCCAATGTCTGCACCAGATTTCTAAGAGTAAGAACCCTCTTGATCATTTGAATAGTCTCAGTTCTATTTGTGATTCCAATGGTGGCTAACTGAGAACTTGTTTTGTGGTTAAGCACATTGATCATTCTTGTAGCAACTTCAGGCATATTTCCTAATAAGGCCCTTGATGTTCGGATTTCCTTCTGTGCCTTTGGGATGAGCTCTAGTTGCTCATGGATTGTCTCGATATATGGCCATTGGTTGGTGATGGATTGGCCAATATTGGACCATATCATTGCTCTGATCTCAGATATGATTTTATCTAGCTTGAGCTCATTCTCAAGTTCCTTGATCCTATCTTTAAGGGCTTTGATTTCCTTGGCCTTTTCTCCCACCTCTCTTTTTGTCTTATCATGCCTTTCATTGACCTTGGCCAGCTTATCTCTGGTTTCATGCAGCTCTGTCATCTGAGCTTCCAAGATTTGTATTTCATTCTTTAATTTCTGCATGTCTAGGCTATGTGCCTGTTCTGTACTTGTAGGTGCTGCTGAAGTGGATGTAGCTGTTTGTTCAGTTTGTTGAGGTGGAGGCACAGTGGTAGGAGCAGCATCCTCAAGATTGATGACTTGAGGAGGAGGCTGAGAAGTCTGACCCTCTTGTCTTTGCTTTAGTGCTGCTTGTAAGGCCGCTTGAGTAGCCTCAGACTCTCCTAATTTCTCTTGTGTCTGCAGGAGCTGCTTATATATAGATATTAGCAGATCTGTGGCATCCTTTTCCATCCTTTGTTGGGCTACCTCATCTGTTTGGGGGTGAATGGTAGCTGGGAGTTTGATTTTCTTCCTTAATGCAGCCATGTCAGCATCCCTTAGTTTCAAGATCTCCTGTATCCCTTTGATGTCATTGGGGTTATGCCCAATTTCCACGATGATGTCCTCTAGGGATCTTATCCTGTTGTCTTTGGCCTGAGATGAAGCCCTCTCCAATTCTAGTTGAGAGGCTGTAGCATTGAGGCTGCTTGTTAATTTGTAATTCTCCAATGTTTTGTCTGCCAAGGAGGCATACACCATTTCACCAGTTTGCTTGTGCAGCTCAATTTTATCCATTGGGTGGATGTCCTTGGCCAGGACCTCTAGATTAGTCCTGAGATAATCTGCAGTAGATTGTGGCTGGAGTGCGGTGGGTATGAAGTGACTCATAGTCAACTTGCCTTCGTCCACATCAAAGGCAGCCATTAATCTTTGTTGGTTGGAGGGGGCCATTTTCAACAAATGGTTATATAATTTGATTTTCATGGGTTCACTCCTTCTTTTGATGTCTATAAACTGTTGTTTGATGCCTACCTCTCCTTCCCTCTGCTGACTGGAGGAAGTGACCTCCCCTCCCATGATTTTGTCTTGTTCTTGGTGGAAGGAACTGACCGAGGCTTCCCTGCTGGGTGGGCCCATACCCATTGCTTGTCTAATTGCCGCATCATCCTCTGAGAAGTCATTTAATCTCTGTCTCTTCTCCCCTTGGTTGATGGATGAAGTCATGGGTGTTTCTCTGTCCCTTTTCCTACTTAGGTCCTCCTTCTGTGGAGTTTGAAGGACCGAGGCATCAGTAATGTTTTCAGGCCTTGAGTGTTCTACATTTTGGGCCTGCTGCTCAGTGGTAATTGGGGCATCTACCACTTTTTCTTGCTGTAAGGGCTGCTGTGTTTCAGATTGCCCTTCTCCTTGCTGCTGTTGTTGTTTTTGTTGTTGCTGCTGCTCTTCCTGTTCTTTCTCTCGCTGCTCTGGCTCTATCTCCATCACCTGCTCTTTTCCCTTCTCTGATATATTTCCAGCAACTCTTGTAGCTTGCTGTTGGGCGGTTGAAGAGGATGCTGCTGCTCCAATTTGTGTGCTCGGCAGTGAGCTGACCTGTGAATAAAACTCAAGGTCAGCCATTTTCTCTAGGTTTCTTAGAGCTCTTTGATTAAGCTCTTCTTGAGTAACAGCTTCTTCTAAAGTCCCTCTCCTCCATTTACTTTGATTGGCATGTTTTTCTATGTGAGGAAGGCTGCAATGATCATAAGCAGACAACTTGTATTTAAGCCTCCTCATGGTAATGAAGTTGTTAGGGTCATAAGGTTTCCATAGGAAGTTGTATTTGAGACCAAGGCCCCCAAGTATTCTATCTGCTTCCTTCCACCCTTCCTCCCTTTCGTTATAAAGGAAATGGCCAAGTTGACTTTTGACCTTTAGCTGTGCCTTCTTACCTTTGCCTGAAAAGTGGAACACATCCACAAAGCCAAACTGCCTGAAGTATTCTAAGGCAAGTAGTCTCATAGGCACAAATCTGGGTAGTCTAAATGGGGGCAACTCACACCCATATATTCTGATAACGGTGTGGTGTTGGTAGAAGTACCAATCCCCAATGCTGTATACTTTTGATAAATGCAGGAGTCTTTGCATCTCATCTGTCAATCTGGGAGGAGGTGAGCCCAAAAGTAGAGTCATGGCTGGATGAATGAAGTGATCAATGAACTCACAGTAGGTGTATGGAGAATAGAAATTGAGGTGGAAAGCAGATGTCCAGTACACCACCGATCTCAAATTTCCCTGTGCATCTTCTCTTTTCATTGGGAAGGAGAACTTCTCATGCTGGAAGTATAGAAGCAAATGATATATGTAGGAAGTGTATTTAAATACCCTATCTCTTGATAGGTTCATCAACTGCTCATGCATCTTGTCAGAGATGTATGTGGCATAGTCATAGCAGACTGGTTTTCTTCCTGGAGAAAACATGAGCATTATGTGCATAACCGTTTCATCCACATATTCCACTGAATCATATCCCAGGATGGGACTGATCATGTCAACAAGGTCCAGGCCCAATTGGTTGAGGTAGACAGAGTTGATGGGAGGAGTTTGTACAGTGTCAGCTTTGATGAATAACTGGTTAAGCTTTGTAATCTGGGCCTCTGTCATTCTGGCTCCCCCTATTATCAAATCAGCTAGTGATAGAGGGACCAACTTCTTATTTGTTTTGAACTGCAGCATCTCCTTGATGGCTTCAGGGGTAATAAGAAACAGAATTGCGCCTGAAGAATCAACCACTGCCCTCTGGGATGCATCATAATACTCAGCACATAAGTGGATGAGTTCTGGGAATTGGTTGACCTGTGGTAGCTTGAAGATTGGGAGAGAGGAATCCCAAATTCCCAAGATGTCTGTCCCATTCTGATGTTTGATTTTAATTTCATTTAGTATTTGGAGATGAAACCTGCTCCTGCTTAGCATTTCTTCTGATATGTTATAGTCTAAGTCAGCTAATGCTTTCCAGCCCAATGCTTTGTGAGGGGCATTCAGAGGAGCTACATTGAGGGCTATAGGAGCCACAGGGGGATCCATGGTTCTTCTTAGGATTCTGTTTTTTCAAGGACTGGTGTTACTATGCAGAGTAACACAAACAGCGCTTTTTCTGAGGAAAATGAGAATTTCTGAGGACAAAGAGTGAATGGGAAAGGTTGTAGCGATTGAAATGCTGCTTTTGAGTTAATAGGTGAGTTGCAGACCTGAGCAGAGTTTGTTTTTGAGGCAAATTAGCTTCTTGCAGGTGACTGGTTCACGATTGCGCGAACCAGTAATAAGTTTACGTTCAACTTGCCCAATGTGGCCCTATAAACGTGTAGTGGCAGCTCTGGTTTGGTCTGAATGCTAGTTCAGTGGTCCTTTAATGGTGAATTTTGAGTTTGGAGGTCTGTTACTAGTTATACCCGAAATTCAGTGAAAATGGAGCTTTAGAGTGCAAATGAGAAGTACCTGTAGAATCCGGTCGGTTAGAACTTGCTAGCACTTTGAGGGATGGACGTTCTAGCGGTCCGGAAGTCTTTTCCACGGCTGGTGCAGGTTTGGACGTGAATTTACATGCAGAACAAACAACAAAGCTTGCGCCCAAAAATAGCAAAAAACACGATTTTTGGCATAAATATATCTTTTGGTGATTTTGGCGCGTTTTCGCACTGACGTCAACATGACGTCACTGGTGGGGTCAGGGTCGGATGACGTCAGCAGGACGTCATCCGGCCAGGTGGCGGCCTCTGGTTGGTCCACGGGGACAGTGAGATGGCAGGACAAGTGGACCAGTGGTTGAGCGGAGAAATGATGCGACGGCGTACCTGGGGGTGACGTGGGGTGACGGAGCAGTGACGTGGCGGTGAGGTAATACAAGCGGGAATGATAAAACCGGAAACCGAGGCGGTTTCATATCGCACCGCCTACGGTACGGTGGCGGTATGCGTCAGTGGTACCTCCGATGGGCTGTGGAGTGGACGCGTGGCTGCCGCATGACGTAGCCAAAATACGGCCGTCAGGAGATATCGTTCGGGCAGCGGATCGGCTCCGATGCTATAGTGGCCGTCGGATCTGGAGGAGCAAGATCTAACGGTTGTCGGGAGCTTGACGTGACAGGAGGATAGTACAGTTAATGATCGGGCGTCGGAAGGGGTCCGATGTGATAAGGGTCGTCGGATCTGGAGTTGCTTGATCGGACGGTCATCGGGAAGGTGAAGCGATAACCAAGTACGGGGAAAGGCAGAGGCCTATTTTAATATTGTCCTGGGGATTTGTGAATTGGCGGAAGCTTTGGAACAGTGGGTTTTCATGATTTTTGTTGAAAATAGACCCGCCCTTTAGACTTAGGATAAGAGAAAAATGTTGGTTTTTTGATGTTTTTAGCCATTTTGAAGCGGGTAAGGGTAGAAATTGGGCTTTTAGGGGGGTTTTCATGTGCAAATGGGGGTCAAAAATGAGGGAATGAATTTGCAGAGGACAAAGGAGATTTAGCTTAGGTTTATCAAGATGACCAGGTGCCATCTGATCCCTGACATGGGACTATATGGCTATAATGCCAAGGGGGAGGGATATTTATACAAAATTTGGGACTTATACACCGTGGTGTTAGTAATATTAGGGAAAAGGTGATATAAGGGATCTATATAATAGAGTTAGTGTTAGCATGGATGATGGAAGTGAATGGGGAACAAACACTAAGTTCATTTGAAACTTACATAGTTTAGGGAGTAGATCAAAATGAAAAGATCTTTAGACAAGAAATGTGGCTTTGGATAAACAATAATCATTATGAAACCATGATCTTCCTCCCTGAATCTCAGCTCATAGAGGGATGTTAGCAAATGAAAATGAAAGGGGGAAGGAGGGAGGTTAGTTATGGTCCTTGCTGCAGCTTGATGAATATGCACACCTTGTCACTTGATAGACTTTGCCTTGGTAATCATAGTCACCATGCCTGCAATGGTGAAGGTAGCCTTTTTCCGCAACCACCACTACCTACCCAACTATTTGCCTAGCATTTTTTATTTCTTCTTGGAGGGTGCACTTGGACTTGCAGACCCTTACTTGCCTTTTCTTTTCTTTGGCTTTTTCTTTTATTTTCCTATCTACTTCTAACCTTATTGCTTCCAAGGTCCCAGATTAAGCAGTTGGGAGCCTTATTTTCTCTACCTAGGCTATTTGTCTGCCAAGATTAAACAGTTTGGACAGACTTCTTTCTCTAGTCTACAACAGGAAATTGAAATCAAGGCATGATCCAGATTAGACTGTTGGATCATCCATCAGAATGGAAACAAATCCATCAAAATTGAAACAAGGAGAAACTTTTTACATGCCTTGTGTTTCTAGGAAATATGGGATCTTTGCACAATCAAAGCAGAGCATATTTGGACTTTCCCTAGCCCATCATGAAATATGAAACCTATTGGTATAGGTATCCAACATTAACAATAACTAGTGAATTAGTAAATTTGGAGGATTATTCTGCGCAAGGCCCAGGATTGAATCGCAATGACTTGCACTATTCACCTCAATATCAAGATATTTAATTTTCCCCCCCTCAAGCTTACATGAATTGCTCATTTTTTTAACACTAATGAGTAGAGATTTTTATAATTTGTGCCCGGAATGCAGCAAAAAACTGGGAGATTGACATCATATTTTGACGTCATATTCTTCAACAGAGGAAGGAAAACTGAAAATATCTACAACATCTACACAGTGACTACTTTCTACGTACATCTTACTAGCATAATTGCAACTATAAAGCTAGCAAAATTAGCCACAAAGTAGAAATGATTCACAATATTTTGTCATTCACCAAAAGAGCAATCTATTGGCATTGCTTCCGCCTGACTTGCACTTGTGTTTCCTTCTGAAGTATGTCATCTTGTAGTTGGACGTGCTAAAGTGAGGTCCTCCAATTGGTTGTGAAGAGCATCGATTTCATCATTTTTTCGGGTGATTTAGCCTTGAAATCCCTTAATTCTTTCATACCGCTCTGCAACCGTGTGAGAGAGCTTAAGGAAGAGTTGAAGAAGGGCTTGACAATCAATGCAATCAAAGATGGTAGTATGAGGGCAGAGGGTACATGTTTTTGAGGTTCTCTTGCCTCCATCTCTACTGCAAGAATTATCCATTGTACCCCAGAAAATTGATTTTTTCCACTTCAAACATCTCTAAGAAACCAAAACCTTCACAAGTATCCAAAAATTACTCTGCAATTAAAGTGGGAGACGCATACTTATAATCACCAAGAAACACCCACGCGAGATTGTAGTCTGGCACCATGAACAGGATAGGAGGAAAATTAGCCAATTTTACCCTAGATGTTGCCCAAAAGACACAAATAGACCGTCAACTCAATGAGGCGAAGTTTCCTTGTGTTTCTTATCTCTTAGGTTGGTTCGTCCCCAGCCAATTATCGTCGAATTTATCCATGACCTAAGATCAAACTGATGTAGGTTCCTATGCCTCCCGAGTACCCAAAGGCAGAGCTCGACTTCAAAATATAGTCTTGAGGAATACACTTCTACTCTAATATCAGATGTTACACGACAACAAATATACAACCTGCCAATGGGCATTAAATGCGCGGGGGTTGTATATGCCCACCGTTGGATAAATGGCGTGCGAAAATCCAACAATGGGCACAAACAACCCTCGCTCATTTAATGCACATTGGCAAGCTACTTATTTTTAGTGATGTTACATAGCTTCATTCTCTCATCCAAATTATGTCGGCTCAAGAGAGACTCCAAGGCATAGAGGAAGCAAAGCCTAGCTTTCGCTCTAATCCAATGACTTTTGTGCTCATTTAAATAATTGAGATCCATGTTGAAGCCATTACTTCCCTCCATGAACGAGAGGGACGAACTTTGTACTTCCCTCACAAGCACCATCGTTTCCTCTAGTGTGGGCAATAAATCTCTCAATTCTGGTTGCTCATAATTATTATGCAAATAGTGTGAGACTTTAAAACAATTCATTCCGTGCAATTTTACCATAAGCAAGGGACAGGTGGGCGGGTGGCCTACATGTTGGCCTCTTTCCACCTCCCAAGAAGATCTACAATTGATTTGATTGATTAAAGTGCACTTGAATGAGAGAATAAGGGTCGCATTTAATCAAATGAGTAATCAAATCAAATCGTCCCCTCTTGGCTCTAAAGATCTTTTGGCATGAATGCATAGTGTATCTAGTCATTTCCATTAATGAAGTTAGGGTAAAGTTTGCCATCCCCTTTGCCTATTGATCTCCAACTACCCCTTCTTCAACTTACATGCTTGATTGGATTGATTTTCTACTTCATAATTTTGGCTCCTTATGACATGATAAAAACTTTTATGTCAAAAAGACTACAAGATGCTCATAATTCGTTGAAGAAAAAGATTTAGTTTATTGGTCTTAGGCTTTGAGTCGCTCTGCAAGAATTGAATTGTCATGAGAGAATCCGCAACAATCGTGATCATGGAAATTCCTTTCTCCTTAGCTAATCGAAGTCCTAGCATAAGCCTAGAAATCTCTGCCATGTCATTGGTTTCTTTATCAAGACCCTAGACAAACTTAAATTCTTTATGCTCAATGGGATCCCAAAGCATCCCTCCCACTCCTACCACCCCTTATATGAATTGCTCATTACAAATTTTAACATGTTCAATTTTTTGTCACACGCGCCAACATGTCTTCGAAAAATAAAACTCAAGTAAAAAAAGATTAAATTTACTAACTATTACTCGAGCTATTCTTCTTAATATCATTAATACTTCATAAATAAAACTTAAATTTTAACATCCAACCAAATTAAATATATGTATAGATACAAATAATTATAATTTAATCATGAAAAAAACCTACTTACTCTTAGTCGAGCTATTATTATTAACATCATTCATACTTTATAAATAAAACTTTAACTTTAACATCCAACCAAATGAAATATTTTTTTGAAAAAAATTATAATTTAATCAAAGTATATTTGAGTATATTAATAAATATATGGATTCACACCATTAAAAATACTATTAGGTGTGAAATGACTACATCCTTGCTTTCAATTAACGTAATAATATCATGTCATATATAATATCAAAATATTGGATGATAAAAAATATTTTCTTTCAAAATATCCTACTCAATTCACATTAAATTTTGATTTAAAAATATTTATAATAATTTTTTTATTTTTTTTTAAATAAACATCCATCTCAATATCGGTTAACCATCGTTATCATAGTTATTATATTTCCTCATGACAACATCATCATGACCAATATTTTAATTATTTAATTTCTTTTGCTTAAAAGTAAAAATCAATCTCAAGATCGGTTAACAGTCGTTATCATAGTTATTATATTTCCTCATGACAACATCATCATTACCAATATTTCCTTAAAAGGCTACATATGTCAACTACTAAATCTAATAAAATCATAATATAAAATCGTCTTTTAATTAATTTTATAAAATATAAAATATTAGTAAAAGGATGGAGTAATTAATTTGTTATTAAATTTTTATTTTTTTCAGAGGGAAAATCAACATATGGCCGAGGCCAGCAGATATTTACAACATATGGCCGAAGCCAGCAGAATTTCAGAATATTTACGGCATAGCCATTACAAATCGAAGGCCGAAGCCAGCAGATAACCAAATCGCGGGGTCCACAACTAACCGCCGCAGAAATCGATCACGACTGGGGGGAGCGAAAGCCATCCGCCCCAACCGTTATGTCATGCACGTCGCGTTAAATATTTCTTTTGAATTTATGAAAATTAATTTTTGGTAAATTGATCAAAAAATTATGGAAATTCTAATCATATTTATTAAAAAATACAACTTAATTACTCTCGTGTGCAATCCTAGGTTATACTAGCAGCATGGGTGCACTTGACGCATGCTTCAGATATAATTTTATACAAAACCAACTGCACGCCTGTAAGCGGACTTCGTAATAATTTATTTGATCAGACTTCGTATGAAAATAAAAATAAAATATTATTTGTATGATGTAATTGTTGGATTATTAGGGTTATGTGTTATGTTTTTATTTTGTTTAGTCAATTTTAATAATATAAGTAGTTGATTAGGATTTTGTTTAATTTATTTGATCAGACTTTGTATGAAAATAAAAATAAAATATTATTTGTATGATGTAATTGTTGGATTATTAGGGTTATGTGTTATGTTTTTATTTTGTTTAGTCAATTTTAATGATATAAGTAGTTGATTAGGATTTTGTTTATTTATTTAATTGGGTTAAATTAATTTTTGGTTTGAGTAGTTATGATTTAGGGATTTATAAGTTAAAAACTTATTTTTGGACCTATTACATAGAACGAATTCTCATGAGCTCCATAGTGAAACAAGTAGTTGGGCAGTTCCTAAAATGCCATGGATGGAAAGGATCTGCCATATATGTAAGAATAGGAACATCGAGGATGAAAACCACTTCCTCTTAGAGTGCCCCACGTATAACCACATTAGATCTCAGTTTCACAATCTTTGTTACAATACTGACCTTCCTAGCCTTTTACAATGTCACAATTATAGTGAGCTCGGGAGACTTCTCTCCAAGCTTTTTGAGCATAGGAATAAAATCTTAAATCAAAATAGATAATTTGTTTCTTTAGGTCCGATAGACCATTATTTGGTCTCAGCGGACGTTAACCACCATCATCATCATCATCATCATATTGTTGATTATTTTCGAACTAGTTAATATGGTTTATTTTTAAGATAATTACATGAAGAGAATATGATCTAACAAAAGGATAAAAAGAAAGATAATTAATATAAACTCGAAAATGAAGTTAAAGGTTAGAGAAAATAGCCATTAAAAAAAAATATTAGGCCAAAGGTTAATAATAATAAGATTAGTGATATTAAGGGAGAATATAAAGGGAAATGTCAATAATATGAGATAATAATATAGGTCAACAATATTAATACAATTACTATTAAAAATAAAAAATTGTAATCTTGGTAGGACTACATCTTCATCATGTCCAATATATCACCCCAATCAGAGCGGGAAATTGAACGGTGACTTCATATCAAGGAATCCCTTAACATAGCACCCAATCACCGTCTTTCCAAGACCACGTGGACAATTCAATTACTATAATAAAATATTAATAAAAATAATTAAATATTTATATTAATAAAATTAAATAAAGATTTAAAGACTTTTTAAGGTTATTATTAAATATTCGTAATATCAATTTATTATAATAAACCATTATTAATAAATAAATAAACCAATATTTAGAATAAATAAAATCTTAAGCAAAACAATATAAAAATCAAGAAAACTAATATTACAAGTTAAATGTTAAATTATATTATAAATAAATAATAAGAATACTTGTATTCTCAAAATGCCGGGCTTGTGTGATTCATGATTTATACCAAAAAAAAAAAAAAAAAAAAAAAAAAAAAAAAGCACATATCAATTTTAATGTCAACACATTTCAAACAACTTATTATGGTTCATCATCAAGACATAGATTAATAACTTGAACTAGAGAACTAATAAATAGTAGAGATGCAACAACTAAATCCCAATACTCAAAAACTAAATATTATTGGGATTTAACTGTTGCATCTCTACTATTTATTAGCTCTCTAGTTCAGGCTATCCATCTATGTCCTGATGATGAACCACAGTAAGTGGTTAGAAATGGGTCGACATTAAAATTGATATTTGATTTTTCCGGAAAATATTTGTATTATAAATCTCAACTAGAAACTAAAATATTATATAATAATTAAAGGCATAGTTTAACTTATAAAGGAAATAGCCTTTTTTCAGGTCATTTTTCTAGTTAATTTTAACCAAATTCCGGCATAAGTTTTTTAAAACTTGAGTTTAAGTTGTTTAACTTGTAGACTTTGAGCACCCCAAGAGTTTTTCAGGGTGTTGAATTTAGTTATGTGTTCAAAAAAGTATTTTAAACAACAAAAAATCACAATCTTGCTTGAAATTGTATCATTGAATTTCAGTGAGAAAGGTTATTTCGTCTATAAGTTAGAATGTAACATAATTAAATATTAATAATATATCATAATAATAATAATATATATTAATATATGCAATGATATAATATATATTTACTAATATTTTAACATGTGCAGAGAGAACTGCCGCGCGCTCTGCAGCCTTCAGCTCTGAACCCTGAGGCCCGCACTTTGCGCGACCTGCAAGCAGCGAGCTCGCCCGCCCTCTGCCGATCTGACCCCTGCGGACTTCTGCATGCTGCGGTTGGGCCGTTTCATGGATCGATCTGTTGGCTTTTGATAGTCCCGCTCCTAGGGATTGAAACTATGGAGGGGTTGGGCACTCCTCAGGCGGCTCCCCCGCCTCCTCCGTCGATCTCGCCTTCTGAGGCCTTCACCCAGCTCTTGGCTGGTCTCCCAAAGAAGAAAAACGTTGAAGCTGCGAAGTTTGTTAAAAAACTGGATGATATTCCGGTGATCTCCCTTCCTCCAGAAACCCCGATCCAAGTTGCTCTGTCGTTAGCTGAACGGGCTCTCATCGGCCAGTTCACTGGGCTATGGCCGTCTCCAAAATCCACCGAGAGCTGGGTCATCAGAAACTGGGTGCCGCTAATCAAAGAAAATGTCACCTCATACTTTCTGGGGAGAGGATACTTCCTCTTCGAATTCACATCAAAGGACGACAAAGATCTGATCTTCCAAAACGACCCCTACTTCATGGGCCCTCAGGGTTTGTATCTGAACAATTGGACCCCGGACTTCGATCCGACAGTAGATGTGCCCAAAGCAGTCCCGGTGTGGGTCAGACTTCCAAATCTTCCAGTACATTGTTGGAATTGGGACTCACTGAGACACATTGGAAATGCCCTGGGGAAATTCATAGACCGAGCAAATAATAAAGACCAATATGACTGTGTCAGGATCTGTGTAGAAGTTGATCTAGAGGTGGGACTACCAGAGGCCATCACAATAAAGGTTGGAAGTTGGACGCATTTACAAAAATTTGATTATGAGCAGCTACCCTTCAAATGCCGAAAATGCCATGTTTATGGACACTTCGCCAAAGATTGCCCGACCAACAATGAGGTTGCACAGGGGATGGAGGACGGAAGTCAAGCGATCCAAATCGCATCCCAAGAATCAGAAACCAGGAGGCCCTAATGGCAAAGGACCTCATCAGACCACTGCTCACCAGATCCCGACCAAGATTGCACCAGAAAATAAGTTCGACCCTCTGAGCTCGCAAACGGAGGGCACCCAGGAGATCGTGGTATAAAAGGAGACAGAAGTGACTCAGGAGACCAAGGTCCATAAAATAGCTCCTTCAGGAAAAGGTACCCCCTCAGCCTCCCCCAAAGGAGCCAATACTGAAGATCCCAAAGGTAAGATTTTAGAAGAGGAGGAAGAAGAACAGGAATCTGAAGAATCAGAAGAGGAAGGGGAAATAGGAGAGTCCCAAACCTCGGTAAGAAGATCTACAAGAGGTCGGAAAACTGACAGGGAAAAAAGGGAGCAGGAGACTTACAAAGAAAAACTTCAGGGCAGCCAACCAACTTTGGAAAAACTGCTAGCTCCAAAGTCAAAGATGTCGAAAAATCAGACCCAAGGCTCCAAGGGAGCCCACCAGAAACACAAATAATGAAGATCATCTCCTGGAACTGTAGAGGTATGGGGAGTAAAGCTAAGGAAGAAGCCATCAGAAGCTTAATCAGAATAAAGACTCCAGACATACTTCTCGTCCGGGAGACAAAGTTGGAAGACATAGTCTTCCTTCAAACAAGCAAGAAACTTTGGTTCAAAAGTGAAGCAAGAGCAATCTGTGCCCGAGGAGCCTCTGGAGATATTGGCACTTTATGGAACATTAGCAAATTTGTAGTCCTATTTGAGACTAGAAATACCCATTAGTTACTGCTGAAAATGCAGAATCTAGACACCAAGGAAATCTTTTGTCTTTTTAATGTTTACTCTCCTGTCAATGTCGGGGAAAAAAAGGATTGTTGGGATTCCATAAGGCAACAAGCAGATTTGACAAACATGGAAAATATAATTATTGTCGGAGACCTCAATCTCACTCTCCATCCATCCGAAAAAAGGGGAGGCAGCATAGTACGTGATCCAGCAAGGGAATGGGTGGAGGACATTTTGCAGGACTGGGACTTGCTAGATATCAAACCCTCTTCCGGTAAGTACTCTTGGTCTAATAAAAGAATGGGCCCTGGTCATATTGCTGCCAGGCTAGATAGATTTTTTATTCAAAGTTCCTACTTGCTGCTAGGCCTAGAACCAAGAATGCATATTCTTGCTAACAGCATCTCGGACCATAAGCCCATAAAACTAGAGCTCCTAGCTCATCTTGATTTGGGACCTATCCCCTTTAGATTTAGCCCACTCTGGACAAAGGAGCCAAACTTCATGCAAATTGTCAAGGATTGCTGGAATCAGCCTGTCAAAGGTTCGCCTTTCTATATCTGGGAAGAAAAGCTTAGAAGGGTTAAAGGAGCTCTTAAAAGATGGGTTAAAACTCTATCCAATCCGGCTATAGAAAGAAAATCCATTAAAGCCCCTCTTGCCTCCCACCAAAAGCGTATGGAGAATGATACAATCACTAAGGAGTTACTAGATCAGGAATCTCATCTGCAACAATGCTTTCACAAGGCTTGCTTAGCTGAAGAAGAATATTGGAGATTAAAATCTTGCAATCTCTGGCTCAGAGCAGGGGATAGGAACACTGCATTTTTTCACAAACAAGCCCAGGCAAGGAAATGCTTCAACACTATCTCTGAGATTAAAGAGGATAATGACATTCATAAGGATTTTGAGTATATAAAGAAAGCAGCCTTTTTCACTTTCAAAACTTGTATAGTGAAGACAAGGATCTGAAACAATATTCAGATCTGCTAGATGTTATACCTTCTGTAATCTCTCAGCATACAAAGGAAACTCTTGAGGCCAAAGTTACTAAAGATGAAGTGAAAAAAGCCCTCTTTGATATGGATCCGGATAAGGCCCCTGGGCCGGATGGTTTCTCTGCCAGATTTCTCCAAGCTTGCTGGCCGATTATTGAAAAGGACCTGCTCAAAATGGTGCAAAAGTCTCAGAACACTCAGAAAATAGGAGGCAGCACAAATTCTGCTTTCTTAGCCCTTATACCCAAGGAAAAAGGCGCCAACATCTTCAACAGATTTCGTCCGATTTCCCTATGTAACACTAGATACAAATTAATCACCAAAGTAATTGCAAACAGACTGAAGCTCATTCTACCCAAAATAATCCCTGAGAACCAAGGAGGCTTCATCCAAGGAAGGCAGATCGTGGACAACTTCATTCTCGTCCAAGAGGCAATTCATTCAAGTCTTCTCCGAAAAGAGCAAGGTATGGTAATTAAACTTGATTTAGCCAATGCATTTGATCGAGTAAATCATAGCTTTCTTTTAAATGTTATGAGAAAATTTGGTTTTGGAGAAAATTTCATTAAATGGATCCGGGCATGCATCTCGGAGCCATGGATCGCCCCACTAGTGAATGGAAGAGCCACTGATTTTTTCAAAGCTTCGAGAGGACTTAGACAGGGGTGTCCTCTATCGCCTCTTCTTTTTGTCATCCTAGCTTCTATCCTCAGCTTCCTGTTAGACAAAAAGATGCAATATCAAGATATCAATGGACTGTGTATTGCAAGAGGGGTAAAAAACATAAATCACACCTTGTTTGCGGATGACACTTTGTTACTGGGACCTGCCACTCTCTCCTCTGCATCAAAATTCAAAGCGGTTTTGGATGAATTCAGTAAGGCCTCAGGCAACGCTGTAAATAAGAGCAAATGCCACATCTATAGCTGGAATACTACGCCCAGATTGCTAACTGACATTTCTAGATGTTTGGGCTTTGCAGCCTCTTCCTCCTAGTCATATTTCAAATATTTGGGTCTCCCTGTATATCATAAGAGATCTACAAGAAAAGACTGGCTCCCACAGCTGGAAAAATTTAAGTCAAAGATACAAGCCTGGGGCTACTCCTGGCTCAATACTACTGGAAAATCAGTTTTAATTAAATCTGTGCTTACCAGCCTGCCTTTATTCCAATTCACTGGGCTTCTTGCTCCGGCAACCATCATAAAAAAAATGGAAGAATACATACGGAGGTTCTTCTGGAAGGGAGGAAAACAAAACGAAAACAAGATTCCTCTTATCAGTTGGGAAACCATTACCAAGCCACTGTGGGAGGGTGGCTTAAATTTTAAAAATCTCTGCCAGCAGAATGTGGCAATGGAAGCAAAGATTTTATGGAAAATCATTGCACCCAATTGTGGCTGGGCTCAAGTGGCTCTCTGGAAAAAATATTTCAGAGGATCCCGCACCAGATGTTTAGATAACGTTATTCAAAGGCCTAACTCGGCATTCCTGAAGCTGTATGCTAAAGCTGCCCCTCTAATTACAGCACACTCCTATTGGATCCCAGGTAATGGCAAAAAGGTCAGCATTTGGACTGACAAAATCATGAATAAAGAACCAATTGAAAACAGAGCCTCCATTAGCACGCTGCGTTGCTGGATGGACAGAGAGGGACTGCGCACGTTGTGGGATATTTCTCTATGGAACAACTCTACTTGGGCAGGATGGAAACGCATCGAGGTGCCAGATCAATTGACCAATGAATGGGCCACGTTACTTGATTGCTTGCATGGATTGGCGCCCATGCACATGAGGAAAAGAGACCTGAAAGGTTGGGGGCAAACACCAGAGGTTACGCAGTCTCCCTGGGGTACGTCAAATTGAATGAGAGACCATATGTCCCCCCTAATCCAGCTCCTTGGCGAGGTGTCTGGCGCACTCCTTCATGGCCCAAAATTGACTTCTTTTCCTGGCTTCTCTGCCACGGTAAAATCTTAACTTATGACATCTTACAGAGGAAAGGATTCTATGGTCCCTCCATCTGCTCATTGTGCAGTGAAAATGCAGAGACAGCAGTTCATTTGATTCTAGAGTGTAACTTCTCCAAGCAGGTATGGTTTTCCTTTATTCATAATTTGGATCCTAATTTCATGCTCCCTTACACCATAGCAGATCTCTTTTCAAACTGGGCAACCAGATACCCTGGCCCAGCTCCTAAAAACTAGATCATTAAATCCGCGTGGGTAGTTCTCCCAAAGATTATATGTTGGCAGATATGGCTAGAACGTAACAAAAGAATCTTCAGAAATAAAAAGCAGAATCACAAGATCTTAGAAAACAAAATCAAATGCCACATCAAGGAGTGCTTGACTGATATAAAAGACGACTCCAATCTCAGTCAACAGGACATCATTTGGGGATCGATTCTAGAACTCCAACTCCAACCAAAAGTCAGAAACGCCCCTATCATTAAAGACTGGCAAATAAGGAAGTCTGAAAGTGACTTTCAAGACTGGATCAAAACGCAAGCAAGACACTCCCTCTTTTTTGACGAGGCAGCAAAGGGCAATCCAGGTAAAGCTGGAGCAGGAGGTGTTGTTGTAAATCCATTTGGGAAAAAATCCATTCCTATGCTTTGGGACTTGGATATTCTTCCAGCATTCAAGCAAAAGCCTTAGCCCTCTTTCAAGGTCTCAAGATCCTCAAAGATTTAAACATAAAAGAAGCTAATGTTATAGGTGACTCCCAGATCATCATAAACGCAATGGCTTCCAAATCCCCAGCTCTAGATCTTAAACTAGCAAGACTGATAACCAGAATCAAAGGCTTGGAAAGCAACTTTCAGGACTTGAATTATTATCATGTGCTGAGAACCCATAATAAAGAGGCGGACATTGAAGCCAACAAAGCTGCCCTCCTCTCTGCCGGAATCAAGATGAAAGATGGAAAAGAATCATGGGAACCCATTCCATAATCTGATCGCTGCCATGTTCTACTGCTTGCTATTAAATAAATTTGTATGTATCTTCAAGTGGGGGAAAATCTCTGAAATTGATTCCATGGACTCCTTAGTAAGGAAGAATTCTGCAAGCTCCAGCTGTATACTTAGTCACCGCAGTGAGAGGAAAAAAGACAAAGAAACCTCCAATGTAATCAGATTTTTGGTATTCAGGCCAAGATGAATACAAACACTCCATAACTGTTTCTGTTAAATAAATATATATATATATATATATATATACTAATACATATATATTATAGATATTAATAATACTTAATTCACCCATTAAACAAAAATTAATAATAATCGAAGCCAGAAAAGGAGGAGAAGACAGGATTCAAGAGGAAGCAAAACCCGAAGAAAGGGCAGGAATCCAAATCTCGTTGATATTCCAACCATCATAATTGTTTAAATTGCCAGAGTGTTTTTCAATCTCACTAAGATAAATTGCTATCATCAGAGGAAGTTCAAAGAAGTCATTGAGATTGAAAAACACTCTAACATTTTGAACTCAGATGATGGTTGGAAGATCAACAAGAATTGGATTCCCGCCCTTTCTTCAGGTTTTGCTTGCCTTCCCCACTCCTTTTTTGGTTTTGATATAATTTGTATCCTATTTTTGGGTGATTTAAATATTATTAATCTCTCTTTATATATAAGTATATATATTATATATAATGTATTAGTATATACATTAATATATATGATAATTTATATCATTGCATATATTAATATATATTATTAATATTTAATTATTACATAATATTTTAGTTTTTAGTTGAGATTTATAATACAAATATACTTATTTATTTATTAATAATATAATTTCAATTTTAATATTGTCCCTGGGTGGTAGCAGAATTAGCAAAATAACATGTTGGCAAGCCCTTGTGTATCCAAGTGATTGGAAGTTCAGTCCCCCAAACATGTCTCACCAATCGAACCAAAAAATAAATGAATAAATATATTCTTCGATGGGGGTGTACATTAAGACAAGAGAATGGGAGTTGGACGGACATACGGTATGAAGCGCTGACACTAGATGATCTAGACATGATGAATGACGCGTGTTGATAGCAAACATTATAGCCACTCCAAGTGGCATGGGCGGATCAAAACCATCGAGAAGGTGGCCAAGATTTATAAAAATTGTTGTTTCACTGTGTTAATATGTTTTTAGACGTTGGGTATGGGAGTGGGTATTAGAGAGTTTGACGCAGCAGAGTATGCATAGGTCGTTTCCCTATGCATGGCGCTGGTGTTGGCCTAGAGAGACTAAGAAGTATTGAAGGTGTGTGGCTTGAGGATTCAAAGGGTCAATTATTCGTGAAGGTGAGAATGGTATTGAACCTAGTGGATAGGAGTAGCAAATGTGCCATAGCAACTGTTGTCGTTGAATTTTGTGCTCAGGTGAAATGGCTTGGTCTAGAAGTTTATAGGGGCTATGTTGTTCAATTTCTAGTTGGTTTATTTTTTCTATATTTCCCTTTATTATTTTCAATCTATAGTCTCTCTACAAAGTCCTTACCACCTAGTATGTCGCTGGTATGGGACAGGGTTGCTCTAACCAAATTGGGAGGAGTTTGGCAAAGCTGGGGAAGGAACGCTAAGAAGGTTGTGGGCTCGAAGTGCCAAATTAATTGTGCTCTTGGGGTGAATTGGCAGGAGAAGAATGTAATTTGGGGTGTGTGGCCTGTCTCTATCTTGTGTGTCTATAAAGCTGGTGTGAGCCTCCCTTTGGGTAGGCTCAAAGGGTTGAGTGGGTGAGCAACAACGAACTTGAACCAATTTGTCGTCATGTTGAAACAGAGGGGTAGGGTACAACACGACACTAGTAACCGCAAGTAGCTTTGGGATTGAGCACTGTGAGAGTAGGAGCGTGAAGAGGACGTTGGAATCCTGGAGGAAGAGGTTACCCAAGGACGAGCCTCGTTGCCAAGAAGTGTGATGCAACCTCCGATGCTACAATAAATTGCATAATAATTGTGCAGCATTTAACCAAGTTTGTACATTGTCCGGAAGCAAAGGTATGATGACAGGAACGAAATAATTGCTTATGTTATTGATCTGTAGTTCTCGCAAGGTGAAATCTTGGACCACTTAGCTTTAGTTCGTCGTAGTCATCGTTGCTTTGACAAATGTCTAGATGAAATTGAAGCAAGGCTTCAACGCATCGATTTTCGTGTCCATGAGGGGCATGGTTAGCCTATGGCCCTGGAAATGCTCAAATGTCGATCCCTTCGATGTATTATGATTTTTGTTGGTAGTTTTTATGTTTTAGTTGTATTTTGGTGGATAGAACCTGTATGTCTTTGGGCCTCTTGAACTCGTAACTCATGACTGGATTTGTATCCATGGGTTTCGAAAGAATGACCTTTTTACCATATGGTACCTTAACAAAGCACTTTCTCATGAACTACTCTATGCCCTCTAAATTTAATACTCTTTTCTTCTCATAGGATGATCAAGTGGTTGGGACAATGGGATGTTATCCTTTCCACCAAGTTTAAAATCCCACATTGGGGACACCTCTGGCTCGTTGTGATAAGGCTCAAGAAGAAGGATCCCAAACCCTCATGGAGTCTCAACTCTTACTAAGTCAAAAATCCCTAGTATATCTAACTTACAGGTTATTGAATATACTCTTGGTGTTACAGGGTTAGCCATTAGGTTTGATCTTGCGTCTCGCCCAAATTACTCCAACGAGTTATCAATTCACCATGGTTAGTGGTTTTTTTTTTGTAAGTCTCCTCATGGGATGACTGATTGGTTGAAACAAAGAGATATCACCCATCCATATAGTTTCAAATTCCAGAGGGGGGCATCTAAGGCCCATTGTGACAAGACTCAAGGAATAGGCTCCCTCGCCCTTGTGGAGTCTCGGTTCTTAAAGTTATAAATTTATGGTATATCTATGGACTATTGGATATACTAGCATGAGCTAGAGTAATGTGCTCAACCACTTAGGAAGCTTATGAAGGAGTCCTCTAGCCTAGAGTGGTTCCCATAGGCTAAAGCAGAGAAATATTTAATAAAGGGAACTTAAATTGCCTAAGGAAAACATTATAAAGTCTAAAAAGGAGAAAGGGTGATATTCCTTAGGCAAGTGAAAAGTTACTTTAACTTTATAAAGTGAAATATCATAAAGTGACTATAAAAGTTGATTTAATAAAAGGGAAGGTGAAAAGGTGACCTTGAGCTCATAAAAGAGGGAAAATGAGGAGACTCTCCTCATTCATGCATTTGTGAGTTTGGAGAAAGAGCTCTTGGAGAGAGTTGAAGGAGAAGCTTAAGGTTTTGGAACCCTAACTACCATAACAGACTACGTTGTTGAAACTAGACACCCTAGTCTGGATTTGAGAGTGAAATTACCTAGATTTCACCATTGTGCTTCAATGGAGAATAATATTTCCGAGAAATATCGAGGTATTCAAGTTTTATTAGTTGGTTTGCATCTTTACATAGTATTTTCTATTTTTATGACACACTACAAATTGTCATGGAAGAATGGAGGACCACATACAAATTTAAGCCAATAAAAGGGGTTTAAGTACATGAAGCTTAATACTCCAGCTTTCTGGGGCCACAATTTGTTGAAAGGGGATGCATACTTTATGGTGGGTCCAGACTAAATATTCTCCAAAGAAACAGAAGCGTAAAGCTTAACGTGACTAAGGTTGAAGGCACCAAGGTAGCACAATACACATTGATATTTATTAGCTCGGTTGAGACCTTCTTGAAGGAAAAAGGGAGTCATTTTAATTATTTTTGGTAGTTGAACACATTTCTGACTATTGGGTTGCATCTCTTTAGCAAGGATGAGTTCTTGACTTATAGGGGTTGTGTTTCGTATTTGCCTCCAATCGTGCACTATTTCTTATTAGATGGATGTGTATACATTGAACGGAATTAATTTTTAAACAGTAAGGAAAAGAGAACCATTATTAGGTGGTGTATTTCTGAGTCTGAGGTCAATGCCTTTTTAGATATGTTCATGAGTATCTTTTCTAAGCTTTCATGCTACCATTTTTTCCTGCCTGTATGTGTTACATTGTTCCTGGAGATGCATTGATGGTAAGTTTGTGGGAGTATTAATTTTAGATGCCCGTACCAGTTGATTATTTGTTGGTGTGGATGCATAAAAGTAGTGAGAATTCGAAATAGAGGCTACATACTAGACGGTGTATCTTTGTTTCATATGTGAGGAGAATCTTTCAAGGGGGCAACGTTATTCCTTCTGTGGAGGCCAATCTTTACTAGGTTTCTCTTGTGTATTGTTATGTATTAATATTTTATAAATGATGGTTTTTAGTGCTCAATATACCTAGTAATAAGAACTTGAAATTGTTGTCACAAATTTATTCGATATAAAATGAAACACTAGTGATGAGCTTGAGTCTATTCCTTTAGCGTATGCTTCTCATTGCACTTGTATTTGGCATTAGAAACTATATTTCATCTACATCATTGTACATTTGAGTTATTTGGAAAACATACCTCATTTAAATCCAAGTTAACACTCAGAAAAATCATTCAAAACACTCAGTATTACAAATCGAAATGTTACAATGGTATCAAAGCCTTAATATTGGCTCAGTTGTGGGTTGTTGCTAAAAATTAGAGTTCAAGAGTTTTGTAGCAGTTTGACAATGGTTACAAGACAGAAGAAAATCCCTACACAAAGGATAACATATAGAAGGAGACACACTTACAAAGAACCAACTCCCCTTAAGGAAGAGAATATCCTTGATACAGATAGTGAAGAGGCACCAGAAAAGGGGAAGGAGATAAAGGAAACACCTAAGATTAAAGAGCTGGATATGGGAGATAAGGAGGAATAGGCCTTTAACAGCTTGCTAAAGGCTATAAATGACTCGGCCAAAGGTCAAAAAGAGATGGTAGACTTGATAAAAGGGATGAACAACATAAGGGCCTCTATTCGTAAGGAGCCATTGAATGGGAAGGTTGAGGGAATCCATGCTTGTACCCATTTGAAGAGCCATTCACATGCTGCTAGTAAATTTCCCAAACCCAATATGCCTCAGTTTGTATAAGATACAACATAGTACTTAACAGAGCGGGTTGACTTTGGAATCTGTTATGTAGACTATATGGATCAATACCAAGCACTGGGATGAGATTTTTGTGATGCTTTGAATTTTACTTGTTTCTGCAACCTTCAATTGAAGAGCATGCCTAAACCATCTCAGTGATTCCAAAGGTAGAATCAAGAGTTGTGAAAAACATTGGGGAAGGTGACCATCCCCTGTTTTTATGGGTCATCCAAATGTTCAACTCAATCACGGGTACATAAATTGGACACCTATTTTTTGTTGCATCAGATGATAAAGAGGAAGTTATTAAATTGGCCACCTTGCACTTGGATGGTGAAGCCCGTGAGTGGTGGTACCATGGTTTGGTGACTTTGGGCTATAGAAACATCACCTCATACATAGAATTAACTCATAAACTTATTGAGTGGTTCGACATGAAGGATCTGAAGATTCATTTAGAGAGTTGGCACATCTCAAGAAAACGGGTAGTTTGGAGGCCTATATTGCAAATTTTCAGAGGTTGGCGGTCATGGTAATGGGTATATCAGAGGCCATATTGGTGATACTTTTTGTATAGGGGTCGACAGAACCTCTACGTGGATGGGTTAAGAACTTTGAACCCACCATCCTTCGTGTGGCTATCAACAAAACCAAGGACTTACAGGATGCTGCCTCTAAGAATAAATTCACTCCTAAACCCTCTTTCCCTTAGAAGGGAAAAGAATTTAATACCTTCAAAAGGAGTGGAATAGGAAACCAAAGATAGATGAGAAGACCCAGAAAGAACTCAGCAAGAAGAAACTTTGCTTCAATTGTCAGGATCCATGGGTACAGGAGCACAAGTGTCTTGAAAAGGACAAAGTGGGCAAGGCTCACTATATTGAGGTATACTTAGAGATTGATAGTGATAATGGGGATGAGGAGCCAGAATAGGGCCAGGTACAGGGACACGCACAAGGAAAAATTCACCAAACAGATGGGGGCAAGTCTTCACATGTAGAGGGCAAAGCTCCTACTATTGCCTCTATGTCAAGATTCCCTAGATATCACACCTTCAGAGTTAGAGGGGTTATAACAAGGTACAAGGTGATTGTACTAATCAACAATGGAACTTCCCACAATTTTATAGATGCAGAGATGGTGGAATAGAGAGGCATTCCTACTCAGGAGTTCGATGGATTCAAAGTTGTCATTCCTAGGAAACATCAAATGGGTTGTAACATATACATCCCCAAATTACAGCTCACCATGGGTAACTATACAGTGATAAAGGACTTCTTTGTGGTGGATGTACCATACACTAATGTGTTGTTGGGTTGTCAATGGATTTACTACATCGGGAAGTACACCACAGACCATTCGAACATGGAAATGGAGTTCAACGACCCCGTAGATGGCAGGAGGGTAGTTTTGAGGGCCATGCATTAGTACCACAAAAGCTAGTTTCATCCAACCATATGGAGGTAGTTTTGAGGCAAGGTGATATTGAGTGGGTAGTAGAGTGCCTTATTACAGATAACAAGTAACCAGAGTAGTTGGGACAACACTCAGAATACATTCAGGTATTGCTTCGTAAACATCATAAAGTTCTTGTTGATATTCCTCTAGGTGGGCTACCAGACAGGGGTTTTGAACATGTCATAGAACTTGAGGAGGGTGTGTAGGCAGTAATAACTACTCCCTATCGACATCCCAAGGTCTATAAATATGAGATAGAGGAGGCCATCAAAGAGTTGTTAAGACTAGGCCATATTCGACCAATCTCTAGTCCATTCGCCTCTTTGGTAGTGATGGCGAAGAAGAAGGACAACACCTTGCATATGTGTATCAACTACCAAGATCTCAACAAGAAAACAATCAAGAACCAATATCTTATTCACATGATCGATGAGCTGATGGATGAGTTGAAAGGGGCCAAATCTTTTGGAAGATTGATCTTCTAGCTATCATCAGATCCGGGTTCGGGAGCAAGATATCCTAAAGACAACTTTGTGGTTCCACTATGGGCACTACAAGTTTTTGGTTATGCCATTTGGGCTAACCAATGCTCCTGCAAATTTCCAATCTTTTATGAACCATGCTTTCAATAAGCAGTTGTGGAAGTATCTTTTGATATTCTTTGATGATATATTAATCTACAACAAGATATGGGAAGACCACCTCAGACACTTGGACGAGGTGTTGGGAATTTTGGAGGAGAAGGAATTATATGAAAAGGAGTCCAAGTGTGAGTTAGGCATGACAGAGATGCTCTATGACGGGCATGTGATCAGTCATGATGGGGTACAGATGCATCGAGAGAAAATATGGGCGATTATTGAGTGGCCCACCCAAAAGAATGTCACATGACTGAAAAGCTTCCTTGGCTTTTGCACTTACTACATAAAGTTTGTTAAGGGGTTTTCGCAATTAGAAGCTCCTCTTATAGACCTCATTAAGAAGGGAGCCTTCAGCTAGTCAGAGAAAGCATAGGAAAAATTTGAGAGAATGAAGGAGGTGATGAGCACTTGCCCAGTGCTTTCTTTACATGATTTCACCCAGCCATTTATGTTGGAATGTGACGCTTCACAGACCAGAATAGGAGCGGTCCTTGTGCAGAATCAACACCCCATAACATTTGAAATTCACAAGCTTACAAATTATGAGGTGTACTATTCAATATATGACAAGGAGATGTTGGCCATAATACATTCATTGGCCAAATTCAAATAGTATCTAGTGGGGAACCAATTTAAAGTAAAGACTGACCATAACAGTCTAAGGTTCCTCATAGAGCAAAAAGAATTGAGTGAGAGGCAGCAAAAGTGGATAATCAAGTTGCAGGCCTATGAATTTGAGATAGAGTACGTCAAGGGAAAGAAAAACATAGTGATTGATGCTCTATCGAGAATTCCACCCACTTTCTCACTCGTAAAGAGGACAGAAGATTGGAAGTCGTTGCTTCTGGTGGAGTATTCAAAGAATAAATTTGCTTGTGAAATTATAGATGGATTGATCCATGATGAAAGGTACCGAGTTATGAATGTCATTATTTACTGTAAGGACCATATATATCTTGTGCTATAATCAAAACTCAAAGAGAGAATCATTAATGCATCTCACATCTCACCCTTAGCCACACATCCGGGATATCAAAAAACCTATAGGAATATTAGGGAGGGGTTCACCTGGAAAGGCCTCAAGATGGATGTGATGAAATTTGTGAGGAGTGCAACATTTTCCATCAAAATAAGACAAAGCACACTCATCCAACAGGTTTACTGCAGCGCCTCCCCATCCCGAAGCAGAAATAGGAGAGTGTTTTCATGGGCTTTATCACTGGCTTACCTCTAGTGCAGGGCAAAGATTGCATATAGGTGGTGTTAGATTGGCTCACAAAATTTTCCCATTTCTTTTAGATATCTTCAAAATATTCATCTTCGCAAGTGGTTGAGATATTTTTCAACCAGGTCTTCATATTGCATCGATTTCCAAAGACCATTGTTAGTGATAGAAATAGCAAGTTCATGGGCGGCTTCTGGCAGAAGCTTTTCATACTTGTGGGGACTCATCTAACTTCGAGTACTAGTTATCACCCACAAACTAATGGGTAGACAGAGATAGTCAACATGTGGCTAGAAGGATATCTCAAGACTTACGTGATCAGACAACAAAAGGCATGGGTGAAGTGGTTGCATCTGGGAGAGCATTGCTACAATACCACTTTCCACATGTCCATTGGCATGACTCCCTTTAGAGCATTATATGGATATGACGCCCTGACTTTTGTAGACAATATATTTGGGGATAGTCGGGCACCACTGGCCAAAGACTAGATCCAGGAGAGCCAAGATATTTTAAAAATCCTCAAGGAAAATCTACAAATGGCTCAGAATCAATAGAAACAGTATGCAGACAAGCATAGGGTGGAGCACAACTTTGAAGTGGGAGATATGGTGTTCCTTTGTCTTCATCCCCACAAACAATCATCACTAAAATCTAAAGGGGTGGAAAAGAAAAATCCCATGTTCTATGGACCATTCAATATTTGAGGTGAGTAGGAAGTGGCCCATGAACTCGAGCTTCCGAAAGGATGTAAAATTCACAATGTGTTTCATGTATCGTGCCTCAAAAATGCCTCGGGGTAGAATGTTGTTGTTTCCACAAAACTCCCACTATTGGATGAGGAATGAGAATTGATCTTGGTTCCTGAAAATATCTTTGATACAAGGGAGAAGAAGTTGTGGAACAGGACAATCAAGGAGTACCAGTAAAATGGAAATATTTGCGCGTACAATAAGCTACCTAGGAAGGTGAACACATGCTCAAACATCTTGAAGTGAAACTGCTTGAGGACAAGCAATCTTGGGCAGGGAGTACTATAATGTTCCTGGCCACTTAGGAAGCTTATGACAAAGTCTGTTAGCATAGAGTGGTTCCCATAAGCTAAAGTGGGGAAATATTTAATAAAGGGGAATTAAATAGCCTAAGGAAAACATTATAAATTCAAAAAAGGAGAAAGGGTGGTATTCCCTACGCAAGTGAAAAGTCACTTTAACGTTATAAAGCAAAATATCATAAAGTGACTTTAATAAAAGGGAAGGTGAAAAGGTGACCCTAAGCTCATAAAATAAGGAAAATGAGGAGACTCTCCTCATTTGTGCATTTGTGAGTTTGGAGAAAGAGCTCTTGGAGAGAGTTGAAGGAGAATCTTAGGGTTTTGGAACCCTAGCTACCATAGTAGAATTCGGTGTTGAAACTAAACACCCTAGTTTGGATTTAAGAGTGAAATCACCCAGATTTCACCACTGAGCTTCAATTGGTTTGCATCTTTACATAGTATTTTTTGTTTTTATGACAGGCTGAATATTTCCATGGAAGAATGGAAGACCATGTACAAATTTAAGCTAATAACAGGAGTTTGAGTATAGGACAATTAATACTCTAGCTTCCTAGGGCCCATGAGTTGTTGAAGGGGGTTGCATACTTTATGGTGGGGCAAGAACAAATATTCCCCATTGAAAAAGAAGTGTAAAGCTTAACATGACTAAGGTTGAACGCACCAAGGCAACACAATACCAATTGAGATATATTAGTTGGGTCGAGCCCTTCTTGAAGGCAAAATGGAGTTGGGTTACTTATTTTTGGTAGTTGGACACATTTCTAATTGTTGGGTCCTCTTTCTTTATCAAGGATGAGTTCTCGACTTACAGGGGTCATGTTTCATATTTGCCTTAGGTAATACACCATTTCTTATTTGTTGGATGTGTATATGCTGAAGGGAATTGATTTCTAAATAGTAAGTGAAAGAGAACCATTATTAGGTGGCGTATTTTTGAGTCTGAAGTCATTGCCTTTTTAGATCTGTTTGTGGGTGTCTTTTCTGAGCTATCACGCTGCCATTTTTTCCTGCCTGTATATGTTGCATGGTTCCTCGAGATGCATTGATGGTAAGTCTATGGGAGTATCAATTTTAGCGGCATGCACTAGTTGATTATATTTTGGTTTGGACACATAACAACAGTGACAGTTCAAACTAGAGGATACATGTTGAAATTGTAGCAAGGAATGACTTATTTTGACTTGTGCCTTAGTTAAAGAAGAAAATTCAAACTTAGTCTCATAGAAATTCAATTTAGTTGTCAGTTAACATGTGTGATGCGGCCTATCACTAGTTTATTATCAATTATTTCAAGTTAGATGGCTTTTAGTGAGTTGTGGACCAGTTAATAGCTAAATTTAGCTAACTAGTGGAGTTATCTCTAGTGTCTATCAGTTAATTGATCTCTAGTTCTATAATAGAGATAGTTGTGAGTTTAGTTGGGTAGTTGACTTTATGTTAACTCAACTTACTCTCAATGAACTAGTTGCAACTGCTAAAATTAGCCTTAGTAGGTCATGCAATTTGAATTGCCTATTGAGATTGGATGAAGGCATAATTATAATTCACTATTGTACAACAGGTTTTGTGTAGAGGCTTAAGAAGAAAGCAGAGAAATTTATCTTGGGAATTGCACAAGGAAATAGGAGAAATTCCTATTTTTTAGGGGTAGATTTACGATAGGAAATAGGAGCTTCCTAGCAAGCCTTATTTGCATAAGTGTCATGCAAGTGTGTAGAGAGTTGATCAATATTGTAGGAAGCTTCAGGCTTGAAGCATATTCTTTGTAATAGATCATATTGCTTAAGTGATTTAATACAAGCATGTAAGGGTTTTTCCTAGTTGGGTTCCCCCAAAAAATATTGTGTTCTATGTGTGATTGAGTTTCTATTCATTGTTTTCTTTCCGCAAAATTTTGGTAGATAAATCTTGTGTATTCTGCATATAATTTTGCTCTCATTAGTAGTTGTGACGTTTCAAGGATTTTCTACATGATATCACAGTTGAAAACAAGATAGAGATGAAGTCCCTTTATCATATTCAAAGTGCATTAAAGAGGAGATCAATTAGTGTAGGAATCATGTCGTTCTATGGTTTGAGGACAAAGCATGCACTGGAAGGGACTTTGAATTTGTGTGCATGCAAGGACAAAATGGAGGTTTTGTTAGATGAAAATGGGGTTTTGGAATACAACAAGATTGATATTCCTACACCTCCTACATCAGATGCACGGAAGTTGACTCAATGGAGGAAGGACACTACCAAATCTAGCAAGATGATCCTAGAAGGTGTTAGAGACCATATTGTTCCAAAATTTCATTGGAAGGAGACAACATTCCAGATGTGGAAGACCCTTATAGATCTTTTCGAAAGCAGCAGTGATGCCATAAAATTTACTTTGAAGAAAAAATTGAGGAAAATTCGAATGGGCAAGGATGAGCCCATTGTTACATATCTATCCAGGTTTGCTTAAGTGAGGGATGAACTTGGAAGTGTTCGAGAGATAGTTCCACCAATAGAGCTTGTGATCCTTTCTCTTCTTGCGCTTCACAAATATTGACATAGTTTTTGAGATGCAGTGAATGGCAGAGATAAGCAATGAAGGAGAAAGTTACAATCATTTATATATGTTATCTTGTATATGCCTCCCCAATTGTATTATCCTTCGATGCGATAAAGAAAACCTTCAAACTCAACCTAATGCATAAATGGATGATGATTCCTTAAGCTCAAAGTAGCAGCATAAGGGCACTAATAATCCCCAAAAGCCAACCCAGACTCTATGGGAGGCAATAGATTTATAGGGTCAAAGTGGTAGTTTAGGATTCACCAATCTAAACTTGAGATCCACATATGAATGAGGATAAGCTCTAAGGATAAGAGATAATACCTCTAGAGTGGAAATTTGAGATATCTATCCATGGTAAATGACTAAAACCACTTTAGAAGCTTATGGAAGGAGAACTTTCAATTTTATTTTATTTACCTGAAATTCTAGAACCATCGCACCTGCAAAGTAGAGCAACCTGTGTTGGTCAGTGCAAGTGCTCAGTTATGCAACTTCCAACCATTGCAGGTGGACATGTATGAAGGGTGCGTTGGGGCTAAAAACATAGTTTTTGAGTTGAATGACCCAAAAACTCAGACTTTTTGGAAAGGTGATGCTTAGGGATTTGCAAAGGGATAATGACACAGTCTTCAAGGATGTTGATTGATCCATTTTAGGTATTTTGAGTGGATGTGATAAAATAACATGTAACAAATTTCCCCCTAAAGAACAAAGTCATAAGATGTGGCTGAGGAATAAACTGATTTACCTTGTGACAAGTCTGGATCAAGAAGAAATTGGTCAAGATCATCATTTGTTACAACACATATTAGCATCATGATATCATTACTTAGGGAGGCATACACATGCTCAGCATATAAGCCAATATTACATATAGAATGATGAATAAGTCTCATCCACTCATGACAAAGTGTGGACCCATGCTTGGATGATTGTCTGAAAGATCATAGCCATCATACTTTGTGATCTGGTATGAATATTGGAATCAAAACCCAGATGGATGGAACTAGAACTGACTTCTTCTACCTCATCACTCAATAGTATGAGTCTAACTATGAGAAATAAATTAGAGTCAAACATGGTGGACAACATCTAATTATCGTCCAATGATGTAAGTCGTTAACAAACGCGAGAGAAACTACTGATAATGATAATAGTTCTCCAGGTACTATAGTACAATTTATGTGGTCAGAATGAATGAGTTTAAGTCGAACACCATACATAATCTTTCAGTCAAAGGTCAATGATTAACACATGTCACCAATAGTGAGTAAACTTGTGATTGAGGTATGCAAGTTCCAAGGTATCGAAAGGAGTTTCTAATTCAACTCCCTGGATAATGAGTTGATGTCAACAAGCAGCGACCAATCGCAGGAGGGCCTTGATGTATCCCTCATCAACAACACGAAACAGGTATGAAGATTTGAGACAAGATGATGTTGATGAAGAGATGATTCAGGAAATACAAACATGAGGTAAGGCTTAAGGCATTATAGCATATGTCAACTTAAGGAATTCTCTTGAACATATCGAAAACACTTTATGGAGTTGGAAACATTGACTCAAAACCAATGACGAAGGCTTTTGATATGGTGTGATTAACCAAAGAGGCAAGTAGATTTCCCAACCCAACAGTCATAAATATGAAGTGAAATAGTTTCATGTTCAAGAGCGAATTGCTGCCATTAATAGGTAAACAAACTTGTTTTCCAAATTTCCTAACCATTTATGGTCAATACCTCTTTATTTTTTACAAGCTTGAGGAGGATAACATATGCTTGATCTATAAGTGCATCCTTCGGATGAATCCTTCTGAGTATTTTTAATGAACCTTAAGAAGGAGTGGTTCGATCCCATCATGCTTGACAAGTTCAACATTGTTTTACAATTCTAGCGAAGGTGTAACTCGACTTCTTTTTCATGTTTAGTGTTATGAAACCAGCTCAAGAAAATATAGACAAGATAGATCAACGCCTTAAAATTCAGCCTCTTCGGGGGGGAAACCTCGTTTACAATACATAAATGGACATGGATGATTCAAATGACAAAACCTCCTTTCTATATATAGGAGTCTAAGGAGTCACAATATAACCCAGCCGACCTAACAATAATAATATAAAGCCACAAAAATAACAATAGAGGGATTCTATGGGGCACAGTAATAACAATATGGGGACAATAGGGGCACAACAATATTAATAAGGGGTACGACTACAATAGTAATGGGGTAATCACTAGTATTATAGGGACCCAACATGCCCCTCTCCTTCAAAAAAGTGTTGTCCTCCATGCTTGAGTAGTTTTGGATGCTTCTATATAAAATTCTCATCCTCCCATGTGGAATCTTCAGAAGATAAGTTCTTCCACTTGATAAGATACTCTGAAATTGATCGATTTCGTAGCTGTCAAGTTCTTGTTTCTGTGACTGCTTCTAGTTCCAATATAATTTTTCCTTCCTCGTCAAGTTCTAGCAATATTGTTTGAACCGGGAGCTTATCGCCTATAACCTTCTTTAAACATGAAACATGGAAAACTGGCTGCAATCAAGAAGCTGCAGGAAGCTCCAATTTGTATGCCATAGTACCAATCTTTTGCAACACCTTGTACGGACCATAATACTTTGGTGATAATTTATTATCCTTCTTAGCTTGGTTGAGGGACATTTTCTTATATGGTTGTAGCCGTAGGAATACCCAATCACCTACATCAAAACTTCTTTCGCTACGATGTTGATATGCCTGTTGTTTCATTCTATTCTGTGCCAACACGAGGTTATCCTTTAAGAGTTGGAGGACTTTTTGTTGATGTTTGATGTGATGTTCCACTACTTGAACCTTAGGATTTTCTCTTAAATATGATGTGATGGATGGTGGCTGATACCCATAAAGTGCCATAAATGGGGTCATTTTTGTTGCTGTATGGAAGGAAGTGTTATACCACCATTCAGCCAGAGGCAACCATTTGACCCATTGTGTTTGTTTATCAGATACAAAGCAACGAAGATATCCTTCCAAACATTTTTTTACTATCTCAGTTTGCCCATCAGATCGAGGATGATAAGATGAGCTATGAGCTAACTGAGTACCAAGACAAGAAAATAATTATGTCGAAAAATTTCCAGTGAAAATGGGATCTCTGTCACTTACAATAATCTTTGGGTTTCCATGTAGCTTTTGAATTGTTTCCATAAATGCAGTAGAAACTGTACTGGCTTTAAATGGATGTGATAATGCACAAAAGTGTGCATACTTGGTAAGTTAGTCAACTACCACCATGATGACACTCTTTCCCTCAGACTTGGGTAAACCTGTGATAAAATCCATTGAAACCTCCTTCCAACATTGGCTTGGAATGGATAAAGGTTGTAATAGACCCGGTGTCTTAATTGTTTCAACTTTATTTTGTTGGCAAACCAAACATTCCGCCACAAACTTTTGAATATCTGATTTAAGGCCATCCCAAAAAAAATCCTTCTTAACCCTGTGGTAAGTTTTTAAAAATCTCGAGTGCCCTCCTAAGGGAGAAGTGTGCGATTCCATAAGAATCTTTTGTTTTAGCTGGGAATTCTTATAGAGGTATAAGCAATCTTTGTACCATAACGAATCATTTTTCCAGCTAAATGTATCCGACGTACTGCAATCTTGTTGTAACTTTCGAATAAGTGCCCACACTTCTTCGTCATTCTTCCATTCCTCCCTTGCTTCGTTTATCCAATCTGGTTGGATAATAGAAATGGCGCACAACAATGCTTCCACATCCTCATCCCTTCTTGAGAGTGCATCTGCCACCACATTTTGCTTCCCTTTTTTGTAGATGATTTCAAAGTCATAACCCAACATCTTTGTGACCCACTTTTGTTGCTCTTTAGAGGATAATCTTTGTTCTAAAAAGTATTTAAGGCTATCATGATCCGTTTTTACCTTGAAGTGTCTTCTCATTAGGTAGGGTCGCCATTTCTTAAGTGCATGGAGTATTGCCAACATTTCCTTCTCATAAATAGCTTTGTGTAAAAACTTTCCCTTGATTGGACGACTTTCAAAAGCAATGGGTCTTTCATCTTGCATTAAAACAACACCAATTCCATTTCCTGAAGCATCACATTCCACAATAAAGGTTTTTGTGAAGACCGGTGTAGCTAAGACAGGTGCTTGGCACATTGCCTCTTTAAGATGTTCGAAGGCCTTTGTTGCTTCTGGAGTCCATGAAAATGCATCTTTCTTCAATAGTGTTGTTAGAGGTGCTGCTATTCTCCCATAATTCTTAACAAACTTGCGATAATACCCTGTCAACCCGAGAAATCCTCGCAGATGCTTTATGGATGTGGGGATTTTCCATTCCTTAATGGCTTTAATTTTGCTAGGGTCTACCTTAACTCCCTCATGAGATACAATATGACCCAAATATTCCACCTCTTGTACTCCAAAGAAACATTTGGATCTTTTTGTATATAATTGTTTCTCCTCTAATAGTTGTAGCACCCTGTAACCATGTTCAACATGATCCTTCCAAGACTTGCTGTAGATTAGTATATCATCAAAAAATACTAACACAAATTTTCTAAGGAATGGTTTGAAAATTGAATTCATCAAACCTTGAAATGTTGAGGGTGCATTGGTAAGGCCAAAAGGCATGACCAAAAATTCATAATGACCCTCATGAGTTCTAAATGATGTTTTCGGAATGTCTTCAGTCTTCATTCTGATTTGATGATATCCTGAATGAAGATCCAACTTGGTGAAGTAAATTGATCCATGCAATTCATCCAGTAATTCATCAATGACAGGAATGGGAAACTTATCTTTAATAGTGAGATTGTTGAGCTCCCTATAATCCGGACACATGCGCCATGATCCATCCTTCTTGTGAACCAATACTACTGGAGCAGAGAAATAACTTTGACTCGGTTGAATTATACCAGCCTCTAGCATTTCTGCAACCATACGTTCAATTTCACTCTTTTGGGCATAGGGATATCTATACGGCCTGATGTTTGGAGGAACACTTCCTGGAATCAGATGAATAGCATGATCACGATCACGAAAAGTTCTTGAAAATTAAAAGCTATTGTACCCAAGGATTGTAGCCATTGGACTCCTAATACAACATCATCACCTCCCATTGGAATGGAAAGCATTGGGCTATTCAATACATATTCTCCCATGGATAGCTTGATATTATGGCACTTTCCAGAGCAATTTATTGTTCCTCCATTTGCAACCATCACTTGACACTCTGGTGCTGGATATAAGAAGCAATTCAATTATTTTGCTACCTTACAATGAATAAAATTGTGGGTACTTCCTGAATCAATCAACATTATTACCTTTTTCTTCTTGATTTGTCCTTCTATCTTGATGGTTTGAGGAGTGGTAATTCCCACCAATGCATTACAAGATATGGTCGGATTCATTTGTTCTTCATCTAGGCTTTGTTCCTGGAGTATATCCTCTTATTTTGACCTTTCTTGCTCCTTTTCTTCTTCCTCTTCACAATCTATGTAGAATAATTTCTTCTCAGCACACTTATGACCTTTAGTGTATTTTCTATCACAACTGTAGCAAAGCCCTTTTGCTCTTTTTTCTTCCAATTGTTGTGGTGTCAACCTTATAGGTTGTGGAAGACTAGCGGCAACAACACTTCTGTCTTTATAGTTGTGAGTGGTATGCTTCCTGGTTGCCATAATTTTGCTTTCCATTTTTCTTGCTAACCTGAATGCCTTCTCTAATGAATCAGGTTCCCAAAGGTGAACATCATGTTGGATATTATCCTTTAAATACCCTATGAACACATCAATCCTATGCTCCTCTGGAATATTTTTTACCCTTATGTTCAATTTTTGGAACTCCTCAATGTGCTCCATTATTGAACCCTTTTGTTTGAGACTTATCAATTGGCTAAAAAAAGTGTTGCTTTTTGTATCCTCATAATGTGCTATCAATTCTTTCGTAAAAGTTGCCCAAGTGATAAATTGTTTACGAGAGCAAAGCCATTGATACCATACAAACTGATTTGGTTCCAAGTATAAAGCTGCAATACGTACCTTTTGTGTGTTTTGCACGTTATTGAGATCAAAAAATTGCTCCATCTGTAATATCCATGTTGCGGGATCCTTGCCATCAAACTTCCTCATATCGATTTTTGGAATATGGTGCATCTTCGATCCAACATTAGAGTCTACGAAATCATGATTAACATTTCATTTGTTTGCATCATGAGTTTCCTTTCCTCCCCTTTCAACATTAGTAAGTATTTCTTGTAGAAAATTTGTCAAATTTGCCTTCAAATCTATCTTCAAATCGTCAATCTTGGCTTCCACGCCCTTTATCTTAGATTCCACTCCATTTATCTTAGCTTCTGTTAGCTTTTGTGAGAGTGAAATTTGTTGCACTTGGTCTTGTAATTTTGATATATCATGTAGCATTTCTTCCTCTTCTTCATGAGTCATGCTAGAGCTTTCAGATTGCTTACTAGGTGTTTGCATTTTCTTTCCTCGGGGCATCAGTTACCGATACTAATTCTCTACTATACCCTTTGAATTCCTTCAAAATAATTTTTCAAACCAAGCTTAAACAAAAAATTAAAAAATCTACATACCTTTTTTCACTTTATAGGAGCTCGATATTGCCTCTGATGTATCTCTATAATTTTGGATCATCCAATTCTGAAATTGCGACCTGTTGTAGCCCTCTATGTCCTCTTTCCAATGCCACTAGTCTGACCCCAATTGGATTCTCCAATGAATAGTTATGCCAAATCTCCCACAGTGACCTGATTATAGACTAATTCAGTAGAGCGAACTTGTATGACGTGCCACGTGTCTCTGTTTTGACCTTTGGCTCTGAAAAATATATACAAGAAACTACAGTCTGTCCTCTTTCTGTACCTTCTTACAAAATTTTAATCCGATGCTCAGATAGAAAGTTATGATGATTTTCCCCAGGTCACCTGTTTGGAATGTAATTCAGGAGTCTGCAAAAAGACCAACTTCCTCAGATCATATCTCCGCAAATATAGCACGAAAAACTCTGAAATTTGGACCCGAGCTTTAGTGCGATGTCTTCTCAAAGGGGTTTTTTTTTGAGCTTCGGAAACATCACAGAAAAAAAAAAGTTATAGCGGAAATGCCACGACTCTTCAGTCAAGGGAAATATCCTACATTAATCCACTATGATAATCATAGTTGCATAAAACTCTCTGAGAATCTAGTGTTTCATGATAGGTACAAGCATATAGACATCAAGTACCATCATCTTAGAGATTGTGTGCAGAGGAGGATTGTGATGCTACAGTACATTCGTATAGAGGAGCAGGATGCAGACATCTTGACTAAGGCCCTATCAAGGGGCAAGTTTGAGTTCCACAGAGGCAGGATTGGGGTTGTCCAGAATCCCTTCCTCGCTAAGAGGAAGTGTTGAAATTGTAGCAAGGAATGGATTATTTTTACTTGTGCCTTTGTAAAAGAAGTAAATTTGAATTCAGTCTCATAGAAATTCGAGTCAGCTATTAGTTAACATGTATGATGTGGCCTATCACTAGTTTATTGTTAGTTAATTCAAGTTAGATGGATTTCAGTGAGTTGTGGACTAGATGATGGCTACAATTAGCTAACTAGTGGAGTTATATATAATATCCACTAGTTAATTGTTCTCTAGTTCTAGAATAGAAATAGTTATGAGTTTAATTCGGTAGTTGACTTTTTGTTAACTCAACTTACTCTCAGTTAACTAATTGTAGTTGCTAAAATTAGCCTAGTAGGTCATGCAATTTGAATTGCCTATTGAGATTGGATGAAGGCACAATTGTAATTCATTATTGTACAACAGGTTTTGTGTAGAGGCTTTAGAAGCAAGTAGGGAAGTTGCTCTTGGGAATTGCGCAAGGAAATAGGAGAAATTCCTATTTTTTTGGGGCTCTAGGAAATAAGAGCTTCCTAGCAGGTTTTATTTGCCTAAGTGTCGAGCAAGTCTTATAGAGAGGTGATCACTATTGTATGGAGCTTCAATCTTGAATAAAATTCATTGTAATAGATCATATTGCTTAGTTGATTTAATACAAGCGAGTAGAAGATTTTCCCAGTTGGGTTCCCCAGAAAAAATATTGTGTTCTATGTGTGATTGTGTTTCTATTCATTGTTTTCTTTCCGCATAATTTTGGTAGAGAAATCTTGTGTCTTTTGCAAATCAGTTTTCTCTCATTAGCAGTTGCAAGGTTTCAAGGATTTTCTACACTACATACTAGATGGTGTATCTCTGCTGCACATGTGAGGATAATCTCTCAAGGGGACAATGTTATTCCTTCTATGGAGGCCAATCTTTACCAAGTTTCTCTTGTGTCTTGTTATGTATTAATCTATTATAAATGATGGTTTGTAGTGCTCAATATAGTTGAAAATAAGAACTTGAAATTGTTGTCACAAATTTATGGGGTAGAAAATGAAACACCAATGATGAGCCTGAGTATGTTCCTTTCACATATGCTTCCCATTGCACTAGTATTTCGCATCAAAAACTAAATTTCATCTACAACATTATACATTTGAGCTATTTGGAAAATAGACCTCATTTAAATCCAAGTTAACACTAAAAAAAAACATTGAAAACACTTAGTATTACAAGCCGAAATATTACAACTAGAATTAATCTTAGGCCTTGCCCAAATCACTCTAACGAATTTATCATGGTTAATTTTTTATTATTATCTAAATTAAACTCAATTAAATCTATTATAAAGTGTATAAATGTCAAGAATAATATAATATAGTTTTCATTCTTAATATCTATAAATGACAAATCTCATGGTGGGCCTTTGTTGCTTTACAAGTTGATGTAGGAGCAATCAGCTCAACAATATCATTGTATTTTAGTAAGACATAGGGGTCTTGTGTTTCCAAGGAAGTTGGTTTCCTAAGTGTGAATTAATGTAATTATTTAGGATTTTGAGTGATTTTAATGAGAATAGGATTTAATTGAATATTGTGAGACATATTTGTAAATATTCTCGAATGTAGGAGAATATGAGAGATTTAGGATAGTTGAGAGATTGAGAGGTTTGAGAATTAATTGTAAAACTCAGATTATGAGTTAGTTCATGATTTTGAGGACTGGAGAGGATCCTTAGAGATGAGGAAGCGATTTTAGGATTCTGTTGAGGAGTTTATGGATCTAAACTAGGAATTGGTTTTAGAATCCTTTGTATAAATGTAAGCCTAAAAGGCATAATCAGGAGTTAGATAGGTTGGATAGGTTAGCTGGTTAGAGCGTGACTGTGAGCCTATGGGCATATTGTAAAACAAAGGCCATTGACATTAGAAGATCAGGCCTAAGAGAGAAATTGTGTAAATGTGTATTTATATATACAGAGATTAATTCAAAACTATATGTGTGTGATTCAAATATGGAATGATAAATTCTATGTGTATTAGAGATTTTGTATAACATATGTATGTAGGCAGAGTTAGGCAGAATACACAGAGAGAAGAATGATTCGAAGAATTATAATGGATATTTGAAACCATTCGAAGGATCAACGTAATACTCTGGAATGACAGTGATCAAAGGATCATGCGGAATTAAGCTCAGGAGGGAGTCGCGCAGCAATACAATGGAAGGACGAAGAACCATCGAAATAATCGAAGCCATAGAGGAACATTGGAGAAATGGCGTAAAACTCAATTGGAAAGAAGAATGAAAGAATGAAGTGCTAACGCACAGGCACCGTTGGAACTGCCAGATCAACAGATGAGATCAAGTTGCATGGAATGGAGTTATGAATATCGCATCGTAACTTATCATGTAAGTGAATGAATCGGACTTAAGGGAATTGTGATTGCGATATGCAGGATCATCACTGATCGTTGGATCGAATGATTGGATCAATGGTGGAGGATCGTTGTGGAATCCCACATCGCAATAGTCCAATGGGAGGAATTAACCTTGGGCCATAAGTAATGCGATATGCGATTGCGATGTCCAATGCAATCAGAGGTTTGATCGCATCGCAAATATTCCATGATAATGTATCTGGCCTTAACCAATGCGACATGTGATGTGGAGAGAGCCGATAAATAATGTGATATGCGATGTTAAACGGGCGAAAAGATTTGCAATGTGCGATAGAAGAGTGGACCCGAGAAATTAATGAATGTGGTTTATATTATATTGAAGTCTGGAGGGTTATCGCATATCGGATGCGATAAAGAGTCATGTGTTAGCCGGATGCGAAAGGAGGATTGCGATAAGGCATGCATTGATAATGTGCGAAGGCTGAGGAAATGCGATAAAAGGTATGGTTTACGTATGTTGTGAATATTTCTATTGTATGAGATTTATAATAGAAATAAAAGCGATAGAAGGGTTTATGGGTTAAGACCGTGTATGACCAAAGCTAAGTGTGGGGGTTTAGTTATATGTGCGACAATAAAGTTAATAAGGTTTAATGTGCGGGCATAAAGACTTGTGAAAGGTTTACGAAGATGTATAATGAGCATCGATAGAAAGGATTAATCAAGACTTAGTGAGGTAGAATTTAAAGTCCCGATGAAGGATTTGAACGAAGAGTTAGACTGTATTAATTTATGAAATCATTCTGCATAAGACTTAAGTAAGGAGCCTTAAACCATTAACCATTAAGGATTGAATATTTGACTCGGAAGAGAGTTAAAATTCCTGGGGCAAAACAGATATGTGCATTTTACATGCATACTGTGGGTATACGTGGGTTTTCTTGTGTCAAAGTGGTATCAGAGCAAAATTATAATTGAAACATTTGGTATTAAGGCAGCGCAAAGAAATTCTGTGTGAACATTTCTTTAAAAGAGTTTAGAACATAGTTATATTCTGAAGGTGAATATACATGTGAATGGTGATGTGTAAGCAAGCAAGGGAGATCATATTTTAATCTGACACACAGTAAGCACACAGAGGTAAGGTATAGCAGAATATTGGGACTTGCAGATGCAAGAGACAGTCTACAATCCATTCGAAGTATAGAAAATGGTGGAAAAAGATCATGCAGAGATCTTGAAGGTGAGATGACATGTTTTGTTTTGATTTGATTTGAATATTGGAGAATGTGTGGTTTTTATATTGATACACAGGTAGCAGCATAAGAAGGTGAGAAGGTTGCAACAATATAGAGCGAGGAGTGCTCGAATTGGTTCCAGAGGGAAGAACCGGAAAAATGTTAATAGACTGAACTCAGAGGAGAGGAGCTTAGTGAGGCATATGTAGCAAGAAGGAGACTTGTTACTGCAGAGATATTGTTGCAAATCACAAAGGCAATTGCACAAAATGATGTGGGTAGAATTGTTGAGTAATGAAGGAGGATGGTAAGACTTTCTAATTGAAAGAAGAGGTGGTCAAAACCAAGTATTTCATGGTGATTCAAATACAAGAGAACAGTTGTGTTCTTGAGAGATGCAGATGAGTTAAAGCTTAGAGGAGCAAAGAAGAGTGCTCAAAGGAGGTTCCAGAGATAGAGAACCAAGTGCTTACCAAAAGATCGATTACAGAGGAAAGCTTGGTGAGGTAAGTGGTAGCAGGGAAGACTTGTTGTTGTAGAGGCTTTAATGCAGCTCATAGTAAGCAAGTGAGTGAAGAACTCATAGCGATGGAGGAGAAGATGACTACTAATAGTCATAGCAGAGATTCTGAGGAAAACCACAGCAAAAGAAAAGTGAAGAAGGAGGATGCCAAGGCAAATGGCAAGAGAATGAGTCAAGAGGAACTTGATAAAGAGATTGCTGAGATGAAAGAACAACTCGATGTATTGATGATGATACTAGAGGAAAGCCATAGATTAGGTTGGGTATTCAAGAAGAAGCCAGTGAAGTGGCATAAGTTACAGAGGAAGCTACAGCAGAGGCAAGTAAGGTGGTTGATGGGAAAACTCAGAGAAGCTGAGTTGGAAATGGAAGTGTTTATTTGTGAACCAGAGTAGGGTGAAGAAGAAGGGATTATTAATGATTTTCTGAACTGTTGGGTAAATGCAGATCAGCGGGAGAATTTAAAACCTTATATTGTTAAATCTAATAATTTTTATGTGATTACAGGTTTTGCAGAGGATGAGCATTCTTTTGAAGCTATCAAAAGTATGGGAGAGTATCTTTTAGAAGGTAAAAACTCTTAAGTCAAGAATGATGGAGAATGTCTCGTGAATGAAGAAAGAAGTGAATTATTGCAGCAGAAAGAACTTAGTAGTACATTGATGTTTGAAGTTGTGACAACACATGAAAAATTCCATGTGGAAGGAGATGAAATTCAGTCTAAAGAACTGATATGTGAAGCAACAGTTGAAATGGTTGAACCTTATAATTTTCAGATTGATAATTTGTGTATAAATGTAGGAATCATAAGTAATGATGAAGTACTTATGAAGTGTCACAGAGAAATTGAATTGCTGGAGTATTTGCTGGGAAACTCAGAGTATGAAAATACGATTGTAGAGGAAGGAGTTCATTACAGTGAAAAAAATCAGAAAGACATCATTAGAGCAGATGATGTGGAGGAGAGACTAGCTGACAGTCTCGCGAATTCTGTTGAGAATTCAGAACAGCATATTGATGTGCTAACAGAGGAGGAAGAATTAGAGTAGCAAGATGAATTGTTGCCAAAGGAAGAAAAGGCATGGAAGCCTTATGATTTTTATTTTAACAATTGTTTTATGAATGCAGGTTTAGTTGCAGATGCTGGAGAAAAATTGGCACAGATGAGTAGCCAAATAAAAACGAAAGAAGAAGATTTTGTGGAAGAATTTAATCCATGGAACAAATATGTTTGATTGATGGAAATAATGTTGGAAAGTCAGAATTCAATGCAGAAAGAGATAACCGTGAAAGAAGGTAAGGATGAAAGAGAGGCAATCATAATAAGTGAAGAATAAGAAAGAATCAGCGGAAAAGAGTAAGTGATAGCATTCGACAACTTCAAAGAGTAGAACAATAGATTGAAGAGTTAGTGGACAACAGCAACAACGACCATAAACAAAGAGAAAGAGGAAAACGTAAGTGGCGGAGTATGGACCAGTCCAAAGATGTGCTGGAAACAGAGATTGAAGAATTGTGGCAGTTAATGATGAAGCATTTCATATGGAGGAGATTGATAGTAGCTGGAAGGATGATCAATCAGAGTATGAAACTAATTGACAAGGAGAGGAAGATGAAACAAAAGACAACATACATATAGCAGCAACAAAGGTGCAAGGCATTTGGGCGGTTACAAACTAAATTTTGGGACCCTAGAGGTTTTCTATCAACTTATCAACACACATGATCTGGAGATCATGAATATTTTCTACTTTGGGAGTCTGATGCAGGAGAAATCAGCTCAACAATATCATTGTATTTTAGTAAGACATAGGGATCTTGTGTTTCCAAGGAAGTTGGTTTCCTAAGTGTGACTTAATGTAATTATTTAGGCTTTTGAGCGATTTTAATGAGAATAGGATTTAATTGAATATTGTGAGACATAATTGTAAATATTCTCGAATGTAGGAGAATATGAGAGATTTAGGATAGTTGAGAGATTGAGGGATTTGAGAATTAATTGTAAAAATCATATTAGGAGTTAGTTCATGATTTTGAGGATTGAAGAGGATCCTTAGAGATGAGGAAGATATTTTAGGATTCCGTTGAGGAGTTTATGGATCTAAACCAGGAATTGGTTTTAGAATCCTTTGAATAAATGTAAGCGTAAAAGGCATAATTAGGAGTTAGATAGGTTGGATAGGTTAGCTGGTTAGAGTGTGACTGTGAGCCTATGGGCATATTGTAAAACAAAGGCCACTGACATTAGAAGATCAGGCCTGAGAGAGAAATTGTGTAAATGTGTATTTATATATACATAGATTAATTCAAAATTGTATAAGTGTGTGATTCGAATATGGAATGATAAATTCTGTGTGTATTAGAGATTTTGTATAACATATGTATGCAAGCAGAGTTTGGTAGACTACACAGAGAGAAGAATGATTCGAAGAATTATAATGGATCTTTGAAACCATTCGAAGGATCAATGTAATACTCTGGAATGACAATGATCAAAGGAGCATGCGGAATTAAGCTCAGGAGGGAGTCGCGCAGCAGAACAGTGGAAGGACGAAGAACCATCGAAATAACCGAAGCCACAGAGGAACATTGTAGAAATGGTGTAAAACTCAATTGGAAAGAAGAATGAAAGAATGAAGTGCTAATGCACAGGCATTGTTGTATCTGCCAGATCAACGGATGAGATCAAGTTGCATGGAATGGAGTTATGAATATCGCATCACAACTTATCAAGTAAGTGAATGAATCGGCCTTAAGGAAATTGTGATTGCGATATGTGGGATCATCGTTGATCGTTGGATCAACAGTGGAGGATCGTTATGGAATCCTGCATCGCAATAGTCTAATGGGAGGAATTAACCTTGGGCCATAAGTAATGCGATATGCAATTGCAATGTCCGATGTGATCAAAGGTTTGATCGCATCGCAAATATTCCATGGTAATGTATCGGGCCTTAACCAATGCGACATGTGATGTGGAGCGAGCCGATAAATAATGCGGTATGTGATGTTAAACGGGGAAAGGATTTGCGATGTGTGATAGAAGAGTGGACCCGAGAAAGTAATGAATGTGGTTTATATTATATTGAAGTCCGGAGGGTTATCACATATCAGATGTGATAAAGAGTCATGTGTTAGTGAGATGCGAAAGGAGGATTGCAATAGCGATAAGGCATGCATTGATAATGTGCAAAGGTTGAGGAAATGCGATAAAAGGTATGGTTTACATATGTTGTGAATATTGCTATTGTATGAGATTTATAATAGAAATAAAAGCGATAGAAGGGTTTATGGGTTAAGACCGTGTATGACCAAAGCTAAGTGTGGGAGTTTATTTATATGTGTGGCAATAAGGTTAAGAAGGTTTAATGTGTGGGCATAAAGACTTGTGAAAGGTTTATGAAGATGTATAAAGAGCACCAATAGAAAGGATTAATCAAGACTTAATGAGGTAGAGTGTAGAGTCCCAATGAAGGATTTGAACAAAGAGTTAGACTGTGTTAATTTATGAAATCATTCCGCATAAGACTTAAGTAAGGGGCCTTAAACCATTAACCATTAAGGATTGAAGATTTGACTTGGCAGAGAGTTAAAATTCCTAGGGAAAAACAGATATGTGCATTTTACATGCATACTGTGGGTATACGCGGGTTTTCCTGCGTCACAAGTGGAACGGTTGTTTTAGCTTTTACAAATAAAAATGATAAGAAAAGAAAATTGATAAATCCAAAATACATAAGTGAATGTAAAAAACAATTCTTAGATATAAAAATATCACTTGTTTGATGTAAGAATTATTTTTTTTAGTTGATATAATATTTCATGTTTGTTAATTAACTATTTTTTGTCAAAAAAAATAAATTTGTAAGTTAATTTGTATTATTTAAAAATAGTATATTACATTATCCATCCATTACAGATAGGCACAACATACAACAATACAACTACTATATTCCTGGTATTAGATCTCAAGATTGGTTATGGACTTTTCCTTTTTTTCCTTTTTCTTTTGTGGATGTCATTCCATTCTGAGGCATTTTTAAGAACAAATGTAGATGAGACCATGATAACATTTCTTTCATCTAGTTCCATTGTTGAACTTTCCGCCATATTTTTTGTTTCCTTGTCGTTATCCAAGTGATATGGATCATGGAGAAAAAATTTCCCACTAAGTAACAAAGCCAAAATTATGGTCGAGTATCTTTCATTTTCAATTGAAGGATGGGCCTCCTCTTGTGAAGGGTGAGTTAACTCCACATGTGGATGAGTTGAGTGTGAAGGAATTGATTTAGAGATAAATGCCTTATATTGTTGTGAGTTGTCCTACTTGTGGGCCAAAGTGTTCTTAGATACCTTTGTTCCCTTTGGATATTGCCATCCGTCACTATTTTTCTTAGTATCTGGGTGGGAAAAGGACACTTGAGAAAAAGGGCATGCATTTTGAGTATGATCGGGTTATTGACAAGTCCTGCAGCAGAAAGTAGTTTTCCCTCCACTTGAGAAGGATTTTATTGGGAAACCTTTCACTGAGGTCCACTTTGACACAAATGCGAACAAATATCACAATTCCTTTCAAAAACCTTTTAATATATGTTTTGATGAAGCGACCTAGTAGGTTTCCTGCATTGGCCAAGATATCGGATTGTGTTAAATTGATGAGCAAGTTAGGAAGCCTAATCTAGGCTAGAGTTGCAAGAGTCGTCATGGAAAGAAGATTAAAATCAAGAAACTATGGTTGAAATGAGAGACCAAAACGACCCCAAAACTAGGGTCCCTGATCAAAAACCTTCTATCGGTCCTCTTAATTTATGAAGAGCACAACAAAGAATCCTTTTGAGCAAAAATGCAACTCTACATTCTAAGACTAGTTCTAGTGTACCTATTCCCGAAGAGTAGATGTTGATGGCCAAAATCCATTAAAATGGCAAATAATCATTTGTCGTTCATAATTCGCAGCCATGAAGTTGGTTATATGGTTATTCACTTCAAGAGATGGAGTGTCCACTGCTTGATTCATTATGAATGCTAGTCTTGAGAGATCTTTGGGGTTCATAGGTGAAAGTCCTAGCTCTAGGGCATCCTTAAAGGACTTGGGTCGGGAGGAGGAGGACACACCCCATCCTTTGGCTACACCTTTTAATCCCGAGACTAAATAAATAGAAGCATCCTTGGCTATGCTAGACTCTCTAAGGGATTCTAGATCTTGAAGTTGCCTTCCGCCATGTAGGAGCTAGATATTGGCAGAGGGGATTTGTAGCAGATCCTAAATTTTGGTGTCTAATGAAGAGACAAGTTATAAGGCTTTGACCAACAGACAAAAGGAACCCCCTAAGAATGGTCTCATAAAGATCATAAAATTAACTAGATCCGGGGTACAAACCTCACCTTAGATGCAAGAAAGACTCTGAAGCAGAGAAGATTTACCCTATTTTGCTAGATCTTGAGATATGGTTGGTTTCTTCAAATCCTCCATTGGATGCAAACTAATGTCCTTTGAAATTACAAATCGAGCCAACAACCACTCTTGTTTAGGGTAAAAGAGTGTTTTTGCTTGACACCAGGGTACAAAGTCCCCATCGTCACTTGCTCTTATGCCATTTCTACTGCTCATGGTAGCCATCAACAACAAAGTGCCTAAGATCATAGGTCTCTATTGATTTATGAAGATATTTCACATCATGTAATCCCCCGAGAATTCCAATGGTCATTGCACAAACCCTAATCGCAACTCCATCCCTTGTTTCCACAGATTGTGTCTTTTGATTGGTCGACCCTGAGTTCGTGTGTGAAAGAAAATGTTCTCCATAATCGATCTTAAAAGACACCCTATTGTAGCTAGCAAGAAACACATCCTAACCCTGCGGTTGTTGACGACAAAGTTTATTATGCACCGAGAGCATCATCTCAAGCGTCCAAAACCATCGTCATTACTACAATGAATATTACTTTTATCAAATTTTTCTTATTTTATTTATAAAATAATATTTTTGTTTTTTAGATTTGTTAATTTAATAATGGTACTCACTCACAAAGTTTTAAATTAATTTGAGAATAACAATCATCACAAGATGTTAAATCAATAATTTTCATATAAATGATACTTTAATATTATCTAATTTATATTTTATGATAAAACTAATATATTTTTATTATTTTTAATTTATATAATAACAATTATCCCATGATATTTAACAATATATTTTATTATCATTTAATCTGTATATAGATATATATATAAAAAAATTATAAAGCGAAAAATCTATCATAACTCATTGGTCAAACTAATAATAAAAACAATCATCATTAACTACTATCTATAAATACAGATTAAATCATTATCATTATTCATCATTTAATCTATACATAAAATAATATATTTTAATTTATATAATAAATTAAAATAATTAAATACTCAGTACTTGGGTTTAATGTGACTCTTTTAAATTTCATAGACAAACATTGGAGTTGTTAAAATAATGCTCCCTCTTGTCACTCTCATTGAAAAGGTGGTTTGACTTTCTTTTGAATTGTGAAGTGCGGACAGGCTTCATATGTGCACAGGTGGGGAAGCACATGGGAAGAAGGGCCCTTTCTAAGTCCAGGAGTGGGTCCCAGTTATGGTCAGATTTGCTATTCTTGTACAAAAGCATGGGCGTGGTGCTATTCTGTTGACATACTTTGATAAATTCTGTGTATATTAGAGATTCTGTATAACATATGTATGCAGGCAGAGTTCGGCAGAATACATAGGGAGAATAATGATTTGAAGAATTATAATGGATCTTTGAAACCATTTGAAGGATAAACATAATACTCTGGAATTACAGTGATCAAAGGAGCATGCAGAATTAAGCTCAAGAGGGAGTCGCGCAGCAAAACAGTGGAAGGACGAAGAACCATCGAAATAATCGAAGCCACAGAGGAACATTGGAGAAATGGTGTAAAACTCAATTGGAAAGAAGAATGAAAGAATAAAGTGCTAACGCACAGGCACCGTTGGATCTACCAAATCAACAAATGAGATCAAGTCGCATGGAATGGAGTCATGAATATCGCATTGCAACTTATCAAGTGAATGAATCGGCCTTAAGGGAATTGTGATTGTGATATGCGAGATCATCGTTGATCATTGGATCGAGTGATTGGATCAACGGTGGAGGATCGCTGTGGAATCCCGCATCGCAATAGTCCAATGGGAGGAATTAACCTTGGGCCATAAGTAATGCGATGGGAGGTTTGGTTGCATCGCAAATATTCCATGGTAATGTATCGGGCCTTAACCAATGCGACATGTGATGTGGAGCGAGCCGATAAATAATGCGGTATGTGATGTTAAACGGGTGAAAGGATTTGCGATGTGCGATAGAAGAGTGGACCCGAGAAAGTAATGAATGTGGTTTATATTATATTGAAGTCCAGAGGGTTATCACATATCGAATGCGATAAAGAGTCATGTGTTAGCCAGATGCAAAAGGAGGATTGCGATAGCGATAAGGCATGCATTGATATTGTGCGAAGGCTGAGGAAATGTGATAAAAGGTATGGCTTACGTATGTTGTGAATATTTCTATTGTATGAGATTTATAATAGAAATAAAAGCAATAGAATGGTTTATGGGTTAAGACCGTGTATGACCAAAGCTAAGTGTGGGGGTTTAGTTATATGTGCATCAATAAGGTTAAGAAGGTTTAATGTGCGGGCATAAAGACTTGTGAAAGGTTTACAAAGATGTATAAAGAGCACCGATAGAAAGGATTAATCAAGACTTAATGAGGTAGAGTGTAGAGTCCCGATGAAGTATTTGAACAAAGAGTTAGACTGTGTTAATTTATGAAATCATTCCGCATAAGACTTAAGTAAGGGGCCTTAAACCATTAACCATTAAGGATTGAAGATTTGACTCGACAGAGAGTTAAAATTCCTGGGGGTAAAACAGATATGTGCATTTTACATGCACACTGTGGGTATACGCGGGTTTTCCTACGTTACAAGTGGAACGGTTGTTTTAACTTTTACAAATAAAAATGATAAGAAAAGAAAATTGATAAATCCAGAATACATAAGTGAATGTAAAAAACAATTCTTAGATATAAAATTATCATTAGTTTGATGTAAGAATTATTTTTTTCTAGTTGATATAATATTTCATGTTTGTTAGTTAACTATTTTTTGTCAAAAAAATAAAGTTGTAAGTTAATTTGTATTATTTAAAAATAGTATGTTACATTATTCATCCATTACAGATAGGCACAACATACAACAATACAACTACTATATTCCTGGTATTAGATCTCAAGATTGGTTATGGATTTTTCCTTTTTTTTCTTTTTCTTTTATGGATGTCATTCCATTCTGAGGCATTTTTAGGAACAAACGTATATGAGACAATGATAACATTTCTTTCATCTAGTTCCATTGATGAACTTTCTACAATATTTGTTGTTTCCTTGTCGTTATCCAAGTGATATGGATCATGGAGAAAAAATTTCCCACTCATTGACAAAGCCAAAATTATGGTTGAGTCTCTTTCATTTTCAGTCGAAGGATGGGCCTCCTCTGCTAAAGGGTGAGTTAACTCCACATGTGGGTGAGTTAAGTGTGAAGGAATTGATTTAGAGATAAATGCCTTATATTGTTGTGAGTTGTCCTACTTGTGGGCCTAAGTGTTCTTAGATCCCTTTGTTCCCTTTGGATATTGCCATCCATCACTAGTTTTCTTAGTATCTGGATGGGAAAAGGAAACTTGAGAAAAAGGGCATGCATTTTGAGCCACTTTTGAGCATGATTGGGTTGTTGACAAGTCCTACATCAGAAAGCAGTTTTCCCGCCACTTGAGAAGGATTTTATTAGGAAACCTTTTACTGAGGTCCACTTTGACACAAATGCAAACAAATGTCACAATTCCTTTCGAAAACCTTTTAATATATGTTTTGATGAAGCGACCTAGTAGGTTTCCTGCATTGGCCAAGATATCGGATTGTGTCAAATTGATGAGCAAGTTAGGAAGCCTAATCCAGGCTAGAGTTGCAAGAGTCGTCATGGAAAGAAGATTAAAATCAGGAAACCATGGTTGAAATGAGAGACCAGAACGACCCCAAAACTAGGGTCCCTGATCAAAAACCTTCTATTGGTCCTCTTAATTTATGAAGAGCACAACAAAGAATCCTTCTGAGCAAAAATGCAACTCTACATTCTAAGACTAGTTCTGGTGTACCCATTCCCAAAGAGTAGATGTTGATGGGCAAAATCCATTAAAATGGCAAATAATCGTCCGTCGTTCATAATTCGCATCCATGAAGTTGGTTATAAGGTTATTCACTTCAAGAGATGGAGTGTCTACTGCTTGATCCACCATGAATGCTAGTCTTGAGAGATCTTTGGGGTTCATAGGTGAAAGTAGTAGCTCTAGGGCATCCTTAAAGGACTTGGGTTGGGAGGAGGAGGATGCACCCCATCCTTTTGCTGCACCTTTTAATCCCGAGACTAAATAAATAGAGGTATCCTTGGCTATGCTAGACTCTGTAAGGGATCCTAGATCCTAAAGTTGCCTTCTGCCATGTAGTAGCTAGATTTTGGTAGAGGGGATTCGTAGCATATCTTATATTTTGGCGGCTAATTAAGAGACAAGTTCTAAGGCTTTAACCAACAGACAAAAGGAACCCCCTATGAATGGTCCCACAAAGATCATAAAATTAACCAGATCCGGGGTAAAAACCTCACCTTAGATGCAAGAAAGACTCTGAAGCAGAGAAGATTTACCCTGATTTGCCAGATCTTGAGGTATGGTAGGTTTCTTCAGATCCTCCATTGGATGCAAACTAATGTCCTTTGAAATTACAAATCGAGCCAACATCCACTCATGGTTTAGGGCAAAAGAGAGTTTTTGCTTGACACCAACATACAAAGTCCCCATCGTCACTTGCTCTTATGCCATTTCTACTGCTCGTGGTAGCCATCAACAACAAAGTGCCCAAGATCAGGGGTCTCTATTGATTTATGAAGATATTTCACATCATGCAATCCCCCGAGAATTCCAATGGTCATTGCACAAACCCTAATCGCAACTCCATCCCTTGTTTCCATAGACTGTGTCTTTTGATTGGTCGAGCCTGAGTTCGACTGTGAAAGAAAATGTTCTCCATAATCGATCTTAAAAGACACCCTATTGTTGCTGGCGAGAAACACATCCTAACCCTGCGGTTGTTGATGGCAAAGATTATTATGCACCGAGAGCATCATCTCAAGCATCCAAAACCCTCATCATTACTACAATGAATATCACTTTTATCAAATTTTTATTATTTTATTTATAAAATAATATTTTTGTTTTTTAGATTTGTTAATTTAAGAATGGTACTCACTCGCAAAGTTTTAAATTAATTTGAGAATAACAATCATCACAAGATGTTAAATCAATAATTTTCATATAAATGATACTTTAATATTATCTAATTTATATTTTATGATAAAACTAATATATTTTTATTATTTTTAATTTATATAATAACAATTATCCCATGATATTTAACAATATATTTTATTATCATTTAATCTGTATATAGATATATATAATTTTTTTTATGAAGCTAAAAATTTATCATAACTCATTGGTCAAACTAATAATAAAAACAATCATCATTAACTACTATCTATAAAAACAGATTAAGTCATTATCATTATTCATCATTTACTCTATACATAAAATAATATATTTTAATTTATATAATAAATTAAAATAATTAAATACTCATTACTTGGGTTTAGTGTGACTCTTTTAAATTTCATAGACAAACATTGGAGTTGTTAAAATAATGCTCCCTCTTGTCACTCTCATTGAAAAGGTGGTTTGACTTTCTTTTGAATTGTGAAGTGCGGACAGGCTTCATATGTGCACGGGTGGGGAAGCACATGGGAAGAAGGGCCCTTTCTAAGTCCGGGAGTGGGTCCCAGTTATGGTCAGATTTGCTATTCTCGTACAAAAGCATGGGGCGTGGTGCTCATCTTGACCAAGAAATGCAGAGACTTTTAAGTTCCCTTTCGGAAGTTTTGAGAACCCACCAAAAAATTCCCTCTTTTCTTTGGGCTTTATATGTATATATTCAAACTAATTTATATGTATATATTCAAACAACTTTAGTTTGGCTTTATATGTATATATTCAAACAACTTTAGTACATGGAAGATAAGCATCAAGTACAAAGTGACACTCAAAAGGTCAAATTGCTGTAATGATATGGTTGGCTAAGAAAGATGGGTATCTTAGATTTAAAAGATGCTACGGGTGTCTTAGACTTAAAAGATTCCTTACTTTTCACTTTGGGTTTTTAATGTAAAATGGTTGTGAAGTTTCAAATTATTTAATTACAAGGAAGTTTTGGGAATTTTGAACCTATTAAATATTATTATTGAAAAATGATAAAATGGAACAAGTTAAGTTTTGGAATTGTAAAAATGTTATATATTAAAAAGGTTTAAAATGTTATAATAATAATGAAGATTTTTTTTGGATTAATCATATTATTAAGATTTGGTTGACATTTTAAACTATCTAATTGTTCTCGGGACAATGGTGAAAAAATCAATTTACCCAATAATTTAAATCAATCATGTATCTTTGCTATTTAAACTGTTGGGTAGATTGATTTTTTACCATTGTTATGAGGATGAAGCACATTAGATGGTTTGAAACGTCGACCAAATCCTAATAATGTGATTAATCTGAAAGACATCTTAATTATCAATATGGATCACAAAAGTTTAAGATCTTATATATATATATATATATATATATATATATATATACGAAGTTTGGGAGTTGAGGGAGTGTTGGGGTGAAAACCCTACTCACCCTAACCCTTTGTTTCATGCCTCTTTTCTTCTAGTGGCCAAGGCTTTCTTCTCATGTTGCGATGTCAGTTTCGTTTACTCGGGGCTTTAATGGTGTTTGGGGTTCGTTGGGACTTACTTTCCGCCTACTCGAGTTTGTTGGATTTCGTCGGGGTCTTTGTCTATGCCTTGGTGTTGCTCGGGGTGTCGTTATTCGTTGCTCCAACTTTGTCTCATGCTCTTGTTGCTCAAGGTATCATCGTTTCTGTCGTTGCTCCAACCCTTTCCATCTGGCCCTCGCACCTTATGGTGTTGCTCGGGGTATGATGTCGTGGCCTTACCGCTAGGCTACGCTACCCTTCGTCTATGTCTAGATGACCAATTTTGGGTTGTTTTATTTGAGCTTTTATGGGCAGCCTGTGTCCAACTTCCTAGTTTTTTTTGGGTTTTGTTTGTGGGTCTTTGTGCATTGTTTAGTATATGCGGGGTTGTTAACAGTCCATTTGTAGATAATTGATTGACCCTGTCTTTGTTTTGTAGGGTTTTCCTTCCTGTGCCCTGGGGTCTGTCATTCTTAAGTGGCCCTAGGGTTTTTAAATGTTGGTTTATATGCTTAGCCATTTCTTCTTGATTTGCTCTTCTAGCTAGCCCTTTATGGTTCTTTCTATGGGTCTTTTTTCTGTCGACTAGTTTTAGCTTTTTTCACTATATTTGAATGTGATATCACATATGCAAAATGCAATTTTAATTCTTCTTTGATGAATAAAATTATGTGTCATTTTTTACAGTGTGTGTGTGTGTGTGTAGAGAGAGAGAGAGTATTATGAAAATATATATAAATATTTGGATGGTTTGGAGGAATAAAGTCCTTACTTGTGACAATCTTTGTAAACAGGGATTTCAAGGCCCGGGAAGATGTTATTTATGCTACGGTTCTTTTGAAAATGTGGTGCATTTATTCATTCAATCCCATTTCTCTATTGCCACCTAGGTTAAAGTCTTGCAAATCCCAAGGATTAATGCAAATTGTTACTATCTGACTATTGAGGAATGCTTCAGATCATGGATCGATCTTGGTGGGGAAGATAAATCTCTTCTCTTTTACATGTGTTGGGGTATTTGGCGTGGGAGAAATGCATTTGTCTTTAAGGACATCCATTTTGACATTGGGCGTACGCGCTTCACCATATGTGCTTTATACAAGGAGTATTGCAGTGTTATTGGGACTCAAAATCCAACAACGTATTACTGGCGTAGATCCAAGGGTTGGCTTCCCGATTGGACATTTTGATGGAGCTATAAAAAACTCGAATTATGGATGTAGTGCTCGTACTATTGTTAATGAGGATTACATTTTCCACTTCCACTAGAACAGGGTAGTGGGACAAACACTCGGGCCAAGGTTATCATGTCATGGGGTATCTTATACTATGCTAGATGGTTAAAAATTGAGACAACACATATTTTTATGATTCGAGGGTGACTATTGAATGGATCAGTAAGGGAAAAGCTTCACCCCTCCTCTCCTAGGCAATTAGATGCATAGAATTTACAAGCTTTGGGGTCTCTTTCACACATGTACATCAGGTTTTCAACAAAGATGTCGATGTTTTATCAAAGGAGGGGCTCTCTATTTCATCTGGGGCGATTCATTACACGACATATAGGCAAGGACAAAGGCATAGTTTTGGATCCATCCCATTGGTGTTGATTTCCCTATATGACAAGTTCAAAGAACTTTTTATACTATTACGTTGATGATTTTGTCTTTTTATATTGTTAATAAGAGACATTTGTTTCAGATGTTCTCATTTTTTGAAGGATGACTACTTAATTTTGGATATCTTGAATATCAGATTATGTAAATATGGTTTTCATGAATACGTGTTCGATTTTTTTTCCCTTATTTTTTTTTCAAAACAAAATTTAAAATTAATTTTAATTAATTAAAAGTTAATTTTAAATATTAAAAAATAAGTGATAATTGATTTGGTTATTATAAGTTATAACAAATTTTGGACATATTTTTAAAAAAAAGTTATCCTATCTAATTTTAATGAAATAAAAAATATTAAATTATGTAAATTTAAAATGGTATTGTAATTAAAATTTACTTAGTTATACACCAATTTCAAACCGATAATAATTTTGTAATTAAAAAATGATTAATAACTATAATTCAATTTATTATTAAAAGGACATAATGGGCAAATATAAACTCATTAAAGTAAAAACAGTTGAGAAAATATAAACTTTCCAAAAGTTTTAATAAATTTATGAATATAAAAGTTTTTATAAATAATATTGTTAAAAAATATATTAATTATTATTAAAAATAATAATTAATTATATAATTATTTTATAATAAGAATATTAATTTAAAATTGAATGTTGAAAAAACACTTGATTAAATAAATAAATTTATAAATATAAAAGTTTTATATGTTTTAATAAATAATATTGTTAAAAATATTTTAATTATTATTAAAATATATATATAATTATTTTATAATAAGAATATTAATTTAAAATTGAAATGTAAAAAAAATGATTAAATAAATAAAGTAATATGAATATCAATAAATAAAAATAACGATTTTATGGTAAAGAGATAAGTTTAAGATTGAGATGTAAATAAGAAATTGATTAAATTATATACAAAGTAATATGAATATGTGTAACTTTCATAAATGGTGTCTACCAAAAGAGCATGTGATTGATAATGGCGTTCAACCATCATGAGAAATGGTGGCAACCTATCTATACTTGACAATTTGCATGGCGATCTTAATTTCAAGCAAAGTATGGCACTTATGGTTTTAGTGCAATCGTGTGAAGGGAGATGGGTAACCTCTAGATCTGTGGATCTCACAACATATGAATCAGGCATACATACATGGTTTTGCAAGGTCGAGGACATCACTATCATTTTAAGCAAAGGGGGATAGCTTGTTGTATAACTCAGATAAAATTTTGGGCAGTTCTTGCTATCTTTAAATCATAGAGACTATTGTTGTGGTCCAATGATGCAAAATTGAAGACTCCAACATGCAAGCGTTATGCAATCCCTAGAATTCACAGTTGTAATCAGTCCTTTGGGATCTCGACTCTCTATAATCAGTAACATCTCCCCCCTTCAATGAGCTATGTTACTCAATTCAGACTTCTAATTCACACCCCTTCAAATTCTTTCCAAGATTGAGTTCTTTTCATGAGCTCTCTTCTTTCTCTAGTCTGGAATTTTGGATATTGCTTCTTCGTTCCCTTTCTTAGATCTTTTTTTGTTGCAAGGTTCCTTACTTCAACTTCCTTACAATTTTAACTCTCTTCCCTCATTATCAGACTAAGTAGTCTACTCCCCTTGGTCTCTCTTTGTCAGCCCTTTATTCTTCCCTTTTGCGAATTGTCATTCACTCAATGCCTCTCATGCCTCCTTCTTAACTATTGTTCATTGTTGCACTGACAACCCTCCCATGACTCATTATACGAGCAGGCCCAGTCAACCCCCCTCTCTGCATGCCACAAGAGCATAGGTCTCCACTAGAGCCACAATCGACCGATAGCAACTTATTATTCCAGAAGTTGTGTAATGAGTTATTGTTGACATTAAAGGGCAAGATTGACAAACAAGAAGATTCGTTCTAGATCATCATGTTGAGAGAGAAACCAGGGACTATATTCTTGACACATGGAATTCCACGAGAGTGAGGAATTATGCCTACATGAAAAAAAATAACGTATATTGGCATGTCAAGGCCCTCATGGGCTAGGTCCTTACAAATAGGACTGACAGCCAACAAGATCTCCTCATTTGCATGTTAGAAAAGTTGGAAAGAACGGAGAACAAATTGGACAATGTGGATGATAAACTCATTCAACCTTACAATCAAATTCTAGGTACAAGTTCACCACTGTTGGTCACAAGTGAGGACTCACCCTCTCCAACTCAAGCACAGAATCCAGTAGGGTGACAACTCACTTGGTTCAATTTTTGTGACGCAACTTGTTAGAAAATGTATTTTTGTCTTTCAGTACATGCAATTTTGTCTATGTTAAGCCCTGTCTTTGGCTTGAACTCTCATGCCCGCATAAAAAACAATGAGGGCAATATGGAAATTTTATTTATTTTTTATTGGTCTGGTCTCCCTAGTGGTAGACCATACATAACCATCGATGTTGTAAATGAGCCTTTTTCATGCAACAATATAAAATAGCTCCTCTGATCTTACAAAAAAGACATGAATATGTATAAATTCCCGATGTGGGTGGAAAATAAGTCAAATTTGGAAGGTGGGGGTTGAGCCGCCGCCCCACTACTGAGCATGACATTTATGAAGGGGGTGGCATGGCCAACCCCTTACATGCACAAGCATGTGAGCACATTTAACTCGGTTAATCGTGGTAAGTGAAATCTTGCTCTGGCACTATGGTTCTCAGTTCAGTTTGCAAGAGGTTTTAAACAATAAGTTTCCCTCGCTCCCAACATAAGTGGGATATTTTTGGAGCTCCACTAGTGTCGAGGGACTAGTCCTCGCTCAATTTTCCTTCTCTCGGTGTTCTCTATTATGTCTTCCTCAGGTACAACTCTATTCGCACCATTAGTGAATTGGTGGTGCCTCTATAAAGGTTTGATTTGCAGCGATGGTTAGATGGCAACCTACATCATGCATGGATAAAAGGTCAGAGAATTGCTAGGAAATTGGAGAGAGGAATTTATGCGAAAGAGAGGGTTCCCCATATACTAGAGGAATTTACGCTCAACTACACTTAAGTTTCTCATTTCCAACTAGTGGATAAGCCTCTTGTTAAGGGTACTTCATGTTTCCTCTGTTTGTTTTACTATCTCATTTTACAATGAATTATTTGACACCTGTAGTGTTCACATTTTAGTTAGTGTTGGTTTTATGTTATATAGTTGATGAATGTGCACCAATATTTTGCTTCTACCCTTGAATTTCTTAGTGCTCTACTTTTTAATTTCTATGTTGCGTATTGGAATCTCTGCTTTAGCCCACGACTCTGCTTTCCCTGGCTTCATTTTATCCTTACAGTATGTTGTTTTTCAATCGCTAACAACCTTTGTCCCGAGTTTGAGTATCTTTTCTATTCAGTCAATATTCCTGGAGAACATACGAGAAGAAGCTAAGGAGGTGAAGGTCGTCATCCCCAAGGCCATAGTTGAGCTCAGCAACAAGCACAAGAAGCTCCTCAAACGTTTCATTCTGCTATTCCCCCCGACACTTGCAATGAAATTCATCACCTTGAAGCTTTTGTTGTTGGGGAGAGACAAATGTTTTATGACTTAGAGATATTGGAAGAGGTTTCACAATGAGTTCCTAACCTTGGTCATACCAAGGGAAGAAGGAAGTAGTACCACAATTCCATTTCATTATGCTGGTAGGTGAAGACCCTCTTGGGCAGGGTATTAAAAGATAAACAGGAAGAAAGATACAATATCTTTGCTGCATTGAATGACATCAAACACGCTCAACGAAATCAACTAGTATGCATGGAAAGATTGGAGGCTAGGACTGCTCATATAGAAAGTCACTTCCAGTGTGTTATTAAATTCCCAATGCCAAAGATCCTACATCGGTCACTTCTTCTAACTCTTAAATGTGAGTAGTGTTGGTTAAAAGCTTTTTGTTATATAATATGTTAGCATATAGAAATGGTTTGAGAAAAACATCTGTATTGAGATATTTTTTTATATTGTAGGTGGCTGAAATTATCTAGTTTCTCGCGAGGTAGATTGAAACCACTTACACCGAACTCTATCTGATCTATGACCAGCTGATGATATATCTTATATCATGTTTTTATGAGGCAATACAAATCTTAAAAAAAAAAAAAAAAGACATGAATATGTATAAAATAAATGAATAAAATGTGTGTTGCAACATCTATTTTTATATTACTATTGTAGTCGCTACAACAACACCAACAAAAATTTGGGTATATCCAAATTTTTGGGTCCCCCTTTGCTCATTCAACCCATTAAGGTTTTGATCAGGTTTCCAATTGATCAAGCCCTCCTCGACCTATTCATAAAAAACCTTATTAATGCTCGCATGTATTGGTATTTATATTCTTCTGGATTTACTTCTGAGCTTGATCATACTGGCACATTAGGGTTTACGAGGGTGACTCGTGGATTAACCTCATCCCACACCAGTCCTCGTCCCTTTAAATTCATTAGGGATTTCAACAAGTGGATGTGGTTGTAATGTGCTATTAGGCATTATCTCTCCGTCAATATGCATTTGCAAGAGAGAGGCATATGTTTGCGCTATTGGTCATATTGTGCATGTGTTCTTATACCTTCGAGTACTTTAGGGTTTGGAAAGGATGTTGTTCTGTCCATATGTCTTGAAACCCTAGATTCTCATAAATAACAATGAAGAGTTTGATCTTCACTTGCAGTCTACAAATCTAGCCTGCACCTAATCATCTTTCATTGATATCCTCGAGAGTGGGCATTCAATTTCCAAAGGGAAGTTGAAGTTGTTATAACTTTGCATGTCAATTCACATATCAACCTTTCAAGAAAATATTTGACTACTTGGGGCAACTCCATTCACAAAATCACCTTAAGGGGTTATTGTTTTAATTATGCATGAACCTTCCAGCTTTATTTCTCATAATGCACTTGCAATGTGGTGGTAATACCTTGTGCTAATAGCTAAAGGCTTCTTTTGGGTTCTTTATTAACCATGTTGGGTTTATGAAACTGCCACTATGCCTATTTCACCTTTAAAACCATAAGGTGTCCGGATGTGCACCTAAGTCATGTTGTGACTAGGTCCATGACCCATAGAATGCATTTTCACCAATGCTTCAAGGAACTAGTATCATAGTTGCATCATCATCTTGAATATAGAACCAATGGTGCTTCATGACATTATTCCCAAGGCATGGTATCATTTCATGACTTTAAAGGCAAGCTAAAATTCTGAAAGGTCGTAACGAATGTCATCTCATTGTAAAGTGCATTAGAGACCACAAATCAACGTTATAATAGAGTGCATATCATTTTCATATATATATGAAATGATATATCATAGGAGAACCCCTGGTGAAGCTTACGTTTCAAGGCCTTCACATGCACTAACACTACACTGGGATGACACTTCTCGAAGAACATTCATGCCATGCACACATATGAGTAAAGGCACCTATGGTAATCAATAATAGAATGAGTTTGGACCATCAAAGGCACGCTTAGCGATGTCGTATAACAGAGGACTACACCAAGCACCCAAAGACATGGATTGTGTAATCCAAGGTTGAATCTGTGGTCATATTTTTATCGCTCACTTACCCTTAAGTGTAAGAGAGTTGCTTCGGGGTTCTATGGTAATCGTCTTTTTTTTCGTGATAGAGTGGGAGGGTTTAGCACAAAGGCGATACATTACACGCACCGTTCATGCAGACCATACTTTTTCAAAGGGTATGCTGGAGCATACGTTAAGGATAGTTAAGACATGTGTCGACGGCGTTCAAATCCATAGTCGAAGCTACTAAGTTTGTGAAAAGAATGCATGTAACGAAAACCATGAAACTGTCGAGAAAACATCACACCTAAATATGGTATTCCACGCTAGAGGAAGTTAAGGCGTTTTGACAAAGAACGCCCAAAAGTTTCGGGGCACCATTGAATCTTGCAGCGCCAACATAAGGGGCACTCGAAGCCTACCACCAAGGAGGCATTTAGAAATCTCGCCTAGAGTTCCTAATACGTGAGTTGTGTCCATCGTGCAAGTTTGCATCTGATGGACATAATGGGTGTTTCCCAAGAAGGTGCATATGAGCGACTGTGCAGGCGGGTACAAGTTGAATGTCAAAACATAGGTGATAATGATGCCCCTAAAGCAAGCAATTTGCTGAAGGAAGCAACTCAGTGCTTAAAGACAAGGCATGTTCTTGACGCAATGCATTGTTCATACGTCTCAACCAGGCTTTCACATCTGAGAGAGAGATTGTACTCATATTGTTGAGCCCAGACGAAACCATCATATTGGGCCCGCTGCTCAGTGTTCAAAAGACTTGGATGGAGATTACGCTAAGCTCGGTATGGGCATGTATTTTATTTTGGATCGTATTATCGAAGGGATTTGTTGTCTATTCAAACCAAGAGTGGAGCAATTTTTTGTAGTCTCAATCCTCCCCCATTGGCGGTTAAATCTCCTTGTTGATGATCATAGGTCGCAGGGTTGCACTTTATAACCTTAGAAAAGTAATGGAATAGTGTGACCTTAATGTGATGTGACTATGCGACCTCTTCCTGGGTCGCTAAGTTACAGAAAACTTCAATTGCAAAATTCAACAATCATTACGACCTTGCCTTTGTTGCGACCTGACGACCACTCCCATTCTACCACCTGCAGAGAATTGTCAACACTGCAACTTGCATAGCCAATAAAGAATGCTACTTGCAAGAGAATCTGAAGTGCAACCTCCTCTTCCTTTTGGAATACGATTTGGATTATGGGACTGTCCACAAGTCGCACTCTCCAATGCCTACTTGAAGGGTCAAGCTTATAATGCAAAAAATTGTGATGCCTAAAAATATGGAAGATTCATGTGAGAGGATACAATTCAATAAATGCACACATGGTTTTGGAAAGATGTAATGCCAATATACTACACCAAAAGTGCCACATGAAAATATTGGAAGGATTGTACAAATAGTCCAAGAGGCAAACGTTGGAAGGATGCGATGACAACGCATCAAAGAGGAAATATGTGGGCGCACGGTATATGGATGTGGACCTTTTCAAATGATTTCAAAATGATTTATGTTAAACAATTTCACTATTGATAAATAAAAGATGATTTTTATAAGCTTTTACCTTATCATGATTAGATTTATAATATCTTATACAGTTATTTATTATATGGTTGCAAGGATGAAGATTGCATGGGCATGGCAAGTTTGACGATCAAGCAAGTAATCCAACCAATGTCAAGGTGACATTTCAGGATCACAAAGGCATTAGTGAAGTATTGGAGACCAATGTTTCTCCTACATGGAACCATGGCAAGGGAAGGAACAAGAATGCTGATCTATGTGAAGAAGCCATGACTTCTCATAGATTATGCAATTAGTGTTCTGATCAACAAGCGACTAAATTTGTGTGGCTACCTAGACATTTTATTAATCTCAATGGTAGGTACAACAACAGGGAAATTGACATTATATACAACAAATGGATCGCGACCCTTTTGGCAGCACACGTGACCTTGCATCATCATTAGGGTTTCAATAATCTACATAATTCTCCTCACAACTTCTCGTTTATCAATGTATTGCCAACTATACAAACATCAATTGAGCTTGTAATAGTCACTAAACATGAGAGAGCAGTAAGGAAATTGAAGAGTCGTGACAGTAGATGAAAGGTCGAAGTAGGTGAACAATCACCTCACCTCTATAAATATGCCTTCATGCCTCGTTTGTAAGGGACTTTTAACACTTGAGTTGAGGCTAGGATTATATAGTTAATTTGTGCTTGAGAGCTAGAGGCACTCAACTCTTGGCAGCTAGTAGAGTGAGTTGTAGTGAGGCTAGGGTTTTCCATTGGGTAATGATATGAGCAACCCATGTTCCACTATTGTGATTTGATCAATTGCAAGATTTGTACTTGAATGTGCAACAACACTAATAAAATGTTCTTCATGTTTGGCACTAATTCCCATGCTTATTCATGGTGGTTGTATTGGTTTTCTGATATTTTCACTGTATTTGTATGTGTGCCTTCATATACGCAATATGTTATGGACTGGTTCATAGATGTTGCATGTATGTTTTTATTTTGAATTTGTGTTTACTTATTTCTCGCCATGTCGGTGATCTATTGTGAACTAATTTGTAATTAACCTCTAGCATGTTCAATATTCATGTATGTCTGATTGGGGTTTGGCTCACTCATCCCTCCCGTGGCATACTCCTTATTGTCGCTGAGACTTGCTTGTACCCCTTTTTGTAGTTTGTCAATCTTGGGTTTATTTTTTTTTCATTGTATGGGCATTTCATTCTTGCCCCCACTCTGACACTTTCTCATTTGACAACAAAGAGCAGAAACATTCACGGTGGTAGACGAGCCCACATACCAGATGGGGCTCTTATCCCAAATGGTGTGAATTCTAATTGGGACTTCACACTAGGGAGATCCCCTAGCTGTTGGTGGTTCATTCCAGCCCATCAATATATTTGGTGCTAGAAGGAGGGCTATATGACAAGCTGAGCCCTTGGAGCCTGTAGTTTTGTCTCATATATGTAAATGGCTCCGTCCCGAATCTTTAACGCGTGTTGTTTTTTTGAAAACATTATCCTTTCGGTCCCCAGGGAAATAATCTATCACTTGTCACAGTGGAAGTTTGATGGCAAGGGTCGAACAACAGTTTTGGGACACATGCTTCAAGTTCTTCATTTCTATCACTCTAACAAAATACATTGTAAATATGTTATCGGCAAGTTGTTTACCCTCACGCTCGAAGGTCGTGTTAAGAAATGTTGCCACACATTACTTGCAACTTCCATCCATTCATTTGAGAAACTCATTAGTAAGCTCCAACAAGCCTTTGATAGGTACGATTTTCAAGATGTTTTTAAAAGGATAAATCAACTTAGAATGAAACTTGAAGAATCCCTAGAAGATTTTGCTACTAGGTTTGTTCATCTTTGTTGTGAATTCCCGGAGAGAGATGTTGATTGGATGTATTTGAGTGAGGAATTTCGACGTCTGGTTTATGTTTCTCTGCAACACTTTCAATCTGAAACAAATCTCAATTCTGATGATCATCATGATAATCTGCAAGTTACAAATTGTCCAGATCTTATCCCTAATCTTGTCTTTCCTATCTCTTTGAGTCAGGAACAACCTCAAGCCTCTGAGGAGGAAATTACTGCTTGTGAAATTTCTCATCCTCCTCCTGATTTGTTACCTAATGAAATTTTGGTCGTAAATGGTTTAGATGATGAAAAATGCTTACAGGGAAATTAATCAAATTGTCTTGCTTTTGAAGCTCTCATACATCATGTTGAATTTGAACCTGAAAATCATGTTGATGTAGCATCTCTTCCTGTAGATGAAACCCACCTCGAGCCCATTAAATATGTGTTTGAATCTATTCTTGAACTTCATTTACCTATTGGCAATGACATGGGCCTTGTCTCAGATATAGTTGACTATCTAATAAAATCCATGGAGCATGACATGCATGTAAATATATTGCCCCCTCTGGCTGACACTAATATGCAGGATGTGAGTCTTGGTGCAATTGGTCCCCTTTCATTTGAACCTTTTCATCCATTATACCCTGATTTATTTTCTACTACACCAACGGTTGCTCCAAATCACTCAGATATTTATCCTAATGGTGTTGACTATGATCATGTACATGCAGGTAGTTTTTCATAGTCATAGTATGATAATGTTAAATCTCTTGTTCCTAATCTCTTCCATCCGCAGTATTTAATAGGTGAAGAAGAAGGGCTTACATCTCAGCAGATTCAAGATAGTTATCTCATTGATTCGTCTTCACTTTTAATCCAAGAAGAGCCTTATGTGCCAGATACCCAACCTGATCAAATTGGTGGCTTCAATGATTGTCATTCTACCGAAAACTTATTTGCTTACCTCTGGTGATTGTCATTCGTATCAATCTGTTGATCCTACGAAGCCATTGAAATTTGATGATTCACCTTTTAAAGGTTTGGGGACTCATCAGGAAGTTGAGGCACTTCAGGTTCCGCTGATGGTTATGTTAGGTTCTCATGATCCTAATGAGACCCCTGAACCAAGTCAAATTAGGGTCTATGTGCCCCACTCTCCTCTCAGCATCACCTTACCGAATGCAAGCTCATCTTGGAAAGCCTCTCATTCGAGTGATGTTTCTCTGAGCACATCTTTTCATCCCCTATAAGCTAATATGAAACAACCTATATACCCTAATTTGTTTGTTGAAGGGTTTACACCAGCCATTGTCTCAAATCTTTTTGACTGTTTCCCAACCAGTACAAATTGTGAAAAGGTACAAGCAGGTGATGTCTTACAATCCATTATATGTGGGGGTACCAATCACCTAACCTTTCCTTTTGCCTGAGACTCTTCTGGTTGATTCACCTCATTCTTGGGAATCTAAAGAATATAATATGTTGAACTACCACTCTATCAATGTTCAGACATCTGATCAAATCAACAATATATTCATTGATAATTGTCCTATCACAGCTAATGATGATCATATGCATTCACTTGTTAATCTCATGAAACGACAGATATTCAATGGCTTTCCGTTTGAAGGTTCAGGGGTTTGTCAGGACAGTGAGGCACCTCAGCCCCCATTGATGGTTATGTCAGGTCCTCAGTGAAATCCTTGGACAACTTCAAACTAGGGTTTCCGAAATTAGGGTTTCTACTCTTGAATCCTCCGTATCTCAGTTACACCTGGCAAAAACCCCTCTTTTCAAAGTCATCAAGTTGATCATCCTCAACATCATGATGGGATTGTTGGTTGGCTTGAAGGATCTTATCTGGAAAATGTCTCTGCAAGTAGGCAACATCTTGCCTCACTTTCGTTGAATTTAGGGTTAAGCATGAATGGATGTGTGTCATGGCTAGATGATAATAGGTTTCAAGTATATCATTCTATTTACCAGGATTGGATTGTAGTTTGGCTTGAACGGTCTTTTATAGCATGTTTTCCTATAAGTAGACATGACCTTCTTGTTGTTGTGCATGTTTCACAGGTGAGCATTTTGGTTTTTGCTCAACTCTTCATGTTGGGTCTAATCGCTGACATATTTGTCTTTGCAGGTCGGGAACTACTACAATGGCTGCATTGGAAGTTTGATTTCACATGACCCGACCTCCTCTTTGGTTAAATTAAGGTTTTAGGGTTTATACTAGTTAGGTTTTAGGTTTTTCTTATTATAATTTGCTTTATGATTTAGATATGCTTTGTTGTGTTTTATTTATCATAGTTGATTAGTTGCTACATGACATTAGAAATTTAAGCTTGCACTCATATTCTTGCACTACTCATTGTTGCATGGCATCCATGAAATCTTTGCATTGGTTTTTTAATTGCAAATGGATGATTTCTTCCTTGCATTAACATAGCATCACATGGCACTATAGTCCCGCCTCCTGCATTACATTGTGCATTTGTCTTCTTGCATAACATACACTGGTCATTGACCTAGCCTTGCATTTTTCTCTATGTTGCATGCCACTGCATGAGCCTTCACGAAACTGGAGCCCATCGAACCTTAGGTGCTATGATTAACTTTATTACACATGTTTTCACATACTTAAACCTTATAAGGGCTGCTTTAGCCTATTCACACATGTTGAAAACTTAGAAGTGCTTCCCCTGGTGTCCTTATCCTAATATTAAAACCCTAACCCTAATGATTGTGTGTGGTTGTGATTGTTACTCCAACATGTAGCTTCTCTGAATCTCTTAGAACCGGTCAACAAAGTTACATCCTGGACATCTTTCCTACGAGTCTAACTCATTAGTAAGGAAAATACAAACACGTTGCTTGTGGGGAACCCTAATCAGTTTGAATGACCTATACCCATAACCTGAACCTTTGCTTAGCATGGTCTTGAATATCTCAATGACTTATTTTCATTGTTCACTTGTTAACTGGAGATGAGATGTGGAAGCTTGGCATGAGGGAAAACCTAAACCAAAATATCTTTTAGTTTCTGTCAAACAAGAAACAACCTCTCTTTCCTACAAAATAAGTTGGGATCCCTCATCTACCCTGGCGCAATGAACGCCCAATAATAAGTGCTAATGTGCACATGAAAGAAAATGAAATTAAATAAAGGGTAAAGGATTGAGAAAGGCTTCCTATGCAGAGAGGTAATGCAATGACTCCATTGGGGTACTGACCATGCTCGCTGGCAGCAGAGCAACATTTGTGATTTCTTGAAGTGACTCCATCGGGGTACTGTCCAGGCTACTGGCAGCGGAGCAACACCAGAAACCTATTTTAAAATTTTGAATACAATAATCCCTCTGCCTTGTTCTCTGCATCATCATTAACTACTGACATGTGTGAACTTCTAAGTGGGTGTTTAATGGCTGGCAAGATCTAGCTGAGACACAGAGGAAGGGAAAACATGTAAAGGTCAAGGTAATGCAAGAGGTACCCATAATGGTTGTTCAATACTTCGCTGCATTATCATTCAAACTCAATCTATTGTAAGGATGTAACCAGAGATGCTGGATTCTTCCAGTGGTTTGCCAATTGTTGTAGTTGCCACAACAACACCCAATTTTTTTGGGTATATCCAAATTTTTAGGTGCCCCACTGCTTGCTTAGCCCATTAAGGTTTTGATTAGGTTTCCAATCAGTGAACCTCTCCTTGACCTATTCCTAAAAAACCCTATTAATGCTCACATATATTGCTATCTTTATTCTTCTAGACTTACCTCTAAGCTTGATCATATTGCCGCATTAGGTTTTACGGGGGTACCTCATGGCTTAACCTCATCCCTTTAAATTCATTAGGGGTTTCAGCAAGTGGATGTGGTTTTAATGTGCTACTAGGCATTATCTCTCCATCAATATGCATTTGCAAGAGAGAGGCATATGTTTGCGCCATTGGTCATATTGCACATATGTTCTTATACCTTCTAGTGCTTTAGGGTTTGGAAAGGCTATTGTTATGTCCATATGTCTCGAAACCCTAGATTCTCATAATTAACAATGAAGAGTATGATCTTCACTTTCATTCCACAAATCTAACATGCACCTCGTCATATTTCAATGATATCCTTGAGCATGGGCATTCAATTTTTGAATGGAAATTCAAGTTGTTATAGCTTTGCATGTAGATTCACATATCGACCTTTCAAGGAAATATTTGACCACTTAGGGCAACTCCATTCGCAAAGTCACCTTAAGGGGCTATTTTTTTAATGATGCATTCACCTTCTAGCTTTTTTTCTCATAATACGCTTGCAATGTGGTGGTAATACCTTGTGCTAATAGTTAAAGGCTCCTTTTGGGTTCTCTATTAACCATGTTGGCTTTATGAAACCGCCACTATGCTTATTGCACCTTTGAAACAATAGGGTGTCTTGATGTGCACCTAAGTCATGTTGTGACTAGGTCCATGACCCATAGAATGTGTTTTCACCAATTGTTCAAGGAACTGGCATCATAGTTGCATCATCATCTTGAATATCACTTATAATTGAAAAGCTCAACCGAATGCCTTAATTTTGAGTTAGTTTCTAGATTCAAGCGTGTCTCATTCAACCCATACAACTCATAAAAGGACATATTAAGTTGGGTTCTTTATTACCTTAAACATGGGAAATTGTTTATTTATTTATTTACATTCATACCCTCACATGAAAGTACCATATCTGTAACTACCTATTCTATTTTATTGTCTGTTTAGGGAATTTGGAGTGGGCATGGATTCACGTCGCTTAATGCAAAGTCTACATTAAACAATATATTGAAATAGAACAAATTGAGCTTCGTGACGTTATTCCCAAGGCATGGTATCATTTCATGACTCTAAAGGCAAGCTAAAATTGTGAAAGGCCCTTTGACTATCAAAATCAATCTCAGTTGATTGTAAAGCGCATTAGAGTCCACAAATCATCGTCATAATAGAGTGCATGTCATTTTCATATATATATGAAATAATTTGGAATAGGAGAACACCTGGTGAAGCTTACGTTTCAAGGCATTCACATGCACTAACACTGCATTGGAACGACACTTCTCAAAGAACATTCATGCCATGCACGCATGTGAGTGAAGGCACCTATGGTAATCAAGAATAGAATGAGTTTGGACCATCAAAGGCACACTTAGAGATGTCGTATAATGGAGGACTTCACCAAGCACCCAAAGACATGGATTGTGTAACCCAAGGTTGAATCTATGGTCATATCTTTATCGCCTATGTACCCACAAGTGTAAGAGAGTTGCTTCAGGGTTTTGTGGTAATCGTTATACTTTTGTGATAGAGTGGAAGGGTTTGGCATAAAGGCAGTACATTACGCACACCGTTCATGCAAACCATTATTTTTCGAAGGGTATGTTAGAGCATATGTTAAGGATAGTTAAGACATGTGTTGACGACGTTAAAAGACATAGTCAAAGCTACTAAGGCTATACAAATAATGCATATAATGATAGTCATGAAACTGCTGAGAAAACATCACACCTTAATATGGTATTCCATGCCAGAGGAAGCTAAGGCGTTTTGACAAAGAGCACCCAGAAGTTTTAGGTCACCATTGAATCTTGGAGCGCCAACATAAGGGGCACTCAAAGCCTACAACCAAGGAGGCATTTAGAAATCTGGCCCATAATTCCTAATACGTGAGCCATGTCCAACATGCAAGTTTGGAACTGATGGACATAATGGGTGTTTACCACGAAGGTGCATATGAGTGATTGTGTAGGCGGGTAGAAGCTGAATGTCAAAACCTAGGTGATAATGATGCCCCTAAAGCAAGCGATTTGTTGAAGGTAGCAGCTCGGTGCTTAAAGAAAAGGCATGTCCTCGAAGCAATGCATTGTTCACATGTCTTAACCAGGCTTTCACATCTGAGAGAGAGCTTGTACTCGCACTGTTGAGCCCAAACAAAACCATCATATTGGGCCTGCTACTCAGTGTTAAAAGGACTTAGATTGAGATTATGCTAAGCTAGATATGGGCATGTCTTTTATTCTGGATCGTATTATCGAAGGGGTTTGTTGTTTATTCAAAACAAGATCGGAGCAAATTTTTGTAGTCTCAATTCTCCCCCATTCGTGACTAAATCTCCTTGTCAATGATCATAGGTCGCACAGTCAAACTTTATAACCTTAGACAAGCAATGGAAGAATGTGACCTTGATGTTATGTGACCATGCGACCTTTGCCTGGGTCGCTAAGTCACAAAAAACCACAATTGGAAAATTCAGCAGTAATTGCAACCTTTCCTTTGCCACGACCTGACAACCTCTCCCATTCTGCCACCTGTGGAGACTTGTCAATGCTGTGACTTGCATAGCCAATAAAGAATGCAACTTGCATGAGACTATGAAGTGAAACCTCCTCTTCCTTTTGTAATGTGACTTGGCTTATGCGACTGTCCACAAGTTGCACTCTCTAATGGCAACTTGAAGGGTCGAGCTTATAATGCAAAAAATTGTGATGCCTTGAAAGATGCTAGATTCGTGTGAGAGGATACATCGCAATAAACACACAGATGGTTTTGGAAAGATGTAATGCCAATATACTACACCAAAAGTGCCACGTGAAAAGATTAGAAGGATTGTACAAATAGTCTAAGAGGAAGACATTGGAAAGATGTGATGACAACGCATCAAAGAGGACATATGTTGGTGCAAGGTATATGGATGTGGACCTTTTCAAATGATTTCAAAATTATTTATGTTAGATGATTTCACCATTGATAAATAAAATATTATTTTTATAAGCTCTTACCTTATCATGATTAGATTTATAATATCTTATATAGTTATTAATTATGTCTGCAGTGATGAATATTGCAAGGGCATGGCTGGTTTGACGATCAAGCAAGTAATCCAACCAATGTCAAGGTGACACTGGAGGGTCACGAAGGCATTAGTGAAGTATTAGAGACCAATGTTTCTCCTACATGTAACCATGGCAAGAGAAGGAACAAGAATGTTGATCTATACGAAGAAGCCAAGACTTGTCATAGATTACGCAATTAGGATTCTGATCAACAAGCGACTGGATTTGTGTGGCTACTTAGACATTATGTCATTCTCAATGGCATGTACAACAACAAGCAAAACGACATACTATACAACAAATGGATCACAAACCTTTTGGTAGCACATCATGACCTTGCAACATCATTAGGGTTTCAACAATATGCTTAGTTCCCCTCACAACTTCTCGCTTATCAATGTATTCACAACTAAACAAACATCAATTGAGCTTGTAATAGTCACTAAACATGAGAGAGCAGTAAGGAAATTGAAGAGTCATGAGGGTAGATGAAAGGTGACAGTAAGTGAACAATCACCTCACCTCTATAAATATGCTTTCATGCCTCATTTATAAGGTGTTAGCGCCTAGATTTACCTCAGGTTGAGAAAGGTAGGATCCAGGGCCAACATCAAACCATGCTTAACCTGGTAGCTAGCCCTACCAGGTCGGGAGAGGGCTCTCTCCGGGTCAATATCAGCAAAATATGATCACTAAGAGCTTGAGATGACTAATAGAAATACTGATCTTAGGCTAGGTATATGTGCAAGAGAGTTTGATTGAATAAAATCTTGTTTTTGTTGGTTCTAATGGAAAGGCAGATTTTGGGTGCAGGGAATGAGGCTCAGTCTTGCAGAGATCTCAATGGGGCGAGGTAGGCAAATGATTTTGGCACTTCAAATCGAATGAGATGGAGAGATTAGACAAGTGAGGAGTTGAAGAGGGCAAGAGAAGTCATGGATCCTCTCCAAACAGCTGAAAACATCAAGAAACTAAAGCAAACCTCAAGTAGAGCATTGCAATTTCAATGGATTCTACTTTCACTCTTGTTTGATTTAGTTAGGAAGAAATAAGATAGATAATGTCATACATAACACACAAACAAATACAGAAGAAAGCACTGTACCAAAACAAAATGCCACAGGGATCCCAAAGAGTGTTGCAAATCCTGATCTCAATTCCTTAGCCAAAATTCTGATATGAGTGTACAATGAAGCTCCTTGCTTTCTCAAGAGTCCAACCATGCTAATGAAATAAAAACCACATAATATAGACAAACCATAGCTCATCCTAGCCTCTAGGGGTTGAGCTCACATGTTTAGGAGCTATTCCAACTAATTCTAAACTGAGAACTAGAAATCAGGCATTGGAACAACATGCCTCTAGAAACAAGGGAATTGATTCATTCAGATTCAAACAACTCTTTAATAGATGAATCTACCCCCACAAGTGAAAATCTGACATATTTACATCATGATCCATCAATGTACATTAAATTACATCACAAATTTGACATTAAGAAGGTGAAAAAGTCAAACTGGCAAAAACTAGGCGAAAAATAGATCATTCCTGGTCAAACTGGGCCAAATTTCCTTTATGCGCCGCGCCAAATTCTCTATGCGTAGTGCTTGTTTGAAGCCAACTTTGAAGGCCTTCCTGGTGTCCAAATTCGCTCCAAGTGTGCTTGTTGGAAAGTTCTGCTTGCCTACTTCCCAACCCAAGTGGAAATTTTCAATTTGGCCTCCATTTGCCCCTCCAAAATTCAGTTCTCCCAACACTGCTTCCTGTGTGCCAAAATAGGGGCAGTGAGGTCATTTTTTGAGTGTTTTTTACCTTTTTGAGGGCTCAAAACCTGTCCAAATTTCTTGGCCATTGGTAGGCAAGCATAATTTTTCATGCCAAATCCAAAAATGCTGAGTTTTTGTCATTTGGAGGCTCCTATCAAAAGCGAGCACCAGGTGGCGCGACACATAGAGCATAAAAATATGTTTTTTGAGCAAAAAATCCCAAAAATGCAAAAAGTGCCCCAATTTTTTTGAAATTTGGGCTGAGTCTCCTCCATCAAGAGCTATGTTGGGCCAAGGAAGCCTCAGCCAATATCTGAAGTCCTTCATGCTCCTTTCGCCTCCTTGATGCCCTTTTCAATTTTGCCTTTAAGCTCCTGATTCTCGCCTTGTAGACTTTGTTTCTCACCATATAATGATATGCCATATGTCTCAACAATGTCTTCTCCTTGTTGGCCTTCTCCAACAACCTCTCTAAGTGGATATTGGATCTTTTAAGCCATGACTCCCGATCGGCATTGACCTCTTGCTCAAGTGAAGTGAGCTCCACCCTCCTCCTTTGGGCAGCTTGGCAATTCTTCTAAATGTTTTGCAACTCCATAATCGCTTATTGATCTTCAAGCTGCTTATTTCTTTGCTCCAGGTACTTTATTGCCCATTTAGCCCTCTCCAAGTTGAGGGACAAGGCATTGATGTCCGCCTGCTGCTCTTGAATGACTTCTTTAAGACTTGTGCTTTGTGGGCCCATATCAGTATCATCACCCTCAATGAGAATGAAATCAGTCTCCCGCTCACTTGATGGTCCTTCATCATGTAATGGCCTCTTGCCTTTGTCCTAAACCTGTTGTGCTGATGACGGAAGCGAGACCCCTTCCACCCTGGGTGGAGATAATACTCGTTTTGCTGCTGTGAACAACCGTCTAGTACCCTTATGATAAGTGATAAACATCGGCATACTAGCGGTCTGTGTCTCATGACCCTCATGCTGATAAGAAGATCCACCTGTCTCATGCAAAGTCTCTGAAGGTCCCTGAGGAGCTGTGAATAACTCACGAGAAATGAAGTCCTCCCAAGTGATGCCCTGTAAGCCAAGTCGATGGATGACCACAATTTTAATGAGAGCAAAATGATATATATATTGTTGAACTGCTGTTGAGGAGTCTTGTGTTGTACTAGGGTGGTCATCTTCTCAATGTTTTGGCACATGAAGTAGGGGAGGTTCATCATCCTCACCCTGGTAAAATGCATCAGCAACCTGATATGATAAGCATATAAACGGGAAAACCAACCCTCACAGTTGAAATACTTCATTATCAATTTCATCAAAGGAGCATAAGAATCTTTGAGGTACCGAAGAGGAAAAACTCTGCTGAGCTGTCTCAAATAATCGGGCTTGATGTATGGTTCATAATGCTGCCTATCAATTTACTGCCTCTTGTTCCATTGCTCTCCAATGTTAGGAATACCAGTTGCTAGTGAAATAGATTCTGGTGTTAAAGTGAATGTGACACCAGCTAGAGTGGCTTGACCATCATGTAAATGAAGCACAAACAAATGAGCCAACTCATGATGAAACTGAATTCTAGCAACCATCTCATAAAATTCATAGCAGGACTGGTGTTGGAAACAAGTGATGGCAAGAGGGCAGGCTTGTAACTCAGCAAGAGTGGTTGGTTCTTCTCGAATGAGGCCTCCTGGGTGCATGTACCTCTGTAGGTGAGTCACTGTGTGTCTCTTCTTCATAAGCATATGAGGGATCAGATTCCATCTCTGCTAGGTGGATGAGCTATCTTGATAAGAAGTAGGTGATTTATGATGTTTTTTGACTTCTGCCACTAAGGGAAAAGTGATATGAGGGACTGTAGAGGGAGGGAAAAATGAGGGCTTTAGGGACTGCTGGGATAGGGTTTAGTTAGGGAAACAGGGGATTAGGGAATAGTTTAGGAGTTTTGGGTATAGCACTAGGATTTGGGAATTATATTTGGGATTTTGGGAAAAACAGGATTGGGGATAGGGATATATGATTTTGTTTTGAGAATATGGGAATTCGGTAATAGGGGAATGCACTAGGAAAATAAGTGAGGGAGTGGAAAGATGAGGGAATGAATTGGCAGCCAAAACAACAATACAAACCCTAGGCACTGTTTCCTTTGAAAGATGCAAGAGGTAGGGTTTGGTTTTTTGTTCACACAACCACCATAAGACAACCACCATAAAACAACCACCAAAAATTGGATGAAAAGCAGTGATAGAGGCTCAACCTACTTGCACAAATGAAGATCCAAGCGTTTTGGACAATTTGGAGCGAGTTGTTGCAAAATTCGGGCTTGGCAGCTCTATGCGCTGTGCATCAAACCCAACGTGCCGCGCCTTGTGTGTGCGTCGCGCCTGTGTAAATTTAAACTGGAAATCGCAGCCCTATGCACCGCGCTTGCTATGTGCGCCGCGCCACTTGCCCAGTGCAGTGCGCCTCTGATTTTAGGCAGATTTCTCCAACTTTGTCTTACTTGCTCACAAACACGACTTTGCTTTGCCCAACTTTGTCTTTGAAATGCAAATGAACCTTTCAATGGAAGAAATGACTTATATACAAGGAGCTTTTAATTTTTTGGTTTATAAAACCCACTTTACAATGTTTGGAAAATGACTTGACTTTTAACTCTGTCTTTGAGCTTTTTCACTTTATTTGAGCTTGTGATGAACTGAATGACTTATGTTTTGTTTGTTTTGTAGGGGATAGGGAAAGTGACCAGGCTTGCAGGTGGAGTGATTTACATATGAAGGAAATAAAATTACATGAATTTATACAATAAAATCTGAAATACTGAGCACTTGATTACGAACTTTATTTGTAATGGAACCTCCTCATGTCCCTGCTGGCTATTCTTGGACATTTTGAAACCCTTTTTGATGAAACCCTAGACCTAATGACAATGAAACCTTAGAAGAATGACTCTTGAAATTTTAAAGACAAAACAGTGACTGTATATGATTTTGATGAATAAACATGAGCCAACAGGTACAGGACATGAGGGAAACTGTAGGAGAAACCACTACCGCTAGATGATCCATGTTTCATAATGGAATGCAGCTGACTGGGCGGGACACCTAATATGCAATGCAACAAGAGGATTTGATCTCTGACGGAGGGATGGAGATACCGACGCTAACATAAGGGACTTTCAACACTCGAGTTGAGCCTTGGATTAGATAATTGATTTATGCTTGAGAGCTAGAGGCACTTAGCTCTTGGTAGCTAGTGGAGTGAGTTCTAGTGAGGCTAGGGTTTTGCATTAGGTAATGATATGAGCAACCCATATTCCATTGTTGGGATTTGATCAATTGTAAGATATGTACTTGAATTTGCAGCAGCATTAATAAGATGTTCTTCATGTTTAGCATTGATTCCCATGCTTACTCATGGTGGTTGTATTAGTTGTCTGATATTTTCACTGTATTTGTATGTGTTCTTTCATATACGCAATATGTTATGGGCTGGTTCATAGTTGTCACATGCATGTTTTGCTTTTGAATATGTGTTTACTTATTTCTCGCCATGTTGGTGATTTATTGTGAACTAATTTGCAATTAACCTTTGGCATGTTCAATGTTCATATATGTCTGATTGGGTTTTGGCTCACTGATCCCTCCCGAGGCATATTCCTTATTGCTGCTGAGACTTGCTTATACCTCTTTTTGCAGTTTGTCAATCTTGAGTTCATTTTGTTTCATTTTCTGGGCATTTCATTCTTGTCCCCACTCTGACACCTTCTCATTTGACAGCCAAGAGCAGAAACATTCATGGTGACAACCAGACCCACATACCAGATGAGACTTCTATCCCAAACAACATGAAGCCTAATTGGGACTTCACACCAAGGAGATCCCTAGTTGTTGGCAGTACATTCCAACCCATCAACAATTACTATGTTAAAATTTTATATAATATAATGTAAAAAAATAAGAAGAAAACAAAATAATTTATTATATCAATATAAATTTTCATATTATATGATAAATATAAAAATATATTTGAGTGAGTAGAATGCGTTTAACTAATAACATAAAATAAAATAAAAAATATATATTTAATTATGAAAATAATTCAATTTTGTAATTAAAGAGAAAATATTTATGTTTTTAATAGGTTATATCTCATTATTGTTTTGTATTTATGAGTAAAAATAATTATTATTATTTTCATAATAGTTTTAACGATAGTTGATATTTATAGTTACCTCTTTATAAAGGGGTGTTGGAGTGTGTCTAAAATCTTTAAAGCTTATCCCATAAATAGAGTGTGTATCTCAATTACTATTGAGATTCATTACGGCAATTACTATTGATATTTTGGAACATTACTCTTTACATTTGTGATAGGGTTTTTATATGTTAGTGTGGTCAGAAGTGAATGTAGATAATGAACATTTTATAATTTACAAAGAGCTTTATTTGCAACCCATTGCCATAGCTAAAGTAAAGTTATTTGTGTAAGAAAAATATTATAAAAATTTGAAGAAAATGCCATCCACAAATCATGGATAATTAATAAACTCATTGATAAAAAATATTGGGTCTCATTTAAAAAAATTAAATCCGGTATTTATTATTATGAAATTAATTAAATGCCAAATAATATTAAATAACAATTTTAATATATTTATTGATAAATTATTTTGTCTTATTTTAAATTTGGTATATATTATTATGAAATTAATTAAATGCAATAATTATTGGAATTATTTTTTAAAAAATATAATTTATAATTATTTTTTATTAATCTAAAAAGTTAGATTTTAGGTTGTTAATTGAGTTTATTTTTGGTAAGGAGGAATCATTGAGATCTTGTCGATTGAAGTACAATTTAGATAAGCGAATTAATGTAAGTGACTAATGTAATGGTGAAGGAAAACATAAAATTATTATGTTAATTTTATTTTTTTGGTAATTAGTGAACGTGAATAGGGGTAAAATCAAGAGATCAAACCTAATAATATTTTAAATAAAATATTTACATATTTTGGCAAAGTGAGCTATTCTAAAGGCTAATTATTTTAGGCTTGGGGTATGTTCTAAAACTGCTTCTCCTTGACTAAGGAAATAGGTTAAGGACGTTAATCTAATACGTTAAGGACCCAAAACCCATAGGTTAACGACCAAGGCCCATAAACATTTAACAAGAGTCACAAACCGTTCATAGAAATTGAACAATGTTGTGCCTTAACCCAGTTGGGATCGTTGAGGAGTGAGGGTTAAGAAGGATGGATGCTGAGCTCTGGGCCGTCTGATTGGCTGCTGCTTTTATCTTTGAAGTTTTATGTTGACGAGCAGCGTGGATAGCAGTGTGAGCAACGTGGCCAGTAGTGAGAGCAACGAGTAGTGAACAGTGAGCAGTGTGAGAGCAAGGAGCTTTTATGCAACATAAGTATTGAGCAGTGAGCAAGGAGCAGCGATAACCTGAACAACGGGGAGCAGTGCAAAGTAATATTGGCATTTTATAGACCTACATATTTATCGAAACAGGTTAGACGACAAATGCATTCAAACATGACAACAGGACAAGAAATTTCAGAACATGTGGAGACAAATGATTTAGGACAAGTGAAAATTGCCTCATCCGCCAAAGCCAGGAAGTGGGTTTGGGTCAATGCCAAACAATATCGGGGCATTTTAAAACAAAGACTAGCTCGTCTAAAATGGGAGCAGACAAGGAAAAAACGGTCTAAAAATGAAAGTACTCGAGCCCTTCACAAGAAGCACTCAAACAAGTCCCCTCTACAAGCACGCGGCAACAAGAAGTTCAGAGGAAAAGTCAATGATGATTTTGCCTTATATAATCCCACATCCACACCTCTCACCTGGTCATCTGATCTTTATGTGAAAGAATTGTTAAATGGAAAACAAAGGTTGGAGGTTTTAGAAGCTAAAGAGCAGGAAAGAGATCATAAAATTCATATAATAACAGCTGAGAACAAGGCTTTAGCAGAAAGCAATAAAGTTTTAAAATAACAAGTGGCATTGCTACTGGCGCTCTCTTGATAGGGAAGACAAAATGGCAACGCATGAAGGCGAATGTGCAAAACATAAAGAAATTTGTGGTGGAAATTACAGAGGTGGTGAATGTGAAATCATCCCAGGATAAAGGGAAAATGATTGCCCAAATAGAAAACCATGAAGAGAAAGCAAGATAAGAAAGGAGGAGACTCCACCAAAGTTTCCAAAACTTGGGCTCAAGTTAATAGCAACTCTGCTAATAAGGAAGGAGAAACAAACATTCAGGTTGACAACATGCAAGATAGAGAAGGCAAGGAAAGACAAAATAGGGCAACAAACATAATTATTAAAGGGGTGGAAGACTATGGAAAAATGGATATACTCTTGACCTTGCAAGAGACTTCTTGAAAGACAAGTTGTTATGGCAAGGATAAATATGCCAAGCATGGAGGGTGGGTAAGTTTAAAGGTGAGAGAGCTAGGCCCATAAAAGTCATCATGCCTAGCTTGCGTGATAAATATATCATTCTAGGCAAGAAGCATCACTTGAGGGGTTCTTGCTTTTTCCTATAAGAACATTTTAACTGTAAAGCAACATGAGGAAAGGAGGGAGGAAATGTTAAAGGTTAGGGCAGCAAGAGATGAAGGTAAGAGAGCATGGATTTATAAAGGCAAAGTTGTGATAGCGCGATTTGGACCTCCTTCCAAAACAGAGCAGCAAGATGGTAATAAAGAAGAGGCAACAAATTCTTCAACAAGAAATCAGGAAGCAAGGTCAGTATGGGAAAGCAGGGACAAAGACTCAAATGTGAGTCTTGCATGTCAAAATAAATAGCAATCAAGTCATACCCAGGTTTCCTTAAGATTAGTTTGTTGGAACTGCAGAGATTACCCATGGAGACAAGGACCTGGGTTAGGGCCTATTGCAGAAGATAGAGACATAATTTGCCTCATAGAAACACATGAGCACAAAGGGTGCAAGACACCTCTGTTTGAAGGATACTGGAATATGGCAGTGTGGAACAAGGCAACAGGGAATGGCAAAGGGCACAGGGGTATCATGGTTTTAGTAAGGGAGAAAGAAGGTCGTCTCATTTAGTTAGAAAAAGAAGACTCAAATAAGCAATTCATTTGGTTTAAAATATCAGAAAATGGAAACCGCATTAGAATTGCAACATGCTATTTTACGCCGCAAGTTTCAAAAATCTACAAAGGTAGAGGGCTTGACCACAAAGATCCATTTGCAACCTTAAAAGCGGATATTGCAACATATTCGCAGCTAGGTGAAGTCCTTGTAGTGGGTGATTTCAGTGCTAGGACTGCAAGTGAACAAGTTAACATTCTTCGCTGTAAAGATGATTGCGACCCTATTTGGCTTACAAAAGAGAGTAATCATCAGTGGGAAAGAATTTCATAGGACAAGGGCTTCACTCTCTTTGGTGAACAATTGCTTACTCTATGTGGGGCCTTTGATTTAGTCATTTGTAATGGCTTGACTAGATGGGCAAAGTCCAATAATTTCACTTGCAATACTTACAATGGAGCAAGTGTAGTAGATTATGTAATTTGCGCGCATGGTTTGTGAGAGAAAATGGAGGAAGTTTTGATTGGACATCAACTGTGGGACTTAAAATCAAATCACAAGCCAATTTATTTATGTTTCTCTTGGTCTGGAAATAAATAATTATAGTAAAAAATTCAGCATGTCCAACAAAATCTCCCACAGGGCAAAATTCTTTTGACTCCATAAAATTGTAATACATTCAAAATGACACTAGAGGGGCTCTTCGAGAAGGAGAAAATCACAATTCACAACCTTCATAGTCATGAATTAACACATTTAATTCAATGCACACTTGCAAAGTCCAAAAGAGCAAAAATTAAGAAGTCTGAAACAAACTGCTTTTCGGTTAATGCTTGGTTTGAAAAGGAATGCAAAAAGGCAAGGAGAATGTGGAAATAGTCAAACAAGAATAACATAAAGCTCAAAGCTTACAAGCAGTTATTAAGCAAGAAAGAGGCCAATTTCATGGTTTCAAGGAGGGAAGGACTAATCCTCCTTGGGAAAAATAATCCCAAATTATTTTGGAAGGAGCTCCAACCGAAAAAGATACAAACTAGAAATAGTATTACATCTTCTAAATGGTTTGACTATGCAAGACAACTCTATGAGCATGATCCCAAGGTTGACCCTCCCCCCTTGGTCAACATTGATACTGAACTCTTCACGGTGCAAGAGGTAGAGATGGGTATCAAGAAGTTGGGTGTTGGAAAAGCAAAAGACTTAGCTGAACTCCAAGCATAATATCTAAAGTGGGGCTCAAAGATTCTTGCACCTCACATTACAAAAAAATTCAATAACATCCTACAATAGGGGCTCCCCACAGATTGGACAACTAGTCTGGCAATACCTCTTTTCAAGAGCGGTGACGTTAATAATTGCTCCAATTATAGGACAATCATGATAAACCCTTTGTTTGCAAAGCTATCTAGAAGCATGCTAGAAAATAAAATTAGCAAGTGGGCAGAAGAAAGAGATAAGCGTGCTAAAGGGCAAGCAAGTTTTAGACCTAAACATTTCACAGTTGATCATTGTATAACTTTAAGGCAATCGAAAAAGTTTGGGAGAAAAAGGAAGAAGTCTTTTGTTGCTTTGTTGATTTCAGAAAAGCATTTGACTCGGTTCTTAGGGATAAGCTTGGCATAGAATGGAGGAACTTAGGGTTCCTAAACATTTGAAAGCAGCTGTGCATAGGCTGTATGAAGAGGTGAAATTCAAAATTAGAACTTCAGCAAGAATTTCTGAAAGTTTTAGAAGTGATATCGGGGTCAAGCAAGGTTGCCCACTGTCTCCTATCCTTTTTGGTTAACATATCGACAAGAGGAGTGGTTAAATTCGCAAGGGGGTGATGGTATCTATTTGGGGAAGTTTGTTATAAGGCGTCTTTTGTATGTAGATGACCTTATTCTGATTGCTAAATCAACTCTTGGTTTGCAAGAGCACTTACTATCCTTCGAGCATTTTTGTAGAAGTGTGGGGATGCAAGTTAATATCAACAAAACAAAAGTAATGGTTTTCTCTAAGAAAAGAAAACATAACCAACATAAGTTCTACTTTGAAGGCAACATTCTGGAAGAAGTTGCGATTAGAAATACCTCAAAATTTACTTCAACACAAATCTAAGCTAGGATGGTTGTAGAAAGAAAAGAACTTTGGGGGGTTGGAAAGCATTTTATGCTTTTCAAAATAGGTGTAGAGAGGTAGAGTTATGGGACTGGAAAACCACTCAAACTCTTTTTGGGCTTCTAGTGATTCCGGTGATTCTCTGTGGTTGTGAACTATGGGCCAGCAATACATACGACATGCAGTGGAGACAAATTGAGAAAATTCAGAAGTGTTTGATTACAAACAAATTCAAGATTAAAAGTGCAATTCCTTATGCTATCTTGTTAAGTGAAACTGGGGTTGGTCCTATTGAAACAATTGCTATGCTGCAAGTCATAAGGTATTTAAAAAAAATGAGCAAATGGAAGAGGTAGATGACCTAAGGTTGTCTTTAATGATAGATTGTGCCAAAAAAAAAAGAACACAAAACAAAACTTTGATGCAACAAAATAACAAATGGTTTAGTAAATGGGGTATTTGCTTGAATGCGTGTCTCATAAACAACAAAGAGATAAAAGCTTTTGTTATGGAAAAGTTCCACAAGCATACTTGGGATAAGGAGCTAGGAAGAAAGAAAAAGTACTATATTGAAGTGTTTAATCCCACTCATAGTCATCAACCAAAAGCATACATAGAGATCAATATCTCTTGGAGAGCCAAAATTATTATTGCTCAGTTAAGGACTAATTCTCATCAACTCCGTTGTGAAACAGGGCACTAGAAAAGGCCAAAAGAAGTGTGGGAGGAAAGAGTATGCATTTTTTGTTCTTCTAGAAAAGTGGAAGTATAAAAACATTTCATTTTAGAATGTGAGGCTTTCAAAGACAATAGAGAAAGTTATGCAGATATGCTGGCACCTAGCTCTTGGGAAAATTTATTTAGCAAGGGGTTTGTCGAGAAGCTGTGAGCATTTATTGTGAAGCTTCACAGAAAAAGGGCCGAATACATCAAGCAGATGAAGAAGCAATCTGTCCCATAGGCTATCTTTAGCCTTATGGACGTTAAAATAATTTCGTTCTTTCTTTCTTTCCCTTACTAATCACCAACAAATATAACATGGTTTATAAAAACTAACTAACTATTTTTTTAATAAATCAGTGAATATAAAATACTCCCATACTATAACTTTATATATTATATATATATATAAAACTAACAAATACTTTTCAGTGGAGTTGTCTTTAGTGTGATTTTTTGGACTTTTTGGGCCAAAAAATTTGAGGTGAAATCTTGATTTGTGTTATTTAAACTGGTTTTTTTGATTGTATATATGGATTCAGCAAATGCTAAGAAACCCCTAGGACATTTAGATTGTGCAGCAATTACCCATCGAACTTGTGATTTCAATAATTTTATGCTAAATTTTAAAACAATTAAACTTAAAAAACCCACCAAAATAATTTCAAAAAATTACACTACAACAACTCGCTTTTGAATATTTATAAATAACATTCTTTATAAACCCGTCGGCATAAAAGAAATTCAAATATTGTTTATACATATGATAGTGGTTGTAGTTAAACTATTTTTAAAAGTCTCAAATAAAAAGCATATTTAATTTATAATTTCTATAATATTAAAAACAGCCATAAGAGGTACCCTAAATTTAAGTTCACACTGCACATCACTTGCATGTCATCACTTTGTCTTTTGAGTGGGTAGAGCTGGTCCTAAAAGTCTTTTGACACCGCGATTCATTTCTGTCCTCAAGTTTTGAATAATACTAGTTAAGAAGAGCGATTAATGCCAGATGAGCATGCACGTGTTAACAAGAAGAATGAAGGCAGAGGCACAGCATATTCACAGAATCACATAGTCCCCAGGCAATCAGAGTAATCGAGGGAAAATCGGCGTTATTATTGATAATTCTTAGCACAGCAGTGTAAAGTTTCTGCCCTTTGAAGAATATATCGAAGAATGAATGAATGAGGAAGCACATGGGCGCATCAGGTTTAACAGGTGGTTATTAAGAAAACTATTGAAGAAGCGTTACAGCCCTATTGGGCTTTTGGGCACATCCGAAACAGGCTCTGAAGGCGGTTTTAACACATGGGAATGCTGTCACGACATGGCAAACATAGACTCAAATGGTTTTGTGCTCAACACAGGTGTTAAACTTTTATCGAAGGCATCGGATTCTACAAGGTACTTTCCGGTACAATCGAATAGGTGTTTTTACACTAAACATTGCAAGGAATAAGGAATGTCAGATAACTTGTATGTGGGTGCATTGGATTATCCTTTATTAATGTAAATAACAATGGGTTTTATTCCAGGCAAAACCCCACATGAAGTTTGTGTTGTTATTCTGCTGCATTTTTTAACTGGAAATTCAGTGCTCAGATCCTTAAGTTGTGTATTTTTGTATTGGATTTTGAAGGTGCGTTTTAGGAAAGGATTAAAATTTCGGAGAAGCTGGATTGAACAGAAGAGGGAAGGGAGGTCACATATTATTTTTCAGCGAGAATGCAAAGGGATAAGGATGGGGGGGTTCCTCCCGTGTCATCTCCATCATCTCGTGCTCGCTATAGAAAGCGCTCAAACGAGGTCAGTTCTTGGTTTTTACTGTTATTGTCTCTGTTTTCTTATTAGTTTAATTGTTATAAACTGTTTTCTGCATCTCAGCCACTTCCCAACCATGTGCTCAAATGGAAAATTAAGGCACCTACATATCAAACTTTTGCCATCCATGCCCCCATAAAAAATAAGGGCCTCACAAATAAGTTGGACCCTGTATATAAAGAGATAAGGGAATCGGGGGAGCTTTGGATTCCAGTGTAATTGAGGGTGTGGTGCTGTAAAAGTAATCATTTCTGTATATTTTCTTAAATGTTACAAGTTATTTTATGCACCTCAACTGCGTCCTGCCCATGTGCCCAAATGAAAAATAAGGTTGCTCATATCTCAAACATTTCCCTTGCACGCTTCTCACGAAAAGTAATGACAGTCACTAATAAGTTTACAATATATTAATAAGGAGATAAGGATCATACGGAGATTTGGCTTCTATTAGAGTTGAGGGCATGTTTCTGATACCGTTATTCAGTATTTTGATGAGCTCAGGGCACGAACTGGACTCCATGCTTACTAGGTTATCAGGTGTCTATGTTTTAATCTTGGATTGGGAAGCCCACAGTGGTTGCATATGAATTTTCTTCGGTGTGGTTTGCTCGTTTACTATCTCACTTATTGGTATATACTAGGGAGTCTACAGTCTGCTGCCATTCTTGGGGTGCAATATATTGTCACCATGTAGTAGGGAAATCTCTCCTCAATGTTTATGCTCCTCAAGGAGAGTGACGTCAAATATACCTTCTCTTGGATATGTTGAAAATTGGACAGGATAAGAATCAGACCGAGGAACTGCCCCTGGCCAGCAGGCTGTTTTACCACTGAGCTACATGCCCTTTGACAGACACCCTTGCCGGTTCTATTAAAGTGTGGATCCTAGTTACCAGAAACGGGAAACGGGCAAGGAATGAGTCAAAGTTCATAAGGTGTCACATACAAGAAACATATACACTGTACTTACCTATAGTCATACATAGACCTAAAAAATATAGAAAGATACAACAAAAAAATAGACTCAGGTGCTAACAGCACATGCAAACCATAATGAGAACCATATTGAATAGTAACTAACCTTTTGAATGCTAAAGTTGAATAGTAATCACATGACCAATATTCTGAATCTTTGAATAGTAAAACATATCAACCGTAATTAAATAGAGCATTGAAACACAAAATCAAAGTACCATTCATTTATGATATTGATTAAACTACTATGAACTGTAGTAATATATATGTATGAGAGGAAGAGTGATGATACGTTAGTGCATTCACTCATCTTGACTAGCAAGCCATCAACACCTGCGCCTTTTCTTGGTTTTGCTTGGATGAAATTGTTCCTTGTCTGTGAACTGGACGTCCACATGATTTATTATCAGTAAATGTTGACTTTTTAACATTTTATGAAGACATGGAATCACTTTAAAATATTTATGTACAGGCAGTGGACGTCCTACTGCTCTCCCATCTACATCTTGACCCATAAACATGCCACACACACAACTCCTAGCCTTCTTCTTTATTGCACAACCAATTATATAACATCAGATTGGGAAAACTGGGCAGGATTTTATGTTGTTACCATGATCTGCTGATATATGCTACATAGCGATACTACACATTGTTATGGTTAAGTATCCCATCTAGGTTTCTGTAGATCCTTGATAGTTCCTGTTCCTTGAGAAATAATTTCTGCCCCCCAGAAATGGAAAAGGCAATAGAAAATGGTGTTTTCTGTGTTGTTCCTGCTTCTGAGCTGTTTTGGCACATGAAAGGGCCTTCCGTTCTTTTTTCTGGTACAGAGGTGTGGATTGCTATTTCCAATAGTTTGTGCCTGCTAATGCATGTGTGTGCATAGGTGAAATGATTTCATGGGATTGAAGTAATGGCCTACCGGTTTCCAATTGTCACATATTAGTTTCGTTTATAGGAAAAAGCAAAGAATGACAGAGCAAACACTGTGGTAAAATATGGTCTATGCAGATGGAGAAAAAGAAAGATAGGTCTCAGTTATGACATGTGAGACTGATGTAATGTGGGAAGGTCATATGCAGCACTAAATTGTTTGGATGGGAGCTGGAAATAACATTCGAACATTCAAAGAATAGTTTTCGAAAGCATTTCAGATATAACTTTTCATTTAATTATAATTTTGTCAAATTTGAGGATCATTGTAAATCTTTGACAGTTATCCGTGGAAAATAGTAGTACTGAAAAATGATTAGAGAGCTTATCCTTCTCACTGTATAAAATGAACATGGCAGGCTTCACAGGAGACACCTAAAACAAATGGAGGCCATCTACTGGTGGATGATCGTAACAAGTACAAATCTATGCGAACTCGTGTCTGGTCTTCAGTATGGATGATTGGTGGATTTATATTTATTATTTATATGGGTCATCTATACATTTGGGCAATGATCGTTGTTATTCAGATTTATATGGCAAGGGAACTTTTTAATTTGCTTAGAAGAACTCACGAGGAGAAAGAATTGCCAGGTTTCCGACTACTGAACTGGTAAGCCATTTGCTTCCTGTTGGGTCTAAATTGTCTCAAATTATTTTCCTGGAAACCTTCCCCTTTGTAATTTCATATGGATAACTTGAAAAGGTATATATATTTACCCCATATAGGAGATTTGGAGCATTTTACTAATGTTAGACAACCTGTGACAGTGGCTAACACTTTTCATGCCTTAATTTGATAATCTTTGGACAAGGATTTCTGAGGATTATTTGTGAAGTTCTAACCAAAACACTTGGCATGTTATTTTCAGGCATTTTTTTTTCACAGCAATGGTCTATGTTTACGGACGATTTATGAGTAGACAACTTGTCAACACTGTATCTTCGGATAAAGTGCTTTACCAGCCTATCAGTAACCTTATCAAGTATCATATGCTTATATGCTATTGCTTGTATATAACAGGTAATTTTGCTGCTACTTTGATTTTTTTTTCAATATTATTTATGGGATAAAATGGAAGTTTGATAATGTTTGAAGTTGATCATTGGGTTTTTATTTTAATGCAATAACATAGGAGTATGTATGTGATTATTTGATTAGTATTTCAGTGGATTAAACTGTCCCCGCTTTGTGTTTTCTATTATCTATTCCTCAATCTGTCTCTCTCTCTCAAACGAGTTTGTGAATTTGATTTTTCTTAAAATCTGCGTTGCAAAAAACATATGCAAGCCCATCAGCATTTGGAAGTACTCTAGCTTTCTTGAGGAAGAAGCTGTATTACACATATATAATTTGGGAATTGCGCACCCTTGTAGTGAACCTGTGCCCAGTAGCATTCTTGTAATTATGTTTAAAATGTTTTATGCTCAAGGTGCCAAAACCTATCTTTACTCAGTTGTTAACTGGCAGCAAGGACAACCATAACTAGCTGCTATCCATGCATGAGGGCTGACTCATTACCATTATTCAAGGACAACCATGCACCTGAAATAACCTGATGGTGATCTGTAAAGGGGGCAAACTTTCACTCCTATGAGATGCCTTTGGGTCTTGGGCTGTTAACCTGTTTCCTTATGTCCAAGGAAGACAAGCTCCTAGTTAATCAGAAGCAGTTTGAGGTCTTACTCCAGGACCAAAAAGGCTGCTTCAGCCCTCTATAATATCCCCAAGATACCCAATGAGTATCACTCGTGTTCTATCATTTCTGAGGCTAGGCGGAGGTCATTTGATAACAAGTATACACCTTGACTTAGCTACATATATGATGCTAGGATATCATACCTTGTTGCAATTTTACTTCGTGCCTAGGAGGTAATTATACTTACAATGTTGTCTGTGGATGAAGTTTTCAATCTTATTTGTGTTAAACCATTTAACACCTGTGTGGTACTACAAATTTTTCTTTAATATATTTAAAAAAAATATAAACTAGTAAATTTATATTATAGAGAGCTGTAGCTAAGCTGAACAGTGGGGTAGTACAAAAAGATAGTTTCCATGGAATAAAACTGACAATGCAGGGTTATAGTGTATGTGAGAAACAAAAATTTCTAGATCATACTTTGCTGTAGCTTCCAAAAAAACTTCTGGTAGTGTATAATCTGAAAAAGACTTCTAATGTAAGTATTGATGTAGATAACATAAAAGCTAATGAAAGACATGTTTTCTAATGGTTTAATCTTGTCCAATATTTATCGGATGGGATTCCTGGTTGCTCAGGTCCATGTCCTCCATCACTCGATGTACCGTGTCTTCTTCCTTAAGGTCTTCCCGAGTTGAGTTGACTGACATTCTGTAATTAGAGGCAGCTGAATGTGAGCCTTTACTGGGATTGCAGACCGTGTTCCTCTGCACAGAGCACTATGCTTCAAACACTTGGATCTGTCTTTTCTGTTGAACCAGAGTATCTATGACCTAGGCATCCTGAGAAATACATTGAACTTCATTCTTATGAACTTTAGTGGTTACTGAGAAAATTGAAGTTCTGTTGTTATTATTAAATTCCTCATGTTTGTGGAGTCTTCTGCAAAATTCTAGGGCTTCCATATAGTCCATCTTCAGAAGCTGTTGTCCTCGAAGAAGGAATTATAAAGAACCCAAAGATCCGAGAGAGCAACCCTTACATTCCCTTGAGACTGTCATGGCAGACCCGCTCGAACTATCAGCTCATAAGGCTTATAGCAGGTGTGGTAGAACATGGTGGATGAGGAACAAACAAAGCGACCAAACAACCCAGAAGGGACCCGAGGTCAGAAACACCTAAAACTAGAGCAAAGCTCCAGAGCAGAGCACCGAAAGTGCAGTCCTTAACAGGGCACCACAAAACCACTGAAACCCTCGCCACTGAATAGAAACTCCAAAATACAGGCCAGAAACAATGAGAAATTCTTACGCAAAAGGCAAGCAGCAACCAGGTCACCAAGCTGACCACCAACAAGCTTTGTCACCAAAACCACCTGTAAACTGAGCCATTATCCCACCCGAGTCTTGAGATAACACATTGAAGGATTCAAATTGCCGGCTGAGAGTTATGGCTAGCATGTGTTGATTTCTCTAGTGCAATAGATACAAACACCAATTTCTGAAAACCAGGTCACCAAGCTGACCACCAACAAGCTTTGTCACCAAAACCACCTGTAAACTGAGCCATTATCCCACCCGAGTCTTGAGATAACACGTTGAAGGATTCAAATTGCCGGCTGAGAGTTATGGCTAGCATGTGTTGATTTCTCTAGTGCAATAGATACAAACACCAATTTCTGAAATACTGATAATTACTTCTGATGATATAGATATTCTTTTAGCACTTTCAATTTATCATTAAGCAATTACACTTCAAAAATTCAACCATAAATGTACAAGGACAGTAGAGATCACAATGCACAAAGAGAACACAAGATTTACCTTGGGAAAACCCACTTGGGGAAAAAACCCAACAACCTTTTCCTTAGAGAAATTCTTCAGTTCAACAAGAGATGCACCTAATGCTGCTAGTCAATATGATGGTCAAACTGACCTACAATGCTATGGTCAAACCTTGTCAAACAGCCCTCTTGTCAAGTCAATCTTCTGCCCAACAAACTTGGCCCTAGGCCTCCCAGAAGTTCGACCTGCTGCCCAAAATATGCCTAGAAAGTCACATGTGAAGTCAAAGAGAGAGAGAGAAATGCTAGAGATGAATTTGTCCTTCTTCGTCCTTCTTCTTCTTCTTTGCTTGGATGCCCAGAATATATCTTGTTGTGTGAGAGATCGAATGGTGTCTTGTGGAAGAGGTCAAGTGCCTTATATATATTGTTCTGCCTGTCCAAATGGGTGTTTCTTCACCGGGGCTGACTTGACTTGAAGGAGGGCTGACTTGATAAGTTTGGAGCCAAAAATTCAAAATTCAAAATTTTTTCTTTTGAAACTGACATAAGAACACGCCTTACATTAATCTTTCAAGGGCTAATAAAATAAAATGACATGAAGAACATGTCCTATATTTTCATTATATATTTCAAGGGCTAAAATATAAATTATGATGACCGACCATAGCTACAAAATTCAACATGTGCAAAACTGGTGGAAAAGTGATGCCCTTTGCACTGTCCCCCTGATTGATATCATATGATGTCGAAAATGCCTCGACATGTGTTGGTTATTAAGTTTGTGATGTGCCTTCATGTTTGATAAAACACAAATGAACTTAGGGCATGGCTTGAACAATATATACCCCCATTTTCCCTAGGGATCCCTTCATTTAAATTTGTTGCTTCATTTGCAAGACCATCTGCTTGATGATTGAGGGTTCTGAGGACTTGGTAGGAGGTGACCTCCTGAAATTGGTAAATATCCTTTTGAATCCTCACTATGAGTGATGCTAGCTTGCCATCAAAGATAGTCTTCTTAGAATTTACTAGGCTGATAATTATACTTGAATAATCAATGATGATTAAAGTCCTTACTATGTCTACATTTACAAATATCAAACCTTGAAGAAAGGCATATGCATTTACTTGATTATTTGTGGATGCCCCTAAACCCCACGCCTAAGTCAATTCTTGTTTTTCCTTGGGAACAAGGATAGCCTCGTGCTTTTGCCAAATCTTTTTTTAATATATTCAATATTAGCAAAAATTGTTTGATAGATTGAAAGTACCCAATTTTTAGTACTTTACTCTTTTTTTGTTACTTGAGCAAATTATTTCATCAATTATATTGTGGCGTAGGTTAGGAAATTCTGGGTGGGTTTCGAGATTAAAAAAAACCTTTTATTAGATAATTATTGATTATCTTTTTATGATCCAAGCCCTCCCTTTCAAAGATAAAAGAGTTATTTGAACAATAAAAGTGCTTCCTTTCCATTATTTAAAAGTAGTTTGGTTTTTCCCAAAATGGAATATAAGGGCATGACGAAAACCAAAAAAGCTTTGGTACATGATCTAAACCATGTATATTATGTATACAATCCAAAAGGATTAACTCCTGCTTGTGAATTATGAAGAATGTCTAAGTTATATGACTGAAGTGTAATGATGTGGACCAAGCATGGAAGTATATAGAAGAATTAAAGATGAGAAAAGGGAGATGTTAGGGATGAATTTGGTTGAAAAATTGATGGAGAATCGAGATTATTGTGGAGATAGTTATGCATATTGTTGAACCAATCATCTATTTATGACATAACTATTATGGTCACCTATTCTTATATAAAGGAACTAATTGTATAATAGAAACACAATGGGATGGTTTAATTTAATAGAATTCCCCCCTTCGGGGATTTCTTGAGCATATACTCTTGGTGTCTTTTGCTTCGTAATTTTTTTAATGTGAAGGAACCAATTGTACAATGAAAACACACATGGGATGGTTTAATTTAATAGAATTCCCCCCTTCAGGGATTTCTTGAGTTTATACTCTTGGTGTCCTTTGTTTTGTAATTGTTTTTATGTATTTGTTATTGGTTATTAAAGCCAATAATTGATATTAGAGCCAATGTGGCCCTAAGGTACTCTTGGTGTCTTTTGTTTCGTAATTTTTTTAATGTAAAGGAACCAATTGTACAATAAAAACACACATGGGATGGTTTAATTTAATAGAATTCCCCCCTTCAGGGATTTCTTGAGCTTAAACTCTTGGTGTCCTTTGTTTCGTAATTGTTTTTATGTATTTGTTGTTGGTTATTAAAGCAAATAATTGATATTAGAGCCAATGTGGCCCTAAGGTGAGAGGCTTGCGTGAGGAGTTCTTGTCCATAAAACTCCTCTGCAATGAGGCAATTTTGGGTGTGGTAGTCATTTGTTGTTAATGTAAGAGAGTGTTGTTGTGATCCAACACATTATCCATTGCTAAAAAGATGTGTGATCAAATGGGTGTGGGAAGCCCTGCATTCGCATTGAGTACTGCATCCTTGCTGATTGACATTCCCTTCAATTTTTTTATTTTTATTTTTTGGAAAATTGTAGCTAAACTCAGCAGCAATATGGCTAGAGAATTGTAATTGTTAGTTTTTTGTAGCTTGGGCAAGCACTTCAACACAAGCCTAAGTGTCTAGGCACGCAGAAGCCACCCAAGTCTCCTTAGACCCTTGCTCTAGTGTGAGCAAGTTGCATTTGTAACTTAGCCTAAGTCTAACTTAGGAAAAACACATAATTATTATGTTGGCTATTGAGCTAAAGTAAACTTCGGAAAAGTGAATTAATTACTTTAGTGATTATGTTTTAATCTCAACCCTTTATCTAATGTGAGGCGAGATCTAATCTCGATCGTCAATCACTTTGGAGATTAGGTTTAGGGATTTATCTCAATGTAAAGTTATAAAAGCAAGGTTAAGGAGAGGGAGAAGGCACTACACAAAAACACGATTGAGAGAGGCATCTCAGTGAGGAGTATGACACTCTAAGTGTGCTAGGTCTGAGGAAGGGAGAAGCAAGGAGATCCAGATCAACCAAGGAAGGCTTGATCAACTGGATCAGATCCAGTTTTGCACATGTATTTCCTTAGCTGGGCCATTATCCCAAGTCAGGAGCCCAAGTGGTTTATGAATCAATTTAATGATAAACTGATTTGATTGGGCAAAATCTGTTATGTCATTTATTTTGTGAGATTGATTCTGTTTTGCTTCGGTCAATTAATGTTGGGAACCTAGTTGTGCAATGCATTCAATAGATCTATAATCTAATAGGTTAATGGTTTGCTAGGTGCTAGGTTCGCAAGAAAACTAACACTTGTTCATTCATTCTCGTCTTGTCAGGGACTCAAACTCAAAACCTTGTATCTCGTTCCTGTTGTTGCTTAGATTGTACCGGCACGGTGTGACAACAACTCAGGTTGGGGGCTGTCACTCTGATCCCCGAGCTCTCCATTCTAGTTGTCTCTCAACAACAAGTTATGGAGGGTAGTCCTTATGGAAAATGGATAGTGAGACTTATTGGCAACCAACAAGTCCGGGAGACACGATTAAATGGCCTAGCCACTTGGTTGATTGTAGCAAGTTTAAGGATTAAATTAATTTTTTTTATGAGACCAGTGCCTTAAGGAGTCAACTACTTGCTTTAGATCAATTACATACCAGGTGACCGGATGAACAACCACTGCTTAAATGTTTCGTTATCTCTAGATCAATTACATACCAGGTGACCGGATGAACAACCACTGCTTATATGCTTCGCTATCCTATATGAGATGCAAGATCTAAAATCTAGGTGAAATGCAAGATCTTAGTTAATTTTAATTAAATTCCTAGCGAAGTAAATCCCTTAATCCCTATTTGTTTTGAGGCTAGTCTCAAGAGTAGGTTGCAAAGAGAAGTCAAGGTGAAGCAAGCAAAGGCTTGGTTAACGATACCTCTCTTTGAAATCTAACGTACCCGATGCATGTGGCTCTGCAGAGATTGTGGCTCTAACGACTACAAGGTCACTGTTTTAACCACTAGAGAGGGTCTATCCTTCTCAAGCTATAAGATGAAGATTGGCCCTATCTTTCTATTAACCAAGCTTAAGCTTGGAGGTAATTTTATTAATGCACAACTAAGTCTAGAATGAGATGCAAGATAGATGAATGCTCTCGAGTTAAGATTGTTTATGTTAAGTACTTAATTATGATTTAGCTTTAGTTATTACACAAAGTACTTAATGAATGAGGGACAATCTTATACACAAGATGAAGTGCTAAATATCACAAGTGCCAACAAGATACAAGAGATAGCCAAGATACAATTGATCAATTATTAGATAATCACAAGGTAGATGCTCTTAAGAAAGATCACCAATATGCCAAAGATCCACTATAGGTCTTAACCATGAAACAAGAGTGGCAAGAAGAGAGATTTATAACACTTATCAAAATATGTTATTCAGTTGCTCAAGATGATTAATGTTCTTTACACAATTAAGAGCTTTCCAAACTATGTCAACAAGATAGTGCCAAAAATACAATTAGATTACCACAATGCCAACAAGAGATGCTAATATCCGATAACCAATTTAAGCAATAGAAACCATTCCACAAGAGATAAGATTAATGTGCTAATGTGAGTGAACTCATTAAGTGCAAAATTGGAACTTTGAAACTTATGCAACTCACAAGAGACAACAATTTGTCTGTGCTCTTATCAACAATTATCAAATCACTTAATATAAACTATGTTCCTTTCCATGATGAGCAATTGTTAGGTCCCTATATTACTAGTGTAACCCCTTATTGTTATTAGTACAACCCCCTTATTATATTGTTGTGCCCATGTAGTCCCCATATTGTTATTATTGTGCCCCATAGAAGCCCACTATTGTTATTATTGTCCCCTTACATTATTATTGTTATGTCGACTCTGATTATATTATGACCCGTTAGACTCCTATATATAGAAAGGAGGTCTTGTCATTTGTATCATCGAAGAATTGTTCATTTGTGTAATGTAAAGGAGGTTGCCCCCTCGAAGAGGCTTATTTCTAAGACATTGATCTATCTTTTCTATCTTTCTGTGAGTTGGTTTAATAACATTTGGTATCAGAGCTTTGGATTCTAGGGTTTCGCTGCTCCAAATAGGTCATCATGGAATTTTCGCTATAACTTTTTTCTGCGCCGTTTCAGACGCTAAAAAGAAACCCATTTGGGTTGAAATCGTTCTGAAGCTCGGGTCTGAATTTCAGAGCTTTTCGCGCTATATTTGTGGAGATATGATCTAAGGAAGTTGGCCTTTTTGCAAACTCCCGAATTACATTCCAAACAAGTGACCTGGGGAAAATCGTCATAACTTTTGTTTTGAGCATCAGATTGAAATTTCGTAAGAAGTTACAAAAAGAAGACGGACTGTAGTTTCCTGTGTATATTTTTCAGATCCTAAGGTTAACACAGTGACACGTGGCACTTCATACAAGTTCGCTCTTCTGAAAAGGTATATAATCAGGTCATCTTGGGAGATTGTGCATAACTCTTTCTTGGAGAATCTAAATTCGATTAGACTGGTGGCATTAGAAATAGGACGCAGAGGGCTACTGCAGGTCACAATTTCAGAATTGGAAGAACCAAAATTATAGAGTTATAGTCGTTTCAAGATCGAGCTCCTAAAATCAAGAAAAGACGATATGAGGAAGTTTGATGGCAAGGATCTGGTAAATTGGATACTTCAGATGGAGCAATATTTTGATCTACATGGTGTACCACTGTTACAAAAGGTATGGATTGCATCTTCATATTTAGAACCGGATCAATTTTTATGGTATAAAGGGCTTTTTTCTCGTAAACAAATTGTTACGTGGTCAATTTTCACGGAGGAAATGATAGCACATTATGAGGATACAAAGAGCAACACCTTCTTTAGAGCAACACCACAACAATTGGAAAGAGAAAAAGGGCTTTGTTACAAAGTGGAAAGTAAAATTATGGCAACAAGGAAGTCTACCCCTCACAACTATAATAATGGAAGTGTTGTTTCTCCTAGCCTTCCACAACCTACAAGGGTTACACCACAACAATTGGAAGAAAAAAGAAAAAAAGGGCTTTGTTACAATTGTGATAACAAATGCACTAAAGGTCATAAGTGTGTTGAGAATAAATTATTTTACATAGAGTATGAAGAGGAGGAAGAAAAGGATCAAGAAACATCAAAAGAAGAGGATATGCGCCAGGACCCAACCCCAGAGAAAGAAGAAATGAATCCGACCATATCTTGTAAAGCATTGGCAAGAATTACCACTCCTCAAACTCTCAAGATAGAAGGACATATCAACGAGAAAAAGGTTCAAGAAGTGAAAGATCACATCGAGAAAGAAGAAATGAATCCAACCATATCTTGTAATGCATTGGCCAGAATTACCACTCCTCAAACTATCAAGATAGAAGGACATATCAAGAAGAAAAATGCTCAAGAAGTGAAAGATCACATCAAGTATCAAGAAATGAATCCGACCATATCTTATAAAGCATTGGAAGAAATTACCACTCCCCAAACTCTCAAGATAGAAGGACATATCAAGAAGAGGAAGGTTCAAACAATGAAATATTAGGAAGAAAAGTATCAAGAAACATCAAAAGAAAAGGATACTCACCAGGAACCAACCCCAGAGAAAGAAGAAATGAATCCGACCATATCTTGTAATGCATTCGTCGGAATTACCACTCCTCAAACTGTAAAGATAGAAGGACATATCAAGAAGAAAAAGGTAATAGTGTTGATCGATTCGGGTAGTACCCATAATTTTATTAATTGTAAGATAGCCAAGGACTTGAATTGCTTCCTAGATTCAGCACCAGAGTGTCCAGTGACGGTTGTAAGTGGAGGAACCATAAATTGCTCTGGAAAGTGCCATAATATCAAGCTATCCATGGGATAATATGTATTAAATAGCCCAATGTTTTCCGTTCCAATGGGTGGTGTTGATGTTGTACTAGGAGTCTAATGGCTACAATCCTTGGGTACAATAGCTTTTAATTTTCAAGAACTTTTTATGAAATTTTCTTTGGAGGAAAAGAAGTTGAATTAAGGGGTATCACAGGGAAACCAGGAAAGATAATCAACTTTGACGGAATGACAAAGCTTCTAAAGAAAGAACGAGGCGTAATTGCACAATTATGTTCGCTAACTGTTCGCACATCAAAATCATGTATTTCTCCAGATCTCCAAAAAGTCTTGGAAAATCATTCCAAGGTATTTGAGACTCCCAAAGGTCTCCCACGTATTCATGGTCATGATCATGCTATTCATTTTATTCCAGAATGTGTTCCTCCAAACGTCAAGCCTTATAGATATCCATATGCCCAAAGGAGTGAAATTGAACATATGGTTGCAAACTTGGTAGAGGTTGGTACAATTATCCAACCAAATTTGATAAACAAAGGAAGGTATGAATGGAAGAATGGCAAAGCAGGGTGGGAACTCATTCAAAAATTGCTGAATATCCCAATTCAAACAATATTGCTAGAACTTGAAGAGGAAGGAAAAATCATATTGGAACCTGGAGCAGTCACAGAAATAAGAACCCGACAGCTACGGAATCGATCAATTTCAGAGTATCTCATCAAGTGGAAGGACTTACTCGCTGAAGATTCCACATGGGAGGACAAGAATTTATACAGAAGCATCAAGAACTACTCAAGCGTTGAGGACAACACTTTTTGAAGGAGATGGGCATGTTAGGTCCCTATACTACTAGTACAACCCCCTTATTATATTGTTGTGCCCATATAGTCCCCATATTGTTATTATTGTGCCCCATAGAAGCCCACTATTGTTATTATTGTGCCCTTACATTATTATTGTTATGTCAACTTTGATTATATTATGACCCCTTAGACTCCTATATATAGAAATGAGGTCTTGTCATTTGTATCATCGAAGAATTTTTCATTTTTGTAATGTAAAGGAGGTTGCCTCGTCGAAGAGGCTTATTTCTAAGGCGTTGATCTATCTTTTCTATCTTTATGTGAGCTGGTTTCATAACAACAATTCTTATCATTAGAGCATGAGCAAGTGCAAATCCTTATATCACTTACGTTCAATGAGCAATAATCAGACTTCTATGACAACAATAAATCGATTTAGATTGGAGCACTTAAGATGCCAATTTTGAAATGCATATGGATGACAAAATGCAATTGAGACAACCCACTTGAATAAATTATTTTGCCAACATTAAATTTTCAATGAATTAGTTTCCTTTAGATGCCAATACCACTGTTATTTTTCAGACCTTAGTGTGCTTATGGCAGTCCTTAAAATTCATGAAATTTGCCCAACAAGGAATGCCTAACTTGTGCACATGAACTAGCAATATGTATTAAGTATTTTATTAAGTGAATTTAGGGCACTTAATTAGATTTTTTACCATTGTTAGGAAATGTTCAGAGAGATGTAGCAACACAATGAAGAGAATAAAGGGTTTCGAGGGCAAACTACTTGGCCTTGAGGCCTTGAAGGTGATTGCCCCTCTTGCCAAAATTTTTCTAGTGATATGGCTACTCGCAAACACAAAATCTTAACCCAAATTCTCTGCAAATACATCGAGTGTTAGCTTAATAATCAGATGATAACCAAACAATGAGGTAGAATGAGGCTAAGAGGGTCAAGGCTGGGCTAGATGAGGGGGAAGCAAGGCCTATTAGGCTTGTGGCTAAGGCACAGAGGCCTAATGAAGCTTGTGGCCAAGGGTCAAAGGCCCCTAGAGCTTGACGACAAGGGGTTAGAGGCAAATATGGGCGAGCAACTCACTGAAGGAGGAAGAAGAGGTAGTGGCTAGGGCTGGAAGGGATCTCGTTGGGCCTATTAGGCCTAAAAAAATACCAAACCCTTGCAAAAATCGAATGATTGCTTCAGATCTTCAGTAATCGCCCAAATCACTGCAAATTTGCTGAATGTCTGCCTTGCGAATAAAATGGAGACTAGATTTTACCCTCAAGGGCCTAGATCTAGTTCCAAACCGCAACAAAATTTTCTTGAATAGCTTGAATCTCACCTGCACAAATGGAATAAAATTTCCCAAACCCCAATATATGCAAAATAAAACAAAACCCCAGAAATCCCAATCACTGCAAACAAGGGTTAGAAAATAATTTACAAAAATTTATTCTACAAAAGTCATATACAAAGAATTATTTACAAATGTACAATGTTTGTAAAATGAAATATTTTTGAGAAATATTTTTTCAAATAATGACAATGGATCAATGTATTTTCGAAAGTTAGGGTATTAACTAAAGTCTTAGGGAAAAATAAAATCACATAAATTTCTCGGAGCTCAATCAAGGTCAGCTCGTGCCCACAATCTATGAACTTGGAGCCCAAGGGCTAGTGTACCTGCAGATCTCTATAATATTTCTTCAAGCAAACTTGTTAGACATATATTGAATTAGATCACTGAAGATAGACCCAAAATCTACCAATAGAATGTTCTTATCACCGACAAATGAAATAACAAGCTTATATAAAAATTAAGCATAATATAGGATTAGCACATAACTAGCACGTACCATAGATCAATGAGACAAAGACACCATGAATTGAACCCCAAAGTCTTTTATTATGATATTCAGATGTTCCTAGCAGATCAATTGATCAATCCCAACGTTACAAATTTACATCGACGAAAGATAACCAAATAGAAGCAAAGTGACTTCTATCCAGTGTTGTTAAAAGCGCGCTTTTTTCCCTAAGCCGATTTAATCGCGCTTTTTATGGGAAAAAAGTGCCTAAAATTTTTTTTGCCGCTTTTTTCGTAAAAAAGCTCAGGGGTCTGTGGCAGCACGATTTATAATGAAAATTTGGATTAGACTTTCATTTTATTGTATATGAGTCTATGACATTATGACATGATGAGATACATTATCATATTTTTTGTTGATATTTTGAGGCTGAGCTGGGACTCAGGAGTCAAGACTCAGGACTTACTATTCAGGACATGATTCAATGTTATGTGTGATTTTAGCGCTAGAAATGATATTAAACATCTTATATATTAGTTTTCTTATCATATTTATGTGTCAATGTATTTATTTTATGTTGTAGATGGTTTAGCTATTAAAAAAATTGAAAAAAAATGAATATTTTTGTACCAAACGCTTTTTTCCCGCTTTTTTCCGTTTTTTTCCCACTTTTTCCGATTTTTTTCCGCGTCATTCCCGGCGCCGATTTAATCCCGCTCGCGCTTTTAACAACATTGCTTCTATCTATAGAGAAATCCCTCCAATTGGAAAATAATAGCTAGTTGGCTTGATCCCCGTCAAAATAATCTCGACTGTTGATAAATATTTGATCATTTATTAATCTCTGCCATTGAAAATATTTATTTTTGAGGAATTTTCGAATTTCTCATAAAATCCATTTTTATTGATCGAAAAATTAATTTTTTGGATTAGTTTCCTCAAAAATTTGACTTTGACTTAATCACCAAGGTCCAAGGGCTTAATTTTTCTCAAGATATCCATTTTTGCCTTAGTGGGGGACCTCCAAAATTAACTTCTTTTTGACCCACGAATTTTTTAGTCATTTTCCACTTGGAGAAATTAACTTCTCTAAAATTAATTTTTTGACTCTAAATTAATTAATTTTCCGGCTTAAGATTTTAATTTTATTTTCCCAGAAAATTAATTAATTGACACTTGAGGGCATTAATTATTTTTTCCATCTTCAAATACTTTAGCCATGTTGTCTGATTGCGAGGGACTATGCATTAAAATATTTTTTACATTAGATATTACAAAAATTCAACCCTCAAAGGGGGAATACCCATTCGTTATAGACCCTCATAATATTTACCCAATTCTGCGACACAATATGATCTAGTAGACCAAGTGATCTGTAATAAAATAATTTATCCAAATAGCGTAAATTATTCCCAAACCACTTTTACAAAGATTCGATATAACATTAGGACTCACCTAAGACCTTGTCAATGAATTCCACCCTAGCTTTGAGGTTAAAGCTTGAGGGAAAAACTCTATTGATTGTCTGTGTTTAGAAACACATGTAATGTGGTGAGACGAAAAACCTCCTAGGATGAAATTCGTTGCCATAACCAGAGGCTAACCTAAGTTGTTACATAATTAAACGACTGTACTAGCATCATTTACATTACAATTTGCAGAAATTGGGTTTACAATGACATAAGAACTGACTGACTGATGATTTTGAACTTTGAAAATTTGCATAACTGCTTCCTTGGAGTTGTGACAAAATAGATGCAACAGTTCCCAAATGGAGAGATTTCAGGGACAACTGTAAGTGTTTCATTGAAGATTTTAGTTACAAGGACTATGTGTAGGGGCATTCGATGCACTGTAGTTGAAGAATTCATGAAACATTGAACCAAATTGCAGTCCCAAGGATTCAGTTCCATGATCTCTAGGATCCAGAGCATGAAGCACTACGTAGGTCAACAAACATGGAGTGTAGATTTGTATTCACTCACAAGGGACAACGTGTAAGCTATAGAGTGTTGTTTGGATTCTAGTCAACTCACTGCATGGAATTGGAGTGTGGTAGGAAATTTGAGTTGGAGGTCGGTGCTGGAAGAAATGTTGGTTTTACATTGATATCCCACTTGCATCTTTGCCCATTTGACTAATAAAGTGGCAAATGTTGTCATTATCAATGTTTCAGTGGGAATATCACAGATTTTCCATACCACAACATTTTTGTATGCATGTAGTTTTTTTTGGAATTTTGCTTTCTCTAAGAGGTGAAAATGAAGCTATTCAAGGATTTTCTACCCCAAAGATGTGATCCTGGATTTAATTTCAACTAGTATATATCAAATGTTAAAATGTTTATGTTATACAAGCCATAGGTTTAGATCATTCTCGGCCATAACTGGTTTGATCATTGTCTTTTTGCATTGGCTTTAATGTATGCGTACAACATTGCTACCAATGTGACTAACAAAGAAGCCACTTGTAAGGTGGAAGAAATCCGTTTGAGAAGGAGATGCTGCTAGCAAGAGAGAAACTACCATAGAAGGCGCAATATTATTGAATGAGGGTATATGTATGATTTTAATACTTTAGTCCACTTGCATGAAGTGCCATGAAAAATTCAAGCTTTATCTCTATAAAAACGTATGAGTGAATGTGTTGCTACTTGTTAATTTGCTTGGATAGATTGTTGCAAATTGGGATGTGTTTGAGTTTGTTGTCCTAGCGTACTTCAGTTTTTAGGAGAGTAAAATATTATAATAGTATATTTTTGTAATGTGTCAAAGATTGCCAAAGTAGAGGGGTCCATACTAGTAAAATTCCATGTCAAGTGAAGAGTTTTGTTATTGAATGTAAAGTGCTGGAGTCAAGTCTAGGTAGAGGTTGAAGGTAAGGAGTCGATGTCCAAGTCAAGGTAAACTATTAATGTAAAGTGATGAAGTCGAGTCAAAAGTCGAGAGTCTAGAGTCACTATTAAGTTCAAGTCCAGGTGTGAGTTAAAAGATCTTGGTTATGTAATGAAGTCATTGAAATCATTAAAGTCAACGTTAAGTCAAATTTAAGTTATGTCAAATAAGGACATTGGTGTGTCAATTAAGTTTGCTAAGCCAACGATTATAGGTTCTCTTGTTGGACCTTGATCAACTCCAACAAGAAACATATTTTTTGTAAGCATGTGATTGCAAGTGAATGAAGAAGATGGTAGGTGTAAAGAAATAAACAAAAATTGGTAGAGATGATATAAGAAAGGCAAGATTGAAGAAGACTAATGAAGAGAGAAGAAGATGTAGACTTGAAGACTAATGAAGAGAGAAGAAGATGTAGACTTGAAGACTAATGAAGAGAGAAGAAGATGTCAAAGGAAAGTACAAAAAAGATGAAAGGTAGGAGTATGGACTTCTAGGCATGAACAAATGAAGTAAGAAGCAAAAGAAAAAAGATAAGAATAGAAAAAAGTTTGAAGTAGAGAAAGCAAAATAATGAAGTGGCAAAGAAAATGACACAGGAAATGGAAATGGAGAATGAGGCAAGCGATGATTGAATAATAATGAAGCAAGGTAAGCATAAAGGAATAACACGCATTAAAAATGAATCCATGAAAAATGACATTCTTGAAAAGTTTAATTGCCCTTGAATAATGTTTTTCTTCTTCCAATTTTTGTATAAGGGCTAGATTACCCTAAAATGAAAGTTTGAAATTATATGTACCTTATTCAGATGTTGATGTAAGCCTTGATGAGGCATGTATACCCCTTTAATTTGAATGTTGTATGGTTCATGGTTAGTCGAAACAACTAATGTAATGTATGGTTCATGGTTAGCCGAAACCACTTGATGTAATGGGTTGTGGTGAGCTGAAACCACTTGATGTAATGGGTTGTGGTGAGCTGAAACCACTTGATGTAATGGTTGAGGGTAATCCACAAAAACCCAAAGGATGTGATGGTTGAGGGCAAGCCAAAGGAAATCCAAGATGGTGATTGAGGAAGATGTATGGGGAGTAAAGGTATAGGTATGACGATATGTTTTCTGAACCATGTAGGTGAAAAGATTTTCTTACGAGTTGATAGATACAAAAGTTGGCGACCCACGTATTTTGTTGAATTGTGACTTTTTTATATGGACTTCAATAAACACAATGTTTATGTTTTGTAGGTACAAGATGAAAATTGAAGAAGATTGAGGATGAAGGATGAAGAATGAAGAATGAAGAAGACCAAAGATCATAGAAGATAGAAGATGAAGATAGAGCTTCGAGAGCAAAGATCACATAAGATGATTACGGGACTAGTTCAAAAGACAACCAAAGACAGAATGATGATTAGATATTGAAATCACAAGTACTCATTAAGGGGGAGTATGAAGGTTTAACTCCTACCTGTGAATTATGAATAATGTCTAAATTATATGATGGAATTGTAATGATGTAGACCAAGCATAGAAGTCTACAAAAGAATTAAAGATAAGAAGAAAAGAGAGATGTTAGGGATGAATATTGGTTGAACGATTTATGAAGAGATTATTGTGGAGATAGTTATGCATATGGTTGAACCAATCATCTAATTATGACATAAATATTATGGTCATCTATTTTTATATAAAGGGACTAGAAGTACAATAGAAACAAACGCATAATGGTTTAATTTAATAGAATTTCCCCCTTTGGGGATTTCTTGAGCATATACTCCTAGTGTGTATGTATTTGTCGTCAACTATTAAAGCCAACAAATTTGTGGTATAAGATGGATCCAAAATCACATCCCTGCTAGAACTACACGAGGCTTAGCCTTTCGCCATCTTAACTTTCGAGAGTTGTACTTATTGTTGAAGAATCTAGGGCAGTTAGCATTAGATAGATTCTTCTATACTTGATAACAATTTGTGAAATGCTTTTACTATTTATCTTATCTTGATCTTCTTCTTATTATGAGTGTGTGTGTTTACTTCATCAAACTGCTACCAAAACAAAGAGACAAGAACACAAGAAGTTGGCATTCTGCCAAGGCCAAAACCTCTCCCTCTTGGAGAGGAAAACCCGCACATAATTCTTCTTATAGAGATTCTAATTGATGAACACCAAGACCATTATACTTGACCCTCTATGCCACTCCAAGACCAAGACACCAATCCTCTTCCTTTGTTACTACTGAGATCATCATCATTGCTCCACCATTGAAGCCATCACTACTGCATCACTGAGATCTTCATTACTGTTGCAACACCATTGCTTCATCGAGATCTCCATATACATGAATGAGAGCTACACTGAGATCACTGTTGCATCATTGCTACACCACTGATACCTTCATTGGAACACCACCAAGAACATGATTGCATCACTGTGACTGTGTTTAGAATGTAAGCCGAGATAGAGTGTATCACTGTGTGATCATACAGGTCCTTTTCATCATAAATATACCAAGACTGTAACCATGTTTATTATGCTGAGGCAATCGTGACTGTGTCTACAATATATGCTGAGACAATGTCTGAACTCTTGCACTTCATCCAGAATTCTTGCACTAGTGTATCCATCCGAAAACATTGTTCACTGGTACTTGCCCGAGATGTCTGTGCCCTGTACTCGACCGAGATTTCTGGGTGTCCGAGATTCTATCCTCACTGTACCATACCTCTGAAAACTTCAGAGATGTCCGAGATTTTCTGTCTTTTGTGGATACCCCAGCTGGGTATATATAGTGGTTATGTCTCCAATTTGAGCCGACTTATCCAGGTGAACCGACATGTCATCCTTTAGTTATTTAATATATTTTTGCAGGCCGACATGATGTCTTTTCATCGCTTTGTTTGTAGGCTTCTTCTTTGAAGGATGGTGCTTGTCTTGGAGGGCTGCTTGACACTAGGTTGACTCATGTTCATTACATAAATGCTCAAGAAGAGCTCTTCAATATAATTTTGACTCTTTGACTTTCCTAGACCTATAGAATGAGCAAGAAACTCATTCATATAATTTATAAAAATAATAATTCTTTTTCTTGACAAGTACAAAGATCAAAATTACATTGACAAATACCGAACCTAGTTACCCTTTTCTTCAACACTTATTCTCTTACATTTCTATACATGCAATACAATAGTGGTTTGGTGAAAATGATACCGAAGAAACATTTTTAGTGGTTGAGGAGCTATAGAAGCTCACCTTTTGTCCTATGTCCGTCCATCCTTCTAGTCGCTATGTCTAACTTGAATTTCATGAGATTTGGCTGGAGTCTAACATCTAGTAGCCTAATTTGCAAGTGGTCTTTTAATGAGATTATGATTTGAATGGGTTCAAAATTAAATAATGGTTTTAAACCTTGACATATAAGGTAATTCGATAATTAAGATTAATAATTATGTAAAAGACAATGCAAAATAAAGTGGAATAAGGCAAAGGAGAAGAAAACAAGGAGTAAACAAAATAGAAAATGAAAATAGTGGAGAAAGGATTGAGGAGTGGGAAATGAAAGGTCGGGCTTGTGGGCCTTCCCATCACCCCAACTCTCTGTAATGTCCCCTATGGATTAAATGCCCACGGGAGGACGAAGTAGGCTATCCAACCCCATAGGCTATAATCTTGATAAAGGGGGGAAACCCAATTATCCAATGTTTGGGGCAACATTGGGAAAATTTTGGGTCAACTGGGGCAAAAAACCCAAATTAGGGGTGGCACTTTAAGTTTAAACCCCTGACATAAGAGTAAACCCCATGAAAAAAACTATAAATAGGAGAGAATTGGAACCATTTTTCATCATCGATTTGGCTTTGATATTTCTATTTTCTTGAGCTGAGGCTTTGAGCGTTTAAGACCCCTTCTTCTTGATTAGCTTCAGTGGAGGTGATCTCACCCTATCTAATACTTTTGTCTAGTTTCAGTGCACCTGATTCCACCCTACCTAGACACCTTTTTCTTGTTCTTGCACAACATACTCACTTTGGAGCAGCTTGGTTCTGGTCTGGTAAGCAAGAAGGCAAATTTCTTGTGATTTATTTGTGGAGCGAAGGTCACCTTGAGGATACCCTATTATCACAGAAGTTCTGCTACAAAACTTCTGCTTGATTTGTGCTGTCCACTAATTGGTCAATCTGGTGCTGGTGTTTATACTGATCTCTAATCTGAAACCATGTTAAACTTCCATGAAACTCTGCAACTACTTAGATGAATATAGGAAAATTGAAATCTAGTTTATTTAACCAAGATACTAAGTCTCTTAACAATTCATAAGTAGTGGAATAAAAACACAGAGATTAAAATACATGCACAAATTAACACTTATTTTCTCAGGAAACCCAAAAGGAAAACATGCTTGCTTGATGTGGCTATTTTATTGATTGTTCTTGAACACTTGGATCTATTACAAAACAATCTGTCTCTTTGAGAAAACATTTTGCTTCTCTCTCAAATCTCAGTTGATACAATTGATCTTGGTTTGCTTGATCTCGACCCTTCTAGCACACAATTGTTCCTCTGTTGCCTCCTTGACTTGCTTTTCAAAACTTGCTCTCTTCTGCTTGATCTTTGCGCTGTAGAGGCTCCTTAATCCTTGTGCACTAGGTCTCTATTTCCTAGCGCACATGAGCCCCTATTATCTAGTGCAGATTAACTCCTATTTTATAGGGAAAATGTTGAAATATGTAACTAGGTTCGGTCTTCATAATGACATATGTAATCACGATTTTATGTATTTGATGTAATGAGAAAAATAAATTTATTATTATTGTTCTTGAGGCATGGGTTTCATGCTCAAGGAAATTTATTTTATAGGTCAAGCTCCCATTGAGAGCTTCTAGGTCTTGTCATTAAGTCAACAAGTCATAAGAGTCATTGTCATGTATGAAAGACCCTTCTTGGGCATTTTTCATATTGTAAAGAAAATTATTTGAGTCAAGGTTAGAGTCAAAATACCTTCCAAGACGTTGTCTATGTGCTATAATCAAGTCGGCTTTCCAAAGAAGCAAGTCAACCTATCAACAGGACATGTTGGCGTAGGGACAGTGTCAAGTCGACCCACAAACATGAGCAAGAAGCCTATATATAAGAGGCTAGTCGATCACCCTTACACTGACTCACCCAAGCATCTTGTGGAAGCACAAGAAGAGAAAAGATACATAGCGAAGGGTTGACGAATTCAAGGAAAGGAAAAGCGAATTTTGCAAAGATTGTTTTTGGGCTATTCTTCTTCACACGTGCGAAGAAACTAGGGCTCAAGTTACTGTAGCAGATTAGAAGTACCGTCACCTCAAGAAGGCCGAAATAAGGTAAGAAAAAGATCCTTCTTGCAACTTTGGCTGAAGTTGAGAACGAAGAAAAAGTTACAACAATATTAAGGCAAGGTTGAATTTGTTTGACTTGGAAAGAAAAGGGCAAGGTTTGACTTGGTCTTGGAGGAATCTTGGTCAAGGGTCTAGGTCTTGGAATTCGTCAATTGAAGATCTATAAGAAGAGAAGAATTCTTGTGGGTTTTCCTCAGTTGGAGAGATTTTGGCCCTGGTTGATCGCTTATATTTTGTGTCCTTGTGTCTTATTGTTCTTTATGGTTTGGTAGCTGTTTGATGAAGAAAACACTAATAATAAACAAGTGAAAGAAGAAGCTAATCAAGTTAAGTAAAAATATATCACAAGCAGTTATCAAAGAAAGAGAAATCACTTACCCTAGCTGCCCCGAGATTTCTCAACATGGTATTAGAGCTAAGGTGACAAGACAAGGAAAGGCAACTTAAAGGACACTCAAGGGCCAAAGCACAAGAAGATCATCAAGAGCATCAATCATCAAGAAGGACCATTCATCTCAAGGATCATCACATCTCAAAGAAAGAAGACCTCAAAACCCTAGCTCATCCAAAGAAGGGTTATACACTTCAAGCATTCTTGAGAAGCTCACATCATCATCACAAAGAAAAGATCTACAGGACCCTACCTCCACTTAAATAAGGACTACTCATTGAAGCATCTTGAAGTCTCTACATCCAAGGGAAGCAAGAAGAAGCATTGTCATCATGATAAAGGAATCAAGAAGAAGCATTGTCATCATGATAAAGGAATCAAGGTGATTTCCCTCTTTTTGAAGGATCACTTTTGAAGGAAGACATCTTTATCAAGAAGACATCTATTATCAACGTTATCATCAAAATCAAGAAGGCATCACGTTGAAGATATTGTCATCAAGGAGCATCTTCACTTGACAGGTACCTTTATATTTATGGCCGAATCTGCTATCAAAATGACTTCATTTTGCAAGGAAAGCAACAAACTAGTTGGGTCATCAAACTTTCTTGCACGGAAGAAGAGGACAGATTTGATCCTCATAGAAAATGAAGTCGTTGAACATTTTAAGGGTTCAATCACTAAACCTACAAAGGAAGAAGCTCAAGCTCTAGCCAAGTATATGAAAGGGGAAATATGGGCTCGAAGGATCCTTATAGAATCCATCAAGGATCCCCTCATACCTTATGTTGTAAAGTTGGAGATATCAAAATAATTCTACAAAAAGTTAGTAGAATTATTCTCCATAAGCACTACTGGAGTAGTCATATATCTTTAAGGACCGAGCGATACAAAATGAAGATATCAAAGGAAGAAAGAATAGCCTCATACTTTATGAGAGTATCAGAAATACGAGACCAACTACAAGAGTTGGGGGAAATAATGTCCGATAAAGAAATGACCACAATTGTGCTCAATGCATTATCGGAGGAATGGGGCAACTTCGTTCAAGCATTTATGGAAAGAAGTCACCCCATTCAGTGAACTTTGGTCATTGTGTAAAATTGAAGAAACCAGGTTGAAAGCAATGAGCGATGTGGGACCAGGTGAACAAGTTCAAGCATTTGCTGCCATGGCTAACAGAAAAGGAAAGTTTGGGAAATATGGTTCTTAGAAAAAAAAGAAGGATATGCCGAAGATCCAATGATATCGCTGTCAGGAATATGGGCTTTATAAGAGAGATTGTCCAAAATTCAAGAAGGACAACAAGAGGAAAGAAAGAAATGAATCTCATATCATCGAAGAAGTGGAAGAACCTACTGGGAAGAAGTCCAAAGGTATAGATCTTCACTATTAGGGTTTCTCCAATGCATAGCAAGGAGAAGTAGGAGGTGAAGAGACCTCCACCATGGTAGTCAAGATGAGAAGCATTATGACTAGATGCATCTTAGTAAAAGATTGCATCATATTAGAAGCATACCGTTGAAGCAAGAGCTCATGACATCTTTAGAGAAGCTTGAAAGAATAGTTGAAGTAGAAGTCTACATGGATGTAGTAGTCATCTTATTAAGGAAGTGTCTCTTGGTAACCTCATTGAAAGCATATATAATGCATATGCTTGAAAAAAAGTCATATAGAACGATAGAAGGAATTCATCATACATCATCATTACGAGAAAGGAGCTTCTGCCGGATTAGGATCTTCTGTTGGAATCTTCATTAGAAGGTTCACCTCTACTTGGAAGAAGCAAATGTCTCGTTGATCATTCCACCTTGTGTGGGATACATTGTTTAGAAGGATGATGGTATGGTGGAAGGCAAGTGTAGCAGGTCAAGATAATTGAAGTATTTTCAATCAAGGAAAGGTAGCTGTCGAAGAAAGTCTAGATGACCAAAAGAAGAAAATAGGTATGTGTGCATGTATTTGATAAATTAAGTCATGTCATCATATAGTTGCAGAAAGCATGATTGAATATGAGCATGATGGAAAAAGAAGAATCTCTGTTTGATACATAAAAGGTATACACCTTGATCTACAATCTCTTCTCCAGGTATGTTCTATTCCTAGAGCAATTTACTTCAATTTTTCATATTAGCGCAGTGATAATATTCAGATTAGCAATCACATCAGCGTGATAGTAAAGTGTAGATAAAACATAAACCTAAATCGCAGAAAACAAGCCAAGACAAGAGGACACAAGATGTGGTGCTAGCCAGGGACAATCCCCAATGTGGGGAAACCTTTGATCAATTCTTCTTATATTTTTCAATAGTTCAACAGAGAGAGATAGTACATATACATCAGAAGTCAACACTTTGACTTGTCAAAATAAGAGCAGAGATCTTCACCATGAAGATGACATAAAGAGGTTGTAGGTCTGAGGACATGTACTACAGTTCTGAACTTGGGTGAAGGCAAACATTCTTCTAAGGTGATTCCATCACCATGCTGCATCCATCATGTTGCATCCATCATGCTGCATCTATCACCATGTTGCATCTCATCATGCTGCATCTCATCGCCATGCTGCATTTATCACCATGCTTCATCTCATCATGCTGCACCTAGCTAGCTGTCTAATCCTTAATGAACCCATGATTATAGCTTTGTCCATCTCATTGGAACATCACCAAATAACCCTCTAATAGTTATCATGATGGCCTGAGATCACAACAGAATGTCTCATAAGACAACTCCTAGGATAACTGAAGATGTGGGCATATATAAGCCCTCATACCCATACGAAATATTGACTGTGGTGTTATGGCCTGCAACCTAACACACAGTCTTCGGTTAGCATTATAAACCTCTGCTGCTCACAAGTGAGTCTGACCCTTCATATTCTCTTACATGGTCAACTCATCAATGACAAAGCTCCATCAAGGTCACTGAACAAAGGGCCTATATTAACTGTCCTCTAACAGTCCCCTTTTTACTACTTCAAAGGTCACTGTACGAAGGTCTTCAACACAATGATACAACAATAATGGTCTTGCATTTATTGTCAACACAGTTCTAACATATGCTGTCCAAACAAGCCTTGCAGGACAGACTTCAATGCATACCCTTCATCACTCTTCACCATGTCATTCAAGTCACTTCCAGACCTTCCTTATCTGCCTGAAGCTTGACGCTGTCCCTGTCCAAACAGATTAGGCATCATTCAACTTCCTCCATGACTGCGGCTAGGGCATGCTTGAAGCCTTCTTCAATTGCGGATGTAGGGCAACTTCTAGTGTGGAATAAGCCCAACAGTTAGAGCGAATATGCACTGCAACTAGGGCTCTCCTTAGGATTGCGTAATCCCTCCTTTTGTTGTAGATAAACCCCTTATTGACTGCGGCCTAGGACAACGTATTAGGGATCTCCTTTAGGGCTGAGATAAGGCAGTTTATAGGTCTCTTATAGACAGCGTTAAGGTCTCTTCACCATGACTGCGTTTAGGGCAGCGTTAGGGCATTTAAGGACAACGTCTTAGGGTCTGTTATAGACCTGTGTTTTAGCCACTCCTTGTTGTGTTTCCATGACTGCATTTAGGGCAGCGTAGGTCTCTTTAGAAAACCCTTTCACCTCCACGTCTAGGGCTTCTCCTTGACTGTGATTAGGGCTCTCCTTGGCAGCGTATAAGAAGATGTGTCTCCTCCACAACATTGTTAGGGTCTAGGGCATCCTCTAGGGCAGCGTAACATCTTAAGATCTCTCCTCCCACCAAAACCCAAAGACAAGTGGAGAGGAAGAGGTCACAAGAGGTGTGTCTCAAATGACTTGCAAGCCACCTCTTTTTATAGTAAAACGTTGATGATAGATGGGGGCAATTTGGTTGTTGGCCGCCCTTTACGAATTGTCGTATAACACAAATAAATTCATATCTCGTGAATACATGTCGGAACCAGATGATCTTTAGATCAATCCTACACCTCTCAATGAGAGGAATCCAAGAAAAATATCAGCTGTCATGAATAAGAAGACCCACAGGGAGTTTGGCTGTAGTTGCCAATTTTAACATGAAGTCAACATAGTATGTCCTTATATGGAATATGAGGTGGTTGACAAGATGAAGGAACTATGTTCGTGGGGTACAATATGTGAGGAAAAGAAGAAGGATTCTTGGAAAAGTTGCAACTATGGCCACATAGGATAAGGAATCAACATTCGATGACTAGAAGAATCTCATATGGCATCTCCATGAGGAAGGTATGAAGACCTTGATAAAGTTTGAGAAGAAAGAAGACCCTTGACATTAGAAATCTTGGATATATGTTTATGAAAGTGCAGGATGTTGATGTTGCCTGAAGCAGATGTCATGATGAAAGGCCATCAGAAAAGGTAACTATGATTTAATGTTCATTCTTAATTTTTGAACAACATTTGGATGGGTTGATACAGGGCTGCCAAAGAAGGTTGTAGATGTCACCTATGACTAGCACTCATGTGATTGGATGGAAGATCCTAAAGGAAACATGACTTGGAAGAGGTAGCGGTATGAAGAAACGCTAGATGTGGACTATAATATCACTTTTTGATGAAGAGAAGGATGACATGACTGATATGGTTCGTGAAGGAAAGTGATGGATGGTTGATGCCCTATGAAAGATGAAGGCTCCATAATGAAATTCATGACATCGAAAGAAGGAGCTCCCAAGCAGCTGATAGTCCCATGATCTCCACCAAAGAGAAGAAAGCTGCTAGAAGCAAGTCTCTAAGTTAAGCCGGAGCTTGGACAAGTCCCTGGATAAAAGGAGCTTGGGAACATTCCTTTTATAGGAACGAGTACATTGCTTCCATTGGAATGGGTATATCTTCCCTAGGGGAGAGGGTGAGACAAACACATCATTCTTGTCTTCATATTGTGAACAAAGAATGGAGGATTGGGTAAGCATCTGACATCCAATACTCTTTGAGGATGAGTAGGGCATCCAAGATAAGAGTAGTCGTAGAGGACCGATATTCTTTGAGGACTGGGAATCCAAGATAAGAATAGTCCTAGAAGGACATACCTTGTGAACACCCGGGTGGGGTATGTGCCTTGAGAGACAATGATGATGGTGTCTATCAGTCATTGGTCTCGCCAACATTGTGCTCTGATCTTGTGGAGAGATAGAGCTGTTAGTCAAGGCCTTGTTATGTGACAATGTTGGTTGGTATGATGCTAAACATATGGCTTACCAATCTGACTCTTCTTATGAGAATTCTTCAGATTGAGAATGTCCAAGTACCTTGTATGGATTATGAATACCTTCCTAGTTAAGAGGGAGTGTTGAAATATGTAGCTAGGTTTGGTCTTCATAATGGTATATTTAATCATGATTTTATGTATTCGATGTAATGAGGAAAATAAATTTATTATTGTTGTTCTTGAGGCATGGGTTTCATGCTCAAGGAAAATTATTTAATAGTTCAAGCTCCCATTGAGAGCTTCTAGGGCTTGTCATTAAATCAAGAAGTCATAAGAGTCATTGTCATGTATGAAAGACCCTTCTTGGGCATGTTAGATATTGTAAAGAAAATAATTTGAGTCAAAGTTAGAGTCAAAAGACCCTCCAAGACTTTGTTTATGTGCTATAATCAAGTTGACTCTCCAAAGAAGCAAGTCGACCTATCAGAAAGACATGTTGCCCTAGGGACAGTGTCAAGTTGGCCCACAAACATGAGCAAGAAGCCTATATATAAGAGGCTAGTCAATCACCCTTACACTGACTCACTTAAGCATCTTGTGGAAGCACAAGAAGAGAAAAGATACATAGCGAAGGGCAGAAGAATTCAAGGAAAGGAAAAACGAAGTTTGCAAAGACTGTTTTTGGGCTATTCTTGTTCACACGTGCGAAGTGACTAGGGCTTAGTTTACTACAACAGATCATAAGTAAAGTCACCTCAAGAAGGCCGAAATAAGGTAAGAAGAAGATCCTTCTTGCAAGCCGAAGTTACAAGGAGATCAACTCAAGACAAGCGAAGAAGAAGAAGGGCAAAAATTGCCCTAATCCCATCACACATGTGAAGGTTGCAGAAAGTTGCAGGAAGAGAGGCCGAAAATTGCAGACTAGTGTTGCAGGGCTGAAGTTGAGAACGAAGAAGAAGTTACAACAATGTTAAGGCAATGTTGGTTTTGTTTGACTTGGCAAGAAAAGGGCAAGGTTTGACTTGGTCTTGGAGGAGTCTTGGTCAAGGGTCTAGGTCTTGGAATTCATCAAGAGAGGAATTCTTGTTGGCTTTCCTCTCAGTTGGAGAGGTTTTGGCCTTGGCTGATCGCCTATATTTTCTGTCCTTGTGTCTTATTGTTCTTTATGGTTTGGTCGCTGTTTGATGAAGAAAACACTAATAGTAAACAAGTGAAAGAAGAAGCTAATCAAGTTAAGTAAAAATAATCACAAGTAATTATCAAAGAAAGAAATCACCTAACCTAGCTGCCCCGAGATTTCTCAACAAAAAATTCCTATTTCCTTGCGCACTTGGAAGCCCTATTTCTCAGGACCCAACTCTTCTTCTCTGCTCTCAACCAACTCCTAAATCCTAGCGCACTTGTTCCTCCTATTTCTTGGGAAACAATTCCTGCACTCTCCACAATCAAGGCTCTCTCACAAACTTGTGAGCTTTGTCTTCTCACACAAACCTTTGTGCACAAAACAATGAATTCTTTGTGCCTTCGTCCTCCTCTTTATTGGCCTAATTTGAACATGCAAGGGAACACAATTCGAATTTAGAACTCGAGTTCTGATTGACAAGTTAATTGAAAGTAACACTTTCTCTCTCCAATCAATACTAGAGTTCTTAACTCGTCCTTCCTTCACTCAAGATTGAAGACTAAATCGCTCTAATTGAACTGCTAACTGCCACCTCGTTCTGTAGTCAAAATTGATGAAGACTTCACTTAATTGAAGCTCCAACTCTACGCATGCTAACTTGATGATTATTCCAGTAAACTTGAAATAACTCATCCTAACTAAATTCTAACTCATGAGCTCGCACTCTTATTGGGAGAAGGACAATTTGAGGTCTTCACCAATGTTGTTAAAAGCGCGATCGGGATTTAATCGGCGCCGGGAAAAAAGCGGAAAAAATCGTTAAAATCGGGAAAAAATCGGAAAAAATCGGGAAAAAATCGTTTGGCACAAAAATATTCATTTTTTTTCATTTTTTTTCAATTTTTTTAATATCTAAACCATCTACAACATAAAATAAATACATTGACACATAAATATGATAAAAAAACTAATATATAAGATGTTTAATATCATTTCTAGCGCTAAAATCACACATAACATTGAATCATGTCCTGAATAGTAAGTCCTGAGTCCCAACTCAGCCTCAAAATATCAACAAAAAATATGATAATGTATCTCATCATGTCATAATGTCATATACAATAAAATGAAAGTCTAAGACTCTAATCCTATTGATTTCCTCTGCCCCTCTTGCGAGAAAATGTCACTGCTTTCCCTTTCACCCTAGATGAAGATGCTGGTGCCTGTGGTGGTGGAAATGGCAGTGGAGTCTGACGTGCTCTAGACGCTGAAGAAGTAGCTGTAGAAGTAGCAGCTACTGTACGTAGACGGAGACCACGTCCTCTACTGGTGGTAGTGGTAGCCCGGGTAGGCGGTGTCACCTCCTCCTCCTGCTCCTCCAACTCCTCCTCCTCCTGCTCCTGCTCCTCCTCCTCCTCCCCCTCATCCTGCACTAACCAATCCTCAGTGGGATCCATGAGAGGCCTCTCGGTCTCAACCCTCCATTCAGCAGTGGTGTCAATCCCATCCAATGAGATGGCATCCATATCAGGTGTCTTGTCTAGTTTCCTCACCCACAATCGAAGATTGTAGTAGACATAGACCATGTCATTAAGTCTACGGGACTCCAACCTGTACAAAGTTCATGAAATAATAATTAATAATTAATATTATAAAAAAAATATTGTTTAATGAATTCAAAAATTTATTTGGAAATTTGCAATATTTTAAATGTTTAAGTGTTAAGTTGTTAACCTATTGCGCTTCTTGTTGTGTATTTTTTCAAATACACTCCAATTGCGCTCACATCCCGAGGAGCTGCATGTTTGGCTGAGGATGCGTACGGCAAGCTTTTGCAAAAGGGGTACTCTGCCACCATACATCTTCCACCATGCGTCTACAACAAAATTACAAATAAAATTTTAAATAAACATAAGAAAAAAATGGAATTTGAAGAGACAATGAAATTTGAAACAAAGTTACAAAGTACAAAGTTACAAACTAAAAAATACCTGGCATTTTGATCGTCCTATCAATGATAGCCATCTCAAAGCCAAATGTGCCACCTGACATCTTATACGTCTCAATTTGTTTAGAGATCTCTATAAGTTGTTCTGGAGATCTCACCATCTTCTGGACACAGGTTAATAATCCATCCATGATCTCAGCATCAAAATCAAACCCACATGCATAAGAAAATGTAGGGTTCAGGAAAAGCCCAGCAGCATGAATGGGACGATGGAGTGTGTTGTTCCATCGCTCATCAATGACGTTCCATAGAAGGAGTTGTCTCTGGAACCCATCATCTCCCTTGTCATCATAGTAGGACCGAATGGCTTCTTTGGCCCTGTCCATGGCTTCATACAAATAGCCCATTGCGGGCTTCTCACCATCTACCAACCGAAGAACCTTTACCAAAGGTTCAGTGACAGCGCACACCTCCTGCACTCCCGCCCAGAAGTCTTCTTGGTATGAAACAAGTCTGCACACGGCCTCTCCTTCTGGTTTGCGGCTCATTGGCGAAGAACGCCACTCCTCTGAAAGAAACATTCTCTTCAAATCCCACATAGATTTCAAGAGGGATTGAAGAGATATGAAACTCGTCGCAAACCGTGTAATGGCGGGGCGCACCAACTCTTTGTTGTTGGTGCATTTTCTCATCAAGCTAAGCACAGATGTGTGATTGTAAATAAATTTTGTGATGCTTTTTGATGAGTCAACAGTCTCTTTGACAAAGGGAATTTTCCCTATGTCCTCTAACATCAAATCAATACAATGGGCAGCACAAGGTGTCCAAAATAAAGTAGGATGCCTGTCCATAAGCATTCTACCAGCAGCAACATAATTTGCAGCATTGTCCGTTATGACTTGGACAACATTTTCTGCACCCACCTCCAAAATAAACACATCCAACAAATCACATAAAGTTTTTGCATCTTTGATTTGATGAGTTGCATCAATAGATTTGATAAACATAGTCCCCTTGGGACAACTAACCAAGAAGTTTATAAGGGTTCTCCCCTTTTGGTCAGTCCAACCATCTGACATAACAGTGCATCCTGTTTGTGCCCATGATTCCCTAAAATCCTCCAATCTTTGGGTGCAGTCACGCTTTTCATCTTGAAGAAGCCGGCCTCTGAAATCATGAAGAGAAGGGATTTTGTACCCCGAGCCAACACTGGCAATAGCATCAACAGTAGGTTGGAAAAATGGATTATTCCTTACAATGCTGAAAGGAATATCACTCCAGAGGAGAAATTTTGTCATCAACTTGTCAGCTTGTTGTTTTTCATTTCTTTTTAGCATTGAACCGATAGTTGGTTGTGCACCAGGTGTGGTTCGAGGAACAAAAAATGATGATGCAGCTACCGGATTGACTGACGCTGCAGTAGAACCAGTGCCACTTGGCCCACTTCCTTCAGCTGACCTTTTTAGTTGCCTTTTGAGTTCTTCTTTGGCCTCTTTAGTGTGCTCTAATTCTCCCAATGCTCTCATGGCTTTTCGGATAATTTCAGCATTTGTATTTTGACAGGTCACCACATCACGTCCAGGGATTTGTGCAAGGTGGAACTTCAACCTGTACACCCCCCCGAATATCTCCTTTCCACACAACTTGCAATACAAGTTTTGTCTATCATTCGGAGTTTTAGGTTCACCATATTCCCAGAAAGGATCCAATTTCCTTGGCATGTTTGTTTTTGAATTTTGAATTTGCAAACCTATGGAAAAATAAGGATTAGGAAATAGGAATTTAGGATTACATAATACAAATTACAATTTAGCATTTACAAAATTACAAGTTAATTATTTCCAAAATCCCAATTTCCAAACCCAAGTTACCCAACCAAATGCCAATGGCAAATGCCAAAAAACAATGAAAATTCAAAAAAAATAAACAATGTTTAAAAAAAATGAGAAAATAAAAATAAAAAATTGATTCTCATAGTCATAACAAATTACCCATCCCAAATCAATGAAAAATTTCAAAAAATTCTTTAAAAACAATGAAAAACAAAAAAAAATTAATCTACATACCTTTTTTATGGACAAATTGGTGATCTTGGCTTGGATTCCTCCTAAAAACGCTTGGATTCGCTCCCAAATCCGACGGAAACCCTTCAGCTCCTCTCCCTCACCTCTTCTCCTCCTCCTCCGCGCGGACAGCACAATGAATTAAAAAAAAAATCGATTTTGCATATAAAAAGCCCGCTGCCCGCGCCATTCACGATTTTTTGGTTAAAAATCGCGATTTTTTGGAAAAAAAATCGCGATTTTTTCGATAAAAATCGGTATAAAAAAAGTGGCGATTTTTATGGATAAAAATCGCGATTTGGTCGGGTTGGGGATAAAATCGTGATTTTAACAACACTGGTCTTCACTGGCTAAGTCACAAGCTAGAAGACCTTGCTTGTTATGTTTTCAACACGTTGGGTCTCCACAGTGATGTCCAAGGCCTCCCATGTCATCTCAAGGATGACCGTCATCATTTAGGCTTCGGATCAAGTGATGCCCATCAAACAGTGTCAAGGCCAACTTGGGGGCATCTTGGGTCCATTGGGCCCGTCATCAATATCTCTAACACCAAAGCTTCATGGGCTCAATGTTTCAACATTTGGGGGTTCCTCGAGGTGTCAAGCATCACGTGGGGTCATTAAATAGTCCAACTCTCTACTTTGGATGGGCAAAGCTGCATCAACAAGAGCATACCCTCTCTCTGCAATGAATAAACAACCTCTGCCACTCTCCTAAGAAGGTGGGGCAATTGCCTCAAGAAGCCTTTGCTATTGTGATGAGAACCACTTGGAAAAACCCTCTCAAAATCAAGTGAAAATCAACAATTATTAGGTACAAAAACCATGGATGCATCATAGTGGATTATACTTAATGCTATGAGCACAATCATACTTCACATAAAGATCACTCTAAAATATTTAACTAGATGAAGTCCCCAATAGGTGTTCCTCCTTATGTTAGGAATGGCTAGATGGATAACCCTATTAGGTGTTTCCAGCCCCAAGGGGAAGTGACAGGGCCCGGGTTAGCCCATCAATCCATAGGTGTGTGTGTAGATGGTGGCAACATAATGGGAATGACTTCAGGGCATGGTGCCATAGCCAAGTGACTATCTAATGGTGGTCTAACATCTTGAGTGTATAGATGTAAGGAGGGACCAATCGTGGAGGCATTAATACCCCTTTCTTCGTCTTGCTTTTTTTGCCCATCTGGTGCGCCTTTTACTTTTTTATGATAATGCTTTAATTTGGGTGCATAGCTTAGGAGCCCAAGCTTGCTTTTCGAGATTTCACATTTAATGCCCCTTAATGATGAGGCAATTTATCGCTCATTAGGGTTGGGACAATTCAAAGGTTCCTTTTTTAGAGACGGAACATAATGTGCTCGAGTAATTAGGTGATGGCTAATGAGGGGGTAGAGCTCATGCTAGGCTTTTGCCCATGTGCTAATCAAATGTCCCAACCATCTTTTGCATTTTATCTTTCTTTTATTGTGGCTTTCTATTTGCTTTTGACTTTGTTTTAGTTGCATCAACCTCTAGGGCAACGTTTTCCGACCCAACCTCAAGGATGAGGATGAGAGGGTGCCAATCTCCATGACCATTGATCACCATCTCGGAGAATGGAGATGGAATAATGGGAAAGATGGGAAGTGGTAAATATGGGAAACTATGGACACACTACTTCAATTAAACCCTCCTTACTAGTGCCCTTCCTGGAATCTTAAGGCCTCAGAAGAGGTCCCATTGGACTAGGGTCAAACACTAACCTCCCAGGTGAAGTGAGGGAACAAGAATATAGTCAAGATCGGTCAGTCGTCTGGATCACCCCTTGATTCATATTAGTATGTCCGAAACATCAAGTAAAAGCACATGATTGCAAAATGGTTAAAGAGCGTACTCCCTGCTGATGGATGACCCACCTTCCTTCAAGAATGAATGTTGGATGGGAGAGAGAAATCTGACCAGAAGAAGTGGAGGATCTATGTTATCATCATATCATGTCATGTGCTGATCAATAGGGCTGCTGGCTGGCTGCCTGTCCAGGGAGGACAAAAAATTCTCCTATGGGTTACCCACTTTTTGGTGGGTAACATATCCAGTCGGCCTCTTGCTGAGCTGAGTCATAGAGTCTCTACAATGTTTGTTGCTGCCACTTCCAATGCCCCTCTTGCTGAGTTGAGTGACGAGTCATACAGTCTCCACAATATCTGTTGCTACCACTTGCAATGTCCCTTGCTAGCATACAATCGAAAGTTGAATGAGCAGAACACTTGGTAGGCATGCGTGGATGGAAGATATATGTGTGTGTTAAATGGGCAGATTTACAATTGGCTGTGTGTAGGCACATTGGAAAGGCAGAGCCAATGTCCAGCCATATCTATTTGTAGACACGTAAATGTGTAACATTTGTGAATGAGAGATTTGTTCTCATTGAAGCTTTGTTTCAAAACATTAGATTGTAATAGAGTTAGCTTTCTGGTTGGCATCTCATGGAGACAGTGAACTTGCTTCTCGCACCTTTTTTTGGAACTGCAAACAAAACCATCTTCTCATACCTTGAGAGTAGGAGCAAGCTTCGAAGTAGAGAAACATAGATGATCCTCATTTGTCTTCTTGGTGATAACAAAAGATCAGTTTGCACTCAGAATCTCATTAATTATTATCATTTTTATGCTGAGTTGGTTCCACTGAGCATAGAGCTATAAATTTTGTGTATAAGAAGTTTTGGTGTTTGGTGTTTAACCTCAACAGGCTTCATCAATAATAGCTGGTACCATTGGCTGGGTGATCTTTCCTAAAACATTTAAAATTTAAATTAGGGACAGGTCTAGAATTCCTCTATCAAGCCACTACAATCAGAACTAAATAGTAAATACATACACAGAACCATGTCAGTGTCAGCCTTGATCATCTTGATAGATCTTGTTCAACTGGACATCAACTTGCAAAGGAGTTACACCGAACTGGAGTTCTTAATGATAATATTAATTGCAGAGTCCTGTTTATTATTGGCATTGTCAACTGGTTGTTTGTGTGCAAGTTACACCAGAGAACAAACGATCCCATCAATCGTGAATATAGTGTTGTAGCGTAGTTGCACCCAGAACTGGTTGTCTGTGCATAGGTGAACCAAGAACTGGAACTGTGGAGCCATTATGAAGACAGGAATTTCTGCATCAAATTGAGAATGGAGAGCAAGGTTTTAATCTGCAAAATATGTGTGTTGGTGAAGCGAGTGGGCTATAAGTCTCTTGATTACGGATCACTTTATCTCTGTCTGTTGCCTTACTTATCTCATTTTCTTCCTTTCTTGAATTTGGTGTACCTGAATTGCAAAATTCTCTTGCCATCATTGTTGCCTTCTCTTCAACCTCCATAAACCACAATAGTAGAAGTGGCACCCAGCACCGGAAGTTTTATTAGAACTTAAAAGGCCTGCCATCTCTCTCTGCCCTGTCAGCTTGATATTACATTATGGGCCTCTGGTTATGCATGAAAAGATAACCCTCATTAAAATTTAATACTTGCAACTTGTCTACGCAACATTCCATCTGCTTATATCATTCATGTTTCAGATCATCATTACATAATATACATATAAAGGTCATGGAAGCTTTCATTCATCGATTCCTTCCTGCAACTCCTTTTCTTGCTTCTTTTTGTTTCCTTAAGATTTACAGGCTCCTATGTTAGGGAACCAATCAGTCAACTAAGTCCTTATCTCTTTTATGTGGGTGATGTTTACCTTTTTCAAATCTCTGTAACAAGATAAGTTCTCTCTCACAGATTGGAACTTCCTTCCCAAGCACCTTGTAATGATTGACTTATCACATTCGAGTGCCTCCGTCATCAACAAGACACTTTATTCATAAACTAAGACATTAGTTTATATCATGGCCCAACATTAGCATTGTTACATGTCTTTTCAGCTAGAATCAACCTGTAGTTGGTTAAATAAACAATTTTTGTCATTTCAAAATTCTTAATTGCACATTCTCCCTGCTTTTGTGGGTTTCCCTTTGACACTGCATCAAAATTTAACTTTATGAGTTCTTCAGGAGGTGGAGACCGTTTCTGTAAGTCTCCAGTTTTTTTTTATGCTTGTATCCTTCAATGGAAATATATATTATATAAATAAGCTAAGTCACCTGACACGGGGATTCGAGATTCGTGGTGTCGGATTCGGACACGCTGACCCTTTGGAACAGGACACGTTAGGACAAGTTATATATTATTTTATTATATATATATATATATATATATATATATATATATTTAAAAAATATACATATATATTAAAAATTAGATATTATCATATTTCTTACACAAATTTTAATTAATGATACAAATTTATTGATTTCAAACATAGATCTTCATCTATAGCTATGAGCATGCATAGTACATACAAAATTCAAATAAATATTAGTGGTACTGGTCACATAAATGATAATTCTATTAAAAATTTAAATCATGATTCATAATTCATAACTGAAAGACAACTTACAACTACAAGATAGTAAGATAAACACACTGACAATTGTAGTTTTCTCATTAAGTCATCAAATCAAAATCTGTTACATAGGTAGTGTTGGTGCCATGCCAATGGCAAATAGAAATAGAAAATATAAAACAACTACGGGTATACAAGCCTCAAGGCATCAATCAGCATCAGAATCAGCATCACTGTCCCCATCATCATGGTCCCCACTGCTCTCCTCTGCATCCTCCTCCTCCCCTGTATCGATAGTCGCCTCTACATCTACTGGTATGGAGGTTGACCCCTCTAAGTCATCAAATCTAACAGGCTCTAGCACTGGATCATTGAGATCCATGTTGGCCAATGCCAACTCAACAGTGGTGTCCAGACCCATATCATCAGGAACAGTGTTACTTGGGAGTGGGAGCGAAAGCGGGGAGCGGGAGCGAAAACGGGAGTGGGAACGACATATACAGAAGCTCTTGGTTTGGTGCTCTTGACTAAATACGAGTTCCATACCCTAATACATGACAAAATTCAATGGAAACATTGCAATCCCCCAATCCTAAAATCCTGAAAAGCTGATAAGTCTGCTGGATTTTGAATGAAATCTAAAATTCTATTTTCTCCATATGAAATCCAATGAGGCCGGAACCACTCTCAAACATACTGATTCATTTCATGGTAATGTTAAAAATTTAAGTAAAAGGATGAAAATGAAGATTAAGGAGAATGTCACTTTTACTTTAACATTACCATGAATAGCATATCAATACTAGGGCCTAGACTTGATCATGAAGCTGCCAAAATGCTCTACTCCTTGCTGCAACAGCACAAATCACTTGCCAACAGCACAAATCACTTGCCAAATGAAAATATTAATGAGCAAAAATGCCCTTTTCATTCCCGCACTGAGCTTAGCGAGTCCTGGAAACAGGACACGTGTCCCAAAATCGTGACACGCTTTTAAAAATCGTGACACGACCTCGGATTCGACGTGTCGGAAATGGACACGACGTGTCATATGATTTGGACACGAATCCGGACTGAATCGTGTTGGATTCGGGATTCGTAGGGGGTTTAGGACAAATCCGGTGACTTAGTAAATAAGTTTTATGAAATTTTTTGTGGATATTTATTTATGTGTTTTGTAGGAAAAACTTCAACTATTTATAAAACAACAAATGTATGTGAGCAGTTTTTACATTTTATTTTCCGGAATTTTCAAATGAAGAAATTTATAACCCTTTTTGCATTTTATATTTAGAAGTTTTCAAACAATGCTACTGTGCTATGTTCAGTTTGAATGATATCTCCCTACAGCAAATTGATTGGCTAACGGGCTTCTTGTTTTCTGTTTTACAGGTTTTGTTTGGTTTATTTTAACCCTAAAAAGCAAACTGTACAAGTATCAGTTTGGACAGTATGCATGGACACACATGATTCTTTTTGTTGTATTTGCACAATCATCTTTTACAGTGGGGAATATCTTTGAAGGCATTTTCTGGTAACTTTACATGCCAACCCTTGTCTTTCTGTCATAGACTTATTTCATTATTTTCGGCATTCCCATAACTATTTTACTGTTATGTTTTAGTTTGTGAAATAGTCAAGCAACAACATTGTGGGTGTTATTGTTCTGGGGATTTGCTGTTATTGTTTTTCCTTTAATATGTTTTTGAAACTTTGTTATCCTTTCCCTAAAAGGTTTCCTTTTTCAAACAGGGAGTGCACATTCTAGTCAGTATAATTAGCACTTAGCAAACATTTGGAACAGACCCTGGGTCCACATCTCCCCTTTCTCGGGAACTGGAAGTTTGTGTAGGATGTTTTCTTTTTGGTTGGTGACCCTTTCTTATGGAGGGGGTTCTACCTTCATCTCAAATGCCACAACTGAGGAGTATCTATTTCACCAAAAATTACCCAGGAATTAAACATGTCCTAATCGATTGAGATACATTGCATCCATGGCCTGTCAAGGTTGCTAAGATTTCCACCTGATTGGTTGCGTTAACACGGCAACATGTCTTTGGGGTGGATTGCACCTGGGTTTGAGCACAGAAAGTGCTTTGATTTAACCACTTGACCACAGTTTGCTTGACAAGTCTGCGTAGATTTTCTAGTATCATGAATTTCAATTAAATTTGTAGGATGGAGAGTAAGGGGGGACGTCAGTGTATTTAATTGGTTTAACAACTGATGCTTTGCAAGTTTCTTGGGATGATAAAATATAAATCTAGTTCAAAGGTTATGCTTTTCTGGTCATTATAGAATCTTCACAACTAAAGCAATTTTTAAGATGCATAGAAATGCCATGCAGTCATATATGGCTCATATATCAGTACAATCTGACATTGAATTTATTACATACCATGAAGCCTGGTGCAACTTGCCCTGGCAAAAATTGTTGACTCTGCAAGCCCTTGAGTTCTATCTGTAGTTGGAAGTGAAGCCGCTTTTCTCCTTGCATCACATCTAAGATTGTTCTTCTGTTTACAACTTTTTCAATTTCAATATTGATGTTCAAGATTGTTCCCTGTGAAGCTTCACGTTAGTGAGGTATACTGATGTTGTTGAAGTTGCCTTGATCAGAGTATCTATAAATTTATATTTGAAGGCTTCACTGAGCTAGATATATAAAGTGAAGATCTGTAGAGGAGTACCATCTGGTTTGCAATTGTGGACCAAAGTAACAATTATGATCTCTTAAGTTTGAAGTTCAAAATACTTCATTGATAGAGTTCAAAGAGGATTGGCAGAATAACTCCCAGTATAGCCGGAAGAAGGAAGTTTCATTAGTTTGAACTTTGAAGAGACTTTCCAGTAAACTTAACAAATCCCATCTGAATGAAAGTGCAAAATACTTCCCTGATATAAGATTAAAAGCTGGTGTGATGTATCATCTTTGACTAAACAAACACTATAGAGGTTGGTACTGACGAATACGAAGCCCAAATGTTGACAACTTAATAAGAGGAGAAGAGCTTGGAAACACTCTAAAACCCCATTTGAGTAGCCTCCTTGGACATGGTTCATTGTTTGAGTATCATGAGTATATGTTTATTTTGCGTACGTGCTGAGTTAAGCATAGCTTATGATCAAAGTTACTAGAATAGACTCGTTGTGGGGACCCATTTTGGCCCACCAGTCAAACTTGACTTGGGGATCATTAAAGACTTGCCAGTGAATCCGAAAATGACTCTAGAGTCTATGCATAGAAAAATACAAAAAATATAGTTTTTCATTAAGAATATATTAGATTAGACATTAAAGATAACACCATAACACTGAATTTAATGCAAAATACCATATCCAAATGTATCATATGATCGTATCAACATACATCTACATTGCCTTGGAGCATGGCATGAAGTTATGAACCAAAAGGAACAGAGTCCAATCTGTCCAGACTCCAGAGTCCAATGTGAGTTTAATCTGAAATCATGACAAAATATATGATGATACACGATAAATATAAGCAACATAGGAATGAACACCAACAGAGGGCTCTCCTACCCCTTCCCCTACCTTAATGGTCAGCTTCAACAAAATTTATTCATCCTCTAAAAAATAATGGCTCTTGGGCCTCTTGGCCGTGTTTAGCAATTCACTAAGAGGTTGCATTAGCATCATCCATGTTAGTGGTAGTAAAATCAGTGTCCCTTGATATGTGAAATGAGTTACAACTTAGGTTTAACTTGTCATACCGAGTCCTGTTTTCTAGAATTGATTGGATCAACTTGGGTTTAATTTGACCTGGCCAGGTAGGGCTGGTTCTAGACCAAATTGAATTGGATTTAGAGTCTATTCTCGTCAAATTGTTGATTACTAGTCAACACGGCCAAGTCCAGTAACTATGCTTATGATGTCTTGTCTTGGTGTTGAGCCAAGGGTAACTTGGATGTAAATATGGTGTTTACGCGAAAAGATGTGACCATGTAAAAATTCCTAGTGAGGGCCCAACATCAAGACTCTAGTAATGAATGTAAATAGTGAATTGACCATAGTTGGTGCTTTTCCTAAGTCGATATACAAAGCTATGATGATTTAATCATCAAATGAATGTTGATGATTTGTAGCATTGGACAAGAACTTCCACATCTAGACGTGTGGAAGTTGTCCAAGGCCATCGACCTTAGCAAATTCACTTTAATTAGATAAATTATTAAAGTGAAGTGCCTTTTATAAAAAATGAGTTTAATCTAATGAAATGGAAAGGTTTTTGCATTAGTGAATTAGATGAATCTTTACCATTGATCTCAAGTGAGGTGAGTGTTACCCATTGAAAATGGGTGACCAGTAGGAGAAAAATTTTCTCCTCATTTGACAACTAGCAGTCCCATGATGGCCAACACATAGCATGATGCCAAAGCTCTCCACCTATTACTTTGGTAAGATTTGTCTCCCATTTGACCTTTCTTCTTAAAGGAAGGTGGTTCATCTCTCTACAGGCACTCTAACCGTTCTTGCAATCATGTGCTTTCATTTAATGTTATGGGCATAGTGATATGGGTCACAGGGCAAACTAGGTGATTGACTAATGTATTCTTGTTGCACTCTTCACTTGGGAGGATAGTCTTTGAATCTTGTCTAGTAGGACCTCCTATGAGACCCTAGGGTTTAGGAACGACACTACTGGGAAGGCATTCATTGATATAGCATGTTCAAGGTAATCTATAGTTACCATTTTCCTTTTGTCCTGGTTATCCATCACCATTCTTTGGGTTGGTAGTCACTGGTCATTGTGATTGGCACCCTCTATCCACATCCTTGAGTCATGGCTTAGAAACTTGGCCTTGGAGGTTGATGCAACTAAAAGAAAGATGGTTGGGACAAAGATTAGCACATGGACAAAAGCCTGGCATGATCTCAACCCCCCTCATTAGCCATCACCTAGTTCCTCGAGCATTTAATGCTTCATCTCAAATAAAAGAACTCTTGAATTTCCCAACCCTAATGAGCGAGGAACCCCTACATCGTAAAGGGGTATTTGAAAAACATAAAGCAAGTTTGGGCTCCTGAGCTATGCACCAAATAAAGACAAATCATTAAAGTAAAAGGCACCCTAGAGAGGCGGAGAAAACAATCCAAGGAAAGGGGTAACTCATGCCACCACATTTGCTCTCTCCTTACATCATTACACTCAGGATGTTGGACCCCCATCAGTTGGTCTCATGGCTATGGCACCATCCTTAAAGTCTCTCCCACTTCATGACCATTATTTGCACAAACATCTATGGATTGATGGGCTGACATGGAACATGTCACTCCCCTTGGGGGCTAGAAACACCTATTATGGTTGTTGACCTAATGATCCCTAACATACGTGAGGGAACATGTTTACAAATCCTGATCTAGTTAGACATTTGAAGGTGAGTTTTATGTGAAGTATTCTTGTGCCCTTAACATTAGATATGGTCTACTACGATGCTTTAATAACTTTATGTCCCTAATGAAGTTGATCACATTTGATCTTGAGAGGTTTTGTTCAGGTGGTATCACATATGCAACAAAGATCCCTTGGGGGATAGTTTGATTCTTCTTCAATACCTTCCACTGGGTTCTTTGCTCTATTCTAAGAACAAGCTTGACTTTGTGGCCCCAACATGGGCCTTCCAAAGATGAGCATTGCACATTGCGCTGATTCCACATGATGCTGCACCCCTTGATAAGTGCCTCCAGATGTTGAAACGCCGAGTCTAATAGCTTGGGTTTTGGATTATTTGATGATGTGCCCAGATGGACCCCAGATCATTGCCCATTTAGATTAAGGCACTAGTCTAGGTGGTGGTGATTAATGCTTTTACTCTTACTGTTTTCTCTATTAATTCTAGGTATCTAGGGTTAGCGTTTTTTGTAATATTGCTAAAAAGCAATTTTATTTGATGTGTTATTGTTCTTTAAGTAGGAATTGTATTAAATAATTGTCAAAAGCAAAATCTAGCATTTAATGCATGTTAAACCCCTGATTATAAGGCTGGCATCATCATCATATTGCTGTTTTATGCATGTTTTAGCCATAAAAACACAACTGCAAACCCTAAACCTAGCATACCGAATTGATAGTCTTGATCCTTTGTTGATTTACCATTGTAAAACTATTTATTTTGGCTGTTATATGACATTGCATGCCTTATGATTGATAATCTATCAGACCCTAACTTATTACGACCCTCTAATTGGCTTAAGTGGTTTAGGGACAAAGTGCTTGTACTTTGGTAAAGATTATCTTAGCCCTCCCAGCTCTATCAGTACCCTATCCCAATCATTAGACCGCATCCATCACCTTGAACCTTTCTTATTAAATATCCTTGGGTGATCTTTATAGGTAGGACTCCCTTGTGGTTCAAATACCACTAAATAGCTAGAGAACAGTTGTTGAGGTGACAATGGTAGTTGATCTCTTATTGCCCCAAGGTTTAGACTTGCCTAGCGAGGTTTTGCACTTAGGCCTGCTAGATTTTGCGGTGACAGTGAGATCTAATCTCAACCATCAACCACTTTGGAGATTAGGGTTATGGATTTGGTCAACAATTGAAGCTTATAAAAATAATGCTAGGTGCAATAAAAAGACGCTTAAGAGATAGAGTGTTTAAGTCACAAAGAACAATGATTCAAGGAGAGCTCAGCAAGGGTGAAGGAGGACTTTAATCTAGAGATCAATCCCAAAGGAGGAGAGTGCAAAGGAGCAACAAGGGTAGAAAACCCAATCACCAAAATTTGAAGGACAATTTTGGGCAGCTGTGCAGCAAGAAAAGAGTGCAAAGGAGCAGTCGAATAGGAGCCAAGTTGCAGGGCTGTATAGGGGACGCATTGTTGGGTTGTACAACAAGTAGATATTAGTTGTACTGGCTGTGCCATACATACTGCAGACTCTGCTGTATAGTACAGCTACGGGCTGTACAATAGCCATAGGCACGCAGGACAGGGCTGCATGCTGTACAACAGTGGCAAGCAACAAGCTACAGGGCGTGGGTAGTAGTAGGAAGTCATGGGGAGGTCACCAGCAGGGTCGTACAGGCTATATGGGTTTCAGAGACAGGGGTTTCCTCAGCAATGGAATCTTCAGGTTTTGTTGTAATTGTATTTTCCTCATTGGGGGATTTATTTCCCAAGTTGGGTAAGCCCTTTTATGCTGTAAAATTTAATTTAATGAACAATAGATTTGAAGGGAAGTAAATTTTGTGTGCATGTGTGAAATTGGTGTCTATTTTTGCTTCTACTAAATCTATTTTATTTTACTAGTAAAATCCTAGTAGTGCTTTTTATTAAGTTGCAATTGAATTAATTCACAGTAAGGAAATTACTAGGAAAGAATATGTCTGTTTGCTGGGGTTGAGGAAATCTAAAAATGAATTGATATAAAAAGAATAGATGAATGGTTATGTGTAATGAACATAATACACAAAAGAAACTATAAACGTGATAATCTTTTATATACACAATGTACATCAAATATATTTGTGGATCACAGCTCCCAAAATTATTATTATAATGAGCTACGCAATAGTTACTTAGATATTGGGAGAAGAATTTCGAAGAACCCAAATACATCCAAGTACAATAATCTTAAATCATGGTGTGTATAGTGACTTTGTTGACCTCTTATTTATATTAGGTGTCACGTATTGTCGATGTATACCCATTAGGGTATTACATACATCACATATATACCCCTATTAGGGTCTTTACATACATTATATAATATGCCCCTTTATGAAAAGCCTTACATACGTTACATATCCCTTTAGGGTCTTTACATACATTACATAATATACCCCTTTGAATTTTTTGGTCCTCAATGCTTGTTAAGGGTTTTACATATGATGAAACCAAGCAATAGGATTTTACATCATTTTTTTTCTCGTCTTGTCATAGCTGATTATAGATCCATCCATTATTGATTATTTCGATTGTCAATCCTTGATAATTTTGTCACTAAGTTTCTTTTTCTTTGATTCCATGCATTGTTGTAACTTTGTGCACCCTTGAGGGTCTTATCCCCCATATGTCTTTTTATTTTGAGCATTTCATGCAACTAAAGGGTCAACTTATTGTTAGACCTATGTATATGTACAAACATTAGATGCTTGGTCAGTTTAAAGTGGCTCCCATCAGCTTAGGGTTGAGACAAAGCACCATCTATGCCTTGTTAGGACTTTCCAACTCTTCCACTTACATTAGATTGATTTGTAGGAGCACCTTTTTCAGATATCCCATCTATTATGAGATTAGGGAATGGTTATAATGCTCCTACAGAGACTTGGGACGCTGCCTTTTGTAGAAATTTGTGTCTAGTTTGTAGGCCAACCCAGTTTTATGTTTTGCATGGTTTAATGCCCAAACCCATCATGAAATATATGACTGATATTTGCATTTACATAAAACAAATGAGCTATTCTACCAATTTTTTTGCACAGATAACACATTAAGTAAAATAGCAAGCACACACAATATTTGACACAAATATTTTTGGTCAAGATGACTCTGGCAAAACCCCACTGCCTCTTGGGGAAAACCAGTCTTCTAAGGAGGAGACTTTAATTGCTTCTTCAAGGAAATAATTACACAGCAGACGTTAAGAAAACTTATCTCCCTTTGATGGTTGATATTACTGTTCAGATTTACCTAAATTTGAGTTTCCCAGTCATATAACACAGGCTGATATGTCTCTCAAATTCTGAGCATAAAACTCAGTGACAGTGCCTCTAAGGTTGTGCCAGACTGAGCAGAAATCATCTCTGTAATTTTGTGCCCCAACTCTGACTTTTGTGCCTCGAAAAACCTTCTCCTGTCACCCAACAAAACAGTACCAAAAACCTTCGATCTTCTTCTTCTTTTCTTCGCTAGATGAGAGGCTTCCTTCCTTCCTTTTCTCGCACTTCCTTCTTCTTTATGGATGCTTGATTGATATTTCATCAAGTGTGGCAGAGTCCTCCTTTGTATAGACTCTTCACCATGTAATTAGGCCGACTTGTCATCATGTCTAGGCCGACATCTCTTTCTGGATAGGTCTAGAGCTCCTTTTGAAGTTTGACTTGTTGTGCACTTGTGATGAGGTCTTGGAGGGTCTTTTTGACTCTTACAATGACTCAAATAAATTTCCTTACAATATGTAACATGCCCAAGAAGGGTCCTTCATACATGACAATGACTCCTTAGACTTGTAGACGCAATGACAAGCTTTAGAAGCTCTCAATAGGAGCTTAACCTAAAAATAAATTCTCTTGAGCATGAAACCCATGCCTCAAGATCAACAATAATAAATTTATTATTCTCATTACATTAAATATAAAAAATCATGATTACATGTCATTAGGAAGACCGAACCTAGTTACATATTTCAACACTCCTCCTTAACTAGGGAGGTATTCATAATCCATACAATGTACTCAGAGAATCTCAATCTAAAGAATTCTCATAAGAAGAGTTGGATTGGTAACCCATCTGTATAGCATCATATCATCCAGCATTGTCACATAGCAAGGCCTTGAGTAACAACTCTTTCTCTCCATAAGATTAGAACACAATGCTGGTGAGACCAATGATTTATAGACACCTTCATCATTGTCTTTCTAGGAGCATACCCCACCTGGGTGTTCATAGGGTATGTCCTTCTAGGACTATTTTTATTTTGGATTCCCAGTCTTCAAAGAATATTGGTCCTCTATGATTACTCTTATCTTGGATGCGCTACCACATCCTCAAAGAGTATCAGATGCCAAATGCTTACCCAATCCTCCATTCTTTTCCTCCCAAGTGAAGACAAGAATGGTGTGTCTGTCTCTCCCCCTCAATTAGGGAGGATATACCCATTCCAATGAAGGGATGTACCCATTCCTATAAGAGGAATGTACCCAAGCTCACTCTTATCCAGGGACTTGTCCAAGCTCCCTCTTAGCTAGGGGCTTGCTTCCAAGTTTCTTCTTAATTAAAAACTTGCTTCCAGGCTCCCTCCTAATTAGGGACTTGTTTCCAACAACAACTCTTTCTTCATTGGTGGAGATCACGGGACCTTCAATTGCTTGTAGTGCTCCTATATTCGATATCATGAATTTCATTTTTAACATTATGGAACCTTCATCTTTGAGACTTCTTCTTCATAGGGCATCGACCATCCATCACTTTCCTTCTCAAATCAGAGTAGTGACGTCTTTCTTCCTTTTATTGGAGAGTGATCCATTAGACCATATCTGACTTTTCCTCATACAATTACCTTTTCTACATCATGTATCCTTTAGGATCTTCTATCCCATCACATGAGTACCAGTTGACATCCACACCTTTCTTTCGGTAGCCCTATATTAGTCCATCCATATATTGTTCAAAAAGGAGAAATGAACATTAAATAAAAAATTACTTTTTGTGATGGCCCTCCCGCATGACATCTGCTTGCTGTAACATCAACATCTTGCATTCATATTGACACATCTCCAAGATATTCAATTGTAAAGGGTCTTATTTCTTTCCAGACTTTTCCAAGGTCGTCGTATCTTTCCCATGGAGATATCACAGTCAATTCTTCTAGTCATTGGATGTTGATTGCCTTCTCCATAGTTGCATTTTCACGATCTCTTCTTTTCTCTTTATTCACATATTACTTCCCAAGAACTCCTAATCATAGTTCCTTCATTTTTGCTAACCATCTCATATTCCATATGAGGACATATTATGTTGATTTCATGTAGTTAATATGCGACCCATGCCTTCATGCATCCTTTTAATGAAATATATATTTTTCCCTTGATCATGCTCATGATGTAGAGCTTGCATCTTACTATCTGCAACTATATAATGACATGACTTGACATATTGAACGTATGTATACATACCTCTTTTCTTCTTTGGTCATCTAGACTTCCTTCAGTAGCATCCCGTCCATGATTGAGAGTGCTTCAATCATTTTTGACCTGTTGCATTCCTTTGTCATCATACCATTATTCAACAATGAATCCCATCTCAAGTGGAATTCTTAGCGAGGCATATTTCAAGAGATGAAACTTCTAATGAACATTGCAGCAGAGGATCCTGATTATCCTCATCTTGCAGATGTTCCTTTCCAATTATGTATGATGAGCTCTATACTAGATGACTTCCTTCTACCCATAACTGCTACTTATGCTTCTAATGAGGTTACCAAGATCTACTTCCTTCTAATGATGACTGTCATATAATTCTACTTCAATTATCTTTCAAGCTTCTTACGATGATGTGTTGAGCTCTTGCTTCAATTGTATGCTCCTATGATGCCATCTCCTAAAATGATGCATCCTATCATGCTTCTAATGATTCCTACCATGATAGCCATATTTTACAAGAACTGAAAAGAACTAGGTGGAGAAGACTTATCTCAATCATAGTAGAGATCTTTTACTTCTTCCTTTTTGGATTTCTTCTTTTCAGCGTCTTCCACTTCTTCAGCGATAGGGGCTTCTTCCTTTCCTCTTTTGTTGTTGTCCTTCTTGAGCTTAAGACAATCTCTCTTGTAGTGCCCATATTCTTGACATCCATAGCATTGAACCTTCTCCAAATTCTTCTTCCTTTTCTGAGGACCAAATTTCCCAAACTTTCCTTTTCTCTTTGCCATGACAACATATGCTCTAGTTTGCTCATTTGATCCTACATCGGTTTTTTCCTTCAACCTGGTTTCTTCAATTTTGCATAGTGACCATAGGTCATTGAATTGAGTAGCTTCCTTCTTCCCATAAATGCTTGATGTAAATTTACCCCATTCCTTTGATAGTGCATCGAGTACTATAGTAGTCATTTCCTTGTTAGACATTATCTCTCCCAACTCTTGTAGTTGGTCCCTTATTTCAGACACCCTCATAAAATATGAGGCTATTCCTTCTTCTTTTGATATTTTCATCTTGTAGAGTTCTAGTCTTAATGAAATCACTTCTCTTGTAGTGCTTACGGAGAACAATTCTACAAGTTTGTCATATATTTCTTTTGATGTTTCTAATTTTGATACATAGGGAATGAGGGGATTCTTAATGGATTCTATGAGAATCCTTTGAGCCCTTACTTCCCCTTTCATGAATTTTGCATGAGCTTGAGCTTCTTCCTTTGGAGGTTTAGTGATTGAGCCCTTAACATGTTCCATAACTTCATTTTCTATGAGGTTTAGGTCTGTCCTTTTCTTCCATGCAAGAAAGTTTGAAGCCCCAACCAACTTGTTGCTTCCCTTACAAAAGACATTTTGATAGATTCAGATGTAGACATAAATGTACTTACTTGAGAAGATACTTTTCTTCAACTTGCTTCCTTCTTGATTTTTGATGATGATATTGATAATAGAGGACTTTTCTTGATGAAGATGCCTTTCTTCAAAAGTGATCTTTGTCCCAAGGAGAGGGAGATCACCTTGAATCCTTGATGATGATGACAATGCCTTTGCTTTCCTTGGATGAGTGGACTTCAAGATGCTTTGATTTGTATCCTTTCCTTGAGTAGAAATAGGATCTTTGAGGTCTCCCTCTTTGAGGTGATGATTGAGCTCTGATCCCAAGAATGTTCCAAGTATAGATGCCTTCTTTGAATGAACTAGGGTTTTGACTTTCTTCAATATGATTATGTGATCCTTGTCCTCTAAATGCCTTGAAGATGAGAGGATCTCCTTGATGATTTGATGCCCTTGATAATCTTCGTAGAACTTTGGTCCTTGACTACCCTTTGTTAAGCTGCCCTTCCTTGACTTGTCACCTTAGCTCTAATACCATGTTTAGAAATCTAGGGGCAATAATGTAAGGATGATTTCTCTTATAATGATAATTGTTTGTGAAGACTTTTTACTTTTCTTGATTAGGTTCTTTTGCTTGATTAATATTATGTTTTCTTCATCAACCAGCTACCAGAACATAAAGAACAATGAGACAAAAGACACAAGATATAGGCTATCAACCATAGCCAAAACCTCTCCAATCTTGAGAGGAAAACCCACCGAATTCTTTGTCTTATAGAATCTTCAATTGATGAATTCCAAGACCAAGACCCTTGACCTAAGAACCTATCCAAGACAAAGTCACAACGCTTCCTTGAACAACTCTCCTTCTTCAAATCAATGATGGTCAAATTGCCTTCTATACCACTATTCTCGGCTTCTTCTAAATTTCGGCTTCTTAAGGCAGACCTGCAACTTTTGGCCTACCTATAATTACCAAGATGCCACACGTGTGAGTTTGATAGGGAAGATCTATGAGGCTTTCCTCCTTCCCTGGGCTTGCACCCTCTTCCTTGTGACTTCGGCTAGTATTTATGCTTCCTTCTTGACCCTTATCTTGGCTCCTTTGAAGTTTGATGTAATGCTACTGCAGAAACCCTAGCTGCAGTCACACGCGTGAGTAGAGGGACCCAAAAAAGGTACCAAAAACCTTCGATCTTCTTCTTTTCTTCGCTAGATGAGAGGCTTCCTTCCTTTTTTTTCTCGCACTTCCTTCTTCTTTATGGATGCTTGATTGATATCTCCTCAAGTGCGGTCGAGTCCTCTGTTGTATAAACTTTTCACCCATGTAATTAGGTCGACTTGTCATCATGTCTAGGTCGACATTTCTTTCTGGATAGGTCTATAGCTCCTTTTGAAGGTTGACTTCTTGTGCACTTGTGACGAGGTCTTGGAGGGTCTTTTTGACTCTTACAATGACTCAAATAAATTTCCTTACAGTGTGTAACATGCCCAAGAAGGTCCTTCATACATGACAATGACTCCTTAGACTTGTAGACTCAATGACAAGCCCTGGAAGCTCTCAATGGGAGCTTAACCTAAAAATAAATTCTCTTGAGCATGAAACCTATGCCTCAAGATCAACAATAATAAAAGTATTATTCTCATTACATTAAATATATAAAATCATTATTACATACGTCATTAAGGAGATCAAACCTAGTTACATATTTCAACAGTTTTTATTATCCTCATTACATTAAATATATAAAATCATTATTACATACGTCATTAAGGAGATCAAACCTAGTTACATATTTCAACACTTTTAATCTCTGTCGTCAAAAATATTTATTTTGTGGAAAATTTCAAAATTTACTTAAAACCCATTTTTTATTAATACAAAAATTAATATTTTGGATTAATTACTAAAAAATTTGACTTTCACTTAACCACCAAGATCCAAGGGCATAATTTTTCTCAAAATATCCATTTTCTCTTTGGTGGGGGACCTCCAAAATTTGACTTTTCTTTGACTCACGAATTTTTTGATTATTTTTCACTTGGAGAAATTTTAATTTCTCTATAATTAATTTTGATTCTAAATTAATTAATTTTCTGGCTTAGGATTTAATTTTAATTTAGCTAGAAAAATTAATTAATTGACACGAGGGGATTAATATTTTTTTCCACCCTCAAATACTTTAGCCATGGTGTCTAAATATGAGGGACCATGTACTAAAATATTTTTTACATCAGATATTACAAATAATTCAGCCCTAAAAGGGGGAAGACACATTTGTTATAGACGTTAATGATATCACCCAATTCTGTGACACAATATGATCTAGTATAGACCAAGTGATCTGTAATAAAATAATTTAGCTAAATAGCTTAAATTATTCCCAAACCACTTTTACAAAGACTCGATATAACAATAGGATTCACCTAAGACCTTGTCTATGAATTCCACCCTAGCTTTAAGGTTTAAGTTGGAGTAAAAATTTTGCTGATTATTTGTGTTTAGAAACACACATAATTCGGTGAGGTTAGAAAACCTCTTAGGATGAAATTCGTCGCCAAAATCAAAGGCTTACCTAGGTGTTGTTACAAAATTAAACGGTCATACTAGCATCATTTATATTATAACTTGCAGAAATTGGGTTTACAATGATACAATGTGTTGGTTGATGAATATGAATTTTGAAATAATTCCGTCAAGTCTTTGGATCCCGTTTCCTTGGACTATTTACAAAAATGTGGTCAACATCGCGCAATAATAAAAATATCTTTTCCTATCTTTATACACTTTTTGAAATACTTGGAAAATCCTCTATTTGTGATGATTTATTCTGGGTTTTTGTGGATGACTACTTATGCATATTCCTAGAGATGCATTTGGTATGTGCGATTGCATCTCTTGATTATTAGTATGCTTGCATGCTACAATGCTCAATTTCATAGTTAATTGAATACTTTGAAATTAGAATGGCTCATGGTCTAGCAAGGAGGTGAGATGCAAATCAAATCCATTAGCTAGTTTTCGATAGGTTGAGGACAACAATTCATAGAGTGCTCGGGGAAAATGCGTGAATTAAAGTTAACTTTGTTGATCGAGGAGTGGTGTGCCTTGTTGCACACTTTTTGTCAAAGTCAAGGAAGTAGATATGCCAATTTTTTTTCAAAGGATTGGATCATCAATCATCATTTTATTGAGTTTTTGTAAATCCATTTTGCAAGTTTGTAATGTAAATGATGCTAGTAAGACTGTATATGTATGTAACAATCTAGGTAAGCCTATTATTTTGGCAAGAGTTTCATCCTAGGAGATTTTTCGTCTCACTGACTCATCTATGTTTCTAAACACGGATGGTTGGTAGAGTTTTTTCCTCCAACCTCACCCCAAAGCTAGGGTGGAATTCTTCGTCAAAGTCTTAGGCGAGTCTTAGTGTTTTAATCGAATCTTATGTAAAAGTGGTTTGGGAATAATTTAAGCTAATTGGGTAAAATATTTTATTACAAATCACTTGATCTACTAGATCATATTGTGTCGCAGAATTGGATATGTAATTTGAGGGTCTATACCTAATGGGTGTTTCCCCTTTGAGGGTTGAAAATGTGTTGGCATTATGATACAGGTATTGTCCTTGATGGCAACTCACTCAGATGAAAGATCACAATACAGCAGGTTAACAACAAAGAATTACAGATTAGTCTACACAGAATGAAGAAAGAGAGGTATACGCAGGTTCACCTTGACCAAGCTGTGTATACACGCAGGTTCACTGACCACAAGTAGCGTATACGTACACACGCACTTTCATAGAAGGAAAAGCGCGTATACCTTGGAAAACTAAGTTTTTGGTCTGAAGTATTTGGTCCATGGTATTTTGATCCATGGTATTGGTCCAAGGTATCTGGTCCGAGGTATTGACCCTAGGTATTTGGTCCAAGGTATTGGTCCTAAGTGGTTTCGGTCCATGGTATTGAGAAAGGCCTAAAACTATAAAAGGAGGAGAAGATCATTAGGCCATAGTGTGCAAGTATCGAATATCTGATGAAGTGTGAGATCTAGTATGCAGGTTATTGGCTTATGGTGCTGTGCTTGATCTGAACCAGGGATGAACCTTAGCGGTTGATGGAGGATAAGATCTAATGATGGATCGAGATCTTAAGGCTTGAAATGAACTATCTTTATATGGTTTGATCATGTTTATTCTAGATCTATATACTGACGCATGTGTTGTTCTGTAAATATTATGATCTGGGTATAACTGAAGTTTGGAATAGCTGCAGAATTATAAATTAATATTTGCAGATGTATATGCTGGTTGGCTTTGAGAAAAGTGCGTATACACGCAGGTTCGACACATGGAAGTAGTGTATACCTTATAAAATATGTTTCAGTTGTTTCTGTTTACTGTTGCAGAATTTTGGGTTCTGGTTTGGGTTCTGGTTACTGCATTCTGGTGATAGTATTCTGAATGATCAGATTGATGGGTTGTCAAAGTGATTGATTGATTCGGTTGTGGTTGGTTCAGAAAGTGATTGGTTGATGCAGATGTATTTGATGATTGAATTACAGTTATGATGTTGTTGATGGATCCAGTCTGAAAATTTATGAAACGTGGTCCTTGGAGGAAGAAAGAAGGTCGTAGCCTTCTGTAGGTCGCAACCTACGTACTAGTAAACATATCGGCTAGTACAAGAGTTAGGGGGTTGTAGCTCCCTTCTAGGAGAAGCTGGAGAATGAGAGAAGGTTGTAACCTTCTGCAGGTAGAAGCCTGCGTACTGGTATAAGTCTGCCCCAGTGCAAAATTGTAAACATATTTTCTTATTATTAAGAGAAGACAGAGACGACAACATTAGGTGGTTTTTACCCACATTGGGTTTCCACCTTATATCTTGGTGTTCATGTGTGTTTCTTATGTGTGATGCTTTATTCTGCTTTTACTGCATTGTCTAATAAATTTCTGATATACTGGTTAAAGTTCAATGCATGGTAAATTGGGTAAATCAAAAGTTCTCTGCATATACGCTGGTTGCCTTAAGTATAGTTGCGTATACACGCTAGTTCACTTAGTTGAAGTAGCGTATACAAATCTGTTTGGAAAACTAAATTATTGATCTGATAATACTGATTCACCCCCCTCTCAGTGTTATTTCCAACAATTGGTATCAGAGCAGGTCCTTCAGAAGAAGCTTGATTGCTTGAAGGGAGATCCATCAGCATGAGTAGTTAAGAAAGCATGGGATCCATCAGACCGCCAATCTTTGACAAGAGCAACTTTGTTTATTGGAAGATAAGAACCACAACCTATCTACAATCACTTGGAACAGATGTCTGGGAAATCGTGGAAGGAGGATATACATTTCCATCAACAATTCCTACAGATACGGCAGGTAAAAAGCAATATGAAACCAATGCCAGGGCTGTCAATACATTATTGGGAAGTCTGTCACCATTAGAGTTTGTCAAAGTTATGCAACTCAAATAGGCCAGAGAAATATGGGACAAAATCGTTCTAAGCTACGAAGGAGACTCTCAGGTAAAACGTGCTAAACTGCAAACTCTCAGAATTCAATATGAAACTCTTAAGATGCACAATGATGAAAGTATAGCTAGTTACTTCTTATGTATAGATGAGGTTGTTAATTGCATGAAGAATCTGGGTGAAGAGATAAAGGAAGTTACCTTAGTTGAGAAAGTTTTAAGATCCTTGTCTGCTAAATTTGAATCAAAAGTATCTGCCATAGAAGAAAAACAGGATCTATAGACTATCACTATGACACAGCTTCACGGAATCTTAACTGCCTTTGAGATGAGAAAAGGAGGCCCATCAGATATGAGAGAAGCCACATTTAAAGCTTCAGCAAAAGGAAAGGAAGAACTCAATGAATCAGGACATATTTCAGAAGAAGAAGATGAAGTAAACTTTGTCAAGAAGCTTCAATGGGTTTCGGAAGATTTAGAGGTAAACTACCTTTCAAATGTTTTGCCTGTGGTAGAGTCGGTCATTATGCTGCCAAATGTCCTCATAAAGATAAATATGATAAAGGGAAGGAATCTGCAAAATGGAATAGAAAACAAAGTGTAAGTAAAAAGAGTTACTATACTCATGAAGATAGCGATGGTTTATCAAATAGTGATGACGATGAAAATAGTAATGACTATAGAATTCTAATGGCTTATGAAGATGATAATTTTTGGGATGCTTAGAAGAAGATGACCTTCATGAAGAAATCTCTAAACTCAAAATCTGTTTAAAAGAAAAAAATATGATTATAGATACCTTGACATACCAACTTGCTGAAAGAGAAAAACACAATGAAAAACTAGAATGTGAAATTGTGGGTCTAAGAAAGGATCTTGAGAAAACAAAAGCTCTCAATCTTAGATTTGCTAAAGGATCAGAAACCTTAAATGAAATTATCAAAGTGCAGCATTCTCCTCTGATAAAGACATGTCTTGGATATATTGAAGAAGCATCTCAATCACAGAAGCCGTCCATCTCCACTAAAAGCTATCTTGATGCAGCAAAGAACAGTGAACAGTATGATAATCGTCAACAAAGGCATAAAGCAGATCACCAGGTAAATCAGGCTCAATTTACTTCAAGGATGAATAGAAGCCACAACCAACCTCAGGTAAATCATACTCAATTTGCTTCAAAGATGAATATCAATAGAAACTACAATCACCAGGTCAATAGATTCGATAATCGTAGGAACTTCTTTAATGGTCAATGTTTCTCATGTCATAATTTTGGACACAAAGCTGCTCAATGTGTTGCTTACAAGACCATCATGACTAGAGAAGCACGAAATCAAAGGAATGTGACAGGGATCAAGAAAAGTTCCTATAATAACTTTTCTTGAAAATGAAATAGAATGCTCAATCTGTAACAACTTTGGCCATGAAGAATCTAAATGCAGGAGTAAATTTCGGCAAATATCTCAAAAGGAGCAAACTCCATTAAATCCCAAAATATGGAGAAAGAAAGAACCGCAAACAGAAAGATGTGGTATAGCCTTGTATGCAGAAGGACAAGAAAATCAATGGTACATCGACAGTGGATGCTCAAAACACATGACAGGTGACAAAGAAAAACTTCACTCATATAATGCCTTAGAAAAGGAAAAGAATGTCTCATTTGGAAATGACACTCCTGCTATCATAAAAGGTAAAGGCTCTGTTTTCTTGAAAGAAAAGGTTAAAGCTGGGAATGTTATGTATGTTGATGGTCTAAAGCATAACTTGTTGAGTGTCAGTCAAATGTGTGATCAAGGAAATGAAGTGGTGTTTCGATCAAACATATGTGTTGTTCGTGAGCTTGATACAGGAGAAACCGTGATCAAAGGTACAAGAACTCCAAACAACTTATACATACTCAAGGGAGGACAACAACAATGCTATCTAAGCAAAAATGATGAAAACTGGCTATGGCACAGAAGATTGGGACATCTAAGCTTTTCTCAAATAAGAAAAGCATGCAAATTCCAGGCTGTTCGTGATCTTCCAGATATCAGCATTCCTGAAAATACAATATGCAAACCATGTCAATTCGGTAAGCAAACCAGATCTCACTTCATTGAAAAAGAAGGGTCAGCTAGTAAGCCTCTTGAACTTGTTCATACTGATTTATGTGGACCATCAAGGAAAAAGTCACCTTGTGGAGAAGAATACTTTATATTGTTCATTGATTATTTTTCCAGAATGTGTTGGATAGGTCTTCTAAAGCATAAAGATGAAGCATTTGAAAAATTCAAAGCCTTCAAAGCTTTGGTTGAAAATGAATCAGATCGCAAAATCAAATGCCTCAGATCTGATCGAGGAGGGGAATTTACCTCGGATGAATTCTTTGACTTTTGTGAACAACATGGAATAAAAAGGCAGTTCTCCACCGCAAGGACTCCTCAGCAAAATGGAGTGGTAGAAAGAATGAACAAAACTGTTCAACAAATGGCTCGAGCTATGCTAGATGAATCTGGAACTCTTGCAACCTTCTGGGGTGAAGCTGCATTCGCTGCCGTCACTATTCTCAACCAAGCAAATGTTCGGGTAAACAACACTCAAACTCCACATGAACTTTGGTATGGTAAGACTCCTACTGTAAAATACTTTAAAGTTTTTGGAAGCAAATGTTACATCAAAAGGACTGATGAAAAACTTGGTAAGTTTGAACCCAGAGCAGATGAAGGTATTCTTCTTGGTTACTCTTCCCGAAGTAAAGGATATAAATGTTATAATAAAAGACTTGGGAAAATTATTGAAAGTATTGATGTTGTGGTTGATGAAGCATGCAAAAATGCAAAACAGATAAAAACCGAAGAATATGACAATGAAGAAGATGGGGATTATTTTCCCATATCAAATCACACTGATTTTGAAGAAGAAACCAATGAAGCACCAGAAAAAGAGATAACGGTAGAAGAAAAGACTCTGTCCAGGTATGTTAAGAAAAATCATCCAAAAACTCAAATTTTAGGGGAAAAAGAGGCAGGTGTACAGACAAGAAGAACTATTACAGAAACCTCAAGCTATCTAGCATTACTATCTTTCACCGAACCTCAAAATGTAAATGAAGCATGCAAAGATGAATGTTGGGTCAAAGTCATGAATGAAGAACTTGAGCAAATTGAGACCCTTTAAACCCAATTCTTGGATATTCTCACAGTTTTTAAGGCTTTTCAGGGTATCATCAGACAAATAGCGTTAAGCTTATTACAAACTCTAGTCATGGCCTCGATACCTGAATCCTGCAAATTGCGTATGGAAGTCAAGGAAACATTCTCGAGCATGGTACAAGTTTTCACAAAACTCACAAACCCTGCATTTGAAATGCATTTCTGTGGTTGGGCAGGGTTCCCTAATGATAATATACGTAGGTTTTTAAGGCATTTGGAGGCCATCTGGAGATCTTGATCGTGAAATTGATCAGAGCATCGAGAGAGATTCAGTTGCTTAACATGTTTGAAGCGAGGAAGAAGAGAAGGGAGGAGTACACGCGACCTGATTGTCAACCTCTGGGCTAATGATGTCGGCACCTCGTTCCAGTCTTTGCAGACCATGGAAGCCGAGAGCTGGTCCTGGGAGCATTCAATCCGCATTAACATGAGGGACAACATTCCTTTGTCCCTGAGCGCGATCTCCATGTTGCTTTGTCTCGTTCGGAAAAAAAAATCAGACAACGTTGCTCCCGTGGGTAGGTCAAAACTCAGATACTCAGACACTGAACAGGGCACGGTTTATCAGCGACTCAGCATGGATTTGTTTGATGTTTTGCATATACAATGAATGATGTAGAGTTGTTTTTGATTTCGCTGGGTTTTTTTTTTTTTTTTTTTTTTTCTTTTTTCTTTATGTTTTGTGTTGTTTTGTTTTTATGATTGCGCTGGTTGGTTTTGTTTCTTTTTTTTATTAAAAGTCTAAAAAAATGGAATTAATCCTATCTTTGAAAAACAAAAATGGTAATCCTATCTTTAAAAACAAAAAAATGGTTAGTTGTTAAAAATATATATATATATATATATATATATATATATATATATATATCTTTTTTTTAATCAATGAAAAACTAAAGTTGAGAAAGAAACTAAACTTTTTCTTAATTTTTTTCTTTTTTAACAAATGGACATAATAATTTGCATATCGAAAGATGTTGGTGATGAAGCATATTGCAAAACATGAATTTATTCTTGAAATTAGTCTAAATCATCCCTATTTTTTGATCCTCGAGATCGTACAAAGACGCAGGAGGAGAGCATACTTATTCTAGGTAAAAGCAAAACTGAAAATGAAAGCAAAAGCTAAATCTGAAAGCCTACCTACTCTATACTAATTAGAATTTACAAATTAGTTACGTGTAGTTAAACTTCCAATGAAGCCATTCACGTAGCAGTAACAACAATAAATTCAATAGCAATTTGTCAAATGAAAAAGGACAATATTCGAGAGTGGATGAGTCTAGTTGCTGTAACTGCAAATCAACTAAAAAATAAAAAGATGAATCTAATCTAGTACTTACCTGGAACCATTGTTCGATAAAGCTTTGATAAGCACGGTTTCTCTCACTCAAATCATGCTGTAACTCCTGTTCTTCTTCGATCTGCTGTTCTTCTTCCTTGATCGCCTGTTCGAATGATTGTTCGCCATCAGATGCGCAAGATTCTTCAGATGTTGAATCTTCATTTATTTCTTGGGGAGTAGTTGAACCTTTAATTCTTGTCAAGATCTCTTCTTCCAAGGAAGAAGAGATCCCGACTTCTGCTAGGATCTGAGTGAGTAGTTCCAAGCTGAAACTCATTGTTAAATCATGTTGAAAAAAACAAAAAATCAGCACACTAAAAATTGAATTAAAAACAAAAGGACCACAGAAATAATCTTGAATTCAATACTCAATTAAACCTTCTTACAAGGACTGCTCATTAATTGAGTAATCGAATGCTTCAATTATAACCATGAACCATGAATTCATCAAACACTCTTCACAGTTGCGAAAATCAAACACACTTGCAGAAATTAAAATTCACACTTGCATAAATGTAAACACACCCTACATGCCCTGATCCATAAGAGGTCGAGCCCATTACGACATCTCGAATGCGATGCGTAGGGTGTTCTCCACGTCTTACCGCCTTAACACCTCGGAGTTAGGAACATGTCTAAACACACTTGCATGAAAAATCAAACTAAACTTCAATCCATCGTGCCTCCCCGACAACGGCGCCAAAATGTTGGGTGAAACTATGTTCGTTTAATTCCGTTGTAGTACTTACCCAACTATTTAATTTGTCAATCCGAGGTCCGTAGACTTACGAGACACATGCACTATATATGCAGGACTGAAGTGGAACTAATCTAATCTAATTTAATCTAAATTACTGAAATCAAATTAATCTAAGAAGGCATTGAAACATTAACTATGAAAGCAGGAAGTTGCATAAAAGAAAAGTAATACAACATGTGAAGAAGTGAATGGAAAACAACATATGTGAGCTCACAACAATAAAACTATGTCAAATTATATTACAATAACTAAATTACAAATCATGAAAGCATAACAATAAAAGAATATGAATCAAAGTAATCTCCATTCTCTATTATTCGTTATTTTTCCAATGAAGAGAGAGCACTCTCTTATATACATGAGGAAGATAACCTTTCCATAATTACATATCCAATATTCTCTCAAGCACTCTCAACTAGTTTCCCATTATTACAAGATATCATCGCACAAATCTCTCAAACATGATCCCACAAATCTCTCACATATCTTGGATAAGATATGCCAACCAAATCCTCCATGCTTTTCTCCTAATTATCTCCTTAGGAATTGGATAAGATATGTCTCCATGATTTTCTCCTTAGGATAAGATATGCCTCCATGATTTTCTCCTTAGGAATTGGATAAGATATGCCTCCATGATTTTCTCCTTAGGATAAGATATGCCTCCATGATTTTCTCCTTAGAAAAAGGCTTGCATAATTATCTCCTTGATATGGTGGAGGAGATATTAATTCTTCACATATTTCCTACACATCACAAAACTCACATATTCTTGAGATATATAAAAATATGTACATTTTCTAATAATTAATCATAAATTCACTTATAATACAAAAATGAATAAAATGGAAAATAAGAAGGTGAAACCCAAATGTATGTATGAAAATGATATGATAAAAGGTTAATGGGATGATGAAATGTAAGGAATAGTGAAGAAAAAGGTGGATGAAAATATGACATTTCTGAGTCCCAACAATGTCTATGGTGTTTTCACATACATATGATATGATGTGAATGATTTTGTGCTACCGCTTGGAGATATGACATATGCTTAGTTGATTCATGGAAGGTTATGATAAGGCTCTTTCTACTAAGGAAACGAAGCAAGTTGATCTTGATGAGATCAAGAGGATGAGTTGATATATGCCGACATACTTTGACACAGGTTGATGATATTTTGGGAACTAATGATGGACATATATAGGTTGCTGGTTTGGATGTTGTTGCTTATGATATGATAGTTACTGATGACTATCATGGCCTTGTTTAGATATTTGGTCTCTGTTATATGTCATGCATATCATTTAATGTAAAGGTCATGAAAAGACCTAATTTGTAACCCCACTATGCATGGGATGGATGATGTAATGTTTCTTGTTTTTGTCATGTATAAACAATTGGTATATCCCCACTTGGTTGGGTGGATGAGTCAAATTTGGTATATCCCCACTTGGTTGGGAGATGGATGTATGTATGAGTCATTGGTGATAGGAAAGTCATTGGTGATGTATGTATAGAGTCATGTTATTCTTTTAGAAAATCTTTTTGCAGATTTCGTTTGTGCTCAAGGGGAGCATGGACTCGATCATGGGAGCTCAATCAGCGCACTTCAGCATATCAGAGATTTCAGCATGTACTTAGCGGGAGCATGACCCTTTTCCCTTGTTGTCAAAGGGGGAGAGTGACTTGGTGTTGTTGTTGCCATCAAGTCCAAAGGGGGAGATTGTTGGCATTATGATACAGGTATTGTCCTTGATGGCAACTCACTCAGATGAAAGATCACAGTACAACAGGTTAACAACAAAGAATTACAGATTAGTCTACACAGAATGAAGAAAGAGAGGTATACGCAGGTTCACCTTGACCAAGCTGCGTATACACGCAGGTTCACTGACCATAATACGTACACACGCACTTTCACAGAAGGAGAAGCATGTATACCTTGGAAAACTAAGTATTTGGTCCATGGTATTGGTCCAAGATATCTGGTCCGAGGTATTAACCCTAGGTATTTGGTCCAAGGTATTGGTCCTAAGTGGTTTTGGTCCATGGTATTGAGAAAGGCCTAAAACCATAAAAGGAGGAGAAGATCATTAGGCCATAGTGTGCAAGTATCGAATATCTGATGAAGTGTGAGATCAAATATGCAGGTTATTGGCTTATGGTGCTGTGCTTGATCTGAACCAGGGATGAACCTTAATGGTTGATGGAGGATAAGATCTAATGATGGATCGAGATCTTAAGGCTTGAAATGAACTATCTTTATATGTTTTGATCATGTTTATTCTAGATCTGTATGCTGACGCATGTGTTGTTATGTAAATATTATGATCTAGGTATAACTGAAGTCTGGAATAGGTGCAGCATTATAAATTAATATTTGCAGATGTATACGCTGGTTGGCTTTGAGAAAAGCGCGTATACATGCAAGTTCGACACATGGAAGTAGCGTATACCTTATAAAATATGTTTCAGTTGTTTCTGTTTACTGTTGCAGAATTCTAGGTTCTGGTTACTGCATTCTGGTGACAGTATTCTGAATGATCAGATTGATGGGTTGTCAAAGTGATTGATTGATTTGGTTGTGGTTGGTTCATAAAGTGATTGGTTGATGCAGATGTATTTGATGATTGAATTACAATTATGATGTTGTTGATGGATCCAGTCTGAAAATCTATGAAACGTGGTCCTTGGAAGAAGAAAGAAGGTCGTAGCCTTATGTAGGTCGCAGCCTACGTACTAGTAAACATATCGGCTAGTACAAGAGTTAGGGGGTTGTAGCTCCCTTCCAGGAGAAGCTGGAGAATGAGAGAAGGTTGTAACCTTCTGCAGGTAGAAGCTTGCATACTGGTATAAGTCTGCACCAGTACAAAATTGTAAACATATTTTCTTATTATTAAAGGAAGACAGAGACGACAATAGCAGGTGGTTTTTACCCACATTGGGTTCCACCTTATATCTTGGTGTTCTTGTGTGTTTCTTATGTGTGATGCTTTATTTTGCTTTTACTGCACTGTCTAATAAATTTCTAATATACTGGTTAAAGTTCAATGCATGATAAATTGGGTAAATCAAAAGTTCTCTGCATACACGCTGGTTGCCTTAAGTATAGTCGCGTATACACGCTAGTTTACTTAGCTGAAGTAGCATATACAAATCTATTTGGAAAATTAAATTATTGATCTGATAATACTGATTCACCCCCCCTCTCAGTATTATTTCCAACAAAATGTAATTATCTTATGTAAAAAATATTTTAGTGCATGGTCCTTCATACTTAGAAACCATGGATAAAATATTAGCGGGTGGAAAAATTATTAATCCCTTCAAATGTCAATTAATTAAATTTTCTGACAAAAAATAAATTAAAATCCCCAGCCAAAAGTTTAATTAACTAGAGTCAAAATTAAAGTCTTAGAGAAATTAAATTTTCCAAGTGGAAAAATTCGTGGGTATCAAAGGAATTAATTTTTAGAGGTCCCCCATCAATGGAATTTTGGAAATTTCAAGAAAAATTGGACTCTTGGAACTTGGTGGATAAGTCAAAGTCAAATTTTTGAGGAAATTAGCTCAAAATAATTATTTTTGAGCTAATAAAAATGGGTTAAATGAGAAATTCGAAAATTCCTCAAAAATAAATATTTTTCAATGGTTTTGGAGGGTCCCCCACCAAGGGAATATTGGAAATTTCCAGAAAAATTGGACCCTTGGAACTTGGTGAATTAGTCAGTCTATTTTTTGAGGAAATTAGCTCAAAATAATTAGTTTTGAGCTAATAAAAAATAAAAAATGGGTTAAATGAGAAATTCGAAAATTCCTCAAAAATAAATATTGTCAATGGTGGAGATTTAAAGATGATCAAATATTTTTCGACAGCCGAGATTATTTTGATGAGGATCAATGCAACTAGGCGTTATTTTTCCACTTGGAGAATTTATCTATAAATTAGGAGTCGTTTGTGTCTCAAGTCATTTGATGTTTGGTTGAGAAAATTCTGTAGAAAAGCTGATGTAACGCTACTATCTCGTTGGGTACTTTTTTTGAATCATAATAAAGACTTTGGGGTGCAGTTCATGGTGTTTATTATCTACTGATTTGTTGTATGTGTTGAGTACGGGCATTCCTATATTGTGTTTAAATTTTAATTAAATAGTCATTTCATTGTAGATGATAAGAACACTCTATTGATAAGTGTTGGGCTTATCTTAGATAATCTGATTCATTGTTGTTCTAAGGTTTATACGTGAAGACTTATATAGTGTTTGCAGGTTCCCCAGTCCTTGGGCTCCAAGTTCACAAACCGTGGACATAGGTTGATCTTTTTTGGGCTTCAAATATTTTTATGGTTTATCTAAACTTCGCTGAGGCTGTAGCTTGCATTTATTTTCCAAAGTATACTTAGCGATTTATCAAAAAATCCTTGAAAATTTATTTCTCAAAATTCCTTGTAAAAGCATTCTATATTTGTACATTTGTAAAAAAATTTGTTTAATATATTTTGTAAATTATTATTATTATTATTTTTTTAAATTGGGGTTTTGGGTATTTATAAATTTATTTTTGCAGGGGAAATCAAGTGAGAAGAGCTGGATTAGAGCTAGATCTAGGCCCTTGAGGGTGAGATCTAGTCTCCAAAATTTATGCAGGGCCAACTATTGAAGATAATCTGAAGCAAATTGTAGATATGAAGCAAATTAGTTTTTGGAGCAAGGGTTTCAAAGATTTAGGGCTCCAAGGCCTAGATCTACCCTCTCCAAGGTCAATGTCTTCCTCCTAAGCCTCTGCATCACCCTTTGTGGGCCCAACGTCATTGTTTTTAGCCTCATTGAGGCTGGCCGTAAGCCCCTAAGGGCCTCGACTCCCTCCCTTGGCCTTGCATTGAGGGTTGAAGGCCTTTTTTGGCCTTGACGTGGGCCTAGAAGGCCTCGAACCCCCTACTTGTGTCCCTAGATGACTGCCCTAAGGGGCTTGTCGTGGGCTTTCAAGCCCTCTCCTACTGAACCCCCTACTTGACCCTAGACGACTGCCCTAAGGCGCTTGTCGTGGGCTTTCAAGCCCTCTCCTACCCTCAATTTCCTCCGTCCTCCCCTCGACCTCCCTTCCAAGCCTTCACTCTCCCTTTTGGCCCTCCTTTTGACCTGTTTCAGCCCTTCCTTAGCCTCAATCCCTAGCTGCTAGGCCTTCTAGGCCTTTTCTAGCCCAACGCTAGCCCTATTGGGCCTAGTGCTAGCCCTCCTTGGCCCTAATTTTCTCTCTGCTCATCTCTGAATTTTTTTGGACTGAAGATTGGTGTGTTTTGCAGAGAAAATTAGCTCAAAATTTGTGTTTTCAGGTGGCATAATTATTGGAGAAAGTTTGGCATTATAGGCAAGTGTGCTACGAGGCCTTCGACCTAGGGTTTTCTCTCTAAACCCTCACTTTATCACTGTTTTGCTTCAACTGTCATATTCATTTCATAACAGTGAATTAAAAGCCCTAAAATCATATCTAAGTGGTCTAAACACCCTAATAATTTCATGGTAAAATTTTGCTAGTGTTTTGGCTACTTGGGCATTGAATATCTAGCTTAGATCTAGTCATTTGCTTGCTGGAATATCTCTGCATAACTGAATAGATCAGATCTGATATAAATCTGAAAAAAGCATTCTAAATGACATAAAATTGATTTGGTGTGGTTTTCTAGCATATTATCATAGCTTTTAGACATCTTGGGCATCAATTTTTGGGCATAGATCTCTAATTTCTAGTGGCTGATATCTCTACATAAAAGGCATAATCAGATTTGATATTTTCTGAATATTACATCTTAAGAGGGCTAAAAGTTCATCAATTTACATTGGCAAAGTTATTTTATCAATTGGCAAATCATTAGGCTATTCATTGGTCATTTTCAGTTTCATATGCTTGTTAATTTCTTGATTTGAAGTGACATAGTCACTGCTGTCCTATACTTCATCATAAGTAGCTCTTTTATGGTTAAATTGGCTCATGGTGGTTTATGTTGTTAAGTTCTAACAATTGCTTGTTTTGTGTTAGATTTGAAAAATTTGTTAACTTGGCACTAAAATCACTCAAACATCTAAGCTTTAAATCCTCTAATCTCATTAATGGTTTAAGTTATTTGAGCATTAAGATCTAATTGGCATCTTTGTGTTTAGCATCTAATTGAAGCATTGTTGAGAAATCATTAGATAATTGTTCTAAATTAAAGATCATAATCTTAAGAGGCTTTGATATCTTTGTTGTCTATCTTAAGCATTTGGCATCTTAAGTTTCATTGGTTATCATTCTAAGTGAGCATCTCTTAACATTGGTCATTGGCATATCTTAAATGGTCTCAAGTAATCATTTTTGAATTAGATATTTGTTCTAAGCATCTTGTGGATTGATTTGTTGTTTAACATTGACAGTTGTATCGTTAAGCACTTGTCTATTTTTAAGATTGTCTTTCAATTCATCATTAAGTACTCATGTTATAAGGTAATTAACATCAAGTACTTAAAGAACATAAACAATCTTAACTCAAGACCCACTCACCCATTTCATTGCATAAGCATCCTAGGCTTAGCTTGCACTAATAATTTACCTCCAAGCATAAGCTTGGTTGATAGACCTCTAGGGCCACCCTTTCTCACCTAGCTTGAGGGATTCAACACCTTTCTAGTGGTTAACACAGTGACCTTGCAGTGGTCAGAGCCACAGTCTCTACAGCGCCAGAGACACTGAGTGGTTGGAACACAGGGGGAGGTATCGTTAATCAAGCCTCTACTTGCTTCCTGTTGGCTTCCATCCCACAACCTACTCTAAAGACTGGTCTCAAAACAGTTAAGAGGGAGGTTCCATTTAGACTAGGCATATAATTTAAAAGTAACCAAGATCCTTGCATTACACCTAGATCTTAGGATTTGCATAGCATATAGGTTAGTCAATCATTTAAGCAGTGGTTGTCCATCCGATTACTTGGTCTTAATTTGTAATAAGCAAGAATTTTGACTCCATAAGGCATTGGTCTCATTTCTAAATCTAATTAAATCCTTAAGTCTTGTTAAATTTAACCAAGTAGCTAGGCCACTCAACTGTGTCTCCCGGACAAGTTGGTTCCCAACTTGTCTTTCATCATCTTATTTCCATAGGGACTACCCCCCATAGCCTGCTGTTGGGAGACAACTAGAATGGAGTGGGTGGGGATCAGAGTGACAACCCTTGCCTTGAGCCGTTGTCGCGGTGCTTGTACAATTTGAGCGACAATATGACCAAGATCTATATTTGTTGTTATTCCACAATTTTAGTTTCATGCATGGACAATGAAATTATGAGTCGTGAAACTGATTGTGCTCCATTGTCTCAAGGAGGAAATTGAGTGTGGTTTGCATTAGTTGACCTAGTTAGAAGTTGTTTAATGGGGAGCTCTTTCATAGCAATTTTATCCAATGTGCATCCCATCATAGATACAATTGGGGAGCATTTTGTAGCATTTTCATTCTAAACATGATTAGCTGGAGGATTGTGGGGGAGAATATCTATGTTCTTAGTCAAATGTTAGGCATAACTATGGTATTTATTCCAAGGAAAACCTGGTAGGGAAACCTAAGGGATGCTTCCCTACAGTTGTGGATGATATCCATCATTTGGCATGAAACTAGCCAAATATCTAGCAACATTGGCAACAATTGATTGATCTAACCCCTTGGGTTAGACATAACTATACTTGTATACATGATTAATGATATAATGCTCACAGATTAGTTGAATAGTAAATATCTTTGATTTGTATTCTGAGTTATACTGCCGTGGCTTGCCTTGTGCTTGAATGTGTAGCATATTTATTAATCATTTGATGACAAGGAAGGGTCTGAAAAGGAACGAGTTATTTCTTCAGCAGGGAAATATCGTGAGGATGATACGTGATTAGTAGTTACCTACAGTGTTATAGTGTTATCCTATGGTGGAGGATGAATCTTTGACGCCTTTAGCTTGAACTCTTGGGAAGAAATGGATGATGCATGTTGACAAGGAAGATAGATCATCGGTTCCTCTTAGTTCCATCACTGTTGAGGAGAATATAGGTGTTAATATGGGTTCTGAATAAAGTTCATAGATGATCAAGATTAAAAGGGCTTGCAACATGAAAGGGAGTAGAAGTATTGAGGATTTGACAAGGGAGTTTAAATGTTTTCTTGGGATTCTTATCGGGAGAGAATTAAATGTGTATTTCAAAAAGCATCTAGGTAGAAAATTTTCAAGGAGGCAGACTTGTATGGTGAAGATTTAGGTACTTTTCTGGATACCATCAGTGGGCTGCATGTGGTGATCTCTGGCTAGAGAAGTGTGCCATTGGAATTTGAATCCATCTCTCTTGAAATTTCTTGTAGCTTGTAATCGCTCTTAAACCCATTTTCATCCAATTCTTAAATTGACGAATGCTAGAAAACACCAAGTGTATTGTGCTTCTATCTTGCCATTGCTTGTTCTCTCATTTATCATATCTTTATTGCATTCTCTCCTTCCAATTGCATCATTTTTTTCCTGTATTTTTATCTTTAACCTAGATTTTATCGCTTTTTATTTGAGTCAACTGTGCTTCTGCTAATCTCTACTCGTAATTATTTCTTTTTATTTTCCTCATCTTTGTCCTCTATCTCAACCATTACTCTTTCCAATCTCATCATTGTTATCTTTCTCCATTTGTTTTTATGGTTGTCCTCATTCACATCCTTCACGTTATGTCATCCCTTTCAATTAACTTTCGATACAATTGTCCACTCCATAAATAACTAAATGCCGAATATGGAATCGGTCAATTTGAAACAACATTTTGTATTAGCTGCAGTGATTGTAAAAATAGAAGATAACTGTGAAACCAATGACACAATTCATTAGTCATTGCATATGCACCAATTGGACAAGAAGCATTAGAGATCATTCTTGATGTAGAAATTGAAATTCTATAGCAAGGAGGGAGAGCAAGCACTCTTAGGACTATGGAATTTGATTTCAAGAGTAATTAATAATTATATCAAGTTACTGTCATAGAAGCTATTTTTCATTGTCATTTAACTTTTATAGGGTTGTTTACGATTAAGAGGGCATTGTAATCTACATTGTTGCAAAAATCGCGATTTTTTGCCTAAAACAATTAAATTGGCCGAATAAATCGGCGATTTTTTCATTTTGAAAAAATCACGATTAAATCCCGATTTTTTCGAAAAAAATCTTGATTTTTGTATTTTTATTCTTTTTAATTTTGTCGATATCTACCGAATTTATCCCGATTTTTACGATTTTTTTCCGATTTCAGACCTTCACCGATTTAATCCTAATCTCGATGTTCGCAACATTGGTAATCTATTTATAAATCAAGTTAAAATGTTGAATCAGGGGTATATGAAGAGTTGAGGATCCAGAAGCCTCGAATGTATTAAGACTTAATGGAGAAGGCCCTATTGGTCGAAGAACATGTTTTAGCAATGTTTTAAAACTCTGACTCCGACTCCAACTCGGCCGAGGGTCGACTCCAACTCTGACTCGGTATCAACTCGGCTAACTCGATTTCAATGACTCGGCCGTTGTAAAAAATACATTAAATATTTATTTTTTAATAAAAAACATAATTTTAAAGATTTTCATTCATGTTTCCAAACACACAACATTAGAATATAGATAGAAGACAACATATGATCAAAGTAGGCTCATGAATATATCCATTATATCAAAATGGCATCCAGTGCACTGTCCAATACATACATGATGATGATATAGAGATCAAAACAAAAAACATAACCAAGGAGGCTAGAAATGGCCTCTACAACAAAAGTAAATTGTGACCAGTACTACTGGCTACTGCTAGAGGAGCCAACATCATCTGGCTCAATCTCTGGATCAGAGTTAGAAAGGGAAGCCCATGAGTCAGACAGGGAAGCCCAGGGAGTCCCCAAAAATGAAATTTAAAAAAAAAATGCTGCTGAAGTGACTTGACTGGCTGCTGTTACCGAGCCGGCCGAGTCATTAGCCAACTTGGCCGGCTCGGTAGCAACCCGGCTGGCTGGTCCGGTTCAAAGGCCGAGTCGACCCGGTTGGGTGATGACTCAGACCAACTTGGAGTCGAAACGGCTGGTTTTTAAAAGTGTATTTTAGTAGGTTGAAGGACCTTTTGAAGCCAATTATAAAATTGCGGACTGTTATTTTTTTATCAGAATTCTTGGAAGGGGCATTGTACTAGTGTAGTTTTTGGATGAATGAATTTCCTATGATTATATGGTCACAGTTCATCTTGTGACTGCTTTGAGATTCCATTCTCCATATATATGAAACATTTCCTGGTTGTCATAAATGTTGTTGGGTATTTTGCCTAGTCCTGTGCTAGCAGGTGCTTGGTTTGAATCCCTTTGGGTGAGGTGCACTACTTGATGTTGAGAGGTTTAATAGGCATGCCATCCACAAATGTGGGGAAGCATCCCTTGGGTTTCTCCATGAGGTTTTCTTTGGAATCTATATATATATATATATATATATATATAGACATTGCACTCTTGGTCAATGCTTCAATTAGGAGGAATTCTATAAACATTTGAAGTGTATAATCATATTAATCCCTAAATTAATTTTCTTTTTCCCTTATTCATTTTCTTTATGGGACTGTTTCAAATTTTACATTTTTTACCCTTGTATATATGTTACCCATCATATTGTTTTCTCATATTTTCTGTACCTCTGCACAAAGCCGTATAATTGTTGTATTTTGGTTCCAATGGACATGCTTTTTACGTAAATCATGACTATTGCCTTACCAGGTTTTCACAAGAAGCATCACTAAAAATCCTTTAAAAGCTCACACATATGAGGCCATAGCTTCAGACAATCTTCCCTTATCATCTTTTCCTTTGTTCCAAGGGGACAGACCCCACTGCCAGCACTCTAACTATTTCTTTTTTCTAATCCTTGAATTATAGAATAAAGGTAAGCATAGAATGAATGAAAAAGAACATCACCAAATATTCGCTAAAGAGATTTCAACATCTACTCCAATATTATGTTTCACAGATAGCTTCCATCCAAGTATTGAAAAACAATGTTTTCTCATTAGCCAAAGCAGTGTTGTTATCCAGGAGCTTATTTTTCCTTCTTCGTAAGCTCATGATCAATCTGAACTCTATGATCCATTGTTTGAAATCTTCCTAGTCAAACTATTCCTCGTTGTTTATAATTTAAGTGCCATATTTTGGAATATTAGCATATGGCCTTGACACTAGTCATCATGGTTTATAATTCAAGTGCCCAGATTTTGGAGTATTAGCATATGGCCTTCCTGGCCTTGCTTGGGAACTTTCTATCTCAAAGGCATTATGGTCACTTGAAATAGCCTCTTTTATATCCATAGTGTGCAAAAAGAGCAATCAAGGAGCATTTTTATCTGTTTGATCTTCACTGGAAATAAGCGTAGAGGGCATTTTATTATCAATGTTTCCTTATCCCAGAAAATTTCCCTAGTTGTATGTCTAGAGATGGAAGTTCTTTGTTTTCTTGGCCTAGACTGTCATATACTGTTGTTTACCATGCTGTATAATTGAATGTATATTTATTCTAAAATTCTTACTCTGTTTTGTTGTAGGTTTCTATTACCAGCATTTCTGATTGTCATTAATGATATTGGTGCCTACTTTTGTGGGTTTTTTTTTGGTCGAACACCATTAATCAAATTGTCTCCAAAGAAGACTTGGGAGGGCTTCATCGGAGCATCTGTTACTACCATAATTTCAGCCTTCCTGGTTGTTACCTTATTCTTTTCTGATTAAATGTTTTTCACATATATAAAGCATGTATAAGTGCATGTGCTATGCTATCTAGTACAAATCTTATATAGACAAAGGTCATGCCAGTGATTTTGTTAGTTTCCTTTGGTATTCAGTCTTGTACTGAAAATGGATACATGAAAATGCATAATAGACTTTCTCTTTTTTCTCAAGATTCTTTTAAAAGTTTTCCCCATTTTGGAATAAGCAAGCCCAAAAATTACTTAGAAAAGACTGACATATGCAACATGATAATGCTTCAATGGAGAATTGTGTTTGCATATTTCTAATTAAGAACTTTGGATGCTTGTTTTGTTTAGCTGGCAAATCTGCTGGGGCGTTTTCAGTGGTTAACATGCCCACGAAAGGTGACACTGAAGTTGTGCATTGAATTGTTTCTTTTTTGTTCAATTCTTAATGTTCAATGTCTTGCCTCCCATAAAGGATAAGGAATGTCCCTGAATTTTTCATGATGGATATGTAGGATTTGTCAACGGGATGGTTATCTTGTGATCCTGGCCCCATGTTCAAGCCCAAGCACTACTCTTTAGAAGGCTGGGTGCCTTCATGGGTAACATATCATCATACCCTATCTCCTTTTTTAATTTTCCTGGTACTATTTGGATTGTGCCATGTATGCCATGATAGGAAAATAAGGGTGATTATTTTCTCTAGGGCAATTTATTTTTATGTTTGAGAAGAGATGTACAATTGGTTGTTTCTTGTTTTACTTGACTTGTATTCTTTTCTGTTTCCAGTATAGTCACTTTTCACGGTTTTATTCCAACAGAAGCAGCACAGAGGAATAAGTTACACATGGGGTTGGGTGAGGGAGGGCACATCTTAGGGGATGTCATTGATGAAATATGTCTGTCTATCCTTTTCAAGAGAAATCTTGTGGGATCCCTCCCCTTCCTTGGAATATCTGGATGGAGGGTGGCTCAACCGCCAGCCACAATAGTGGCTGGTGACCCTGAAGGACTCGATTGGATTTGAACCTATGGCTGATGGCCTACCAGTTGGCAAAATGCATTGGGTGGATGGTTCAACCAATTGGGCTAATCCTTGGGGTTCTCTCTCTCTCTCTCTCTCTCTCTCTCTATATATATATATATATATATATATCAGTATCTCTTTTAATTACAGTATGTCAGGATGATGGAATAACTCCACCATTGATTTTTCATTAACTTAAACTTTGCATATATACAAGAGTGTGTCTATCTTTTCATCTGCTACGAGGGACTCTTGTTCTTCCTCATGACTTGTTCATTTCGTCTACATACCTATTATTTATAAATTATTTACAAAGACATGATATTCCTAAAGGATTATGTGTCCAACATTCCTTCCCTTAAGCTGAAGGGTTTTTTGTGAGCCAAGCATCATTTTGATCTTTTCAAACTTTTCTCATCCGAATGCTTTGGTGAAGAGGTCCACAATTTGGTTATCTGTGGAATAATGTCTCAAATGAATTGTCTTGGCCTGTACGTGATATTGAATCAAATGATACTTTGTGTTGATGTGTTTAGTTTGATCATGGAATCTGAGATTCTTGGCCAACTTGATTCCAACGGTATTGCCAATTAGAAGACGAGTAGAATTCACTTGTTTTGTTGCAAATCTTCAAGTATTTTCTTGAGCCACACAATCTCTTTTGTTGCTTCAACAACTGGCACATATTTTGCCTCTGTCATGAAATTCGCTGGAACCGACTGTTTGTGTGACCTCCAGGGGACAGTTGCTGATCCAAGACTCATGAGATAGCCTGAAGTCGACACCCATTTCTATCCCCATGAAAGTATGAATCAGAACATCCAATCAAATTGAAGTCATCCACCTTAGAATACTTGAGTCCAAAATCTTGAGTTTCCTTCAAATATTTCAAAACTCTTTTTGCAGCAGACCAATGTCCTTCACAGGGATTTTGCATAAATTCGAAAAGAATCCGAACAAAAATGAAATATTTGGTCTGGTTTTGGTGAGGTAGATAAGACTTACCACAAGTTGTCTATACTTGGTTGCATCATGAAATTCATTTACTTCTTTTAATGTGAGCTGCAAATTTTGTTCCATCGGAGAAGACAAAGGGTTGCATTCAGGCATGCCAAACCTGTTAAATTATTCAATATATTTCTTTTGGGAGATGCATATGTACTTTGGATATTGTGTCAGTTCAATGCCCAAGTAGTAGTACAATTGTCTCAAATCTGTCATGTGAAATCCCTTCTTCAATTCTTTATTTATGGATGAAATATAGTTCTCATTGTTCCTTGTCATCAACAGATCATTTCCATACACTACAAGATATACAACAATTTTTCTGACTTTCTTGGTAAACATAGTTGCATCATCAAGATTAAAGTGTTTGGAATTCAATTTTAGAAGATGCTTAGTTAACTCTTCATACCAGGTTTGCGGTGCTTGTTTCAGGCCACATAGTGATTTGATGAGTTAACATACTTCTTGTTCTTGTCCATAATACAACCTTCTGGTTGAGACATGAAGACATTCTCTTTCAGGTCTCCATTCAAGAAAGCAGTCTTCACATCCATTTGTTGAACTTTCCATTCTTTTTGCTTTGCCAAGGCAAGGAGAGTTTGAATGGTGGCGCTTTTCGCTATGGGGTCAAAAGTTTCTTCATAATAAACACTTTTTTGTGCAAATCCTTTTGCCATGAGCCTTGCTTTGTGCTTTTCAAGTGAGCCATTTGATTTGTGCTTGTTCTTATAGATGCATTTGCAGCCAGTTGGTTTGATTTCGAATGCATGGTCGACCCACTTCCATGTTCCATTCATGAGAGCATCATACTCTTTCTGCATTGTTTCTTTCTACTCATCGCAAGAAACAACTTTTTAAAAGGAAGTTGGTACAAATTTTGTAGATAAATTTAATTCACAAACATATGAAACATTCATATCATCTATATCAATTGAATCAAAATTATCTACATCACCTCCATCTTGTTTGGTGGAACCTTTAATTCCTGTCTTTCCGACCTCATTACAATGAACAGTTTCAAGTATTTTGATGAGTCATTTTGGGGGTCCTTTTTGAGATGGTCCAGGTTGATCCAATGATTAAGATGGGGTTGCATCAAGATTCAACCTTCCAATCCTCTTAATCACATCATTCAAAGGATCTTCCCGATTTGACGAAGTGGTCGTGACATCATGAGGGGGAGATGGTTCTTCAAGATGAGATTTCAGAGTTTGATCCAAGATGGGATCCATCCTTCAAGATGTGGAATATCATCATCGAATTCATGATGTCTTTACGTGAGTGAATCTATTGAAATGATGACATCGCGACTCAATAGGTTTGTCAATCTTGGAAGATTCAAGAAAAATTACATCTCTGGAAAAAATAAATTTCTTGTTTACCTCTTTGTAAAGACGATATGCATTGGTGGTATTTGAATAACCCAAGAAGATGCACTTTTGACTCCTTGCATCAAGCTTGTTTTTCTTTGCTCCTTAGGAATCAAGGCAGAGTAGGTGGAACCAAAGACAGCCTAAGATGCCTTATTGAAGGAATGTGGCCATACTACATTTCATAAGGATTCTTATTTCTAAGAGCATGAGATGGACATTTGTTTTTCACATATACTATACATAGAACTGCATCAACCCAAAACATCAACCTTACAGTTTTGAAAAACAACATGGAGCAACCCATATTCAAGATAATCCTGTTCATTCTTTCAGCTACACCATTCTATTAGGGATTACAGGGAACTGTGATGTGATGTTTCCCTATTGAAGTTCTTGGTAGCTTCAGAAGGTTTTCTACATGAGCTTGGTGTCTTAGCATGTAGAAGATGGTTGATTGCCTCTTTAGGTGCTTGCTTGGTGGAGTAAGTGATTTATGACTTCTTTCCTAAGTCTAACTTAGGAAAAATACAATAATTAAAGTCAATTAATTATTGTGGACTATTAAGCCAAAGTACTAAGGATAAATAATAAAATTATTTAAGTGACTTAGATATGATCTCAACCATTGATCTCAAGCGAGGCGAAATCTAATCTCAACTGTCAACCACTTTGGAGATTAGGGTTAGGGATTTAGCTTAATGAAGTTATAAAAGAAGCCTAATGGAGAAGTGAAGATAAAACACAACTACACAACATTGAGAGAGCAATTTTGTCAAAGGGAGTGACAAATTTTCTCCAAAGCGAGAGGCTTAGCTATACTGAAGAGAAGGGAGGAAAAGTGTAGGAAACTTTATGGAGTAATTCCAGCAGGCTGAGTTCAGGAAACCGAGGGGCCAAGTAGCTGAAGCGCAGAGGAGGCCGATTTATCTAGTGGGCTGACTTCCTTGAGTGTGTAGAGGTCATATGAGGAGGAAAAGCGAGGGCTGATTTGCTGGTTCCAAAGGTCGAGTTTCTATAGGGCCGAATTCTTCAGGAGGTCAATTTTTTTTTGGGCCGAATTCCTTGGGCTGATTTTCCTAGTGGGGCCGACATATAGGTTCCAACAGTGCATTTTTCTGTGTAGGTCTAGGCCTAGATTTTCCTGAGAATTTTAAGGAAGGAAATGGCCGTATACCTACTGTTGTGATGTTATTGATTTCTCTACTTTTATTTTTTCGCTGCAAATTATTATTGCAGAAGATAAATACCAGTTATATTATTTTCTAACAATTTAGATTTTAATTTATTAATTTTATGGGTATAAATAATTGTTGAGGCATATTTAAATCTGGGCTGATATTGGAAATTTAACAATCCCATGTTTGAAAGATAGTTTTCAAATTCATTAGGAGGTATATTCTCCTTGATTATCAGCATGAAGAGAGCCAATATGTGGTTGTGCTTCATTTTGAATCCATACATGAAAATTTTTAAAGGTTTCAAAAGCTTTAGATTTATCTTTCAACATGTACACCCAACACATCATGGTGTAATCATTAATAAAAGTCATCATATATTTATTGCTATTAGTAGATAGAATAGGCATGGGGCCACATAAATCAATGTGTATTAGTTCAAGTTTTCTACATGCTCTGGAAGTGGAATGATGAAAGGGTTGTTTGCTTTGTTATCCAAGGATACAAGCATCACACTTCTTTAGTTTCCGAGGGATAGTAAGCAAACCAAAAACACCATTTTTTCAATAAATGAAGGCTATCATAGTTAATATGTCCAAATCTTGTATTCTATAGAAGATTGGATGGCAATGCATCTTCATTGTGATGAGGGAGGTTTGTAGAATTCTTTATGTGAGTAGATGTTCCTTTCAACTTCTATAGTCTTTCATCCTCCACTCAAGTCATGGCTACCATGTTGTCATGACTATCTACGTTGCTTTGCATCTGATAAACAAACACGATGGGTCAAATGGTTGTCTTGAAAAAATGGTGCTACAACACATCCTTCCATATTTCATCCAAAATGTCGCCATTTATGGCACTTCATGGATATCATTCTCCATCCATCACATCAACCTTGAAAGGGACTATGAAGGCTCCAACAATAAAGGACTGCATACGACACCATAAAGAGGTTCTCAAACTATTGAAGGACAACTTGGTTATGGCACATAATAGGATGAAAGAACAAGTAGATTAACATTACATTGAAAGGGAATTTGAAGTGGGGGATTGGGTGTTCGTGAGACTACAAACATATAAATAAATGTCCCTCAAGCAACCAAAGGAGGACAATAAATTAACATTGAGGTATTAGGGCTTGTATAGGGTGTTGCAAGAGATTAGAAGTATGGCTTACAAATTGGAGTTGCCTCCATCTTCATGTGTACATCCAGTCTTCCATGTTTCTTGTTTAAAGAAGGTAATCGGTGACAAGATCCTAGTCCAAACTATTCTATGTTGAATTTCCAAGACACTGAAGAATCTGGTTTGGGTCTTAAAATTTCAAACACAAACACACTCAAATGCCACAACACTTCTACTTTGCATAGTAGAATAAACACAACAGTGAATCAACTAGTGCACAATACACAATTTTCAACCCAACTTCGTTATATTACAAATCTTTAATACAATAGTCTAGGGCTTCCATACCAGGGATCATGGCCTATACAATCAACATTGATACATGACAACTAGGGCTTGGTATCTGTTAGCCACCATTTTGTGGGTGATATCCCTAGGAGAATTTTTTTCTCCATGATGGTCCTCAGTCGGCAGCCAACAACCCCTCACAACCACCAACTAGCTCAATGTGTCATTTCTCTGCCACTTGAGCCAACCATGTGGTCCCTCATCCATCTGTCATGATCATATGTTTGAAGGTGGGCCTCCCAAACCTAAAGGTATGCCTTGTTATTTGGTAATTGAATATTCTAGTTTATTTATCATGGAAACTTTGGGCATGGATTAATGGGGGGATTCGGTAGAAAGAGTGGTCTAGGTCCATGCTCTTGTCCCCTAGGTCTCTTTTGGGATGGTAACCTTGCACCCTAGTCCTGTGGGATCTCTTTTACTGACCTATTGGTTTTAGGGATGGTACTACATGGAAAACTCTAATTTTTGTTGCGTGGTCCTGCTCCCCGATTTGCGTATATTACTCCCCTTCCGCTCATTACACCCCCAATCATCTCTCCTCCCACCTGGGTCCACATAGGGTCAGCCACCCCCTCCCCTTGCCCCACATCTTGGGTCAGGCTTGGAATGATGCCCGAAGGTTGATGCAACTAAAAGAAAAGGAAAAAGCATAATTGGCCACATTAAATAGGAAATTGTATCATAAAATGCAAAAGATGGTCGGGACAAAATCATTTAGCACGTGGGAAAAAGCCATGACATGAGCTCTACCCCATTCCATGGCCATCACCCTGGTTCCTACATGGCCCTTGATGAGCCTCCTTTATCATTCAGGAACCCATGATTGTCCCAATCCCCGGTGGGTGATGAACTGGCCCACCTTATAAGGGGGTATCCACTGCTATACTTTACGCATCATGCTCTCATTACCTAGAGCCCCGAGCAGTTAACCAAGGAAAATCATAAAAAGGCAAGAGGCATATGAAGAAGGGCAGAAAGATTAAGGTCGGGGTAACTCAGGCAACACGATTGCTCCCTCATACGCATTTATTTACCCAAAGTGTGGGCTTCCCTTTTATTAGCTACTTTTGTACCATGACATGTGATCCAGGTTGCCTCCTTTCATTCCCTACTCCATTCCATCATTATGCCACATGACACCACCATTTGAAGGATGTACCACGGACATACCACCCCCTTTAGAGGTAGAAACCACCTAATAGGATGCTTGGTTAACCCTATTTGGAGCTGGGAGACATTAGCACATGCCAAAGCCCACTATGGAAGGGCATGCCATTATGAAGTGCTCACTTGTTATCCATGGTTTATAAACTCTTTTACTTGATTTCTTTAATGACTTGGTGTGCTGGAAGGCACGAGGACGCATTGGATCTTATGTAGGATTGCAGGTGGTTTCCATTTGGGTTTGGTCTCCCTATACAGGGTCCTGACCCTAGAGGGCTACATTGGCACATGTAGGGTGTGTGTAGAGAGCCATGGGCCTCCACAGCAGCAGACAACACTCCATGGATCCCCATAACCATTCAGAGATTGCTCGTGGTTCACTTATTGGACGAGGAAGATGCACCTGATCCATCATGCCCAGCTGGCCCTAGAGTTGCACCATACACTTGGCAGATGATCCAGGACTTGCACGATGATGTGGCATCACCTACACCATCATCCTAGCCCTTGCAGGCGATCTACAGGCATCTTTGATTTGTTTGGAGACCCATGAGGACACTTGTGTGCCCCCACATGTCATTTGGAGCACCACAGGTTATTACAAGGGGCCAACCCCTTGTTCACTGCTTTTGGGAGTTCAACTTACACATTATGGGCACATTTGGACTCCATTAGGCCTCTTCCAAGGCCCAACGACATGCACTATTCATTATTCGACCTCTTAAGAGGCTTATTCTTTTGTTTATGAGCTAGTTTGGTGGGCTTGTCACCAAAAGTTAACTATTTTGCACATTATTTTATTGTAGTGGCTAAAGTGGGTCTAATTAGTTAAAACAACCTCATTAGAAGTGTATAAATACAAGTGATGTGAATTCATTTTAGCATCATCACTTGGATTTGGAACTAGTATCTCTTTAAAGATTTTCGCTATCCTTCTTGGAGGATGAATTTTTGGAGCATGGAATGAATTTGGATGTTTGGATAATTTTCATGTCTTGGAGCTTCATGATGGCAAGTTTTTTGATGGTTGGATATATTCTTATACATGTAAGTACATTTTAATACTATTATTTCTTTCTAATTTTGTCACATACATTGTTGCTGGGACTTTGCTATGGTAGGGCTTATTTGCTGCATCACTTATGCGGAGTTTGGAAATTTTGTTACTGGATAGTGAATGCTTCCTGTATGGGCCATGTATAATGAATGAATGTTACTAGGGATGTTTCATTACTGAAATTCATCTTGACAAGCCATTTATCTTGAGAAACGAACTATAAAGTCTTTGAAGCTGCTTTCGCCGCTGCCCTAGTGCCAAACGACTTTGTATTTGAGGCCTCCTTGACCTAGAAAATTCAAAGGTCCATAGTCATAATTCTACTTGACTGCAATCTCCCAAAAGGGTTAGGCACTGGTCCACCCAAAGGTGATCACCTTAAACCTATTTTCCTTTTCCCCTTTCTTCTTCTATAGGTCTAGTCCAAGGTGACCTGGGAGCGGGAGCTGGAGCGACATTTTCAGAAGCTCTTGGTTTGGGAGCGATTCCGGGAGCGTTTTTTATATAATACATATATATTTTTATATTTTGATGTTTATATGTCAACAAAAGCATGTAGAATGATGAATTAGATATAAAAAACATAGATTGAACCATATAACAACAATCATCTAGAAGTTATAATCTTCATCAACCACGTCCACAAGTTAGTAACATAGTAACATACAACATATTGAGTCTCATGATTCATCAATCTTAAAGTTTCAAGCTTTCAAAATTCAATATATAACATTTATCATCATTGATCACCAAAGTTGTACTTGTAAGCTAAGTGTAACCATTACAACAAATAATATCTAACATGAAATGAAATGTTATAAAATGAAACAACTTTCAACTTTCATGAAGCATCATATTCATAGTTCATTACTAATGAGTAATGAGTTATAATTACCAACTTCAAACTTGAAACTTAAATTGTCATATATTGTTTACAAAAAATATCACAATAAATATGAAAGAGTCAATAGATATAAAAACTACTAGAAACTACAAAAGACAAGTAAATCTAGTTATAAAAACTACTAGAAACTAGAAAAGACAAGTAAATCTATTATCTATTGCTAATGCTTGGGCCTCTTACCACCACGAGAAATGTCTAATTTTTTAGTCTGGTTGGAAAATCAGGATCTTTGTCATTAATATCACCCTCTAAGCATTAATATCCAGAGGTATCTTTGTCATTACCTCTGGATATGTATAGGGATATTTGTCATTAATATCACCCTCTAAGCATTAATATCCAGAGGTATCTTTGTCATTACCTCTGGATTTGTATAGGGATCTTTGTCATTAATATCACCCTCTAAGTATTAACATAAGGTAGAATGAGTGATGCGTACATTTTTAGGAGGGTCATGATAGAGGAGTTCGACAACCAATGTCACTAACATCAAGGTACACAGAGGGATTGGTGCTCTTGATTAAAGACGAGTTCCATACCCTAATACATGACAAAATCCAATGGAAACATTGCAATCCCCCCAATCCTGAAATTCTGAAAAGTTGATAAGTCTGTTGGATTTTGAATGAAATCTAAATTCCTACTTTCTCCACATGAAATCCAATGAGGTCGGAACCACTCTCAAACATCCCGAGTCATTTCGTGGTAATGTTAAAAAGTTAAATAAAAGGATGAAAATGAAGATTAAGGAGAATGTCACTTTTACTTTAAGAATTTAACATTACCATGACTCGCCTATCAATACTAGGGCCATAGGCTTGATCATTAGGCTGCCTCACTCAAAACTTATTTGTTTCTATGGAAAAAAATTGCATTTGGAATATTACTGCAATTTTTTTTTGCAAAAAAGGCTAAACGCTCCCGAAAAGGCAGGGAGCATTTTTTTAAGGAAGCACACTCTCAAATACGCTCCCTCCCCAAGAGCATTTTCGGGAGCGCGCTCTAGAGCCACTCCTTCTCGGAGCGCGAATTGGGAGCAAGAGCGTGGGGGGTGGCGCTCCCCCGCAACCTTGGTCTAGTCCTCTAGGTCACCTAGGGCATCACTTATCTCACGATCTAGCCATCCAAATACTTCGATTTTTGGTCCACAACTACGCTGGTGTGTCCTCAAGAAGCCCTCCAAATTTCATGAAATTCCGACGGTGGGATCTTGAGATATCACAAGCCCTAGCTCGAAGACCAATTCTTGCCCTTGGTTTCCCTTAGGCTAGAAACCTCACTGGGATCCTTGCATTGCCTTCCATTGAAAATTCATTCCTTGATCCCTTTCCCCTCCCTAATTAGGTCAAGCATATCATTGGTTGCTAAACTCCCTCCCCTTGACCTAACCTGGGTCCACTTGGTCCCATGTGGTCCCATATCTTATCAAAGTCAACTCTTCAAAAACCACTTGGGAAACCAAGTTCCACAAGGATTTTAGGGTTTAGGAAGCTCCTTTACAAGTCACATTCCCTAAGCCAATCCCTCAAATCCCTATTCCCCTATCCTAGAGAACCTTGCACCTTGCTTAAAAAGCAAGCAAGTCCCACTCTTGAGTCTCTCCTAGGAAAGGGTCATCGAGATCACTTCACACCCATCTTAGTTAATTTATCCTTCATAAGTGATTCTCTATATATCGGGTCTCCTCCCATCGGTGAAAGTTCGTAAAGAGTAGGAAGCTTTCGCTATGGTGATAGTGGGCTTTAGCTTCATTGTTGCCCTTCGCTAGTAGTAATCCTTCAAGGATCCCCTTTTAGGACCCGTGGTAGTTTGAGCGGTAACAATATCAATAACAATTGTGATAACCAATCTACCATGAACAAAGTACAACTAACCTACTTCTGTTGGTGCACATCCATAGTCCTTTTCGGTCCACGTACCTTGAACCCTTCTGGCAGTCCTTTACCTTCCAATCTGCAACTCCATAATTTGCCACTATCAATCAACACTGCTTCTTTAGGTCACTAAACTTTGGCCTAATCAATCTGCGCTATAGTCGCTCCTTTGTCCATCAAAGAGTCCAACACATAGGGTCTTCACACTACTACCCACTTTTGCCTCTCTGTTGCTCCAATGAAGACAAACTTCAGAGCTTTAGAGGCTGCCCTCTTTCCACTAAAGATGACCTTTGCAACACAGTGAACTAGGGTTCAACTACTAGCCCTCTTGGCTCCCCTTTTGTCCCTCAAAGATCAACCCTTATGCTCCAATGACCTTGTCCTCCTAACAACCTTGTAGTCCTACACAAGAGGCTGTATTTAAGGCTCTTTTGGCGACTCTCTAACAGTCCTCCAACTTGTATACGAACTGCTAACCAAATCTGTCCAACTTGGACCTCAACACCTAGCATCCATCAATCATAAAAGAGACAAGCACATACCTTTCATGACGTTAACAAATGCCGTGAAAATCCACGAATCTGAGTACATTACCAAGGTATTTGACCCTCTGGTTAGGGCTCTTGTACCTTCCCTAACTGGGCTTGTTCAGACCTCCTCAAAATTGGTTCAACTGTCCCTCTAGCAGTATCCCTAACCTTTCGACCTTCCAAAACAGGGCTTTCGACCCTCTTCAATTTGCTGCAATAGAGGTTTGGCCTCCTCATAAACTAGACTTCTGTGGCCTCAAATCATAGAGAGATATACACACACACATGCCCAAATTCCTCCTTGCTAGCTTGACTAGCCTCCTTCGTACCTCGACCAATCAAATCACAAGGAAAAGACACTAGCTCAACCTCTCCTTCACTTCAAATTTGCTCATATATAGAATGCAGTTGCCTCAAATTGCTCTTTTTTCACTTGATGAGATGCACTTGTGTTGTGTGACAAATGGGTCTTCCTCCATTCTTATTTATATGTTTCACTTGGGCAATGACTAGCCCATTAAGAGGCACCCTATCAAGCCAAGTCAACCTGATCTTAATGTCAACTAGCCCACCACCCATAAATATAAATTCTTTTCTCTCATTCGATCACATCTACCAAGGTTGCCTTAGTTTCCCCTTGCTTGATTTACACATGCAGCAATGGTCAACCTGCAAAATAGCTCTCGGTTTCGTGCCCACAACTTTGGGTGAAAAACCCACTGCTTTTGTAGTGCCCACTGCCAACTCATACAAACCCAGTACCCAGGGTTTTGGAGTAAGTACCTTCCAAGCTACAAAAATCATCATTCACTCTTAGTGAGGGATGTACTTCCACCAATAGGAAGTATCTCATCATCATCATCATTGCTGGCGACGCTAGCCCAACTATTGGCGCTCACCACTCCAACATACGCTAAAGAATGAACCATGCTTGTCTTGGTAGTGTCTCTTGTTGGAAATTGTAATTAGTTTCGGTCTTCATAATTGTCATTTGACTCATGTCATAATGTAAATCTTATGTGTCTATCAAAAGGAGAAAGAAAATGATGTAAAGAACAAAAGAAAAATTCTTGTGGAGCATGGGTTTCATGCTCAAGTTATTTGTCATTAGGTCTCCTAGGGTTTACACAAGTTAAAGAGTCATTGTCATATTGGAAAAAGACCCTTATGGGCATTTGTATCAAGAAAAGAAAATTGGTTTAGTATTTGGAAGTGTCTAGAAGGCTCTCAAGACCAAGTTGGCCAGCTAGGAAGAATTCGACCTTGTGAGGGCTATTCGAGCCCTAAGAAAGGCTATATAAAGAAGAGCTTTGACCTTTTTACCGCTCAAACTAGCAGGGGCCCTAGTAGGGGATCTTATAGAAAAACTACTAGGTCAAGTGGCAACAATGGAGCGATAGCCCACTGTCATCTCAACTAAGGCTCCTTGCTCTTATGGAGTTTCACTGATGGGAGGAGACCCGATATAAGAGGAATCACCAAGATGAATGGACCAATGAATGGGTGGAGAGTGATTCCTAGAGCCTATTCACAAGAGATACTAACTAGCTTACTTGCTTGAGAAGCAAGGTGATAGACTCTCTAGGAAGGGCTAAGAGGACACTTGAGTCTAGGTTTAGAGGATATGCCTTCACACGGGGCTTCTTAGACTTAAGGGTCCTTGTGGAGAAATGGATTCTATGTAGTCCTTGTGGAATTTGAGTTATAGAGTTGTGGGACCACAAAGAACCCAAGTGGACCCAAATTAGGTCAAGGGTATGGAGTTGATTGACCAAAGAGTGGCTTGACCTAATTAGAGAAGAGAATATGATCAAAGGACTAATTTTCTTTTGAGATTTGAATGCAATGATCCAAGTGACGACACCTGATCGACCAAAGAGGGTCTTGACCTAATTAGAGAAGAGAATAGGATCAAAGGACTAATTTTCTTTTGAGATTTGAATGCAATGATCCAAGTGAGGACACTCACCCAAATCAACCTAGGGAAATAAATGCTCTCGTGGCTAGGGCTTGCTATATCTCGGGATTTCACTGTCAAATTTGCTTTAAACTTGGAGGACCTCTTGAGCAAACTCAAGTGCAGTAGTGGACCAAAATTCAAGGGCTTTGGATGGCTACAAGGAATTTCAGTTGATGCCCTAGGTGACCCTCTAGGGTTAGGCCTAGAATTGAGAAAAGTGGAGAAAAGAGAGATAAATTTGACCACCAAAGGGATGTGAGGATCAATGCCTTGCTTCTTGGGCTTAATGGAGTCAAGATACACATAGATCGAGAATTTTCATGAGCTAAGGAGCCCTAATTGACCTTTGCTAGCCTTTCCAAGGGCACCGACTAGGTTATTAGGGATTTATACTTCAAATTTTCGAAGGAGATAAAGTTTCGAGGTTATTCAACCTAAGAGGTGCTTCTAGGAATGTTCACCAAATCCCTCAAAGAGCAACACATGCATTAAATCACTTATTCAAGGTCTCCAGAATAATTTAGCATTACTTTAACCCATACAAGAATAATGATAACAATAACATGCGTTAGACAATTAAGATAACAAGAATAACATTGAAAGTTCACTTACATGAGAGAGAGAGAGAGTAATCGTATGTCAAAAGATGCACCTCACTTTTAGGTGCCCCCTATACCTTGTAATGACGCTGATAACACTGTAATACGTATAGATATCACTGACTATATCGGGATTCGGGAGGCTCCCTGTCTACCTTCTTAGGGTACCAGGACCAACAATGTTTAGCACTCCTCATCAGAGAGATTTTTAGCCACAGTACTTAGTACCTACACACCATGCCTCACCCTAGGATTACCGAGACAGTCACCTCATACTTGTTGAAGAAAGTGTTGTTGAAGGAAATTTAACTAGGTTCGGCCTTCATAAATGTACTTTTGATATTTGTATTTATTCAAGAAAAGAAATATAATTTTTATAATATATGTCAATGAGTTTCTTGCTTAGCACATGTTTAAGTGCTATAGGTGAGTCAAGGAGTCAAAAGAAAATGTTGAAGACCATAAGGGCATGTTACACCATGTATGTTTATGTATTAGAGTAAAGAGAATACCTCCAAGCAAAGTCAACAAGTCTACTCCATGCAACGACACCTACAAAAGAAGCAATCCTAATTATAAATGTCAAATCGGCCTGCAATCTTCTAGTCGGCCTAAAGGAGGGACAGTCCTCTATATATAGAGGCTGTCCACTCCATCATAACAGCAAGCAATCACCTCTGAAATTAGCGAAGGTAGGAAGCCGAGAAAAGGGTGAAGAAGGATGAAGAAAGGGTCTCCAAGTGCAGCGAAGAAGGAAGAAGAAAGACCAAGTCTTGGAAGTCTGTTCTAGGGCTAAAAGACGGTCACACGTGCGAAGAAGGAGAGGGTATCTTTGCTGTCATAGCATCCCTCTATCACAGTGACATAAACCTCATCATTTGGGCTAAGAACATAGGCCTAAAGGGTCTCCCACTCAAGCGAAGAAACAAGGAAGAAGAGTGAAGGTAATAGGGATGTTCTAAAGCACTATTACAGTCACGCATGTGAAGAGAAGGAGGCTGTCTCTGCTGTTATAACAACCTTCCCATTACAGCCATACAAGTTCATTGGTTGGTGAAAAGAAGGAAGGGGTCATCATAAGGAAAGGGTCTCATAAAAGGTATCTCTTCTAGAGCAAGTGCAATAAGATCTAACAACAATTGGAAGGAGGACGAAGTGCCGAAAGAAGGAAGTGTCGGGGAACAAAATGTAGAAAGGAGGAAAGACTAGACTTGTGCTTGGAGGATATTCTAGTTAAGGGTCTAGGGTTTGGCAGTGAGGCAGTGATCAATAAAAAGCTTCAATAAGAGAAACTTATCGAAGGGTTTTCCTCTCTAAGAGAGAGAGGTTTTGGCCCTCGCAAAGAGCCAACATTTGTGTTCTTGTTTTTATGTTTTTGGTAGTAGTTTGATGAAACACACACAGTAATAATAAGAAGAAGATCAGGCTAAGATAATTGTAAAAGTGCTTCACAAATTGTTATCAAGTCAAGAAGAATCACACTACACGTAATTTCCCTTGATTCTTCAACATGGTATCGGAGCTAAGGTGACACATCAAGGAAAGTGCATCTCAAGAACATTAATCAAGGAAGGACATCTACAAAAGTTGAAGCATCTAGCCAAGAAGTCTCAATCACTTCAAGGACAAGAAGGTCTACCATCTATCTTTCATCAAGGAAGACTACAAAGCAAGAAGAAGAGCCTTACATAAAGGCACCTACAAGAAGAGAAAATCAAAGAAGGATCTACATCAAGCTACAAGTCATCAAGCAAATCTCATCATTAAGCAAGTCCACTTGGATAAAGCAACTTGAAGAACATCAAGATCTGAGGAAGGCAAACCATCAAGTCTTCAAGGAGAAAGCAAGTCTACTACATCTCAAAATCTATCAAGTATATGTCTCCTTCTGAATATACATCAATGTCTTTTTGCAAGGAAAGCAACAAATGCGTAGGTACCAATAACTTTCTTGCATGGAAGAAGAGGATTGATTTACTTCTCAGGGAGAATGAACTTCTAGAACACATCAAAGGGAATATCTCTATCCCTGCTAAGGAACAAACTCAAGCCTTAGCCAAGTACAATAAGGATGAGACAAGAGCCCAAAGGATTCTAATATAATCCATCAAAGACTCTCTCATTCCTTATGTCTCCAAGTTGGAGATGTTGTACGTGTTTCCCATAGGCAGTCGGCTGCAAAAACTACGCCAGGAAACCAACTCAACCAGGCTTTAGGTTCAAGCTAGCCCTTGAACCAGAGGGGGCTCCCTCAGTTGTTATGAGGCCTTGTTTAACGCTGTTCACCATCACTAAAACAGCCTATGAAGCACAGTGGCCAGATTTATGATTTAGTTTGGGTGGTTGCTGATGATTGCACAATCCCTGTTCATGAATAAATACCCCTCTTACAGAGTCCTTCCTCAAAGTGTCAGCTTCCAGCCTGACATAATAACATGATTTATAAAGAATTTGATAGAAGAATAAGGATATTCCTGATAATTAAGCAATCAAACTGAATACTTAATCAATCAGGCAGATTTGGATGCGTGTAGAAAACTTCTACAGCCCAACAAAACACATTGCAGAGGATGAAAGAAGGCAATAATTAGTAAATATGTAGAGGAGCTATCTCAGACAAATAGTCTAATAAACTGATCTCTTTAAATGATTATAATTTTGCAGGGGATTTCAGAAAGATTGATACTCAATCTATTCTTACCCAGAATCTTCTATGCAAACTTGAACATGTGCAGAAAGAGAGTATGAAAGTACTGGAAAAACAACAGGAAACACAAGTTCTGCCATGAACTGGAGCTGGAAGGCTTTGATTAGGAATTCTGTAATAAAAGTTTTACAAAGCTGACAGGTTCTTGGCATCAAAAGCCAACCCTGTTTATTACAAATGAAATAATATATATAGACAAGATCTCTCCTAACTGTTACAATAATTATGGAATAAAATCCTGAATAGTAAACTAAAAATAAAAAGAATCTCTGAATAAATGCAGGAAATTTGGAATTGATGAAAATCCTTTGCCTTGGAATCTGCATAATCCTTCTTTGACTGCTGATCTTTCTGTTTGAAATCTTTAACAATTTCACAATTGGTGCATATTCTGCCAGTTGTATTCTTTGAATGCTCTTAGTTCCCTGAAAATGCTCATCGAATATCTCAATCTAATGATTCTTCATAAAACTTGGAAATATCATGTAACTGTAGCCTACAAATGAGTCAATTTTCCTTTGATGAGGGAAATTCTGCCACCTATTTAACTAGCTGTCTTTTTGACTGATATATTCATTCCTCAAAACTCTACCACATGTGATAGACAATTGTCATGTACATTTTTTCCTTTGTCTTTAATCCCCGTGGCAATTACCATTATTGGATTTACATCTAGGCTAGTTGTAACTTGTAACATGTTTCCTTACCTAAGAATTTTATAATCTATTTCCCTGTGACTTATTATACTATTTCAAACTGGTACAAATTTGCTATAGACTCGCTCTTTCTCCCACTGATAAATCTGTAGACTAGAGTGAGAAACACCATTCTTTGAATGAGAGATTGCCAATAATGCTCAAACCAATGCATTTTTCTGAGACTAAATCTGCAAAATCCATTTAGATTATTTTCTTGTAAATTCAGTGACTGGAGATTGGGAACCACAGGAAATTGATAAAAACTTTGAATTTCCCTTGCCTCCAAATGCTCTGTCACTTTTTGTCATAGTTCTTCAATTCAAGCATTTGCATTTTTGTGTCCTTCCTCCATGGGACAATTTGATTGAGATGGCTTTTCTGATTTGCATAAGTGGCACAAAGTTCTCCATTTCATGTTTGATGATTTTATCAGAAACACGGGTTAGCTCTCCCCCAAGGTGCAAAGAAGATGGACTCACAACCTGAGATACCTTCTTCGAATGCACTTGTCCTGCTGACTTGCTTGCACTTGCTGCATGATTTTGACCTTTCTTATGTTTCCTCCTCTTTTGCCTTTCCAAACAAGATGGGCAGTACCAGTTACTTTCTGGTACTCCTGCAAGAGGTGGATTCAAACAATATGTGTGATAGCCATCATCACAACCATCACAAAGGATGATATCTTCATCGTGTTCATCAATAAAGCAACTTCTACAGAGACATGAAGGACAGAACCATGTCGGTGGAGGAACACTTGCTAATGGAGGCCTCAAGCATCTTAAATGATAAAATTTATAGAGGCAATTCTCATTACTACATTCTATAAGATGATCATCATCCTTTTTTCCAGTCGAACAGATTTTGCACAATTTTTCAACTAGTTGTTTATCATCATGTTCTTCTGCTTCTTGCCTGCTGGTATGAGTTGTCATCTCTCTTCCACTCTTATACAAATCAGACCCTTCATCTCGATGAATTTCAATCACCTCTCCATCAATATTAGGTCCGACATCTTTCCTATTACATTCAAGCCCTACTTTGCAATGCTCTGGTTCGTCATTTTCTCCAGTGCTATGCACTGCCATCTGCCCACTTTGCAGTTCAGACACAACACAATTTTGGAGCGAAATGTCCACACTGTCATTAACCATATTGTCCTTATCACAAAAGGAGTAAACCTCAGATGACTTCTTTCTGGCTAGTGAACAGGGTACACAGTACCAACCAGTTGTTGGAATCTTATCCAGGGCAGGTGAAAGGCAATACCTATGATAAGCTGCTTGGCATGCATAACACAGTATGATGCAATAATTTCGCTCATTACTGCCACACAATGTACACCGAACTTGATTGGCTGATGAACCCATATCTCTAACATTTGGACGTTTGTCTTCTTTATTTTCCACACATCCATTCACGCAACCCTCCACATTTTTCATTGTAAGAGTTCCCTTGTTTGAAAGATGTAGATTCCTTGATATATGTGGTAATTCAGTGGTTTCCATAAAACTGGCTACTTCCCTATTATGAGCATCCACTTGCATATTACTCAAAGATATGCATGGGTTGCAGCCCTCTTACGCTCTTGAAGTTTGCACCATTTTGTCAGTCTATTTACTGCTGTGGCAACAATCAATGATTTCCTGAGGCTGCTGATCTAGAACATCGTGATCAAGCAATGCTCCACTGATACTTGCCCTCGTAGTAATGTTTGTATGAGTGATGTTGCAATTTCCTTCAGCTTCTCCCTCAAGCAAACTAGACACCCTTCAGAGATCCAAGGAAACCTCCCAAAACGCCTAGAATTTGACAGAAATTCCTGCATGAGATCTAATTGATGTCGTTCTGCACAAAACCCACGTTCCAAATTTTTGAAATTCGACTTCAATTGTTCAGAAACTGTACCCAAAATCCGCTGCCTGAAAAGGGTTAGGAATTTTGATTCATAGTTGAGCATCTGGTTATCATTTGTTCAAATCCCTTTACAAACATCAATTCTCTTGCTAATGTGCTCAAAAAGCACTGGAAGGTGGTTTAACTTTAAGCCTGATCGTAACTGAGATGTCTCAATTAAAAAAAACTAAGTATCATCACTGGGATTGAGCCAGGAATGGTCTTTACATGGTAAGAATTATTTGGAGGCCTGCTCCAATTCCTTTCAACAACCATTCCAAAGAGTGCTAGAGGGAAAGAAATAAATGCCATCATTACATGAATACGGTCCTTCACTCACATAACCAGACATCTGAGACATGCCACTTAACAACCTTGCTGCCACCTTTAACCCTGTGCTGTCATTGAAACCACCAACGGATTTCGGAGGGGGTCTCTACTGGTAAATGGTTTTGGACCTGGGGGGTCCGAAGTGCATTGGAACATGCCACGTAAGATAAGAGTGGTTTTATCAAAACAATATTTCGAAGCCCCCCCAGCTGTTAAATCTCGGATGACCTTGGGGGGTCCGAAATAGAATGAAAACCATTGATTTAGTATTGACAACCTCCGCCATATAAAAATGCCTGGACATTATGCTTGCCCTTCCTCATCTTGGCGCTTGTAGTTTGACCTTTTGACTTGCATGGCTGATTGGTGAATGCTGACTTTGTGATTAGGCCCAACAAATTTTTTAATAACATAACTTCAATTTTAAATAAATATTTTCATAAAAATATACAATTATATTTTTATAAAAATACAATTGTTTTAAAATTAAAATTATTATAAAAAACATAATAAACCATTCAAAAGCACTAATAAGTATATATCTGAGCATTTAGCCAAGAGGGAAATAACAATTTCTCACTGAAAATTACAAATTTTCAGTGTACCAAAATATGTTACAACATGAGACATCCAAAGAAATCTATGACAAATTAGTAGAGCTATTCTCGGTAACCACAGTTGGAGAAGTGATATCTCTATGAAATGAATTGTACAAGATGAAGATATCAAAGGAAGGAATAACTCTCTACTTCATGAAGATCTCTTAGATGAGGGATCAACTTCAAGAGCTAGGAGAAGTCATGTTTGACAGAGAAATGACAACCGTAGTACTCAATGTTCTACCTGAGGATTGGGGCAACTTCACATCAATCATATATGCCAAGAAGGAAGCCACCCCACTAAGTGAAATGTGGTCTCTATGCAAGATAGAGGAAACAAGACTCAAAGCAAAGGAAGATGTGGGACCAAAGGAGCAAGCTTTTGCTAACCCATAGCCAAGAGGAAGGGAAAATTTGGCAAATTTGGTCCACAAAGAACAAACAACAAAGATATGTCCAAAATCCAATGCTATGGATGCCAAGAATATGGATACTACAAAAGGAATTGTCCTAAACTAAAGAAGGACAACAACAACAAAAGAAAAAGGGAAGAAGCTCATGTGACTCAAGAAAAGAAAGAAGAAGACAAGAAGCACAAGAAGGAAGATCCTCCGGATCTCTACTATGACTAAGTATAATTCTTTACTTAAAGTCCTCTTTGAAAGATTTGAGTAGTATAGGAGCATGTAGGAATAGAATAAAATTGCATGGCTAGAAATATCTTCTAGAATCTAGAAGCATGATGTACATAGAGTTCAAAATAGTAAATACTCATGTAGAAGGAGCATTTATAATAGAACAAAATGTATGGTTAGAAATATCTTCTAGAATATAGGAGCATGGTAGATATAGCTCAAGATATTCATGTAGAAGGAGCCTACCTAGTATAGGACCTCAACCACATTGAAAGAAAATTGATCATGATTAAGAATCTTAGAAGACCCCCAACATCAAAAAGAAAAGAAACATTTGCAGGGTAAGGGTCTTCAAGATCCTATGATGGAATCTTCAAAAGAAGATTCATAAACAAAAGCAAATGTCTCATTGGGAATCCCATTGATGGGATTCAAGAAAAGGATGATATGCATGCAAGCTAAGATGAAGCAAGAAGGGCCACAACAAGGACAACCAAATGAAGCTAAGATGATCAAAGGAGAATCAAGATGAGGTATGTATGCATCAAAGTTTAGTCATGTTATCATATGTATATTATTGAGTCATGGAAATGTGAAGCATAAAAACTAATAGCTTGTAGACTTGAATGTAAAAATACACAAGAGGTATTTGAAATAATAATTTATTATATATATAAAATGTATAAGTGATCAACATTACAGTGAGGACCCACATTTATATACCTAAGCAGGTGTCTTTTTGTGAATGGGCATGTCTTTTAGACATGCCTTTTCACTTAACTTAATGACTATTTAACCTAATTAATATTTGGTTATTTAATATTTACATTTATTTTATACATACTTGTTATGAATTATATTCATAACATAGTCCCTTCCTTCAGAAGCTTTGTCCTCAAAGCTATATTGCTGGCAATTGTCTTTGTTGTTGTCGTCTCAGCATATGGAAGGCGGAAGGTCTCCGTCAGTGGTGGCTCTCTAGTAACTCTATTTTGAGTCCAAGGTTGTCTTCCTTTTTTTTATTTAAGATTTTTTTTTCTTCTTTATATTGTTAAATATAACTTTATATAATAGTTATAAATATAACTTTATATATATATAGTTTTTTTTGTAATGTTTATGTAATTATCTGTATGTTAATTAAATATAATTAAATAAAATTACTGCTTATCAAATCTTGTATATTTATCCAGCCAACATTACTCGTAGTTGACGTCATGTCTTTCGACCTGGGGACACCACGTTTGATGGGAGACGTCAATAGTGTTTAAACAGAATGTATGGGTGGACTGAAATGAGCAGATAATGGATTTGAAAGACAGGAGGGCAGATGGATAAAACACAGTGGACGACGTGGGATTGTGGTAGGGACTGTCAGCATGGAAATCGGGAGCTGTCAGCAGATAACCCACGCAGACAAGAGTTGCGGTGGGCAGAGCCTGTGTGAATCGACGCCAGAACCAGTGGTTGACCCTTCGACCGGGCACATATCTTGACGATGGGGTAGCAACATCTCTTAACAGCGACGTGTGCGTGGCTTCCTCTTCGGTTTGTCTGGAACAATGACTGTCGGATAATATCATGCACAGAGCTAAAAAGACCCCACAACAGAATTCCATAATCGTATGACCGTTCTGAATGTAATGCTCATCGGATGCATCGCGGGGAGCCTTCCCCATGTCGCCGAATGCAAGAAATCGAACCTCGCTGACGCCTGATGTCGGTGGGGTGGAGAAACTCACCAGAGAACTCCAACCCACATTGTCACTTCCATATCTGTAACTGTATTTCTGAGAAGGAAGCAACCCCGTCATTAGGGCTGTATGAATATATCCTGGATCATGCCATCCAAAATCCATTGCTGGGCTTGGAAGCAGATCATTACTACACATATCAGCTTGAGTGAACGTTGTCACAGTGGACATGGCTGATTTTTCAGCACCGTATTGCACAAATTGCGTGGTATTGCTCCCGCTGATCCATGTTACCTTCATGGATGAACCAGTAGAATCCATGTTGGACAGATGGGCATAGAGCGACATGTCTGGTTTACAAAACTTGAGAGCCTCTGATCTCCGAAGGATGCAAGGGTTTTCATAACCAGACAACAATACCAACTCGATATCTGTGCGTATGTTTATGACTTGAAATGTTATTGAACCATTGCAGGTCTTGGGTTCAAGTTCATCTCCGATCTCTTCTAATATACAACTGCTTCTGTTTTTGGTGCACTCCTTATAGGAAGGATTGTTTTTCAGGATTTGAGACTTCACAGTATAATGGCAGAGCAGAGAATGCAGATTCGTATCTCCCGTTTCCAAATACATGAACACGTTCAGTGGACAAGTCGAAATGTTGGGGCTTGAAGGATCATTTTCATCTTCATGTTCATTATCATTAGAATCATCATCTTGATCTGTATCATTCTCATATTCAGTATCAACATTTTGATTGAATTCTTCTTCTTTTTCTTCTTCCACATTTTTCTCTTCATCATCTTCCTTATTATTGATTCCCTTTTGACATTCTTTAACTTCTACAATTGATTTTTCTAATCGTTGAAATGCTTCTTGAATACTAAACTGCTCGACGCAATCAGGATGTGAACGTAATGGCACATTGTGCGACGAACAACGTTCAAAGACTCGCATCATTATATTGTGTGCCATGGCTTTGATACCACTGAAGCATAAAAACTGATAGCTTGTAGACTTGAATGTAAAAATACACAAGAGGTATTTGAAATAATAATTTATTATATATATAAAATGTATAAGTGATCAATGTTACAATGAGGACCCACATTTATATACCTAAGCAGGTGTCTTTTCGTAAATGGGCATGTCTTTTAGACATGCCTTTTCACTTAACTTAATGACTATTTAACCTAATTAATATTTGATTATTTAATATTTACATTTATTTTATTTATTTACTTGTTATGAATTATATTCATAACAAAATGGTTCTATGACATGATCAAGTATGAAAGTATCTCTTTCACCAATGACATGCTCAAAGGCATGTACAACAATGCAATGAAGGTCAACAAAAGGAAATACTCACATAAGGAGTATAAGATTGCTGACTAAAAAAACAAGTAAAGAAGAAATGCTCACTAGTCCTAGAAGCAAGCAATGAAGAAGTGCTCTCACAAGAAGCAAAAGGTGGTTGACCAATCTATCCAAGAAGAAGCAAATGAAGAAAGAGATCAAGCATGTGAAGAACACCATGATCACAAAGAATCACTATCTGACAAAGATCCATTGAAGACATCTCCCGAAAGAAGGCATGACAACTCTGACTAAGAAAGTAACAGATCAAGGGACTCTCGACACTTGTGAAGGCCTTGGAGATATGAAAGGTGCAGATAACTGATTCTACTCTACGAAGATGTCATGATGAAGGAGACATCCAACAAAAGCACCATTTAATGCTGAAGCAATATCAGGATGAAGTCATGGAGGGCTACTAGATCAAAGCATGGGAACAAGCAAGTATAACGAAGCATCCATGTGAAGAGTAGTCTGAAGCATTGACAAGATGACAAGGAGTAACCTGATGACAAGAGAACTTGATATATGACAAGAAGGCCACTTTCCACGAAGGAAGTGATGATATGACAAATCAAGAAGGAAAGTGATCGATGGATGGTGCCCTACCAGGAAGAAGTTCGAACAAAGCCTTCATGACATCGAAGGAAGGAAGGAGATCAAGCCGCTGGAGGACCCACGAAGAAGAAGTTGCTGATGAATGGACAAGTCCCTAGCTAAGAGGGAGTTATAACAAGTTCCCAATTACAAAGGAACTTGGACAAGTACCTTGTCAGAGGATACTTGGGCATATCTTCCTCAATTGAGAGGAAGTGATAGACACAACATTCTTGTCTTCACTTGAGAAGAAAGAATGGGAGGATTGTGTAATCATCTGGCATCCAATACTCTTTGAGGATGTGTTGGACATCCAAGACAAGAGTAGGCAAGAGGATCGATATTCTTTGAGGGTTGGGAATCCAAGATAAGTATAGTCCTAGAAGGTCATACTCAGTGAACACACGGGTGGGTATGTACCTTGAGAGACAATGACTAAGATGTCTATAAGTCATTGGTCTCGCCAACATAAGGTATCTTGTTGGTAAAATGTAGGAAAAACACAAAACCATCTTTTGGACCCCATGTGCTGCACATTGCATAGACCTCATGCTTGAGGATATTGGCAAATAGATTGGGTCAAGAACACTGTAGAGCATGCCAAAAGCATAACAAAATATATCTACAATCACTCATGGATTTTGAGCCTGATGAGGAAACACACAAGGGGCAGGGATATTATTAGGCTTGCCATCACTAGATTTGCAACTCATTTTTTGACATTGCAATCTATGCTTTCCCAACATAGAAACTTGCAAAGGGTGTTTTCTAGTGATGAATGGAATGAATGCCAATGGTCTCGCAAACATGATGGTAAATATGTGAAAAAGAAAGTTAATGAAGAAATATTTTGGAAAAAGCAACAAAGATTGTGAAGGTTGCTGAGCCATTGGTTAAGGTGTTGCGGTTGGTGGATGAGGAAAGGTTGGCTTTGGGCGTCATTTATGAGGCTATGGGTCGAGCAAAGGAGCAAATAAAGGCAATATACAAGGATAGAGTGGCCAAGTATGGGCCTATTTGGGCAATCATTCATGAAAGATGGAACAATCAACTCCATCGCCCTATACATGCAACTAGGTTTTTTTTTTTTTGGGTTTCTCTGAAAACAAGGTATCATTATAAAGCTATGGAGGCAGAAGCTTTGATTGGGAAGGTTAGAGATGGATTGATTGACTGCATGGTCCATAAGGAGAGTGATCAACTGGAGATACACAACCATATCACTTGTTTCGGTAGAGCCACAATTACCTTTGGCAAGAACCTAGCAAGGATTGCAAGGGAAGTAGATGAGCTAGGTAAACAAACAATTTCAATTTTCAAATTTTTATTTTGTTAAATTGTTTATAATTTGAAAGTGGATATAATTTGTTGAGCTAATTCATTACACAACTATGTTTTTTGCAGCACAATGGTGGGGGGCATTTGGTAGCCATTGTCCTCAATTGCAGAAGTTTGCAATCCGTGTTTTGAGTCAAACTTGTAGTGCTATTAAGTGTGAGTGCAATTGGTCTGTCTTTGAGAGGATTCACACGAATAATAGAAACCGTTTGGAACAAAATGGTTAAATGATCTAGTGTATGTCCAATACAACCTCCGGCTTAGATGCAACCAATTGCTGAACAAAAGACCTGATACAGATCCCATTGTGTTGGAAGATATTGATCCAACATCAGATTGAGTAGTGGAGAGTCATCCAACAGAGTTTGATTCTGACAAGGATATTGGTATTGATTTGGATTTACAGACAGAGGCATTAGCTGAAGTTGCTGCTGAACATAATGTTCAGTTGAATGCAGATCCACTTGTACTAGGCCCAACCCCAAGTCCTCCAGTTGCAGGCACTTCCTCTACTCAGCCATGACGGAAGCACATATCTCGTCTATCTCAGTGTGCAGCTGCTGCGCCTGCTAGTGCTACTACTTCTATAGTTGCAGTTGGAGATGGTGATGAGGAGGAGGAGCCATGGGTTTCCCTGTTTGACTCTGATTCAGAGTCTGAGCCAGATGATGTTGGCTTCTCTAGCAGTAGCCAGTAGTACTGGTGACTAGTGATGTTTTACAATTTACTTTTGTTGTAGAGGCCATTTAGAGCCTCCTTGGTTATGTGTTTTTGTTTTGATCTCTATATCATGTATGTATTGGACAGTGCACTGGGTGCCATTTTGATATAATGGATATATTCATGAGCCTACTTTGATCATATGTTGTCTTCTCGCTATATTCTAGTGCTTTGTGTTTGGAAACATCAATGAAAATCTTTAAAATTATGTTTTTTCATAAAAAAACAAATATTAAATGTATTTTTTACAACGACCGAGTCATTGAAATCAAACCGGCCGAGTTGATACCGAGTCATTGAAATCAAACCGGCCGAGTTGATACCGAGTTGGAGTTGGATTCGGAGCCGACCCTCGGCCGGTTCCGAACCTGAGTAGGAGTTTTAAAACATTGCTAGTGACAGGCTGAAGCCACCTCATGGTCCTGGAGTATGACCTAAGACTGCTTCTGATTGGCTGAGAGCTCATCTTCTTTGGAGACAAGGAAACAGGTTAACAGCCCAAGACCTAGAGGCATCTGATAGGAGTGGAAATCTTCTTCCTTATGGACTAACAGTGGGTTATTTCAGGGGGCCAGGTTTTGTCTGTACACAATGATGTTGCTGCATGTTGGGATCTTGAGTTGTATCAACAGAGGTTAGGCTGGTAGCCCTTAGTATTGCAGTTTTTTTCCTGCTTTGGAAAAAATTCATTCTTTTGCATTTGCTTAAATATAATCCTTGATAAACCTGTGCTCAAATGTGAAAATCATCTGCAAAATTAACTATTTTATGTGGTCAAACTGGATGTGTCTGAACGTAGGGATTTTAAATAAGACATTGATAACATGGGCCATATAACAAGTCTACTCTTCAACACTGATTTACGCTTTCTTGGATAAGATAAGTTTATTAATGTCCAATGTAAGACCAAAATAGTAGGTCAATAGGACTACAAGGTACAATCAGTGATGATAGTCAGTGGGAATGCACTGGGTTATTCTGAATGAAAAATAAGATAGATAAAAGATAGAATCTGCAACAATGGACCAAGAGAAAGGAAGCAATAAACAAATCTCTATGATGTCTTATTTGGCCAGGGTGAGGAACTGGAGAGTAAGGAAGAGGAAATATCTGTGATCACATCCATCACTGACTAGGCACTGAGGCAGCTATACATTGTCTCATGATGTTGCTGCAGGAAAGTCCAGGGCTAAGTTGTCCTGGATGGGTGGACTTCGGAGGAGCCTGAGCACCACAAGCACTAACAGAGATTCTCCTAACACTTCAGGCTGATGGAAAAAAATTGCGTAATATAGGGCTGGTTAGACCATCAAGTTGGTAAGGGAATTGTACTCCTTTGTGATCTCATGGCAACTTGACTGACATAGAGATAGGGAAGGAAAATATTAGACACTGACAAGGAAATGAAGTATAATTATCTGGATCCATGGTGGCTTGATGGGTTATCATAAGTTGTAGTAATATAGTTTTTAATGTTTGAATTTCGCAGCTAAAGTGTTCTTTCTGGCATTTAGGTGTATTTTAATTTCAAAGATGCGTTAAGCTATTTATTTAGACTTGTTTAGGGCATTTAGAACCAGTTTCAGCCAAAGAGGTTCTATCATGTTGTGCATAATGTTGGAGCTTGTTCTACATAGCCATCTCATACATTTCTGTTCTGTGCAGTTTCCATGGAAGGAAGTGAGTGTTTTGCCAGTACAGAAGCATGCAATGGCATATGGTCTGTTTGCATCAAGTATCGCTCCATTTGGAGGATTCTTTGCCAGTGGTTTCAAACGGGCATTCAAAATCAAGGTGGTTCTCTTAGCTTCATTTTGGTGATATTTTAAATAATTTTTGCTTCATCTTGTATATGCACATGGATGAGGAGTGATTCTTTAATATCTTTCTGTCTTACAGGATTTTGGGGACAGCATTCCTGGTCACGGTGGCATTACTGATCGGATGGATTGTCAGGTAATGACTGTGTCATCTGTTAAAAAAATGTACATTATGGAACTTTTTGTGCATGCTTATTACAAAAGTTGTAGTGAATTTCTCAGCACTTTAAGTATAGTGCGCCAATCGAACAGTTTTTACTTCGCGAAGCACAACTTTCTCTTTGTTTCTTGGGCATGTCTTTAATACACAATAAAACATGAATTAGCTGGCTGTGGATTGTCAAACCAACTTGACCAGTTCATGGAGAAAGCTGCAATTGTGGCTTCTTATGAACGTTGTAATTGTATAATATTTGACAAGCATATTGAGACAAACCAACCTATGAATTCAGCATTGAGCATTGTATTGTTAGAAAGGGAGTGCCAAGGACAATTGTTCCTAAGGCTTGGTTTCTAGCCTAGGAAAGAGTGTCCTCATGTGACTCCCTTTACCTAACTTTATAGGAATTATAAAGTATAAAGTCATAAAGTGACTTTATAAACATAAAGTGACTTTAAGAGAAATAAAGCCTCTGTGATCCATATCATAGTTATAATTTTTTTTTTTTTTGGAATTTTTCTTTTTTTCTTTCTCTGGAATAAGTCACATTGAAGATTTTGGTCGACGCGTTTCGAACCAACAAGTGTGGTTCATCTTCAGGTGACTTATTCCGGGAAAAAAAAATTATAATTAGAAATAAAGCCATAAAAGTGATTTTATAAACATAAAGTCATAAAGTACCTTTTGAGTAATTAATGAAAAGGGGACTAAGGGGAAAAGGTCTCTCATAGGTCAATGAGAGATTAGATTGCCACCCTTGATCTAACTGGGTAAGATCTAATCTCAGCCATTAGATGTTAGGGTTAGGTCTCTCTTCTTAATGAGAGAACAAAATGGAAAAAGCAAAGGGGAGAGGGCAACATTTGCACATTAATGAGATTTGAAGCTAAGGAGAAAAGGAGGCTGAGAGAGAAGTACAGGAGGAGAAAGGAAGAACAACATTGAGCTTCAGGTAGAGAAGGGCATGGATTCCTAGGCTTAAAAGGCACAAAAATCAAGGCTCTTCTATACCACAAATTGCAGCTGGGTTAGCATGAGTTTCAAGGAGGTTTCATTGCATCTTTTGTAGCAGGTTGAGCGCTGAAATTGAGGGAACTGACAAGCATTTATTGCTGTCAGTTCTGGCACGAAATTCAAAGGTCTGGGCTGCATTCAATGATGCCCAAATTTCGAGACAGATTTAAAATCTGAGCAGTCAGGGTGTGATTTTCAAGGTTTTCAGTGGCGTGTAGCATGTACAACATTGTTAGGGGTACGAAAAGCAAGTGTCAGAGCTCTGAAATCGAGGGCAGATTTCTGAGTCTGTCAGCGCACAAAGTTCGAGGTAGAGGCATGGATTTTGAGGGAGACTGACAGTACAGCAGTGGCACAAATTCCTGTGCGTGTTGGGCATGAATTTCTGGGACTGTCAGGCATGAAATTTTAGGCAGCTACAACACTTTCTCCAAGGAAATTTGAAATTTGACCACAAATTTTGAGGAAGATAAGTAGATTTAATTGCTGTTAATTAACTGCTTTAATAAATTTTCTTATAATAAATAAAATATCCCTCTCCTCTCGGTTTTCTCTTTATGTTTTTTCCAGGGTCTTTGTACCAAAAATCACTTGTGCTAAATTGTGGGTCAATTTGTGTTATTCTCAGCGAAAATTTAAAATGGAGTTGGCTTATGTGTTTCATGTTTTTTTTTGAATATATTCATGTTCAAAAACAGCAATGATGGGCTGGGCATTAAAGTGTTGTGATTCCTAAAGCTTGAAACCGGGTTGGGCCTTCAATTTCTACATGTTATCCGAGCTAAGAAGAACAGAACTGCTGATAAACAGTGAGAAGCAATGACCTAACAGCAAGTTTAAAACAGGGTTGAGAGGGAGTAGAGTTTAACCTTGGACAGATTTGCAACTGTGTTGGTGAGAAAGTCAAATGGCAACAGGGTTGAGGGTAGAAGACAGGTTGAGTGGGGTTGAAAACTTCAGCCCATGGAAGGAGAGGATGGTCTTGCTTCTTGAGGAGTTTGAGCTATGGGAGATTGTTGAGAAGGCAGTAGTACCTCCCACTGACCCAACATTGTTGACTGATTTCAACAAGAGAAATGTCAAGGCTAAAAGACTTCTCTTAGATGCTGTTAAGGACCACCTCATTCCCCATGTCTTAGGGAAGAAGTATGCTTTTGAGATGTGGGAGTCTTTGACCAAACTCTACCAAAGTACCAATGAGAATAGGGAGATGGTACTAACGAAAAAATGAGGCAAACCAAGATGACAAAAACCGACATAGTAGCCTTATACTTCATCAAAATTACTCAAGTGAGAGATGAGTTGGCAGCCGTGAGAGAGGTCATTTCTGAGGAGCAGCTGGTTAGTGTGAAAATTCCAAACTGGAATCCTATTGTAGCAACTGGAAATTATTCTCCTAATTGTTAATTCTATTTAACAATTTATTTGCAGTTTGCTACCGAAAACAGTGAATAAATCTCACTGCAATCTACACAAATAAAACTGTGGAAGAATAAAATGTTGGAAGAAATGCTAGGACACACATAAAAATAACACAATTATTTTTGGACAAAAGTCCCCGGAAAAACCCAACTTGGGAAAACTAGTGCAGCAGATGAGGGTTTTATTATTATTCAAGAGTGAACAATCCGAGTACAATCTGGATGCCTAAAACTGACAATCCACAACAAGAAAATCTGGGCAAAAATATTGAAGGGAATTTCCCTTCTCCCACAGGTAATCTCTGGCACGACTTGCCTTCAGAAAACTGGTCGTCCAAATCCCAGCATGAGCCCTTTTGCTTTACCTCTGTGCTGTTTCCCACACGTGTGGTTTGACACTGCCTCTGATGAGGTCGTTTTGCCTCCCGCTGTTGAGGAAATTGTCTCTCCGACCTTCTGGAACCTCTTCCCGTCCACTAGAGCTGAGAATGATTTTTCTCACCAACAAATCGGTTTGCCTTGTTGAAGCTAATGCGTAGAGCCTCTGCGCTGCCTCTCTGGGATAACTCAGCCCTCTTGCTGCTGCCTCTCTGGATATGGAAATATTTCCTTTGGACTCATTGTCCATGCCCCTCAATCACTGCTTCGATCTCTAGCTCTCTCCGACAACTAACTGCTGCTACTCTGGAAGTAGATCTGCTCAGAAATCGAATCTCTCAAGTGTCTTCTCCATCACCACATCGAACTCCACTTATATTCCTTTGTTGGAGCATCAATGAACAAGATTAAAACATAATCGATGGTTAGGATCATCCCTGGATCGATCTGTGTGAGTTTTTAGATGATTCATGCCTTGACTTAATTAATACTGATTAATTAACCATATTCCCCAAGTTTAGACTTAGGAAATATTTAAAATTGGTTAATAATCTAATTAAGTCATTTCTAGGTGAAATTTCCAGAAACGATTTTTGGGTTTTGGAGATCTCATGTATTCTAGCCTCTGCACAAAATTTCAAGGCTAGAACACATCTGATGCTACAAAAACTAACACAGGAATCGAATCTCTCAAGTGTCTTCTCCATTACCACATCGATCTCCACTTATATTCCTCTGTTGGAGCATCAATGAACAAGATTAAACCATAATTGATGACTAGGATCATCCCTAGATCGATCTGTGTGAGTTTCTAGATGATTCACGCATTGACTTAATTAATACTGATTAATTAACCATATTCCCTAAGTTTAGACTTAGGAAATATTTAAAACTGGTTAATAATTTAATTAAGTCATTTCTAGGCGAAATTTCCAGAAACGATTTTTGGGTTTTGGAGATCTCATGTATTCTAGCCTCTCCACAAAATTTCAAGGCTAGAACACATCTGATGCTACAAAAACTAACACTCCCTCTTAGCGAGGAAGGTGTTCTAGTGCTATTGCACACTGTGTAGCAACACCCTGTCTCTGTATCATCTCTTGTCACACTGCTAATGTCTGACCATACTGCCCACCAACCACTGCACAACTCTGATATATGCTGCATCTGTGCTGTTGCTGAAATGTTGCCAACACTGCATCTGTATTGCAACTCCCTCTCATATGTTGCCATTGCAACTGCAACATCTGCAACTAAAAATCATCCAAAACACTGAATCAACTATGATCAGTATAATGCATCTGTCACCTAAGTCCCTGATTGCTGCTAGTATCTACAATCACTGAAGAATCTGCGCTGTTGCTGACTCTGGACTATGCCAACTGCAATGCTACTAACTCTGCACTGTGCTCCCCAACATTTGACTGCTACTAGTCTCAGCAACTGTCACTCTGATATCTGACTGCATCAACTGTCACTCATCCATATGCTGCACAACTCTGATATATGCTGCATCTGTGCTGTTGCTGACCCTGCTGAACTGTTGCCAACACTGCATCTGTATTGCAACTCCCTCTCATATGTTGCCATTGCAACTGCAACATCTGCAACTAAAAAGCATCCAAAACACTGAATCAACTATGATCAGTATAATGCATCTGTCACCTGAGTCCCTGATTGCTGCTAGTATCTACAATCACTGAAGAATCTGCGCTGTTGCTGACTCTGGACTATGCCAACTGCAATGCTGCTAACTCTGCACTGTGCTCCCCAACATTTGACTGCTACTAGTCTCAACAACTGTCACTTTGATATCTGACTGCATCAACTGTCACTCATCCATCCTGCTACTGAAAACTGTGGGCCCCTGTTGCAAGGTATTGATCCATGAGGTGGGCTCCTCAAGGATCCTACCTGTAAGGCCTTCGAGTTGCGGGTGCGACGGGCGCCGACGAGTCATCGTGCACGAAGGCGCGGGCACGCACGAAACGACGATGCGACGGGCTGCGGACATAATGCGATGTTTGGTGCGACAAAAGGGCGAGACACTTATGCGACTAAGTGTTGAAGCGACATAATATATACATGCGATGGATGAGACTTGAGGCCGACTTGAGTACAAGTCTTATGGGCGCATGGTTAGTGGTTTTGGGGGTCGGCCAAGGGGCTGCACACCCCATGTAAACCCACGATAGGTTGTGTATATATGTGGGAGCCTTGAGGCTCATTTCAACAACACTTCCTCTCATCTCTTCTACGCATAAGATCAAGAGGCAAGTAAAAGTGCGCAGAAATAAGGGGAGCTGCGCATATCTCATGCGCTCCACTTGAAGGTGCACTTGAAGGTGATCTTGAGTCGGTCGAAGAGTGGGCAAGGTGTGCCCGAGGTGCGGTGGATGTGCAGATTTGTGCAGGACTTGGTGAAGAGGATTTAAGTGGCTCGGGTGAGCACTTCTCTTTGTGCAAGGGTGCACATGTATTGTAAAAGGCAGGGTTGCCTCTCTGTTGTAATATTTGGCTAAGTGTAGACTTGGTTCGGCAAGGCACACTTGTACATTGTAAAACTGATATTCTTAATATATTGTCGGGCAGACTCACATTACGGGGAGTTGCCCCTCCCCTTTATACTTGTTGCAATTGTTGTTGTTCTTGGTATAATTGCATGATGATAATGAATGAGTATGGGCTTCATTAAGTATAAAGGATAATTGCATTTTACTTGGTTGCGAAACACAAGCTAAGTATGTTAATGTGAAAGTAGGCGTAGTCCACGAATGTTAGTATTGGGGAAAAGAAAGCGTTCGGTGGTGCCGCACCTTGCTACAAGTGGTTGAAAGACTACCGCAGGTGTAGGGGCGTGACACTACCCATCTGTAGCACTCTGGGGCTACAAAACCAAGTCACCCCACCTCACTCCTAGAGGTATATCAACAAACGTGGCGAAGTCTTCATCCAATCTCGAGGAAAGCCTATCGAATCTTGATCTCTGCTGAAGTTGACTGCTGGTCCTCCTTCTCCTCCTTATGCTTCTTCCTGAGGGGACACTGGGTACTGTAGTGACAAATTTCACCACATCTAAAGCATTTGACCTTTGACCGATCCTTCTTCTTTCTCTGCTCCCCCTGCCCCTCACTGGGACCCTTAGATGCGAGGGCCACATTCCCCTCCTCCTTCACTTGCTTCGATTCGCTGCTGCTGTGACTGATGGAGCTCTTTAGAAGAGCTTGCCTCAATTCCTCCTACTGCAAGTCAAACACATCCTGTCCAATTTTGGTAACTTGTCTCTGCCTAATATGCTCTGCACAAAGACCTGCTAGTCCTCGGAGACACTGTTGAGTGCCAATCTCACTAGCTTTGTAGGTTGAGGCACTACCCCAACAACTTAAAACTGGTCCTGGACCTCTCGAGTACTCGTGAGGAAGGGGTCTATGCCTTCCCCCTTCTGCATCCGGATGAGCCTCAGCTTATCCTCGAGGTACATCTTCCGATGCTTGGAAGTACCCTGATATAACATGGCAAGAGCATCCCACATCTGCTTGGCAGTATCATTGCCAGCTATATGTGAGACAACATGATGTTGGACTCCATCTAGGATCAACCGTTTCGCCTGTGCCATCTCTTTCTTGAGACTTGTACTGTTTTAGTTGATCTGCATCCGTGGGAACTGCTACCACTGCATCAATATAGGCTTTCAAGCCATAATCATCTAGAAGGAAGGACATCCTTGCCTTCTAGATGACGTAGTTGGAAGCTCCATCCAACCTGTCCTGATCACAAAGCCCAACAGTGGCCATCTCAATGAATTGTCGAAAACTTCCTCTTTCCTTTTGCTTGGTTGCTGCTTTGCTATTCACACTTCCTTCTGGAGTGAGTAAATCTGCTCACAATGACTGCCGATCTACAAGGAAAGATCGAACTTCTTGAGACTAGAAGTTCCCCGAGGAAAATTTTTCCTCTGTGTGTGCTCTTCTCTCTTCTACCTCAACGCTAGCTCTGCTCTAGCGAACTGCTGCAAAAACCATTGCGTCTAGCTAGAGATCTTCCCAACGAAAAATCTGAGCTACTCACTTTGCATCTGGAATTACTCGATCTGGTAGGATCGAATTTTTCTGCCCCTCACTCAGAAAAATTGAACCTCCACAAGTAACTCGGCCTCTTGGTAGAATGATTGCGCTGCCCTTGGGAATTTCGGCTTGCTGCCCACAATGAGCAACAAAATTCCTTCTCTTTTTGCCTTTGAGCTCTCTGGCTGATCAATTGCGCTCTGATACCATGTGAAAATTCCAAACTGGAATCCTATTGCAACAACTAGAAATTATTCTCCTAATTGTTAATTCTATTTAATAATTTATTTGCAGTTTGCTATGACAAATATTGAATAAATCTCATTACAATCTACACAAATAAAATTGCGGAAGAATAGAACACTGGAAGAAATGCTAGAACACACACATAAAAATAACACAAGTATTTTTTGACAAACGTCCCCGGAAAAACCCAACTTAGGAAAACTGGTGCAACAGATGAGGGTTTTATTATTATGTAGCAGTGAAAAATCTGAGTACAATTTGGATGCCTGAAACTGGCCACCCACAACAAGAAAATATGAGCAAAAGGGTAAACAAAAGGAGGAGGACATGAGAAAAATGAGATACTTTGTTTGCCAGAAAATGGAGCACTATGCCTTTCAGTGTCTGAACAAGAAGAAAAGGAAGAATGGTGTTGTTGAATCAATTGAAGTGGATGAGTTTTCCACCATATTTGACAGGGAGTCTTCCTTGATTGTTAGTCTTGCCATGAGTGCTACATCCTCTAGTGTCTGGTACATTGAGAGTGGATCTTCACGTCACATGATAGGGGTCAGGGAGCATTTAACAAGTCTTATAGAGAGGGATATAGATCTTGAGGTGGTGCTCGGGGATGACTCCATGGTTAGAGTAGTTGGTGTTGGAATCATGTCCTTTCAGAGGGAGTCACAACCTCCCTTGAAAGTGAGAGAGGTCTAATATGTTCCAGCGTTGAAGAAGAACTTGATATAGTGTCCATTATTTAGGATAAGGGATTTGAGGTGGTGTTTTGAGATGGACAGGTCCTCATGTATCCTAGGGTGTTGAGTATGTTGTCATTGATGTCAAAGCAGGCACAATATGCCAGAGAAGGTGCAGGATGTCAAAGTGGGTCCAAGATGACAAAGCGGGTGCAGGATATTGTCATTAGTGTCCTCAGTATGCTGGTATGCATGGATGAGATGACGCATTGATGAAACCCTAGCTCTAGGGTTTGGATCTCCTGCAAGATGATCATACCCGTGTTGACCACTGAAGTAGCACCTGAAATTTTTTTGAAGACTCCATGCCCGAAGATATGTCAGAGGCTTCATGTACCATTAGAGTTCCTATATCATCAAAGTTTTTTAACTCTAATTTCTTATATCTGCTAGTGTGATGAGTTGAGTCATGTAACAAGCCTACGTAACTTTGGATGTTGTCATCAAGTGAGTTTACTCTAGGAGGTTTTTTTTACTTGGTTAATTATTAAGTTTTTTTGAAGACTTAATAATTGATTGATTTTTTTCTCCAAGCATAACTCCAAAGCCAGAGTGCAGCTTGATGGCAAGGCCTTGGGTGAGTCCTAGTGTCTAGATGCACAACCTTCTCAGACTTTAGACTCTCTAGGCACTGAGATCTCTGATCTCTCACCTTCTGATCCCAACTTCTCACCTTTGATGCCTCAATGACTCTCATCCCCTTTATTTATAGGAGCTTGGGCAGACGTGAAGCATCTCCTAGTACTATCTAATATGACTAAGTGTTCTATCGTAGATGCTCTGAGATGTGGGTCAAACCACACCATAAGTCGGAGAAGTGCTCTGAGTCTCGGAGAATCGTCTGGTAAAGCTTACAAAGTGGAGATGAAAGGCATCCCACGGATCCTTTATTTACACAATGGAGATATTATTGGAATCCCACGTTACTAGTCACTCATAGTTAGGAACCTTTATTTACATAGTGGAAATATTATCGAAATCTCGCGGTACCGGTCACACTCATAGTCAAGTGACTAGACTTTACATAGTGAATGCTATACAAAGCATCCCGAGGTATGTAAAAACAAAGTATTAAGTTTCCGACATGTTAGTACCAAGGAATCTCTACCTAGCATTGGCTCCACTACTTTCCCATGCTTTTGTGAAGATGCGTCTGACTATCATGGGTTTTCCCACTACAATTTGATGTCTTATTTTAGTCATAACCAGTGTTGTTAAAATCGCGATAAAATCGTAAAAGCGCGATTTTTTCATTTAGCCGATTCAAATCGCGATTTTTTACATAAAAATCACCACCTTTTTTTTATAACGATTTTTATCGAAAAAATCGCGATTTTTGAAAAAATCGCGATTTTTTCGAAAAAATCGCGATTTTTTCAATAAAAATCGTGGAGGGCGCGGGCAGCGGGGTTTTATATGGGAAAATCGATTTTTTTTTAATTCATTCAGCAGTCCGCGCGGAGGAGGAGGAGAAGAAGTGAGGGAGAGGGTTGCCGTCGGTTGTGGGAGCGAATCGAAGCGATTTTAGGAGGAATCCAAGCCAAGATCGCCAATTTGTCCATAAACCAGGTATGTAGATTAATTTTTTTTTGTTTTGGTTCTATAAAAACTTTGTTTTTCATTGTTTTTAAAGAATTTTTGGAAATTTTTCATTGATTTGGGATGGGTTATTTGTTAGGACTATGAGAACCAATTTTTTATTTTTATTTTCTCATTTTCTTTAAACATTGTTTATTTTTTTTGATTTTTCATTGTTTTTTGGCATTTGGTTGGGTAACTTGGGTTTAGAAATTGGGATTTTGGAAATAATTAGCTTGTAATTTTGCAAATGCTAAATTGTAATTTGTATTTACTATTATCATTTATGTAATCCTAAATTCCTATTTCCTAATCCTTATTTTTCCATAGGTTTGCAAATTCAAAATTCAAAAACAAACATGCCAAGGAAATTGGATCCTTTCTGGGAATATGGTGACCCTAAAACTCCGAATGATAGACAAAACTTGTATTGCAAGTTGTGTGGAAAGGAAATATTCGGGGGGGTGTACAGGTTGAAGTTCCACCTTGCACAAATCCCTGGACGTGATGTGGGGCCCTGTCTAAAGACAAATGCTGAAATTATCCAAAAAGCCATGAGAGCATTGGGAGAATTAGAGCACACTAGAGACGCCAAAGAAGAACTCAAAAGGCAACTAAAAAGGTCAGCTGAAGGAAGTGGGCCAAGTGGCACAAGTTCTACTGCAGCGTCAGTCAATCCGGTAGCTGCATCATCATATTTTGTTCCTCGAACCACACCTGGTTCACAACCAACTATTGGTTCAATGCTAAAAAGAACTGAAAAAGAAAAAGCTGACAAGTTGATGACAAAATTTCTCCTCTGGAGTGATATTCCTTTCAGCATTATAAGGAATAATCCATTTTTCCAACCTACTGTTGATGCTATTGCCAGTGTTGGCCCGGGGTACAAACTCCCTTCTCTTCATGATTTCAGAGGCCGGCTTCTTCAAGATGAAAAGCGTGACTGCACCCAAAGATTGGAGGATTTTAGGGCATCATGGGCACAAACAGGATGCACTGTTATGTCAGATGGTTGGACTGACCAAAAGGGGAGAACCCTTATAAACTTCTTGGTTAGTTGTCCCTTGGGGACTATGTTTATCAAATCTGTTGATGCAACTTATCAAATCAAAGATGCAAAAACTTTATGTGATTTGCTGGATGTGTTTATTTTGGAGGTGGGTGCAGAAAATGTTGTCCAAGTCATAACGGACAATGCTGCAAATTATGTTGCTGCTGGTAGAATGCTTATGGACAGGCATCCTACTTTATTTTGGACACCTTGTGCTGCCCATTGTATTGATTTGATGTTAGAGGACATTGGGAAAATTCCCTTTGTCAAAGAGGTTGTTGACTCATCAAAAAACATCACAAAATTTATTTACAATCACACATCTGTGCTTAGCTTGATGAGAAAATGCACCAACAACAAAGAGTTGGTGCGCCCCGCCATTACACGGTTTGCGACGAGTTTCATATCTCTTCAATCCCTCTTGAATTCTATGTGGGATTTGAAGAGAATGTTTCTTTCAGAGGAGTGGCGTGCTTCGTCAATGAGCCGCAAACCAGAAGGAGAGGCCGTCTGCAGACTAGTTTCATACCAGGAAGACTTCTGGGCGGGAGTGCAGGAGGTGTGCGCTGTTACAGAACCTTTGGTAAAGGTTCTTCGGTTGGTTGATGCTGAGAAGCCCGCAATGGGCTATTTGTATGAAGCCATGGATAGGGCCAAAGAAGCCATTCGGTCCTACTATGATGACAAGGGAGATGATGGGTTCCAGAGACAACTCCTTCTATGGAACGTCATTGATGAGCGATGGAACAACACACTCCATCGTCCCATTCATGCTGCTGGCCTTTTCCTGAACCCTGCATTTTCTTATGCATGTGGGTTTAATTTTGATGTTGAGGTCGTGGAAGGATTATTAACCTGTGTCCAGAAGATGGTGAGAACTCCAGAAGAACGTATGGAGGTCTCTAGACAAATTGAGCAATATAAGTTGTCAGCTGGCACATTTGGCTTTGAGATGGCTGTCATTGATAGGACGGTTAAAATGCCAGGTATTTTTTAGTTTGTAGTATGTACTTTGTAACTTTGTTTCAAATTTCATTGTTTCTTCAAATTCCATTTTTTTCTTATGTTTATTTAAAATTTTCTTTGTAATTTTGTTGTAGACGCATGGTGGAAGATGTATGGTGGCAGAGTACCCCTTTTGCAAAATCTTGCCGTGCGCATCCTCAGCCAAACATGCAGCTCCTCGGGATGTGAGCGCAATTGGAGTGTATTTGAAAAAATACACAACAAGAAGCGCAATAGGTTAACACTTAAACATTTAAAATATTGCAAATTTCCAAATAAATTTTTGAATTCATTAAAGTTTTAAACAATATTTTTTTTATAATATTAATTATTAATTTATTATTTCATGAACTTTGTACAGGTTGGAGTCCCATAGACTTAATGACATGGTCTATGTCTACTACAATCTTCGATTGTGGGTGAAACAACTAGAGAAGACACCTGATACGGAAGCCATCTCATTGGATGGGATTGACACCACTGCTGAATGGAGGGTTGAGACCGAGAGGCCTCTCATGGATCCCACTGAGGATTGGTTAGTGCAGGATGAGGGGGAGGAGGAGGGGGAGGAGGAGGAGGAGCAGGAGCAGGAGCAGGAGGAGTTGGAGGAGCAGGAGGAGGAGGTGACACCGCCTACCCGGGCTACCCGGGCTACCACTACCACCAGTAGAGGACGTGGTCTCCGTCCACCTCAGCCTCCTGTAGCTGCTACTACTAGTTCTTCAGCTTCTAGAGCACGTCAGACTCCACTGCCATTTCCACCACCACAGGCACCAGCTTCTACATCTAGAGGGAAAGAGAAAGTTGTGCCATTTTCTCGCAAGAGGGGCAGAGGAAATCAATAGGATTAGACTTTCATTTTATTGTATATGACATTATGACATGATGAGATACATTATCATATTTTTTGTTGATATTTTGAGGCTGAGTTGGACTTGGGACTCAGGACTTACTATTCAGGACATGATTCAATGTTATGTGTGATTTTAGCGCTAGAAATGATATTAAACATCTTATATATTAGTTTTTTTATCATATTTATGTGTCAATGTATTTATTTTATGTTGTAGATGGTTTAGATATTAAAAAAATTGAAAAAAATTGAAAAAAATGAATATTTTTGTGCCAAACGATTTTTTCCCGCTTTTTTCCGATTTTTTTCCCGATTTTAACGATTTTTTCCGCTTTTTTCCCGGCGCCGATTAAATCCCGATCGCGATGTGTGCAACACTGGTCATAACCAACCATTGGTGATGTTTGATCATATAATTTCCTAAGATTCAATCATTTGAGAAATTATTAAGATCAACTACAAATCTGCAGAGCTGATGAAAGAAATACATACATTCTTCACATTCTTGTTGGAAGTTTGACTAGAAGTAAAGTGGGTCCATAGCTGTTTTATTGATACCAAAACCAAGACCACCATTCCTTCAGCCATTCCGGTTTATGCAAGCGCTGTGTTAAAAATACAAACCCAAACTTCATGAGTGTATAATATGTGCGTCCTAGGTTGTCTCTGCACTACAAATTCCACCAGAGATTTTTATATCCAACAAAGTCATAAATTGAATCTGGAAATATAAATTTTGGGTTATGATGAGGCCATAAAATTCTCTGATGGAATTATGGATCTTTGGTTCTATTGATGACAAAATACTTATGATATGTTGCAGTTTTGACCAGTTCTTCTCTCCATATTAACTCAAGATCCCTGAAATGGTTTGTAAGAGCATCTTCAGCTAAATTTGCTTGATGTTGTGAATGGTCATAAACCATATCATGAATCCATCTGCTAGATTTAGGATATATTTTTCTTTTTGGGACTAAATGTTGTAAATCCCCATGAGGCTGCAAGTTGGCATCTAGGACTTGGGTGTTCCTGAGTTGCCAAGTTGGTTTCCAGGAATTGTAATAATCATCCCACTTCATAGAGTTTGGAATTTCTCTGAAGATTTCATGATTTTAGCCAACATCCCACTCTGTGACTATCACCATTAGATGAGTTTGTTCTTCAAGATTTTATCTATTGAGAAAATTGGGATGTTGTTATTGCTTCCTTTAATATGTTCTATGTCAAAGTCGAAATTTGAAAACAGGGCTTGCCACCTTGCAAATTTTGTCTCTCTGGGTTTCTTGATATCTTTAGATAGAACCTTTTTCATTGCAGAAGCATCAGTTCTCAAAAGAAACCTATTATTCATTAAGTGTATATCAAACTTATCTATGCAGTTCCAGGCTCCTTTTACCTCTTTTTCAATGGTTGAGTATTTTTGTTCAGTTGGATTCCATACTATAGAAGCAAACTGTATAATTTGTTCTTTGTTATCTTTCAGTTGTTTCAGAACACCTCCCCACCCAATGTCACTAGCATCTGATTCAACTATCTTTAACAAATTCTCATTAGAGACATATAATATTGGTAGCACACGTACCTTTTCCTTAATCTTTTTCATCTTCAGTTTAATATATATTATAAATTTATAATGCATGTATATTAAAAAAAGTTGTCGAATGACAAATTAGTAAATATATATAAATATTAAAATGAGGAAATATTAAGGTTACAAAACATGAAAATTTAAAACAGTTGTGAAAAAATATGTTGTCAAAGAATAAAAATTCTATATGAATAAGAAAATGAGAGATTTAACTTCCCAAGTTAAACTTACAAAAAATAAATTGGTAGTTGACAGTTTGGACTGTGATGGTAGGTTGTGTCTAGTGAGGTTCAACAAGGTGTGGTTGGCATCTGCAAAACGAGAAAGCATCTATGATCTACATATCAAGGACAAGAACGGTTAGATGATGATAAATTTAATGCATGTACAAAATCAACTTACAAGAGTTCAAGTTGAATGTTGATAGATGGCTCCAAGGGTGTAGGGTGGAAGATGTTGAAGTAAGTTGGCAACATAGTTTTAAAATTCGGTCGATTCAAAATGGAAACGGCCGAGTTGATCCGTTTCATTGCCCAGAAATGTGGCTCGGTGGAGGAAACGGTTCAGTAGGCCGAGTCGGCCAACTCGGCCGTTTCTGTATTGACTCGGCCGAGTCATAACCAGTGGCCTGTAACCCCATCAAAACAACGATTTGACATTTTTTTAATGAAATTTTGAAGCGTTTGATGATTGGTTTGAACTCCAATGTGTTTTATGAATTAGTTAAATGTTATTTGGGGTCCATTTCCCCCTCCCAAACCCTATTTAACACACTCAAATGCTCTTTACTATTGATTTGTTATTCAAATTTCATGGTAATGTTAAATTCTTAAAGTAAAAGTGACATTCTCCTTAATCTTCATTTTCATCCTTTTACTTAAATTTTTAACATTACCATGAAATGACTTAGGATGTTTGAGAGTGGTTTCGGCCTCATTGGATTTCATATGGAGAAAGTAGAATTTTAGATTTCATTCAAAATCCAGCAGACTTATCAGTTTTTCAGGATTTCAGGATTGGAGGATTGCAATGTTTGCATTGAATTTTGTCATGTATTAGGGTATGGAATTCGTATTTAATCAAGAGCACCAATCCCTCTATGTACCTTGATGTTAGTGACATTGGTTGTCGAACTCCTCTGGGATTCGCTCCCAAACTAGGAGCTTCTGAAAATGTCGCTCCCGTTCCGTTTTCGCTCTCGCTCCCCACTTTTGCTCTTGCTCCCAACTTCCAAGTAAACACTGAGCCAGATGATGTTGGCAACTCTAGCAGTAGCCAGTAGTACTGGTCACAGACTTTTGTTGTAGAGGCCATTTATAGCCTCCTTGGTTATGTGTTTTTGTTTTGATCTCTATATCATCATCGTGTATGTATTGGACAATGCATTGGGTGCTATTTTGATATAATGGATATATTAATGAGCCTACTTTGATCATATGTTGTCTTCTATCTATATTCTAATACTGTGTGTTTGGAAACATGAATGAAAATCTTTAAAATTATGTGTTTTTATAAAAAATAAATATTTAATGTATTTTTTACAATGACCGAGTCATTGAAATCGAGCCGGCCGAGTCGATACCGAGTCGGAGTCGGAGTCGGAGTCGACCCTCGGCCGAGTCGGAGTCGGAGTCAGAGTTTTAAAACATTGGTTGGCAGCTTACAAGCAACATGCTAGATGAATTGTTGTAGAGTTTATCTGGTGGAAAAGTAAAAGAGTCATGAAAGGACAGATGGAGGAAAAAAAAAGGAAACAACATCACAAATAATTGAGATCACAAAATTGTAGGTTGGGAGTGAGCTCTTAGGGATGCTCCCTGTTACCCACCATTTTGTGGGTGATATCCCTAGAATTTTTATTCTTCTTCTAGAAGATGGTCCTCAGTCGACAGCCAACAACCCCTTATAGCCACCAACTAGCCCGTTGTGCCACTTCTTCACCACCTGATCTAGCCAGGTGGTCCCTCACCCATCTGTCATGATCGTATGTTTGAAGGTGGGCCTCCCAAACCTAAAGGTATGCCTTGTCATTTGGTAATTGAGTATTGTAGTTTACCTATCATGGAAACTTTTGGGCCTGGATTAATGGGGGGATTTGGCGGAAAGAGTGGGCTAGGTCTGTGCTCTTGTCCCCTAGACCTCTTTTGGACGTTAACCTTGGACCCTCGTCCCGTGGGATCTCTTTTTCTGACCTTTGGGCTTTAGTAATGGTACTTCATGGGAAACCTTGATTTTAGTTGTGTGGTCCTGCTCCTCATCCACATATATCACTCCCCTTCTGCTCATTATAACCCTATTCATCATTCTTCCCACCTGGGTCCACATTTCTCCACTGGGTCTACATAGGGTTAGCCTTCTCTTTCCCTTGCCCACACCTTGGGTCAGGCCTAGAACAATGCCCCGAAGGTTGATGTTGCTACAAGGAAAAGTAAAAGCATAATTGGCCAGATTCAACAGGAAAGTGTACCACAAAATGCAAAAGATGATTGGAACAAACACATTTAGCATGTGGGCAAAAGCCAATGCATGAGCTCGACCCCATTCTCATGGCCATCACCCTGGTTCCTATAGGCCCTAGATGAGCCTCATTTATCATTTAGGAACCCATGATCGTCCCAACCCCTGGTGGGCAATGAACCGCCCCACCTCAAAGGGTGTATCCATTGCTATACCTTACATATCATGCTCTTACTCCTTTAGCCCTTAGTAGTTAACCAAAGAAAAATCATAAAAGCGAAAAGGAAAATGAAGAAGGGTGAAAAAATCAAGGCCAGGGTGACTCATGTACCACGATTGCTCCCTCTTATACATTATATACCCAAGTGTGGGCTTCCCCTTTATTAGCTACCCTTGTACCGTGGCATGTGACCCAGGATTGACCCCTCCATCCCCTACTCTGTACCATCATATTATCACATGCCATCAACATTTGAAGGATGTACCTTGGGCATATCATCTCCTTTAAAAGTAGAAACCACCTAATAGGGCACTTGGTTAATCCCCCTTGGAGCTTGGAGACATTAGCACATGCCAAAGCCCACTGTGGAAGGGCATGACATTATGAAGTGCCTACTTGTTGTCCATGGATTGCATGCTCTTTAACTCGATTTCTTTAAATGAATTGTTGTACTGGAAGGCAAGGGGACACATTGGATATTATGCAGGATCACAGATGGTCTCCATTTTGGGTTTGGTCTCCCTATACGGGGTCCTAACCATTCAGAGGGCTAAATTGGCGCATGTAGGGTGTGTATAGAGAGCCATGGGCCTCCACAACAGTAGACAACATTCCATGGATCCCTAGAGATGTTCAGAGGTTGCTCGAGTTTCATCTATTGGACGAGCAAATGCACCTGGTTCATCATGCCCAACCGACCCCACAATTGTATCATGCACTTGGCAGATGACCAACTTGTATGTTGATGTGGCATCACTTACATTATCATCTAAGCTGTTACAGATGGTCTACAAGCATCTTCTATCTACTTGGAGACCCAAGAGGTTACTTGTGTACCCCCACACCCATTCGGAGCACCATAGGTTTATTATTTGGAGAACAAGGGGCCGACCCCTTGTCCACTACTTTTGTGAGTCCTATTCATCATTATGGCACTTATGGACTTCATCAAGATTCTTAGAAGGCCCAACGACATGTATTATTGATCATTCGACCTCTTAAAAGGCTTTTTTTTTTTATGAGCTAGTTTGGTGGGCGTGTCACCAAAAGCTAGTTGTTTTGCACATTATTTTATTTTGGAGCCTAATGTAGGCCTAATTAGCTAAATCAAACTCATTAGAGGTGTATAAATAGAAGTGATGATGATTCATTTTAGCATCATCACTTGGATTTGGAACTTGTATCTTTTTCGAGATTTTCTCTGTCTTTCTTGGAGAACGAATTTTTGGAGCATGGAATGAATTGTGATGTTTGGTTTATTTTGTCATGTCTTGGAGCTTCTTGAATGGCAAATTTTGGATGGTTGGATATATTCTTATACATGTAAGTACAATTTAATGCTATTCTTTCTTTCTATTTTCGTCACATACATTGTCGCTGGGATTTCGCTATACTAGGGCTTATTTGCTGCATCTATTTATGCGAAGTTGTAGAAATTTTGTTTCTAGATAGTGAATGCTTCATATATGGGCCATGTATAATGAATGAATGTTCCTGCAGATTTTTCATTGCTAAAATTCATCTTGATAAGCCATCTACCTTGCAAAACGAAGTATAAAGTCTTTGAAGTTGCTTTTGTTGCTGCCCTAGTGCTAAGCAAAGTTGTCTTTGAGGCCTCATTGACCTAGAAAATCTAAAAGTCCATAGTCATAATTCTACCTGACTCCAATCTCCCCAAAGGATTAGGCACTGGTCCACCAAAAGGTGATCACCTTAAACCTTATTCATTCTACTCCCTCTTCTTTTTTAGGCCTAGCCCATTAGGTCTCCTAGGGCATCATTTATCTTGCAAACCACCCATAAAAAAAATTTGATCTCTTGGCCCCCACTGCACTGATGTGTCTCCTAGGTGTCCTCCAATTTTGAAGAAATTTCCGATGGTGGGATTTTGGGATATCTCGAGCCCTAGCCTCAAGATTGAATCTTTCCATTGGTTCCTTAGGCTAGAAACCTCATTAGGGACTCTCACATTGTCTTGCATTAAAAATTCTTTCTTTGGTCCCTTTCTCCCTCCGGAATAGGTCAAGCATATCATTGGTTGCTAAACCCTACCCCCTTCACCTAACCTGGGTCCACTTGGTCCCATATATTATTAAGGGTAATTCTTCAAGGATCACTTGGAATCCAAGCTTTCACAAAAAATTTAATGACTAGGAAGCTCCATTATATAAGATATATACCCTAAACCTAAGCCTTGAAATTCTCCTTAAGCCCTTCCTTGAGAGCTTTCAACCTTGCTTGCCAAAGCAAGCAAGCCACATATCTGAGCCTCTTGTGAATAGGCTTCTAGGATCACACCTCACCCTATTATTGGTCTATCCATTTCGTTATCTTCATCATAACGAGTCTCCTCCCATCAGTGAAAGTTCGTAAAGAGCAGGGAGCCTTAACCGAGGTGACAGTGGGCTATTGCTCCATTGTTGCCTTTATCTTAGTAGTAGCCCTTCAAGGATCCCCTTTTAGGACCCCTGCTAGTTTGAGCGGTACCACTCCCAATTCAGAGCATTTTGGGAGTGCACTATGCATATGCTTGCGTTTTAAGAATTTAGTCATGAGAGCTCTCCCATTGTACTTTTGAAGTGGGCGCGAGACTCCTAGGATCACTCCCTAGCAACATTGGTTGCAATCATCGATGGGGCTGGCATCACAATCAGTGGTATCAATAAATGGCTCTATGGCTCAAGTGACAAGTGTTAGTTTCCTGACTTCCTTTGCCTATATAAGTTGGTATTGGTTCGGATGTGTAGTGGTCAATGTTATGAATTATGATGATGGAAATCAAACTGACTTTGTTTTACCCAAAATTATGACTTACATTGGAAGGGGCGATAAAACTGGTAAACGACTTGGTCAAATAAAAAATAAATTAAAACTTCAATTTTTAATGAAAAAATTAATGTACATGAGTGCAAACCAGCAAAAAGTAACACTTTAATTGTCAATGTTTGTAGCTCAGACATGTGTTTCCATGAGGGTGTTTATTAATGGAAATCGTCATTAAAAGTATCCTACTTTTTCAAAAGTTCAATTTATTAATCAATTAATAAAGTGAACATTCTTTTATTATAGTGATTTTTAATTAATAAAGTGACTAAAGTGGGTCACTTAATAATTTAATTAAAAGAGAGCCATTTATCTCACAGTTAGATCTCAACTTTTGAAGATTAGGTTTCTAGCTCATGTCAAAGTTATAAAATTTTAAATTTGGCAACTAGGGCCAAATTCCACTTTGGCCAGCTCAGTTGAGGGAGATAATCATTCCATTGAATTCCTCTTTTCGAGAGGAACAAAATCGATATAAAGATCATCAAATTTGGCTAAGGAGAAGTATGATTTTGAATTTATGTTTCTCCCATGTAAAATTAGCAAGGTCGGCCTCACCTAAATGTCGGCTCAATAAGCCCAATAGTCACGTCTCTTGACCACAACAAATTGTATATATTGGAGTGTTGTCTCCCTCATTTCACACATCGAAAGGGCTTCATTTTTGTCTGAAATAGCCGAGCTTTTGAAGGAGGATAAAGGGCTAGTTGTTTTTGGGTCTCTCTCTTCTACATCAAGGTCGAGATGCTTCTGTCAAGTAAGCCGCAGGACATAAAGGAAATTTTGGGCAGTTCTCACCATCCTTTGCTGGCCGAAATCCATCATGAAGGTAGCCGTGGATTAGAGGATTGTTTGGAAGACAGTTTAGGGCTGTCTTGTATGAGGTTCATCTTGTGCAGGAAGGCTGCAACTCCTGAGGTTTGGTTCAGTTAAGACGCAGGCCTAAATGAGCTTGTTCTGAGGTCACAAGACTGCTCAGATATGTCACTATCTTCAGGAGGGTTTTGAGGGCTTAATCTATCTCAGATCAGCCCTAGAAACCAACGAAGGGGAGCTCCTAGTATGCTTGGATAAACCACACTTAAAGGAGGTGTTTTGAATCAGTTAAGCAAGACAATTGTGTATTGTAAGAAGCCCTAACCAGACCATGGGTATCTACAGATAACAAAGTGCTGGAATGACAACCTTCTTCTTGTCTAAGGTTGGATCTTATTATTGTCAAGTCATTTTGACTTTAAGTTATTGTACTTTCTCTCTCTGCTGAACATCCGATATTAATAATAAGAAGATTTGATCAAGGGTTTTTACCTCGCTTGAGTCATATCCATGTGTACTCTTGTCTTGGCTTGTCTTCTGCATCTTTTGTCTATGTCCTTTCTTCAGTTACAGTTTTGATAATAATGTATTACGATATTGCTAATGAAAATTGGGCTATATGGATCTCTTAAGTATTTGTTTCATGATAAGAAAAAAAAAATTAACATAAAAGAGAGGGCAAAGAACAAAGACACATTGAACATTCATATCACAAGTCACGTGAGTGAAGGAGAAAATTAGAGATCTGATTTTAAGCCATTGGTGAGAATTTCAGTAGTATTCTAGCTAGGAGATGGCAGCCAGTCTTCAACAGGACATATAGCTAGTTAGCAGCAAGGACATGAGCATCCAGACAATCCAACAAAGCATTCTATACCATAATAGTCCATACGGATTTCATACCATCATATGGATTTGAGGGCAGGATGCTTCGATTTTCGTGCAAACTGTAATTTTCAAGTTTCTTGTTCGTTTGATTAATTCTCAGAGCCATTTTTTCCTTGTGAGGGAGCTATTGTAAGTTCCGAAGATAATTTTGAATGATGAACTGATCTAGAAGGGAAGAAATATTTGCGTACTGTGTGTGATTGTTCGATTTTCGTGCAAACTGTAATTTTCAAGTTTCTTGTTCGTTTGACTAATTCTCAGAGCCATTTTTTCCTTGTGAGGGAGCTATTGTAAGTTCCGAAGATAATTTTGAATGATGAACTGATCTAGAAGGGAAGAAATATTTGCGTACTGTGTGTGATTGTTTTTCTCGTTTCCCGCTGCATGGAAAAGTTAATATTACCAATAAAGTAACTAGATCTGATCTGTTTGCTTAGATTGCTAGTTTTAGAATATTTTAACATGGTATCAGAGCTCCAACTGTGAGAGAAAAGCAGATCTATAATTTTCAGGTTACTTCAGCAATAAAGCTCAGGACAACCATGTCAGTAATGAATGTGAAAGTTGAGGATCGACTTTATGGGGTTTTGAATTTCTTGCCATGGAAGGCAAGAATTTTAGTCATCGTGAACCAGCAAGCCTCAGGGAACACGTAGACACTAGCAGTAGTAGACCCTGCTGTGCAGGTAGCGTGGGATAAGGACATAACGACATAGAGGGTGATCCTTGAAGCTATTAAGGATCATCTGATTCCGCATGTTGCAGAAAGGACTAGATATAAAGAGATGTTTGATGCCTTGGTATCGCTTTTTCAAAGTGATAACATGAGTCAGAATATGATTCTCAAAACTAAGCTTAGAAAGTTCAAAATGAACCCCTCCTACAATGTAACCAACTACTTTTTGAGGATCACACAGGTTCATGACTGGCTTGCAGCTATTGGAGAAGCTGTATTGGATGCATAACTAGTGAATATTGCGCTAAATGGGTTCACTAAGGCTTAAGCACCATTCATCATGGGCATCTGTGCTTGAGAACATCTTCCCATTCGGGAGAGATTTGGGATGACTGCATCTAATAGGAGACTCGTAAAGAGTTCAGGACCAACAAGCAAGGAGGAGGAGCAACAGATGAAAACTTGGCCCTGGTCAGCAAAACAATGTAGACCAAAGGTAAAGTTTCCATCAAGAAAGGTGATAATAAGGGAGAGGGACAACAGTTTGGGCATACGAGAGATATGAGCAAAGATCAAATGCTATATCTACCATAAGAATGCCCACTTTGCTTCTCAGTGTCCACAGAGGAAGAAGGGTAGGGGGAAATTGTAGACAGTTGTAGCGACAACAAAGACATAGTTGTGCGAGCTTGCTTCCAAGTACAAGAGTGACTTTTCACTCGTGTCTTGCCTTACTACCAATGCCATTGCTAGAACTGCCTGGTACTGGGACAGTGGCACCTCCCGTCACATGACAGAGGCTAGAGAGATATTCAGTGGTTTTGCAGAGGATGGGTTAGGGATCCATATTGAGTTTGGCAATAATGCCATGTATCGAGTGAAGGGACATGGGACAATTCATTTCCAACTTGAGTTAGGAGGGTCCTTTGATGTCCTTTGATGCTAGGAGGTACTCTATGTACCTGGGCTAAAGAAGAACCTTTTGTCCATCTTAGCCATTGAGGACAAAGGTTATGAGGTAAACTTCCAAAGGGTGCAATGTTCATCTGCCTAGAAGAAGCCAATCCAAAGACTGCAGTGAGGATTGGAGTCCAGGAGGGAACTTGTATAGACTTCAGGGTTTGCTTGCTCAAGAACTTGTGCACACCAGTGAGAGCATGTGTGACCTTTGGCACAATAGGATGGGACATCTCCATTTCAGAGCTCTACCATTACTGAGTCGAATGGTCACTGGGCTTCCAGACTTCAGTCTAGACCAGTAGGGGGTATGCAAAGGGTGTGCACTTGGAAAGACTGTCAAGGCATCTTTCCCTAGCAGCGAGACTCGATCCAGAGGCATTTTGGATCAAATCCATTCTGATTTAGTAGGGCCTATGTCAGTGTCTTCAATAAAGGGCACATCTTACTATGTGACCTTCATTGATGACTTCTCTAGGAAGACCCGAATCTACTTCATGAAGAGCAAGGGTGAGGTCTTCACTTATTTTAGAGCTTTCAAAGCTAAGGTGGAGAACATGCCAGGAAGGAAGATCAAGGTGTTGAGGTCAGACAACAAGGGTGAATACACCTCTAATGAGTTCACAAATTTCTGCAAGGAGGTAGGGATCAAGAGGGAGAAGACAGTGGCCCACAACCCACAATAGTATGGGGTTACAAAGAGGAAGAACCAGTCTATCATCAATGCAATGAAGGCCATGATCCATGATCAAAGTTTGTTGATATTCCTATGGGTTGGGGCATGCAACATAGCTATGTGTTGACCCTGTTGCCTACACCTACCTACAAGTTAGTGAGAAAAGCCTTCAACCCCACAAGGTGTGGTTGGTAGCAGGGAACTTAGAGAAGGGGCTGTCACACTAAATCCCTTCTCTCTCCGTTTAAGTTATCTCCTAGGTTAGCTAAGGGGGGTGGTCCCTAATGAAAAGTCAAGTTAAAAAGGATGTGAGTTTCTAGGAGAATTGTTAGAGCTAAATAGATTATCTCTTTAATATTTTTAAGCAAAAAACTGATATGAGCAATAACCATCATAAGATAAGCATGAAATACATAAACAACCAATGCCTTCCAAGTATTTGCTCTTTAAGACATGAAATTGTATTTTGCTTAAAATGAAGGTAAAATGCTTCAAAAATTGAAAGCAAAGCAATCTTGAAATGGAGACAAAGATGACATGAAAGAGTCAAAATGATAATCTACAATTAGTGTACAAGAACTAGATCAAGACATGCAAGTAGAACTCCATACTTGTTTAGTTAAAACTTAAAACACTGCTCTAGGTAGCAAATAAAATCCTTGAAAGCACAAGATATTGATCAAGAAAAATATTTAATTTAAATTTATGTGATCTTAGTAGGCTAGAGGAAAGGAAACTCCCTCTTTCAAAATCATTTGATAAGATCCTTGAGGCAAACTGATTGGGTCCTCCTATTCTTGATCTTGGGAGTTAGTTCGTTTATTGGAAAGCTACACCATGCCTAAGTAAATCCTTCAACCAACTCTAAATATCTTAACACACTTGGAAAAAGATGTCAGCAATCATAAGTGATTAGATTATACAATGGAGGAGAAGGCTAGAGATTTCACCAAAAATCTTCTAGTGCTCCTCTTCCTAGAGTATTTCTTTAACCCAAAAACCATACAAGATAGCTTGCATATGTTAATCCAAACAAGTGGCAAAATGATAACTAGCATAATCCAACATACATGTAGAATGTAAAACACAACAATTGAAATAACATCACCTCAAGAAATGGAAGGAGAACACCAACACAATAGTACCCCAAAGTCTCTTTTATTATATGAAAATAAATACCAAATCCAGCAGAGTCTTCGTAAGCCCGATAGCTCGTTTTAAAAAAAGAAAAATGAGAGCTCAAGATTCATATAAATAAGAAAATGGGAGATGATCCCAAGGAAAATTCCAATGACAAGTGGAGATGAATTGACAATCCCAATGTAGAAAATCAAACCACAAGTGGCAATATGACTCGCTATAGGTGGCAACCTTGACTCCTTGACTGTCCATCGAATATCTTCAAATCTGCTGTGTGTATTCCTTGTGAGGATCAGCGTACTTCTAACTGCTGGTGAACATTCCTTTGATTGCTGGCAAGTGTAGATGATCACAGGTGATAGGGGAGCAAACTCCCATCAAATTGTCCACAAGGAAACTCATGTATGTGACACCTATCATAAGTGCCAACGCTGCTCCAACAAACCGCTGTGCGTAAATGCTGTTTGGAGTGTAACTGCGTGTAGGCTCCCTGTAGTTGTGCGTTGACTGTTATAAATATTGGCTGCTTGATATGTGTAAATCTTGGTGGAGACATATCTCCCCAAATATCTTAATAAGATCCCAAACAAATCAACCATACTTACTGTGATTTTTACCTGTTGCATGGAGCCTTCACATGGCATGCGTAGATTCCTTTTTATGGCATGTGCGTATTTAATTTTGCTGGTCGTGCGTAGAGTAGGAGGGTGAGGTGGGGTCCATAACTCACTCACAATTCTTTTTAACTTTAGACTTTGGCATATGAAACATATATCAAATACAATATGTTTGAATTAAATCAAATTTGATTTTTAGCCATGCGTGACATTTCATGCAACCAACATGGAACTTTTGACTTCCATTTGACTTGCCACTTGGAACTTGGACTTTGGCTTGTGCTTTTGACTTGAGTTGTGGCTTCATATGGTGGGCCCCACATAATTACCACATCATCTTTGAATTTCATTTGGAATTGCCATGTCATTTAGTTGACTTTCTTTGAATTTGGAAAAATTTAGAAAATTTTCCAATTTTTGATTTTTTTTTTTTTTCATTTTTTTGCCACTGTCACTAGGAAAATCGGCTTTTGAGGGACTATAAGTAATTTTTTGACCCTCAAAGTGGGTCCTAGGATAACGCTGGGTCTTTGAGGATGAATTTCGAGTAGTCACACGGCCTATACATTTTGTAAGGCCACTTATTTACATCATTACATAGAAAGTAATTAAATAAGGCCACTTATTTACATCATTACATAGAAAATAATTAAAAAATCCCTTTTTGCAGGAAATTTTTAATTATTAAAAAATTCTACTTAGACCTAGCCAAATTCCATGAAATTTTTTGTTTGATCTAGTATGGTAATATACATCGACTTTAGACACTAAGATGTGTTAGGGGCTCAACCTTCAAACCGTCACCCTGACTTTGGGGTAAAAAGTGAGTGGAAAAACCCAGAAAATTATCTGCCTCTAAAAAATAAGGGATAATTAACCGGATAAAAAAACACTCCAAGGTGTACTCATTTGCTGATTGAGTCCCAACATCCTAGGCCTGTTACAGACTCAAAAACTCATTATTACTAGTATCACTTATTACAATTCCTCGCAGGGTGTGGAATCTGGGTACAAGAAAGATGATGAGAAGATAGAAGTAGAGTTAAAAAACTCTGTTGACTGATGATATCTGATGGTACAAGTGTTCTTTGGATCATCCTTGGGCATGGAGTCTTCATATAATCATCAGTTGCCATTTCAGTGGTCAACATTTGGCTCCATATGGGTATGCATGCTAGATACAAAGTGATAGTGTGCAAGAACCTAGATTCTGCATCAACCGACAAAAGATATATATCAGCGGTATCCATTCAAAATATCATCAAATGAAATAAAGTACAAAAACGAAGAAATGAAAATTTATTTGAAGACCATAAATGACAATTTATTTATGAAATAAAACTAATTAAACAAAAACGACACGAGATAAGGTTAGAAATATGATACAAAAAGATGCACGATGGCATCAAATATTTTCTTTGTAGAACAATTTGAGCAGTTGGCCGTTGACAGGTTGCTCAAGTGGTTCTCCATCCAAAGTGCTCAAATGGTAGGAACTCTGTCCAGCTGCTTCCCTGATAATGTATGGTCCAAGCCGCAAACTGTCAAACTTACCATGATTTCTTGGCTTTTCATTCCTGCGATCCCATAGAAAAACCATATCATTGTTAGAAAACATTCTATTCCTAGATGATTTGTCAAAATTTCTTTTTGCCTTAGATTGATTTTTACAACAATGCTCAAAGGCTCTTCTTCTGGTTTCATCCAATTCTACCATTTGGTCAATCCTACATTGCACAATATCTTTATCAGATGTAAAACTTTGTAGCAATTGGTAAGCTGGTAACCTCAAATGCACAGGAAGGGTAACATCCAAGCCATAAACTAACTCAAAGGGACTCTTCCCACTAGAACTCTTATTTGTAATCCTATCAGTCCACAAAGCATATTTAATTTTACTATCCCATGCCCATTTGTTATCCCCTACTATCTTCTTGATGATGGTCATCAAATTCTTATTACTAGACTCTGCTAAGCCATTACCCTGAGGATAGTAGTTTGATGAATGGGATAAAACAATGGCATACTTAAAGAAAAACGATGAGAATTCAACAGAGCTAAAAGCCTTGGCATTGTTGGTAGTAATCTTGGCAGGGACACCAAAATGAGTGATAATCTTATCTTCAAGAAAATCTATCACTACTTTGTTAGTGGCGTGTTTTGTAGGGATGGCCTCTACCCATTTAGTAAAATAATCAGTGGCAGTTATAATCCATGAGTAGCCATTACTCGAATTTTCATTAAATTTCCCTATAAAATCTAGCTCCCAATGTTGAAAGGGAGACTCCATGACCACAGGCTGAAGAGGCAAGGAGCCTAACTTATGCTTCCCAGTGAATAGTTGACAAGCTTGGCAACCTCTAACATACTTGTGCACATCAACAAAAATAGAAGGCCAAAAATAACCAGCCCTCAAGATTTTGTGGGTAGTAGTCTTAGCAGCATAATGCCCTCCACAAAATCCTGAATGAACCTCGGATAGAAACTTTTTGGCTTCAACTTCATCAACACACCTAAGTATTACCCCCTTCAGATTTCTCCAACCCAGACCATCCTTCATAATGCAATACTTAGTTGCTCTAAGCCTTAATGCTCTTCTCTTGTGGCCAACTAAATGGTTAGGACATGATAAATTCTGCAAATAATAAATAATGTCTTTATACCATTCAAGTTGACCCAACCTTTGAAGTTCTAATGAAGTTAATTCCAAATCATTTTGACAAATCATTCCTATCGCTTTCTCATTTCTTTCAGTCAATATTTTGGCCAATCCCTGGCCTTTCACAAGCTTGATAGGTCTAAAATCCAAATCATACTCTTGAATCTTCGAGACCCACCTAGCTCGAGTTCCTAAGCAATTCGCTTGGACTAAAATATCCTTTACAACAAAGTGGGGAACAAATGCAATTATCCTAGAATACCTCACATAAACTATGAATTGTTTAAGAGACTTGACTAAAGCATAAGCTTGTTTATCCATGGTGCTATACTTCAACTCAGACCCTTGAAGGGACCTACTCATAAAAGCAATAGGTTGCTCATGCCCTTCATTATTCTTTTGAAGCAACACCCCAACAATAGTATTGTCGGATGCAAAAGAGAAAATCAAAAATTCCTTTGAATAATCAGGGCTTACTAGAACAGGTGCTTTGACAATAGAATCGTTTATTTCCTTACAACCTTTTCTACCCTCATTTCCCCAAACAAACTTAACATCTTTATTTAAGAGGGTTTGGATGGATTTGGCAATCTCAGCATAATTTGGAATGAACCTTCTAAGAAAATTAATCTTTCCTAAGAAGGATTGAAGGGTTTTAATATTATGAGGCAAATGAATTTTTTGAATAGCCTCAACTCTTTCAGGGTCAATCTTGATCCCATCCTTTGAAATGATGTGACTAAGCAACTTCCCTTCAGTGACTCCAAAAATAGATTTAGCAGGATTTAAGGATATTCTATACTCTCTACACCTATCAAAAATTTGTCTTAGGTGGCCTATATGGAAAATTCCATTTTTAGAAAAAACAGTGAAATCATCTTGATATATCTCAATAAATTTCCCAATTAGACCCTTAAAGGCATAGTCCACAGCCCTTTCAAAATTTGCTCCAGCATTCGTTAATCGAAAAGGCATCCTCAAATATTCAAAAGTACCCCATGGTGTGGTGAATGTTGTTTTATGTCTATCCTCCTTCTTCACCAAGACTTGTTTGTATCCTGAAAATCCATCTAAGAAAGACATCATTCCAGATCCTGTTACCCTTTGCAATAATGTTTCCATATTAGGTAAAGGGTAATTATCTCTTTTACAAGCTAAATTAAGATTTCGAAAATCTACATATAGCCTGATTGATCCATTCTTCTTCCTTACAATAACCAAGTTTAAACACCATATGGAATGCGTGTGAGCAATAATACCAGCTTGAAGCATCTTTTGCAATTCCTTTTGCACCAAGGGGGCTAACTTAGGATTGATTTGCCTAAGTTTCTGCCTAAAGGGTTTGGCATTTTCATCCTTAAGAGGGATAGTATGTTCCATAAAATCCTCCCTATAACCTTTCAACTCATGATATAAAAAGGCCAAAATATCTCTATATTCATGAAGTAAATTTATCAACTTCTTCCTTTCTTGCTCATTAGTACCCTTGCCTATTTTAATAATCTTTGGGTCATGAGGGGTACCAATATTCACTTCAATGAATTCCCTTGGGTCAATTTTCTTATCATCTCTTCTCTTTGATACGTCATGTCTATCAAACACTTGCTCCAAGGCTACATGTTCCCTAGGAGTGGGATTTGTCACCACATTACACTCCTCATAATCACATCCTTCTTCTTTGTAGCCAACCTTAAATTCAGAAAACTCCTCCATGTTATTTAAAAAATGAACCACCTGGCTTTCATCATTAAAGATTTGCCAATGCTCAAGATTATCAGGAATTGATGGCCTAAAGATAATCTCCATCTTAATTTTATCATCCATCGAGTTCCCTCCAAGCTGTAATGTCGATGCAACAACAACCAACTCATCATCTTGTTTATTTCCTTTCCTAGGAATTGCTTGGAGGTCTAATGCATCAAAATATTCCATATTATCCCAAACAACATTTCGATACTTCTTTAATCTATCATTCTTGCATGCAAATTGATTCTTAGTCTGAAGAATGACTAGATCAGAATCCCCCTTGATACTAAGCAACTTTATCCTCAAGTCTTTTGCCAACTCAAGACCCAACAATAGAGCCTCATACTCTGCTACATTGTTGGTTGCATCGAATTCCAATCTATAGGCAAACTTGAATATGTGACCAAGAGGGGAGGTAAGGAAAATTCCAGCACCCTTATTAGACCTAGAATGGGCACCATCAAAATTCATGTGCCAAACTCCATATTTCTTACAATCCACTTCCTTCCCCAAAGGAGGAAAATAATTAGCCAAGATAGAATAGTTTCCCAAGTTATCAGATTCATACAAAATTTCATTATGAGGCTCCTTTGGATTTTCTATATGAAACTTTCTTTCCAATTCCCTATCCAATCTAACCATGATGCCCTCACTATTAGGGATGGTAGCATAACTTAAATCCATTTGCAAACTACCCCCAATATCAACTCCCTACTTTCTAGAAAATAACATCCCCCAAGCATCAAGGACATCAATAACCACAATATCCATGGTGATCATAATGTCAGGGTGTACAGCTAAGTGGACTTGAAGATATTTGATCAAACCACACACTTTAATGATCTTTGAATCCATTGCACAAATGTTGTGGTAGGGTCTAGAAATCCTCAAATTTAACTGATTCATGACTTTCTTAGTCATGACACAAGATGATGCCCTAGATTCAAACATACAATTGTGTAAAAGCATTCCATTGACCAACATAGTGATGAAAAAAGGTTGGCGGTGTCTATTATCTCTACACATATCACTACTTTGCAGAGTGATAGGGGCATCCTCATATCTATCCTTAGAAAAATTATACATTTCTTTTCCATTGGGAGCATCAATGGCTTTCAACAATTTATATCTTTGGGAGGGAATCTTCATGATTTCAGTGACGGATTAAAATCTTAGCATTGTTAATCCACCCTCCCAAGTCAATATTCAACTTTGATGTGGGTGGAGTGGGTGGAGTGAAAGTTTTACTATGATTTATTTCTTTATTCTTTCCCCTTTCCTTATCCTTGGCTATCTCTTGAATTTGAGTTGATGAAGGCTTCTCTCCATATAACTCAGTGATCCTATCCAAATCTTCAAAATTATTTATACTATAGGAGGATGGAGACTTTTTATTTACCTTCTAACTACTCTCCATAACTCCCATCCAATTTTCCAAGGACAAATGATGCTCTTTTCCAACTACATTGATTTGCTCACTTGTTCCCACCATATCTCCTTTTAGGATCCTTCTTGCATAAGGACAAGTGAGTTCATCATGTATGTCATCAGAAGGTCTACAATAAGGCATGGAATCATCAACTAAGTTTGTAGACTCAAGTGGATTAGGTGGCCTATTGTCATTGGGAGGTCCTTTCTTTTGCCATCTATCGTTTCCTCTATTTGGGAATCTCCCACCTTGATTTCTTTCCATGGCCACTAATCGATTTTGGATAGCATTCATTTGACTGGTATGGTTTGCCTCCATATTCTTGATGAGTTGGGTTAACTCCTTAATAGGATCATGTGTAGTCTCTTCTTTGGCCTTGTTTTTGGAATCATTCGGTTTCGATGGCCCTCTAGTGAAACCGGGAAGTTCATACTTTCCTGATTTCTTTCTAGCCTTTTCCATTTTTGAGGCTTCAGTTTGAGCTACACCTAAATTCACAAGCTCCTTCCTCCTCAACTCATAAGTAGTGTCAACACCAAAAGCATCCAGATATGAGCATAAAAGAAATTCATCAGGAGGTTTAACAGTAGCAGGCATGCTTTTTACTAATCCATTGAATCTCTTGTTAAACCCTCCATGATTTCGTTCTCATTTTTTTCATATTGCTAATGGCGATGATCAAATGCCTATTTTCCTTCTTCTCTCCAAACTTATCTAAAAATGCAGTTAGAATGGCTTGTAAAGAGTTATATGAGTTAGCAGGTTGCTCAGTGAGCCAATCAAGAGCATCCACTTCTAAAGATAAAACAAAAAGTCTCATATTCACATCCTCATAGTTAGCAGTGTTACACCATTTAAAGATACAAGCATTAAAGTTTTTCACATTTGATGTAGCACTAATGGCATTGTTTCCTTGAAAGGAAGGCAACTTTTCAATTGCCTTGTCAAGGATATTGTGAGGATAGCCATTTATGTTAGTGAAGTCACAAGGAGCAAAAAGATCATTCATGATGCTAGGCTCTACTTGTTCCTAAAAAAGTAAATGAATATCAGAAATAGCCTCTTGACCAAGACTAGCAAGAGCTCTACTATGAGAAAGTCTATTCAACCTCTCTCTAAAAACCCTTTGAGGATCAAGAGAGGGGCTAACTAGACCACTTAAATTTCTCCTAGTAGAGACTCTTGCAAAATTTGGATTGAGTGGAGTCGCCACTTGAGCAAGAATCTAAATCTAAAGTTCAAAAATGCTAAAACCAAAAGGTCAGTCGATTTCCCAAGTACAAGAAAGCTTGTCCCCGAAAACGACGCCAAAGATGTTGACCTTGCCGCCTACACCTACCTACAAGTTAGTGAGAAAAGCTTTCAACCCCATAAGGTGTGGTTGGTGGTAGGGAACCCAGAGAAGAGGCTGTGACTCTAATTCCCTTCTCTCTCCGTTTAAGCTATCTCCTAGGTTAGCTAGGGGGGGTGGTCCCTAATGAAAAGTTAAGTTAAAAAGGATGTGAGTTTCTAGGAGAATTGTTAGAGTTAAATAGATTTATCTCTTTAAGATTTATAAGCAAAAAACTGATATGAGCAATAACCATCATAAGATAAGTATGAAATACATAAACAGCCAGTGTTTTCCAAGTATTTGTTCTTTAAGAAATGAAATTGTATTTTGCTTAAAATGAAGGTAGAATGCTTCAAAAATTGAAAGCAAAACAATACTGAAATGGAGACGAAGATGACATGAAAGAGTCAAAATGATAATCTACAATTAGTGTACAAGAACTAGATCAAGACATGCAAGTAGAACTCCATACTTGTCTAGTTAAAACAATGCTCTAGGTAGCAAATAAAATCCTTGAAAGCACAAGATATTGATCAAGAAAAATATTTAATTTAAATTTATGTGATCTTAGTAGGCTAGAGGAAAGGAAACTCCCTCTTTCAAAATCGTTTGATGAGATCCTTGAGGCAAACCGATTGGGTCTGTTAGGTCCCTATACTACTAGTGTAACCCCTTATTATTAGTACAACCCCCTTATTATATTGTTGTGCCTATGTAGTCCCCATATTGTTATTATTGTGCTCCATAGAAGCCCACTATTGTTATTATTGTGCCCTTACATTATTATTGTTATGTCGGCTCTGATTATATTATGACCCCTTAGACTCGTATATAGAGAAAGGAAGTCTTTTCATTTGTATCATCCAAGAATTGTTCATTTGTGTAATGTAAAGGAGGTTGCCCCTTCGAAGAGGCTTATTTCTAAGGCATTTATCTATCATTTCTATCTTTTTGTGAGCCGGTTACATAACATTTGGTATCAGAGCTGTGGATTCTAGGGTTTCGCTGCCCCAAACAGGTCATCGTGGCATTTTTGCTCTAACTTTTTCACTACGAAGTTTCAGATTCTACAAAAAAATCCATTTGATAAGCAATTGGTCTGAACCTTGCGACCAAATTTCAGATCTTTTCGTGCTATATTTTCGGAGATATGATCTGAGGAAGTTAGGGTTTTTGCAAGCTCCAAAATTTCATCTAAAACAGGTCATCGTGGAATTTTCGCTATAACTCTTTTGCTACGAAGTTTCAGAAGCAAAAACAAAAACCCATTTGAGACGAAATCGGTTTGAACCTCGGCTCCGAATTTCAGATCCTGTCTTGCTATATTTTCGGAGATATAATCTGAGGAAGTTAGGGTTTTTGCAGACCCCCGAATTACATTCCAAACAGGTCACCTTGGGAAAACTATCATAACTTTTGTTCTGAGCATCAGATTGAAATTTCGTAAGAAGTTTCAGAAAGAGGACTACCTGTAGTTTTCTGTAAATCAGTTTCAGGTACTAAGGTCAAAACAGTGAGACGTGGCACGTTGTACAAGTTCGCTCTACTGAACTAGTCTATAATCAGGTCACCGTGGGAGATTTGGCATAACTCTTTCTTTGATAATCAAATTCTGATCAGACTTGCGGGGTTAGAAAGAGAACTCAGAGATCTACTGCAAGAAGAAATTTCAGAATCTGGAGATCTGAAATTACAGAGTTACAGTCGTTTCAAGATCGAGCTCCTAAAATCAAGAAAAATCTAGATGAGGAAGTTTGATGGCAACGATCCGGTAAATTGGATACTAAAGATGGAGAAATATTTTGATCTACATGGTGTATCACTGTTACAAAAGGTATGTGTTGCATCTTCATATTTAGAACAAGATCAATTTTTATGGTATAAAGGGCTTTGTTCTCGTAAACCACTTGTTACGTGGTCAATTTTCATGGAGGAAATTATAGCACATTATGAGGATACAAAGAGCAACACCTTCTTTAGAGAAACACCACAACAATTGGAAGAAAAAAGAGAAAAAGGGCTTTGTTACAAAGTGGAAAGAAAAATTATGGCAACAAGGAAGTCTACCCCTCACAACTATAAAGATGGAAGTATTGTTTCTCCTAGCTTTCCATAACCTACAAGGGTTACACCACAATAATTGGAAGAAAAAGGAGAAAAAGGGCTTTGTTACAATTGTGATAAAAAATACATTAAAGGTCATAAGTGTGCTGAGAAGAAATTATTTTACATTGATTGTGGAGAGGAGGAAGAAAATGATCAAGAAACGTCAAAAGAAGAGTATATACACCAGGAACCAACCCCGGAGAAAGAAGAAATGAATCTGACCACATCTTGTAAAGCATTGGAAATAATTACTACTCCTCAAACTCTTAAGATAGGACATATCAAGAAGAAAAAGGTTCAAGAAGTGAAAGATCACATCAAGAAAGAAGAAATGAATCCGACCATATCTTGTAATGCAATGGTCGGAATTACCACTCCTCAAACTATCAAGATAGAAGGACATATCAAGAAGAAAAATGTTCAAGAGGTGAAAGATCACATAGAGCATCAAGAAATAAATCTGACCATATCTTGTAATGCACTGGAAGAAATTTCCACCCCTCGAACTCTAAATATAGAAGGACATATCAAGAAGAAAAAGATTCAAGCAATGAAAGATCACATTGAACATCAACAACAAGTTCTCCAACTTTTAAAGGGTAATGCCACTTTGGTGCAGAATCGCATGAAACAACAGGCAGATCAACATCGCAATGAAAGAAGTTTTGATGTAGACGATTGGGTATTTTTATGGTTACACACATACAAACAAATGTCCCTCAAGAAAGCTATTTATGAGAAGGAAATGTTGGCAATACTACACGCACTTAAGAAATGGTGACCTTACCTAATGGGAAGACACTTCAAGGTAAAAACGGATCATGATAGTATTAAATACTTTTTAGAACAAAGATTATCTTCTGAAGAGCAACAAAAATGGGTCACAAAGATGTTGGGTTATGACTTTGAAATCATGTACAAAAAAGGGAAGCAAAATGTTGTGGCAGATGCACTCTCAAGAAAGGATGAGGATGTAGAAGCATTGTTGTGCGCCATTTTTATTATCCAATCAGATTGGATAAACGAAACAAAGTATGAATGGAAGAAGGACAAAGAAGTGCGGCCACTCATTCAAAAGTTGCAGAAGATCCCAATTCAAACAATATTGCCAGAACTTGACGAGGAACGAAAAATCATATTGGAGCCTGGAGCAGTCACAGAAACAAGAACTCGACAGCTACGAAATTGATCAATTTCAGAGTATCTCATCAAGTGGAATAACTTATCAGCTAAAGATTCCACATGGGAGGAATTTTATACAGGAGCATCAAGAACTACTCAAGCATTGAGGACAACACTTTTTGAAGGAGAGGGGCATGTTAGGTCCCTATACTACTAGTGTAACCCCTTATTGTTATTAGTACAACCCCCTTATTATATTCTTGTGCCCATGTAGTCCTCATATTGTTATTATTGTGCCCCATAGAAGCCCACTATTGTTATTATTGTGTCCTTACATTATTATTGTTATGTCGGCTCTGATTATATTATGACCCCTCAGACTCCTATATATAGAAAGGAAGTCTTTTCATTTGTATCATCCACGAATTGTTCATTTGTGTAATGTAAAGGAGGTTGCCCCCTCGAAGAGGCTTATTTCTAAGGTGTTTATCTATCTTTTCTATCTTTTTGTGAGCTGGTTACATAATAGGGTCCTTCTATTCTTGATCTTGGGAGTTAGTTCGTCTATTGGAGAGCTACACCACGCCCAAGTAAATCCTTCAACCAAATCTAAAGATCTCTACACACTTGGAAAAAGATGTCAGCAATCATAAGGGATTAGATTATACAATGGAGGAGAAGGCTAGAGATTTCACCAAAAATCTTCTAGTGCTCCTCTTCTTAGAGTATTTCTCTAACCCAAAAACCATACAAGATAGCTTGCATATGTTAATCCAAACAAGTGGCAAAATGATAATTAGCATAATCCAACATACATGTAGAATGTAAAGCACAACAATTGAAATAACATCACCTCAAGAAATGGAAGGAGAACACCAACACAATAGTACCCCAAAGTCTCTTTTATTATATGAAAATGAATACAAAATCCAACGGAGTCTCCGTAAGCCCAATAGATCGTTCTAAAAAAATAAAAATGAGAGCTCAAGACTCATATAAATAAGAAAATGGGAGATCATCCCAAGGAAAATTCCAATGACAAGTGGAGATGGATTGACAATCCCAATGTAGAAATCAAATCACAAGTGGCAAGATGACTGGCTGTAGGTGGCAACCTTGACTCCTTGACTGTCCATCGAATATCTTCAAATCTGCTGTGCATATTCCTTGTGAGGATCAATGCACTTCTAATTGCTAGTGCACATTCCTTTGATTGCTGGCAAGTGTAGATGATCACAAGTGATAGGGGAGCAAACTCCCATCAAATTTTCCACAACGAAACTCATGTATGTGACACCTATCATAAGTGCCAACTTTGCTCCAACAAACTGTTGTGTGTAAACGCTGTTTGGCTGAGTGTAAACTGCGTGTAGGCTCCCTGTAGTTGTGGGTTGACTGCTATAGATGTTGGCTGCTTGATACGTGTAAATATTGGTGGAGACATATCTCCCCAAATATCTTAATAAGATCCTAAACAATTCAACCATACTTACAGTGATTTTTCCCTCCTGCGTGGAGCCTTCACATGGTCTGCGTGGATTCCTTTTTATGGCATGTGCGTATTTTAATTTTGCTGGTCATGCGTAGAGTAGGAGGGTGAGGTGGGGTCCATAACCCACTCACACTTGTTTTAACTTTAAACTTTGGCATATGAAACGTATATCAAGTCCAATATGTTTGAATTAAATCAAATTTGATTTTTAGCCATACGTGCCATTTCATGCAACCAACGTGGTGCTTTTGACTTCCATTTGACTTGCCACTTGGAACTTTGACTTTGGCTTGTGCTTTGACTTGAGTTGTGGCTTGATGTTGTGGGCCCCACATAATTACCACATCATATTTGAATTTCATTTGGAACTGCCATATCATTTGGTTGACTTTCTTTGACTTTGGAAAAATTTAGAAAATTTTCCAATTATTGATTTTTTTTTTTCATTTTTTTGCCACTGTCACTAGGAAAATCGGCTTTTGAGGGACTATAAGTCATTTTTTGACCCTCAAAGTGGGTCCTAGGATAATGTTGGGTCTCTAAGGATGAATTTCGAGTAGTCACACGCCCCAGACATTTCCTAAGGTCATTTATTTACATCATTACATATAAAATAATTAAAAAATCCCGTTTTACGGGAAATTTTTAATTATTAAAAAATCCTACTTAGACCTAGCCAAATTCCATGAATTTTTTTGTGTGATCTAATATGGTAATATGCATAGACTTTAGACACTAAGATGTGTTAGAGGCTCAACCTTCAAACCGTCACCCCGACTTTGGGGTAAAAAGTGAGTGATAAAAAAACACTCCAAGGTGTACTTGTTTGCTGATCGAGTCCCAACATTCTAGGCCTGTTACAGGCTCAAAAACTCATCATTACTAGTATCACTTATTACAATTCCCCGTAGGGTGTGGAAACTGGGTACAAGAAAGATGATGAGAAGATAGAAGTAGAGTTAAAAAACTCTGTTCACTGATGATATCTGATGGTACAAGTGTCCTCTGGATCATCCTTGGGCATGGAGTTTTCATATAATCATCAGGTGCCACTCCAGTGGTCAACACTGTGTATTGGAAAATAGGAGCCCACACTGAATTTTGGAGGATAAGACACCAGAGAAAGCATTCACAAGCTAGAATCCTGAGATAGGACATCTTAGGATATTTGGTTGTCCAGTCTACATCCACATACCTGTGGAAAAGAGGACAAAGTTGTAGCCCTCAGGTTAAAGGGGCATTTTGGTGGGATACAATGAGGATTCCGAGGCTTATAAAGTCTTCTTGACAGATCAACGAAAGACAGTGTTGAGTCGAGATGTCAAGTTCGAGGAGGACTTGGCATCTAGGAAATCTTAGGATCTATCAACAGTTGTAGAGGGGCCTCAAGAAGAGGAACCAAAGGATGAGCCGATAGCAGAGACTTCCAGTAATAGAGATAGCTAACCTTCAGTGCAAGAGGAGTAGTCGGCTCCTTCGACATCTGTTAGGAGGCCTAAGTGATTGGAGCAAACCTTGTGGGATGCTTAGGAGAATGTTGAGCCTCCCAGGACCACCTTTAGGAAGGGAAAACCTCCATGAAATTTTTCGACGTGCATGGTTTTGATGACCAACATCATAGACTTAAAGCCTTCTAACTTTGAGGAAGCAACCAACCAACAGGTGTGGAGAGATGCCATGGTGGAGGAGCACAACTCCATCATGAAGAGTGATGTCTGGGAGATTGTGCTGAGACAAAAGGGGAAGTCAGTTGTGACTTCAAAGTGGCTTTATAAGGTAAAGCATGCACCTGATGGGAGTATGGAGAAATACAAGGCCAGAATTGTGGCTCATGGGTTGATTCAGAAAGAGGGAGTAGATTGCGAGGAGACTTTTTCTCTTGTAGCTAGATACTCCTCTATTCGAGTAGTTCCTTTGATAGCTTTTGAGATGGGATGGAGCATCCATCAGTTGGATGTGAAGACTTCCGTCCTCAACGAAATCATTGAGGAAGAATTCTACATTGAGCGGCCTCAGGGGTTTGAGGTCCATGACATAGAGACACATGCATACAGGTTTAAGAAAGCTTTGTATGGACTCACACGAGCACCCAGGGCCTGGTATGCCAGGATTGGTAGCTATCTGCAAGGCATAAGCTTCACGAAGAGTGAGGTAGCTCCCAATATCTACTTTTGTTGGTTGGATTTGAGCCCCTCATTTTGGTGTTGTATGTGGGCGATCTCATTCTGAAAGGTGTAGAGAGATTGATTGCAGGTTGCAAGTTAGATCTAGCGTCAAAATTTGAAGTGAAGGATATCAGGTCGATGTATTACTTTTGGGGACTTGAGGTTTGGTAGCGACCGAGTGAGATCTTCCTTGGACAGGGGAACTACACTCTAGAGATCGTGAAGAGATTCAGGATGGAGGATAGCAGGAGGATGGCCACTTCGATGGTGACTAACCTGAAGAAGATTGATTCTTCAGTTTTAGAGTTGGCAGATTCCAGACAATACATGCAGTTGATTGGCTCGTTGATGTATCTTGTCCTAGAACCCTCCCACACATGTGACATTTGACTAGGTCGGTTAGTATCGATTAGGTACCAAACTAGCCAGTTAGATAGGGCCATGTAATGAACCGGTACAAAAATCCAATTGGAGGGCTGGTTTGTACTGGTTAGGTACCAAATGGATTGGTTAGTTTGATCGAGATTTTTAGTTCAGACCAACCGATTTTTAAAACTATGCTGCACGGGTGGGCCTGTAATCAATGTGTTGACTCTGGCTTGGCCATTGCTGCCCTCTTGTATCCATTTGTTGTCAACCCATATGTAGTCCTGACACCGGTTCGACCTCTTTTTGCCTCTTGCATCAACGTTCGACCAATCTCTACTGCTGCCCCGAGATCTTGCTGTGGCAATGTGGTGAGATGTTAGCTCTGGCTGCTGGTGGCTGGGTGACTTTGACAACCCACTCAATGGTGTTGCCCCCGTTGCTCTCACTCTCTCTCTAATTCAACTATTGAACTTAGCCTTTTCACTCAATCACTATATGGGTTCTTGGCCACTTCACTGTTGACTTCCTTCAGCCTGTATGCTTTTTTTTTGCCTCTTACAATCACAACCAAACTTGGCCTTGACAATTCTATATGAACCTAGCTTCAGCATGATTAAGAGATCGATTTTTAGAGTTTCTCGCTTTGATACGATGTGATTTTTCCTTGAACCTAGCAACCAACAATTCATTAACCTAGTAAATTGTAGATCTACTGAATGAAAGCACAACTAGATTCTTAACTTAATTAGTGGAAGAAAAATTACACATAAACAACGTCAATCACAATGACACAAATAGATTCTGTGCACGCAATAGTTCTTCATTAAAATTCTAAACTTACCTGGGATTTCGTCTTGGGATAATGGTCCAAGTAGGAAAATTATAGATAGAAAGTGCCTTGGATACGATCCATCAGATCATGCCCTAGATCAATACTCGATCTCCTTGGTTGATCTAGATCTCCAATGCTACCCTTTTGCACTTTCTTAGACCCGACACACTAGAATGGAAGTCCTTCTCCACTTCTCATTAAGATGCCTCTCTCAATGTCTTGTGTTGTTGTATGGCGTGTCTTCTCCTCTCCTTAGCCTTGCCTTTATAACTTTACATTGAGCTAAATCCCTAACCCTAATCTCCAATGTGAGTGACGACCAATATTAGATCTTGCCTCACTTGAGATTAATCACTGGGATTAAAACATAATCATTAAAGTAATCTACTTTACTTTTCTTATGTTTACTTTAGCTCAATTAGCCAACATAATAATTATGTGCCTTTTCTAAGTTTAAAAAGTAGGTTAAGTTATGTTAGGAACTTGCTCACACTTGAGCAATTATTCTAAGTGTTGAGAAATCAATATGTTTGTAGATTATGGCTAATTCCTCTTGATAATTACTTGTGAGTGTTTGTTGGCTTTTATTACTTTATTATGTCTTTTTCATCAAGCAATTACCAAAAGCATAAAGTGCATGAAGATAACAAGAAACAATAAACACAAGATGTAGGCTCGAAGCCAGGGAAAAACCCCACAAGGGGGGAAACCCAAACAACTTCTTTTGTTATAGAATCAAATCAAAGTGAGACATCGAAGACCCAAGACCAAGACTTCCACAAGGAACCAAGTCAGCCCTCCTTTAGGTCTCCTTTGACCAAACCAAGTCAACAAGAATCACAGGTGGTCAATCCTCTTCTAATCAGAATTTTTAGACCTGCACCTTCGCAGAGTTTCCCCAACACCTTCACAGAAACAAAGTTGCCCCATCACCTTCGCATAAACATAATTTAAGCCCTGTAATTCACAGAGTAACCCCAACAACTTCGCAGAAACAAGTTGCCCCAACACCTTCGCATAAACATAATTTAAGCTCCGTAATTCGCAGAGTAACCCCAACAACTTCGCAAGTGTGAACAAAGACAAGCAAAAAATTGATTTTCCTTCCTTAGATTCTTCTCTCTCCTTGGCTTGCGCTCTACTTCTTCTCTCTTGCACAAAAATCGAAGTGTGTGAGTGAGTGATAAAATGAGGTTGAAGTATCTTTCTTTTATAGCCATCCAGGAGGTCAAATAGGGCCCTCTTCAAGGCCGACTTGACAAGGTAGGGTCGACTTAGTCTTGGGGACAAAATGACTCTTTTGAATCAATTTTTTTTTTTTCCAGTTGTTACAAATTGTCCAAATGGGACTTTGACACGTGCCAGATTTTCTTCTTGACTCAATAAACCATAGAAACACGAAAAACATGCTTTGACTAGAAAACAATAATAATAAAAACTATTATTTCTTCTTCCTTTTGCTTTTTACATGAAATACATATTTATACAAGTACAAAGATAATTATGAAGATCGAACCTAGTTACAATTTTCAACACTCCCTCTTAACTGGGGAGGTATTCATAATTACACAACGGGATACAAGGATACTCAAATTGAGATATTCTCATAAGAAGAGTTCAGATTGATAAGCATCTTCAAGCATCATCATAACTAACATTGTCAGTTACAAAAATAGCAAGGCCTTGACTGACAAACTCTAACTCTACACCAGATTAGAGCACAATGCTGGGAAACATATATTGGGACACCTCCACCACCGCCTCTCAAGGCACGTACCTCATCCAGATGTTCACCAGGCATGCCTTTACAAAACTATTCTTATATTGGATTCCCAATCCTCAAAGAATATCGACCCTTCTCAGGACTACTCTTATCTTGGATGCCCTACCCCATCCTCAAAGAGTATCAGTCCTTAGGACTACTCCTATCTTGGATTCCCAATCCTCAAGAAGTATCGGTCCCAGATGCTTATCTAATCCTCCATTCTCCCTACCAGTGCCTTTACTAGACTTACGACTATTAGTCCTGGCCTAGTGCATGACACATGGAGAATACAATGTCCCTCATCACTCCCTCTCAACCAGGGAGGAAATATCTACAAGTCCAAGCTTGTCTCTCAAATATTCAAGCTTCTTATTTGGAAGAGACTTCGTCAATATGTCAGCTACCTGTTCATTTGTGGAGATGTACTGTAGCTTCACGACCCCATCTTGTACCAAGCTTCTAATATAGTGGTACTTATTATTGATATGCTTTGTCCTAGAATGAAAAACTGGGTCCTTTGTCAACCTTATGTAACTTTGGTTGTCATAGTGTATAACGGTAGGGTCCAAAAGTCCTTCAAACAAATCTAAAAGCAACTTTTTAAGCCAAACAACTTCTCTACCAACTTCATTAACTGCTATATATTTGGCTACGACACTACTAAATTCAACTAAGTTTTGTTTCCAACTCATCCATGAGATCATAGAAGATCCCAAACTAAAACATCCACCAATAATGCTTTTCCATCTGCATTGCTGCCTCCCCAATTTGAATCTGTATAGCCCAATAGATGTGTTAAAATTTGACAGCTCGGGGATGAATTTCTCCTAGAAGAAATCATATCTTTTAGTTCTATTTGAATCACCTAAAATAAAATTTAATTTCTAACAATCTAGTATGACTTTCCAAAAATAGTAAGTCACATCTCAATTTGGAAGTGACTTTCCAAAAATAGAAATTCATGTGTAAATGATCAAGGATGATCTCGACATATGGAATCTATTTTGAAATCAAATCAATCATGATTATACAAGTCAAGAATTAACACTTTTATCCTTACTAATATTATTATTATTATGATACTATTATTTATAAAATAATCTAAAGTCATTCACCTTTAATGGATTAATAAAATCAAATTCTCTCATGAAATAAGTAAATCAAATTGAGAATCTCTTACTTGGCAACTTGAACTTCTCTCTTGGAATAAAATAATAGCTCCACACTTAAGAGAATGTAATTCTCCCTCATTAATTCAATGTATGGCAAAAGTGTAACTCCTCATTAAATGCACTTGTAACTCCCTCATTCAATTCGATTTGTAACTCTCATCAAATATTCTCTCATGTCCAAGTGTAAATCTCTCTCTCCTTAATTCGAATTGTAACTCCTCAAGACGTGTACCTCTCTCACTATTCTTGGGATGAGTTACACTTCTCCTCAAGTAACTCCTCCCTCATGGAATTCGATTCTCCTATTATTGGCTCAAGACAGGACTTCATTTTGCAACTCCTCTCCTTTCTCATCTATTTAAGAAAAAACAAGTGAGAGCTGATGTAGGATGTTCATTGTGAAGAAGGAGAGCGAGTGTTGAGTGTGTGCAAGAGAAGTGTGAGAGCAAGTGAAGAGTAAGAGCAAGAGAAGAGCTAGAATAAGTGTGGAGGACAAGATCTGATCAAGAGGAGAAGATCTTCAAGCAAAGAACAAGATCACTTCAGCAACAAGTTGATTAGACATCGGTGACTTTATTCATTCTCATTCTCATTCTCTCTTTCTCTGTACTCTGCTGAACAATTAAAGAAATCTAATAGAAGAAGAATCATTTGGGTTTTCCCCTTGTGGGTTTGTGGGTTTTGCCTTGGTCATTGGACATAACACTTAGTGTCTCATATTTATGCTTGGTGTTACGAATATAATTCATATAGAAATAATAATAAATATAAATATAAATCTAATAATTAATAATAAGTAATTAACTAATGGTTAGTTAGTTAGTAATGAAAATGCATGTCTTAGAGACAAAATTATATATATATATATATATATATATAAAGGGAGGTTAAACGACTTACTTGGTTGTAGCCGCAATCCTGCCAACTACTCGACAGACCGCAACCACAGCCCACGAACAACAACCAACGCATTTGCCTTTTTTCGCTGCCACAACTCCATTGCAGTCCTTTCAGCCCTACCGCACAAACGTCAAAACCACAACTCAAATGCCATAGTCGCCACGATCGACTAGCCTCTGCCTCCGCTCTCTATCTCTGGTCGTCACCTTGTAATAACCTTCAGCTACTGCCCTGCAGTCTCTTCTGCCCGCAAACCCTGCTGCTACAGTTCCGCACACTACACCACAATGAATCTACATATATTCCCTTCGACCAACACACTTCGACAACACTACAACTCCAATTCATCCGATAGTCCCTGCTGCCAATTGCGCAACCATCCAATAATGATTGTCCCCTCATACGCTTAGCCATCACTCCATTATCTATTATGGCGACCATTGTTATCACAGTCGTCGTATGCTCCTGGAACCCCATCGGTACAAATGCCAGTGCGCGATAGGAACCCCAGGCTATTTCCGCTCCATTGTACCAACCACGTTGCCTTCACCGCAAACCACCACATTCGCTGCACCATCCACTTGCTTTCAACGTCGATATCGTCTTGTTTTCTTATCGCCAACCGTGTTGTCCCCTCGAACCATCACACCCGTCATTTGTCCAATCTTCGTTGAACAATCACACTTAAATCCCAAGAGATTTTTTCCCACTATTGTGAGCAATCGGAAAGGCTCTGTAACATGAAGAGTGAATATAAAAAGAGTCCTACCAATGACCTTCTTGAGGCATTTTATCAAAATCATGTAGTGAATACCTTAGAGATCATTCTTTGAGAACAAATGAAGGATGAAAGGTCCTCCCTCTCTAAAGAAGAGAATGAATGGCATCCTAACCAACACCAAATATATAGTAAGAATGGGAGGATTATGAGGAAGATCATGATGGTCAAATAAATGAAGAATCTGTGAGTGACTTTTGGGTTGTTGATTGGGGAATTGGGTATGATTATAGAAATGAAGACCCCATAGTTTCTCAAATCCATAAGAATGAGCTCAGGAAAGAAGAAAATGCTCCGCCCCTTCTGAATAACAATGTTGGCCCTTATGAAGCCCTTCCTAGTGATTGGAAAGGTCTCTTCTTTATGTTCCAAGATGATTCAATCAAAGAAGAGGCTTCCAAAATTGTTGGAAATTCTGATGACTCTAACATAGAAGAAATTGAGGAAGATGCTTCCTTAGGCCATGCCACCGATAAAGGGTTTTTCTTCATGTTTGAGCATTCCTCCCCTTATTATGCCCTTGCCCTAGAGATAGATGTTTGTGAAGATGTTCATTCCCCTAGTCTTGATGAAGAGATGTTTTCCCCTATGAAGAACCAAGAATCATGTTTTTTCCCCAAATACAATGATGAGTTCACTTCTTGTTTTCCCAATGAACAAAATAATATCATCCTAAATGTGTTTGTGACATTCAATCCTTCTTACCTAGAGGGCGATAGGTCTGAGATAACTCTTGATCAAAGATTCATGTACTTGTTCATTGACATTTCTAATTCAATCTTCTCGGTTGATGTCTCTCCCTTCTCCTAGGGCTCCTTTCTATATCATATGGGTCTCCTGTTTTCCCACCTCCCGCCCCCGTAACCCCTCATATCATTATTCCCATTTGTATTGTTGGGTCCATTGCAAAAATAATCATGAAAGCATGCATTCTTGTATTGATAAATTGATTTGTTGGTTGCATTGGATCTATGATTATACCTAGCACGTGATATTGTATATTATGCATGTTAGAGTAGGATGCATTGCATGTTGATTTCCACATTAGAACTAATATCATATTGATATTTCCCATAATAGATTAGCTGCATATCTTTTCCTTTTTGCTGATTTTACGGCCTAACCCCAAGCATGGGTGATCATAAGACACCGTAGAAACATGCTACCCCGTGGTTTAGTCTTTCATATGTGCAGGTAACAAGTCTACGGTAACCAACAAACCACTGGTGTTCTCGTGACCTCCCGTTCGAGTACGTCACCCACTTTTCGAGAGATCATGTCCCAGTTGGAGCCAGATGTTACCGACCATTTTGTGGGTGATATCCCTAGGAGAATTTTTTTCTCCAAGATGGTCCTCAGCCGGCAACCAGCAACCCCTTGCAGCGACCAACTAGCTCATTGTGCCATTTCTCTGCCACCTGAGCCAACCATGTGGGCTTTCACCCATTTGTCATGATCGTATGTTTGAAGGTGGGCCTCCCAAACCTAAAGTTATACCTTGTCATTTGGTAATTGAGTATTGTAGTTTACTTATCATGGAAACTTTTGGGCATGGATTAATGGGGGGATTTATAGCATTATAGAGATTTGTCCTCTTCTCACTCTCCAAAACTCGTCAAGGATGCTTCAAGTGTTACAAGTCCAAGGTCAGCACAGGTTTGAAATTGTATCTATGGTAGAGATTTGTTATAAGCCCAAAATCTGTAACAAACATGCCCAAAGTCTGTGACAATCCACAATTTGAGGTCTGCAATGATTAACTACACAATCCGTATTTTGTTCCTTGTAAGGCCGAGCTCTGTACATGGTAACAGGGCTGAAATGAGGTCTGAGCAGGCTGAGTTATGTAATAAAGGAATAGGTTCGAGCTTTTCAGAAAGGTCAAAGTTACAGACCTATACTAGGTCGAGTTGCAGGTCTGTACTAGCCTGAAATTGCAGGTTTGTAATTCGGTCTGCAATAAAGACTGAGTTGAGGTCTCTCCAACGAAGTCTATAGCTTAATAAGGGATGTCCTGAGGTTTCTCCAACAAAAAGAAAAGTCTGCAAATAATCCTGAGATCTGTACCAGTTTCCAATAAATGATAAATAATCCTTGTTCAGAACCCAAAACACGAGTAGATATATTTGCAGCTCCACATCCTTCTTTATTCTTCTCACTTCAGGTCCGAAATCTGTCTCTGTGCTTGACCGCTAATTTCAGAGCTAAAATGAGCGAGTTCAGTTGGGTATATATACTTGTTTGAGTCTACGAAGAGACATGTCTATTTGGAGGAGCTGACATGCCTTAGTGAGCCTACTCAAGTCGGCTGGCAGCCTTTTTCAATTTTTAACATACACATATTTCAAAAATTAAAATCTCTGCAATGACACACAGTTAGGAGGTAAATGAGTACTCATTGGAAAGGGCATGACCTCCTCTATAAGTTGGTGTAAAAAGAATTTCAAGGTTTTGTCTCAATGGTCAAAAGTAAAATATTTTTAATGACAGTATTTGTAATATTATTACAGTCCCTTAACTAGATATTTCTCAAGATTCATGCTAGGGCTTTTTTCTTAGGACACAGTACTAGGGTTCCTAGAGTTTGTATCAACAAAGGATAGGGTTTCATTCATGTATGTGAAGGTCTTCTTCATAGGCTTAGGGTTCCATACACATAGGCTTCCATTCATGTATTGGCTTTAGGGCATCATAAGTATTAGGTTTAGGACTTGCATCAATATGTTAGGGCTAAGGCATCTTCTAAGCTTAGGGGATCATCACAAAAGGGGTTATTCATCCATCACAAGGGTTAGGACATTTGCCATTTCCAACAATGCCATACTGACATCAATGACAACCTTGACCAATAGGTCTCCCTATACGGGGCCCTAACCTGCCAGAGAGGTGTGTGTAGAGAGCCACCGGCTTCCACAGTGGTAAACGACATTTCGTGGATCCCAGAGTCATTTAGAGATTTCTCGTGGTTCATCTATTGGACGAGGAAGATGCACTTGGTTCATCATGCCCAACCGGCCACACAGTTACAACATGCACTTAATAGATGACCCAGGACCTATATGATGATGTGACATTGCTTATACCATCGTCTGAGCCCTTGCGGATGGTTTACAAGCATCTCCGATCTTTCTAGAGACCCATGAGGACACTTGTGTTCCCCCACACCCATTTGGGAGCACCACAGGTTTATTATTTGGAGAACAAGGGGCCGACCTCTTGTCCACTACTTTTGGGAGTCCTATTTCACGTTATGGCACCTATGGACTTCATTACGCCTCCTCTAAGGCCCAACAACATGTATTATTGATCATTCAATCTCTTGAGAGGCTTACTCTTTTGATTTTGAGCTAGTTTGGTCGAATTGTCACCAAAAGATTGTTATTTTGCACATTATTTTTTTCTTAGGGGCTCAATTAGGCCTCATTAGGCAAATCGAATTCATTTGGACATGTATAAATATAGGTAAGGTGATTCATTTCGTGATCATCACTTGGTTTTGGACTTGTATCTCTTTAGAGAACTTCACTATTCTTCTGGGAGGGCGAAATTTTGGAGGATGGAATGAATTTTGATGTTTGGATTATTTTTCTCATGTCTTGGAGCTTCTTGATTGGTAAAGTTTTGCATGGTTGGATATATTCTTATACATGTAAGTGCAATTTAATGTTATTCTTTCTTTTATTTTGTCACATACATTTGTTGCTAGGAATTTCGCTATACTAGGGCTTAATTCTGCATCCATTATTGCGAAGTTGTGGAAATTTTGTTTCTAGATAGTGCAACTTCATCTATGGGCCATGTATAATGAATGAATGTTCCTAGGGATATTTCGTTGTTGAAATTTATCTTGATAAGCCATCTATTTTGCAAAACGAAGTGCAAAGTTTTTGAAGTTGCTTTTCTTTTGCCCTAAAGCTAAGCAAAGCTGTCTGTAAAGCCTCCTTGACCTAGGAAATCAAATCCGAATTCATAATCATTTTTGACTCCAATCTCCCCAAAGGATTAGGCACTGGTATACCATAGGTGATCACCTTAAAGCACATTTTTCTCACCTTCTCTCTTTCTTTCTAGACCTAGCCTACATAGGTCACCTAGGGCATCAATTATCTCACAATCTAGCCATCCAAACACTTAGATTTTTGGTCCACAATTGCGCTGGGGATTTCTCTAGAGGCCCTCCAAATTTGAAGCAAATCCGTCAGTGGGATCTCAAGATATTGCAAGCCCTAGCTCGAGGACCGTTTCTTGCCCTAGGTTTCCCTTGGCTACTGACCTCATTGGGATTATTGCACCAAATTCAAAGAAAATTTTACCTTTAATCCCTTCCCCCCCGTCAATTAGGTCAAGCACACCCTTGGTTGATCAATTCCATCCCTTTGACGTAATTCTGGGTCCACTTGGTCCCGTGTGGTCCCACAACCTTTGAAGATAATTCCACAAAGACCACTTGGAATCCAAGTTTCCGCAAGGATTTTAGGAGCTAAGAATCTTCTTGACAAGTCATATACTCTAACCCTAGCTCTTAGAACTCCCCTAAGCCCTTCCTAGAGAGCCCTTCATCTTGTTTTCCAAGCAAGCAAGCTATATATCTGAGCCTCTCTTGTGAATAGGCTTCTAAAATCACGTTTCATCCTATCATCGATCCATTCATCTCTGTGATCCTTATTATACCAGGTCTCCTCCCATGGGTGAAGCTTCGTAAAGAGCAGGGAGCCATAGCTGAGGTGATAGTGGGCTATCGCTCCATTGTTTCCTTTGACCTAGTAGTTGCCCTTTAGGATCCCTTCCTAGGACCCCTGCTAGTTTGAGTGGTAACATGACCTAGGTCTGATGCATTACTTCCTAAGCCTGGAGGTCTGGCAAAAGCTAGGTGATATTTTCCTTTCTCAAGGTATTTAATACATTGTGAAGCTACTCGAGAGATGTGGGATGGTGGATTGCAAGTCTATGTCTACTCCGATGGAACTCAACTTCAAGAAACTATGTGGAAGTGCTGCTGGGCCCGAATTGGCAAACCCTTCTAAGTATCGACAACTTGTGGGGGCCCTGATGTTCTTGGTAAACTCCTCATGTAGGGCCAAATTCCACCTTGGGACAACTCATTTGATCGAGATGATGATTGCATTAAATTCCTCTTTTCGAGATGACCAAAATTGATATAAAGATCATCCAATTTGGACAAGCAGAAGTGTGTTTGTGAATTTATGCCCACACATGTGCAAATTGTTCAGGGCAGCCACATCATCATGTAGGTTCATGAAGCCCAATGGACATGACTTTTCACCCTCAACAACTTGTATAAATACAAGTGCCTTCTCACCTCATTTGGCATCATCATCACTCACAAATTCTTCTATCTCCTTCTCTCATTGGTTTGTACAACATTTGGCATTCTGTCTCTCTCACATGTGTGGCACAAGAAGGACGAATGTCTTGACAGAATTACAGGGCCGAAAATTTCAGACTTTTCTGCAATTTGACTAGCCTTGACTCTGACTTTTTGGGCATCCTTTGACTTCGATTTTCAGTGTGATTTTCTTTCTCAGTACACTGCATTTTTGGGCACAGAAACAGAGGCAAAAGGAGGACTTTAACTTGAGTTGATTGGAGGCCTGTTTGACCACAGGGTTGACTTCAGGTTGACCAACTTTGACTGCAGTTTTGTTCACTGTTTTAGGCTGAAATTGACCAACAAGGAAGGCCAAACTTGACTGAGGTTGACCGAACTCAAGGAGGCAAGTTTGACTGTTGTGTTGACCATCTTTGACTTTTTGCTTATGGTTGCATTTGATTGCAGAATTGACAGGGTTGTTTTGACTATGATTTGGAATTCAATTTTGCTTATGTACTCTCTCTATGCTGAACATTTGATATAATAATAAGAAGATTTGATCAAAGGATTTTCCCCACATTGGGGTTTTTCCTTGACATCTGCCAAATCTGGTGTCCTCTTGTCCTTGCTTGTCTTATACATTTTGTTTCATGTTCTATCTACTTTTACTATTAATGTGATTAATGGTTAATGTGATTGCTATTGTAAAACTAAATTGAAATTGTCATTGGCCTACTAAAGGAACGTTGAAGTAATTGTGCTAAGCATAGAACATACCATTGTTAACTAAAATTAACAATAATCTAAAGTCATTCGCCTTTGATGGAATAACAAAATCGAATTCTCTCATGAAAGAAGTAAATTAAATTGAGAATTTCTTACTTGGCAAATTGAACCTCTCTCTTGGAATAAAATAGTAACTCCACACTTAAGAGAATGTAATTCTCCCTCATTAATTCAATTTATGGCAAAAGTGTAACTTGTCCTCATTAAATGCACTTGTAACTCCCTCATTCAATTCGATTTGTAACTCTCACCAACTATTCTCTCATGTTTAATTGTAACTCTCTCTCTTTATTTCAAATTGTAACTCCTCCAGACATGTGTACCTCTCTCTCTTTTCTTGGGATGAGTTACACTTTTCCTCAAGTAACTCCTCTCTCATGGAATTTGATTCTCCTATTATTGGCTCAAGGCATGAATTCATTTTGTAACTCCTCTCCTTTTTCATCTATTTAAGCAAGAGCAAGTGAGAGTTGATGTAGCATGTTCATTGTGAAGAAGGAGAGCTAGTGTTGAGTGTGTGCAAGAGAAGTATGAGAGCAAGTGAAGAGTAAGAGCAAGGGAAGCGCTTGAGCAAGTGTGAAGGAAAAGATCTGATCAAGAGGAGGAGGGGATCTTCAAGCAAAGAGCAAGAATACTTCAGCTGCAAGTTGATCGCACATTGGTGACTTTATTCATTCTCTCTCTCTCTCTCTCTCACTGTGCTCTGCTGAACAATTGAAGGAATCTAATAGAAGAAGAATCATTTGGGAAAACCCCTTGTGGGTTTTTCCCTGGTCATTGGACCTAACTCTCAGTGTCTCATATTTATGTTTCACTGTCTTCATATGATCCTTAAGTTTATGTTCTATCTACAATTGCTGATTTGAAAAGTTGTGATGCAGAAATCTGCATTCTAAGTAATTTTAGCAACATCGAACATTCAATTTTTTGCAAAGTACATTCAATTTTCTGCAAAGTACATCAAGTTTTCTAAGTATATTCAACTTTTTGCAAAGTATGTTAAGCTTTTTGCTAAGTACATTCAGTTCCATTCAATTTTCTTCAAAGTACATTCAATATTCTGCAAGTACATTCAGTGTTTCGCATAGGACTTTCAAGTTTCTGCAAAGAATTTTTAAATTTCTGCATAGGACTTTCAGATTTTAACAAATTGTATCTCATTACCAACATATCTTAGACTGTGATGTATAGTCCCACAAAGATATCTCAGAATATGTTTAGTTGCTATACAATGATCATGCCTTGGCTCCATCTGGAATTGACTAAGAATGTTCATTGCAAAACATATGTTTGGTCGGGTGTTCACAAGGTACATCAAGGAGCTAATCAACTTTTGGTAAGATGTGGGATCAACAAGACTTGAATCTGAACTCCTCAACTTCTTCAAATTTGTGATCATTGGAGTTGTCATCTTTTTACTATCCATCATTCCAAAGTTTTGCAATATTTTGATCACATATATTCCTTGACCAAGATAGATCTCACGAGGTTTCTGCCATATATCTAGTTCCAAGTAATAATACATTAGTCCAAGGTCCTTCATATCAAATTCTACTGCAAGTTGCTTCTTGCATTCTTGAATACAATGCTTCGAACCTGTTATTAGTAGGTCAGCCACATATAGTAGTATGATCATGGGGTCATCTTTAACCACCTTGATGTAGAGATTAGGATCTACAGAACTTTTGACAAAATGAAGTCTTAGTAGATATGCATCCATCCTGGCGTTCCATCCTCTTGGTGCTTGCTTCAAGCTATATAGAACCTTCTTCAACCTGCAAACGTGTGTTTCCTTATCATGAACTTCGAATCCCTGGGGCTGCTCAATGTAAACTTCTTCATCAATGGTCCGATTTAGAAAGGTTGTTTTTATGTCCATCTGATGGATATTCCACCGCATAGAAGCAACAATAGAAATGAGTGATCTAATGGTTGTAGATCTTGTTGGGACAAAAGTTTCTTCATAATCAATTTCTTCTTGTTGAGAGAACCCTCTTGCCACAAACCTTGCCTTATACTTGTCAATACTTCCATCAACTGCATGCTTGATCTTGTACACCCATTTGGAAGTCACAACTGATTTTCCTTTAGGTTGGGAACAATTTCCCAAACATCATTTTTCATTATTGATGGGTATTCTTCTTGCATTGCATTTTTCCATTCTTGATGTTCGACTGCCTTCTCATAAGTGGTAGGTTCTGCTTCAATAAGTTTAGTCATGTAAGTTGCATAACCTGAATATCTCTTAGGCTTCTTGCTTTCTCTGAATGTTCCTTTAGCTGCTACATGTCCTTCGACTTCCTGTAGAGTTGACATTAACAAAATTGGCTTTTTTTGAGTTTCTAGGATGATGACTTGCTGCATAGGTTCATTTGGTCCTTCAATTTCTTCATGATTGGTTGTAGGTTTCGGAGTATTGTCATGCCTTGAAACTTCTTCATTTGCAAAGATAGGTTCTTCTTCCTCATCAGAATCAATAGGAATGTCCTTGGACTTCTTGTATGCAACATTTTCATAAAAAATGATATCTCTGCTTACTTCAATACGATGATCTTCCTTGATGTAGACTCTATATGCTTTTGATGAAGTGATATATCCAAAAAAGATGCCTCTTATACCTATTGGGTCCAACTTCCTGCTTTTGTCTTTGGGAATGTGAATGTATATGGGACAACGAAAAATTCAGAGATGTTAAACACATGGCTTCTTTCCTATGAATGCTTCTTCTTGGGTCATGTCATTCAAAATTCTGAGGACTTCGATTTTGTATATATACTGCTATTACAGAAGCTTCTTCCCATAAGAACTTGGGGAGGTCTTGGTCATGAAGTATGGCTCTAACACATTCTTCAATGGATCGGTTCTTCCTTTCAGCCACAACATTCTGTTGAGGATTGTAGGTAACTATCGACTCCCTCTTAATTCCTGCTTCTTTGCTATTAAATCTTAGGGTTTTAATCTTCCTTTCTATCAAATTTTCTACTTCTGCCTTGAACTCTTGAAATTTCTCAAATACTTCATCCTTAGACTTTAGGAGGTATATCCAAGTCTTTCTAGAGTGATCATCAATGAATGTTACATAGTATTGATGACCACCAAGTGACTTTCCCGCCATAGGTCCACAAACATCAGAGTATATAAGATCCAAAATTTCATTGGATCTTGTGTCATTGCTTGCAAAAGGTTTCTTCACATTCTTGCCAAGAGCACATCCCTTACAAACTCCTTCATGCTCTTCTTTCAGTTCGGGGATACCAGTAACCATATGATTTAATGATGGCAATATCTTATAATGAAGGTGACCATACCTTCTATGCCATAATTCACAAGGGTTGATATCTAAATGCACTAGAGCTTGAGGAGGAGGTGTTAGAAGTCTATACAGCCTCCCCTCACGAATCCTAATAGTCTTTGCATTTTCAATACTAGATCCCTTAGCCCAAACAATAACTTTGCCATCAACTTTGCCATCTATTTTCTAAGAAGGAAATAGAAAGCAAGTTCTTTTTCAAACCTGGGAGATATAGAATATTGTTGAGATGAATATTCCCACCGAATTCCAGCTCCAAGGAGGTAGATCCAATCCCTTTCGCTGAATAGCTATTCTTGTCTCCAAGTTCCACTGAGTGAGAAGAGTTTCTTTTTGATAGAGTCTTGAATTGACCACATTCTCTTGTCATGTGCCTTGAAGCTCCACTATCAATTACCCATGTACTATCTAGTGTTCCATGGGGATGCATCCCCCAGTGTAGGGGATGTGCTTCCTTGCTCCCTCACGCTCCTGGGACTGGGAATCTCCTAGGGAAACATTTCCCCATGCGCTTTTTTTGGGGAAACTCGGGGAAACTTCAGGGGGACTATTTTTTGGTGACGAAAAATGTCGCCCCAATTTTTTTTTTCCTAATAACAATTAAAAACATAAAAGTTACAAATTTAAATATAATTAAAAAAATGAAATAAAAACTAAAGGATAAATTAAAACTTTAAAACATAATCATTCACATTTCTCATTCGTTTCACATTAACCCTATGATTTTAACTTGTCGCCCGACATTTTCCTTCTACTGCTGCTCGACATTTTACCTTGCCGCCTGAGATTTTCTTGTTGCTGCCGCTTGACATTTTCCATCTACAATTTGTTGTGATTCGGATTTACCATCGACCAGGGGCCTGAGACATTTGGAGCTGCAATTATCATATTGTGGCTTGGAGCTGCCAGATTGGAGCTGTGATTTTCATTTTGTGACTTGGAGCCACTAGATTGGAGCTACGATTTATTATTTAGTACTTTTTGAGAAATTTACTAGTATTTCACTTATTTTTATGTTTACTTTTAGTTTAGCATTCTATGGCTATTTTAGACTTCAGCATAATGTCATTGCCATATGATGAATTTACTTTCGATTTGCATTGTATAATTTCAACTATCAAACGATTAATTTAATTTAGATGTACCTTGCATAATATTAATGCCCATTTCCAAATGATGAATTTAGATGGAACATTGCATTTGTCGAATGATGGATTCAATTTAGTAATTTACTTTTAGATTTACAATGTTACATTGATGATTGAAAAAATGTCAAATGATAATCATGATTCATAATATTCTAATACGAAATGATCATATTTAGATGTACATTTCATAATTATTAAGATTTACTATTTACTAACATAGTTATTGACATATTGTTGGGATTTCATTTTTTATTTTTATATATCAAATTTTTAAGAATTTTATAAAATTTACGACTCTAACGTCCTCCGTTTCCTTGAAATTTCCCTAAAATTTGGGGTTGCTTATATACGTACCCCTTGTGTGTATCCCTGCTCCTGCGTTTCCCCGTCTTGGAAACTCGGTGGAACATTGGTACTATCATCTTCAAATGAACTTGTAAGAGTGGAATAGAAACTTCCATCCATGACTTCTTTAGATTTCTTGGAGATGAACTTGATGATGCAACTTTTGATAGATTCATAGAGACTCTTAAGAGTCCTGAGGCCTTTCTTCATATAGCTTGCCATTTAAGAGGGAGAGAGAAGATAGATAGGTGCTTCAAAAATGTCTACGAACAAGGGTGCCAACGAGAATGTGATTTCTAAATTTAGGCTTCTGTGATCCATAATGAATTAAGAAAAGTCTTTCGATAGAAATCACATAAGAGAAATTTTTGGCCGACATGTTTCAAATCAAGAAGTGTGGTTCATCATCAGGACCAGATGAAGAGGCAGACCAAGGCAAAGGCTTAAATAGAGAGCAATGTAGAGACCATAATGTCAAGTAATGGCTATATTTTTTCGATTATTTCCTAGTAATAGAATTTTTTAATAATATTTGATTCTAATAAATTAATTTAAATGTTATTTTTCAAAAACCAGCGGTTTGATATAGTTTCTAATTATTATATTTGTTTTTAATAAATTAATAAATTAATATCATAATTTAAATATTCTTTTTCAAAAACTAGCTGTTTAATATAGCCATTACTTAATAATCTAAGAAACTGGATTTGTCCCCTAGGCCGACGTGTCGCGAATTCAGCGAATCAGACACGACTCGTGCCGATTTGTGTCCGAAAATCGGGACACGGACATGATCGAATCTAGACTGTGTCTCGGTTTTCGGACACGAATCCGAAAAATAGTGACCCGCGTGGCGTTAAAAAGCGACTTCTCTCCCTTAGTTTTTCACATTCACTTGCTTACTTTGCTATGGGTGTTTGGGAGCAAGGAGCAAAGGGTGTGAGAACATTTTCAAGGAGATTCAAGCAACATGTAAGTGCATTTTATCTCTATTTTTTGCATTTTTATTATAGGAGTTTGCATATGTATTTCTTTTACAAATTTGTGCATTTTTTGTTTTTTTGTTTTTACAACATTCATGGCTCAATCAAGGGCAGCAGGGAAGGGGCAAAGGAAGGGGAAGAATGTCTCCATTGGAGATGCCCCTCTTCTCCCAATTTCATCAGACTCTATTGCAAGTATTCCCTCTATTGCAAGTAATGTTGAGGGAAGACTTCCTTCTCAATGTAACATTGACAAATATCCCTTGTGGAAATATGTCACAAGAGAGAAAGGGCCACCCAACAGGGTGAAGGGAAGAGGCAATGCGAGTTGGAAATGCAACTATTGCCACAATATTTTTAGGAACACATATTTCCGTGTGAAAGGTCATTTGTTGGCTTTACCGTTGTGGAATTGGAGCTTGTAAATGTGCCTTTACCAAAGAGGAAAGAAATGCTAAGAGAGTCCAATGTTGGTATGGCAAATGTGGCTACAAAAAAAAAACCAAGAATGATGACCCCCTTCCATTTTTGAGAACAAGCAACAACAAATTCCCATTTGAGAGTTCTAGTGGGGGACAAGCAACAAAAAGAGAACAATTTCACTTGGTCCAGTGGACAAGATTTTTCAGAAGGAGAAACGAGAAGAGCTTGATCTCACCATTGCCTTTTTTTCTATCAAAACTTCATATCCTTTAATGTTGCACGCTCACCTCTATTTATTGAGATGTGTCGAGCTCTAACTCAAGGGGCTCCATCAGGGTATGTGCCTCTTGGGTCAGAGAAGCTTAGAACCACATTGTTGACGAAGGCAAAAAAAGAGGTAGAAAAAATGCTTGAGCCTATTAAAGCATCATGGCCAACATCTGGGGTTAGCATTGTTTCTGATGGATGGACAGATCCAGCACGACACCCACTTGTCAATTTCAAGGTGTCTTCCTTGAATGGTCCAATTTTATTGAAAGCAATGGGATGCACTTGGACAATACAAGGATGCACAATATATGGGTGAGTTGTTTATTAAAGTTATTGAAGATGTAAGTGTTGATTCTTGTGTGCAAATCATTACATATAATGCACCTGTTTGCAAGGCTGTTGGCATGATTGTGGAAGCTAAATATCCACAATTGTTTTGGACACCTTGCATTGTCCATTCATTGAACTTAACACTGAAATCCATTGTTTCTGATGTGTTTTGGATTGGTAACATTATTGAGGGTGCACAACATATCCTTAACTTTGTACAAAATCATACAAATGCCCTCACTATCTACAAGGAGTACACCAATCTATCATTGTTGAAGATTGTGGATAAACAGTTTGCCTCTTCATTCATCATGTTGAAGAGGTTGAGGGAGGTCAAGACCGCTTTTGGGGCCATGGTTATTTCATAGTCTTGGTCTTTTTGGAGAAAGAGAGATCAAGTAGCCTCTAAAAGAGTGAAGGACATGGTGTTAGATGATGCTTGGTGGGAGAGGTTAGATCTACTTATTCAGATCATGGACCCTATCATTTCTTTACTTCGATTTGCAGATACAGAACAACCCATCCTAGGAGAGGTTTATGAGGGATGGGATTCCATGATTGAGTTTGTGAGGAGCGTTATTTTACAGAGTGAGTGCCCCAAGTATGAGGCATCACCAGGGGCCTTCTTCACCACTATACAGGATATTATTGTCAGCAAATGGGACAAGAATTGCACACCTTTACATTGTTTGGCTCAGTCATTGAACCCAAAATACTACAACCATGAGTGGCTGAATGGTGGACCTTCCCGCAGAGTCCCTCCTCACATGGATGGTGAAATCTCACAGGGGAGGAAAGATGCATCCAGACGGGTTTTTCAGGATAGAGCATCCCTTGATGAGGTGGAGGATGCCTTAGCAGAGTTTTCCACTAACACTGGTTGATTTGCAGGATACGATCTAATTAGATACAGGGGGGCTAAGAAGCCCTATTCTTGGTGGGAAAATCATATGGGGAAACAAGCCATCCTTTATAGTAGTTAGCCATGAGGCTCCTCTCTCAAGTGACTTCATCTTCTTGTTGTGAGAGGAATTGGAGCAAATATGGGAATTTGTATAGTGTCAAGAAGAGCAGGCTTGAGTAGTCCAGGGCAGAGACAATGGTGTATGTGCACATAAACCTTCTTATTTACGGGCAGAGGGATGAGTGGTTGAAGGGAAAGACAAAGATGTGGGATGTCTTTCCTGATGATATGGGTTTGGACAACAGTGTTGAGTTGGCATTGGCCAACTTAGATCTCAATGATCCAATGCTAGAGCGTGTCAGATTTGATGATGGTGATACTGTAGAGGGGTCATCTTGCACACTAGCAGATGCATAGATGACTTTGGATACAGAGGAGGAGGATGCAGCAGAGGAGAGCAGTGGTGACCATGATGATCAAGACAATGATGGTGATTTTGATGATGACTATGAGGATTGATGACTTATGAGTCATGATCTACCTACTCCCTTGAGGTTTGTATACTTGTAGTTGTTTTGTATTTTCTATTTCTATTTGCCATTGACATTGCACTACCTATGTAACACATTTTGATTTTGATGACTTAATGAGAAAACTACAGTATCTTTATCTTACATCTTGTCTTTCTCCTATAATGATATGTATTATGATTTATCATTTATGTCACAATTTTATTTGTATGCATAATGTTAATTTGTAAATCTTACATCTAGATGAAGATATATGTTTGAAATCAATGAATTTGTATCATGAATGAGAGTTTGTGTAAGGAATATCTAATTTTTAATATATATATATATATATATATATATATATAAAATAATCTGATCGTGTCTTGCTCTGGGGGGTCAACGTGTCTGTATCCGAAACTCGAATCCCCGTATCCGTCGAATCCCGAATCCCCGTGTCAGGTGACTTAGTTAATAATATTTGTTTTTAATATATTAATAAATTAAATCATAATTTAAATATTATTTTTCAAATATAGCCATTACTTTAAATTATGATCTCTACATTGCTCTCTATTTAAGCCTTTGCCTTGGTTTGCCTCTTCATCTGGTCCTGATGATGAACCACACTTGTTGGTTCGAAACATGTTGGCCAAAAATTTGTCTTATGTGATTTCTACCGAAAGACTTTTCTTAAAAAAGTGTGACTTTCAAACTTCCTTCCTTCACCTTATCTCTGATACCATGTTGAGAAATCAATATGTTTGTAGATTAGGGTTGATTCCTCTTACTTGATAATTACTTGTGAGTGTTTGTTGGCTTTTATGACTTTATTATGTCTTCTTCATCAAGCAATTATTAAAAACAGAAAGTGCATGAAGATCACAAGAAACAAAAAACATAAGATGTAGGTTCCAAGTTAGGGAAAAACTCCACAAGGGGGAAAACCCAAACAACTTCTCTTCTTATAGAATCAGATCAAAGTGAGACATCTAAGACATAAGACCAAGACCTTCACAAGGAACCAAGTCAACCCTTCTTCATATCTCCTTTGTGAAAATATTATACTGCAGTGATTGATTTATTTCTCCTACTTAAATAAGTTATTTACCAATGCTTCAGTAAATATCAAAATAAATTCAGCTACAGACTTGACAAATTATGAATTGATAAAAGCAAGAGAAACACAAGCACATGAACAATCACATTGACACACTTGTTTTTGGACAATAGTTCTCGGAAAAACCCAATGTGGTAAAATCGTTGCAACATATCTGAGGATTTCTATCATTGTTAGTAAATTTCTGAATACAATCTGGATGCCCCAGAGAAATGGCAATCCACTCAGAGAAGATAATTGATAGAAAAATAGTGAGAATTTTCTCACATTAAATCTAGAGATTTTGCATTAGCCTCAGCTCCTGGATGACCCACTGCGCAGTCTCTACGTAAGCCCACGTAGTCACTGTGTGGAGACTCCCTTTGACTGCGTCACCCTTGCTGCTGCTTCATCTTTTGCCGAGAAATCGAGATTTCATCTGTGAATCACCCATAGTGATTCCTGACATTGATCTCTGCTATCTCTCAACAATTTTGCATCAACCTCCTTCAGTTGCTGTGCTGCCTCTCTGATCCTTCACTGTCTTCTTTGAAATATATTCACTGGAACTGGAAATCACTTCCTTCCGGTACTGCTCCTGATCCTCACTGCTTGATCACTTGTTCGAATTCCGTAGCCAACCCTACCCTAGGAATATCGAACTGACTGATCAACACTCTGTGTGTCTTCAAATGAACCCCAAGCCTCCTTCTTATACTTTTCTCGTTGAGACTTCAACGATTGAGATTAAGTCTCTAATCAAGGGCTAAGATTAAAACTTGACTTGATCCGCTTTCTAGAACATTCTCACCCTTAATTTGATTAATACCCATTAATACTTTAATTTTCCTAAGTTTAGACTTAGGAACCCGATTAAAAATATTAATTATTTGAATAAAATACAATTGGGGTGGAATTTCACCAAACGGTTTCTGGGTTCTTTAGAACTCACGTGCCTTAGCCTCTCCACTAATTTTTATCGCTAGAGCACATTCGATGCTACCAAAACTAACATTCTCCAACCAAACCAATTTAACAAGAATCAAAGTTGGCCAAACCTCTTTTAATCAAAAATTTCGGACCTGCAACTTTGCAGAGGTGCCCCAACACCTTCGTAGAAACAAAGTTGCCCCAACACCTTTGCATAAACAAAATTTCGACCCTATAATTCGCATAGTAACCGCAACAACTTTGCACGTGTGAACAAAGGCAAGCGAAAATTCGATTTTCCTTCCTTCCATAAATTCTTGTCTCTCTCCTTGGCCTTCGCTCTACTTCTTCTTCTCTCTTGCACAAAAATCAAGTGTGTGAGTGATCAAATGAGGTCAAAGTCTCTTCCTTTTATAGCCATCCAGGAGGTCGAATAGGGCCTCTTCAAGGCCAACTTGACGAGGCAGGGCCAACTTGGTCTTGTGGGACAAAATGACTCTTTTGATTCAAAATAAAATGTCCTTTTGTTACAAATTGTAAAAATGGGACTTTGACACATGATAAATGACAAATTTTCTTCTCGACTCAGTAAACCCTAGAAGCACGAAGAACATGCTTTGACTAGAAAATAATAATAATAATTTTTTTTTTCTTTTTGCTTTTTACATGAAATACATATTGGTTCAAGTACAAAGATAATTATCAAGACAGAACACAATTGCAATTTTCAATAGTAAGGAGATTTGTGGGTGACTTCTTGCACGACTAGACACTTAGGCCTATGCAAAAGTACTTACTTGAGCTACAAACATCAACAAATCAATTCTATTTTGGTTATATGCACCCTTGCTATATACATGTGAAACTTTGCATATTTGTGTATATTGGTTTGGATTTATATGGATGCACAAATATATATATATATATATATATATATATATATATATATATATACATATATATATATATATATATTATTTTTGTCAAAATTTGAATATTTTTTGGTCTACTGGTTTTGTGGTCAATTTTTTTCTTTTCTTTTTTGGTTCCAATCCAGTTTAGGTTTTAGGGTTGATCGGTTGGATGATCAGTCTCGCTCTGATAACTATGCTTGCAATCATCCTCGGTAGCCAGTTCTACTTCTACTAGGACTTGACATTCTCATCTGCACACTTTAGTGTTTAGTATTCTTTTTTGTGCTTGCACCTTGTTTTATCTCTTCTCTTCGACATTTAGTGTTTAACTACACACCTTGTTTTTTCACCTTTCCTCCTTTTTCATATTGATTTTTTTACCTTTCTTAGGAATATTGCTCTAGGGGACACACTTTGCACCTATATGGGATGTACTCTTGTCCCATAGACTTATTTTGTGGTCATTTCTTGGACATTAATAAAATTATCTTATTTTATCTGCAAGTCTTCTTTCCACCAATTTACATTGGCATGAACCCATTTATACTACTTTTCTATAACATCCTTAGTTGTAACCAAATGGAGTTGATTTAACCATGTCTCTCCTATTTTTACATAGAGCTTTTCACTTAAAAATGTTTCTTTGGAAGCCATAGAAGTTACACTAATCATATGTGATTTCTGTAGATTAGTGATTGGTGTGGTGATGGTTATTGGGCCAATGTTTGATCAATTTATTCAGAGGTAGGTATTTTCACTGGTCTGTGTACCAAGGGCAGGTAGAGTCACCATTGGTGGATTCATTCTCAGTGGATATTGGTCAGTGGCTATTGTCTTGTAGATACATATTATATGTTCATGTCAGCGGATTCCTTTAGATTGGTAGAGGGCACCGACAGGTTGGTTGGTTGTTCAGACAGGTTCCATGCACTGCATGGGGAGGTTGGAGAACTACATCATACATTTTCTGGTGCAAGCATCGTTACACAAAACTATTCTATTCTCTTGAATACTCTATATTTTTGGGGTATTTCTTGAGTTTATATGTTAAAGCCTCTTCCTGATTTTGATGCGTGAATATAACATCTACTTATCGCCTAGAAGCATATGTTTTGAAGAATCATTGGAATATAGTTTGTCTCTTGACTATAGATTTTTAGCGTTAATCTATAGGAAATTTGTTTTTATAATGATTGATTTTCATTACTTTATTTCCTCTAGCATAATATGCTTGGATGGGATTTCTTTTAAGGTAATGATTTATTAATTTTGGTCTTTTTTGGCCATGGATTGGTCTTTTATGGGTAATGTAATGAACAAAGTACATTCATCTTATTGATAAAATATTATTTACAACACATTGTGTATTTTTACATTTAAAGCACAACAACTCTAAGTTTTGTCGCTTTAGGTAATGATTTATTACCTTTGGTCTTTTACCCAATATTTCCACTAGCCCCACCCTCATGGGTAAAAGGTATTTACCATAAATATCTTTTACCCAATATCTCCCCCACATTGTCGATATATTTTACTCAATATTTCCACTACCCCCATCCTCATGGGTAAAAGATATTTACTGTGAATATCTTCTATTGAAATTTTGTAGCTGCGGTCGGTATTTATGTCAACAAAGTCAAAGGGAAATTATTATTATTTTAACTGTTAAAGTCGTCCCCAATATGATAGGTTGGCCTCACCTCTTGAATGCTGTGTCACCGCATTCGGCAAATTTGAAGTTCAAAATTTGAAATTCGCCTAATTTTAAGGAGAGCTGAATTAATTTAGCGCTAATTCGCTAGACTCAAAAAACGAAATTCATTTCAAATTCGAACTCGATTTAACAACAATTAAATTTGGCAAAGTTGGAGTTGGCGGTGATGAAATTCGACAGTGGGATTGAAATTCGGCAAAGGCAGTAATATTGGGTGCATCATTTTTTTTAATTCCTTAAATTTACCATTTCTTCAATCCGTGTGGTTTTGTTGGGGTCCCACGTTTTTCAGTACACCCGAGGATGCAGCGCGGGAGTGTAATTTTTTCCTTTCCCTCCATTGGATTCTGTCGTCCATGAGTCACGACTTAGTCTCGACTCTCGAATTATAATTTGTGTAGGCCTTCATGAACGTTATAACAATCACATGCTTACAGTAGTGTGCACCTCATAGTGACCTGCGAACGCCATCAAGCTCCCTCATTCTCATACCAACAACAGTTACAAACTTACAGGCTTACTTTTTAAACTTATCTAACATGTTTATGTTTTCGATGTTATGTTTCTTGAATATGTTTTTAACTTTTAAAAATCATGTTAATATGCTATTTTGAATTTCTGATTTCTATCATGTGTTTGGTTACATAAATTTTTATTTTTATTTTCATTTATTATATATTTTTTAATTTCTTAATATGTTGAATTTAATGCCGAATTTTATTCCAAAAATTTTCACTGTTGATTTTTTTATCGAACTTCAAGGTCGTCGAACTCGAATTCGAATTCAAACCAGGTGACATAGCTTGAAGGGGTTTGACTCTTGGTCAAAATGCACATGATAATACTCATATAAATTGACATTTTGACCTCCTCATTTTCAGTATTCCACGGGGATGTGTCCCTCAAGGTGGGGAGCGCGCCCCCTTGCTCCTGCGCATTCCCGAGGCAGGGAAACCCCTGGGGAATCATTTCCCCATGTCCCCTTTTTGGGGAAACGTCGGGGAAATGTTTCCCTAGTGAGGGAACACATTTCCCTTGTAGGGGATGCAGGGGGGACAAAGGGGGATGTCGATTTTGTACATTGTTGCAAAGGATCCTTTGAACACAATTTTGTTTTTCAAAAAGGAAATGATTTATGATAGGGGAAGCCTAGTATTTGACACTATTGCCCTATTATTGCTATGCGATTCATAGTAACATTCTCCCTTATCTTTCATTTTCATCACTTTACTTAAATTTTGAACATTACCATGAAATGACTCAAGATGTTTTAGAGTGGTTCTGACCTCATTGGATTTCATATGAAGAAAGTAGGATTTTATATCTCACTCAAAATCCAACAAACTTAACAGTTTTCCAGGATTTCAGGACTAGGGGGATTGTATTGCTCCATTGGATTTTATCATGTACGAGGGTATGGAACTAGATTTAATCAGGAGCACCAACCCTCTATGTTCTTTCATGTTAGTGGCATTGGTTGTTGAACTTCTTTATCACGAGCCAACTAAAAAAAGTGCCCTCACTCAAACAAAATCTTGACTTGATATGCTATGCTTTTCCTAGCTTATTTTGATGCTTAGAGGGTGATATTGATGACGAAGATCCCAATATAGGCAATGGTTTTGATGATATGTAGGTATTTTGTTATGAATAAAATATTCGTAAATTATATATATATATATATATATATATATATATTAAATAATAAAATAAAAATAAATAAATCTTAAATTAATAAATTAATTAAATTAGTTGCCCATTAATTATGAAATGGCACTTATGTCAAAAGACATGTTCTTTAACCCTTGTGGCTAGTCAACCCTTATAAAGGAGAACCGCCCAAGGACTTGTAAATCATCATCTAATATTGAATAATAAAATATATAAGTTGTTTATGAACATCAATGTGTTTGCGATTGGTAAATCCTAGTGAACAAGAATTCCTTGTTTCAGTGGTATCAGAGCCACTAATCGTCTGATCTGTGCTGCACCGTTCCACCCGTGTTTTCAGTCCATTGTATCCCCATTACTTTGCTCGCTGCCGTTCCCCTCTATCCCTACCTACCCGCCATTCTGTAGTCACCACAATTGTCTTTTTTTTGTGTTTCCCGCTCCACACTGCTATCTATCTGTTCCTCGCTGCCAACCCTCACCTCTCCAACAAGCTCGATGCCTCCCTCTGCCACTCTGACTCTCGTCCGCGCGGTTTATCGTCCCTCTGCCCACCTCGACTCCCGTTTGAGTGGTTTATCCGTTGACAACGTCTTGATTTCCGTTCGCTCGAATCGTAGTCACCGAATTAATCGTTGACACTCGCACTTCTCACGTTACCGCCTGTCTGCGTTGGATGTTGGCCGACTGTTCTTTTTGCTGCACATATCAACGATTCTCTCAGCGCGATAATGCCCTGCTGTCAAACAACGTGACTTCCGGTCAAACGATGTAGTCACGACTCGATTTTTTTATACATAAACAATATATATCATAATAATTATATAGTCATAATACTATATAATTACGGGTTGATATATTATATAGTTACATAATAATAGTCAATTATATAATTAATTAATTTAATTATTAAAATATATATATATATATATATATATTTGAATTAATTTAATTATTTAAAAATAAATAAATTAAAAATTAGGTCTACCAAGAAAAAGAAGAACACAATGGGGAGTAGCCATGACGATGCAAATTCAAGGAAATTTCAGGAGGAAATCGATAGAATGCGCCAACGCCTTGACAAATGTCGAAAAGAAGCAGGAGGAATTCGGAAAAGGCCAAGAGAGGATAATTAGCACTCAAGACCAAATGGCAATTAATATAAAAAAATAGAGAACATGATGAGCCAGTTTATGGGAGGAGTCAATCCACCTTTTAATCCCTTAAGCACACAAGAGTCACCACAAAATCCCAAGACTCCAGAAGGTGAAGTTTTCCCCAGCCATGAATTTCTATCGATGCACGAAGTCCCACGAATATTGAATATACAGTTCCAAGCAAGTTAGTACTATATAAAGTTTTTTGGAAGAGACTACCACAAAATTAAAAGGAAATTACCTAAGTACGATGGTAAAGACCATAAAGGCTCCATCGTGTGGGTAAATAAAATGGACGTCATCTTCAGAGCAAACCCACCAATAGGTGAATAGGAGAAGGTCATGACCGCATCCAACAACCTGGAAGCTTAAGCATATGATTGGTTCCTATGGTGGGCCAATACATGTGAGGCACATTTGTTCAATTGGAAAATTTTTGTGGAAGCCCTGCTCAAAAGGTTCCCCGACGAAGAAAAAGACGATGTTTACGAAAAATTCGTTCATCTCAAAACAAAAAGGAACTGTAAGCGAATACACCCACGAGTGAGAATTATTAGCTATAAGAAAAAGGGGGTTTTCTAATGAAGAACTGCTAAAAATGTATAGATGTGGGCTTAAAGAGTATATTCGAGAAGAATTAAAACTATATAAACCCAAAACCATTGAAGAAGCTACATGCAACAATAATTATTGAGTGAAAATATAAGCTCCATAAAACACCATATGCTAGTAATGAAAAATCAAACAACTACTCAAAAGGGAAGTCAAGTAAGTCGTCTTCAGAAAACACTGGTAAGTACATTCCACCACCAATGCGCGAAGGAGGAAAACAACAATCAAATTTTGAAAGAAAGAAAGATGGAAAATGTTGGACATGCAGAGATAAATATTCTCTAGGACACAGATGCACTACGCAAAAACTTTACAACTGCGAAGTAGAACAAGAAGAGGAATCTTCAGAGAATAGCTCCGATGAAGAAAAGAATGAAGAAAACGAGACTCCTAATCTGGATTTAGAAGAAGAGAATATGCCAAGAATTTCTCTGGCAGTTATCACAGGGATAACTCAACCACAAACATTGAAGCTTAAAGGACATATTAAAACGTTATTGTGTTAATAGATTTAGGAAGTACACAATTTTATAGATGTCAATGTCGCAAAAAGGCTGAACATTTTTGCCTATCCCGTAGCAGATTTAAAAGTTATGGTGGCAGATGGAAAAATAATAGATGGAGTAGGGAAGTGCCATAAAGTTAAAATGCAACTAAACGAATACGAAATGGAGTCAGTTTTTATACAGTCCCATTAGGAGGTGCAGATGTCGTCTTAGGAGTACAATGGTTGCAAACACTAGGGACATATTTTGCAAATCACCAAAAACAATTCATTAAGTTCAAAATGAATGGGAGGAAGTATAAGCTGTTTGGACTCCAAGACCCACCTACCCAAATCATTTCTGCTTAGCAAATGAAGAAGCTTAGTTGCAAGGGAGCTCCGGTATTCGTCGCACAATGCCAACAGCTAGAGTTATTATTGATAGAAGGAGTTCACCAACAATCTAAAGTTACATCCTTAATCCAAAAATATGACAAGGTATTTCAAGAATTATGGATGATATTACCTCCTGAAAGGAAAATTGAACATATCATTGAAGTCAAACCAGATTCGACACCAGTAAATGTAAAACCAAAGCACTACCCCCATCATCATAAAACAAAAATAGAAAAGTTGATACAAGACCTATTAAAGTGTGGAGTCAATACGAGAAGCATAAGTCCATATGTAGCACCAATAGTGTTAGTCAGGAAGAAGGATGGATCCTCTGGTTATGTATAGATTATCGAGGTTTAAACAAAATTTCTATTAAACACAATTTCCCCATTCCATTTAGTGATGAGTTACTAGACGAACTCCATGGTGCATAATATTTTTCAAAATTAGATTTGAGGTCAGGCTATTATCAAATTCAAGTAAGATTAGAAGACGTCGAGAAGACTGCGTTCAGAACTCATGAAGGGCACTACGAGTTTAAGGTAATGCCATTTGGTTTAACAAATGCACCAGCCACCTTCTAGGCAACAATAAATGAACTGTTCCATCCATACTTGCGAAAATTCGTATTGGTCTTCTTTGACGATATCCTCGTCTACAAAAAAACGTGGAAGGAGCACCTCAAGCATCTAGAAGAAGTACTTTTCGTATTAAAGAAGAATCAATTTTATGCAAAGTTATCAAAATGTACCTTTGGGCAGAAGGAAGTTGAATACTTGGGACACATCATATCCAAAAAAGGAGTCAATGCGGATCCATTAGGGGAGTTTTGAGGTCTAAAATGGACCTCTTAAGGAAATTATAAAATAATAGTGGAAATAATAAAATAAGATTAGATTACATCATCAAATTTTAGAGGGAAAAAAGAAAAACCATTTTTTTCAACTCGTATTTTCAACTTAACTCCCTATGGGTTTACTCAAATTTCGAGCGACAACACTCGTTGGCTGCATAATTTGATTCCTCATCCAAGGAGTTCCCATGTTGCATACTTTTGATGGACCCTGCTACACGAAAAATGAGAAATACATGAAAAAACGTGATCGTGTAGCAGGGTCCATCGAAAGTATGCAACATGGGTACTCATTGGATGATGAATTAAATTTTGCATCCAACGAGTACTCCCGCTCGAAATTTGAGTAAAACCTTAGGGAGATAAGTTGGAAATACGAGTTGAAAAATTGTTTTATTATTTTTTAATCTTTTTACTTTTTTACTCCAAAATTGGTGAATCACCCCCCATGGTTGACATCATCATCTTGAATCCTATTGGTTCTTAAAGCGTTTATTTTGGTTGTACATTTTTCTTATGAGGCCCATTTTAGACCTCAAAATTCCCCTAATGCTAGCAAAATTAAAGTGATTAAAGAATGGCCAGAACCCAAGAACATTTTAAAACTAAGAGGATTTCTAGGTTTAACTGGGTATTATAGAGGGTTCATAAAGAACTATGCACATTTGACTGCGCCACTGACAAACTTGTTAAAAAGGAATGCTTTCCAATGGAATAACCAAGCAGACGAATGCTTCGAGAATCTAAAAAAAGTAATGTCAACCACACCGGTATTGGCAACTCCAGATTTCTACAAACCATTCGTAGTCGAATGTGATGCTTCAAGATTTGGAATTGGAGCAGTGTTAATGCAGGTCAACCATCCTATAACCTTCGAGAGCCGGAAGCTTAACAAACAAGAAAGCTTGAAGTCAACTTACCAAAAATAAATGCTTGCCATCATACATGCATTAAGTAAATGGCGACAGTACATGCTCAGAAGTAAGTTCTCAATTCAAACCATCACAATAGTCTTCAATTCCTACTTTAACAAAAAACATTATCAACTGAACAACAAAAGTGGATGGAGAAACTTTCGACATTCGACTTGGAAATATTGCACAAAAAGGGAAAGGAAAATGTCCTAGCTGATGCACTCTCACGAAAAGATGATGATAACACAACATGCGCCGCCTTGGTAATTGTTCCTGACTGGTTAGACGAAATACAAGCTGAGTATGCCAAGGATTTGGACTGTGGTGCTATGATTGAAAATATCAGTCAATATGCCAACTTTGAATGGAAAAATGACATATTATGGTACAAAGGTAGAATTTATCTAACTCCATCATCCAAATTTAGAATGAAAATTCTAAAAGAATCTCATAGTTCTCCAGTAGCTGGGCATGTTGGATTCTTCAAAACCTACTACAACATTCGACAATCGTTCTACTGGAAGGTATGAGTAAGGAAATCCAAAAATATGTCGCGGAATGTGATGTTTGTCAGAGAAATAAGGGTGAAAATATTCCAACTCCTGGTTTACTACACCCATTACATATTCCAAATAAAAAATGGGAGGAAATCTCGATGGATTTCATTGAAGGACTACCTATGTCTGATGGTAAGGACAAGATATTTGTCGTAGTAGACAGACTCACCAAATATGCCCACTTCATGGCAGTAAAAAAACTGACACAACCAAGCAAATTGCGGAAGTGTTTTGTAAAAACATTTACAAACTACATGGTTTTCCCAAGGTTATTGTCAGTGATAGAGACGCAAAATTTAAAGGCAAATTTTGGAAAGATTTCTGCCACCAAGCAGGAATATTTCTCAACATGATTTTGGCTTATCACCTCCAGACAAATGGTCAAACTGAAGTTGTAAATAAATGTTTGGAAACATATCTCCGTTGTTTTGTCACCGACAAACAAAACAAATGGTCTCAGTGGCTAAACCTGGCAGAATGGTGGTACAATACCACCTATCATACTTCAACTAAAATGACTCCTTTCCAAGCCCTATATGGCTATGAACCACCCAGGTGGAAGGATTTTGCGCTGCATAATTCTAAGGTTCAAGCAGTAAATAACCACTTAGAAGAAAGCCAAAGAATTATTAACTTGTTAAAAGAAAATTTAACAATGGCATGCAATAGAATGAAGCAACAAGCCGACCAACACCGCACAGAAAGAGAATTTGAAGAAGGAGATTGGGTTTTCGTCAGACTTCAACCCTATAAGCAGTTATCATTAAAACAACAAGGGAAAAATAAGTTATCTCCTAAGTATTACCATTGTCGAATTCACAACACATTTCATGTATCAAGCCTCAAAAAGGTACTGGGTCAAAATCAAACAGCTCAAACAGAGATACCTGAGACTGACGAAGAAGGAAGGATCATATTAGAACCTGAAGGCATACTCGCTACCAGAGAGAAGGTACTACGATCCAAGACTATTAAAGAATACCTTATCAAATGGAAAAAACTACCAGAAGAAGACTCATCATGGGAGACAAAATGTTTTCGCCAACAACACCCAACATTGCCTATGCTTTGAGGACAAAGCATTTTAAGGGAGAGGCAATGTTATGAATAAAATATTCATAAATTATATATATATATTAAATAATAAAATAATAATAAGTAAATATTAAATTAATTAAATTAGTTGCCCATTAATTATGAAAGGGCACTTATGTCAAAAGACATGTTCTTTAACCCTTGCAGCTAGTCAACTCCTATAAAGGAGAACCACCCAAGGACTTGTAAATCATCATCTAATATTGAATAATAAAATATATAAGTTGTTTATGCACATCAATGTGTCTGTGATTGGTAACTCCTAGCGAACAAGAATTCCTTGTTTCATATTTGTTGCAGCATGATATTTTTAGGATGCTAGAGGCCATGCGGAGCTTGTTTGTTTATGCATTTTTGGTTTAGAGATATATTGCACTCGGTGCTATTTTGGTTATGTGCACCCTTACATGTTATATAAATGAGAACTTTTGCATATTTGTGTATAAATGGTTTGGATTCATATGGATGCACATGAATGTATATGTTTTTCTTTAAAAGTTGAATATTTTGTGTGTTTTTGGTTAACCGGTTTTTTCGTCATGTTTTGTTACCAGTTCTTGGTCTGGGGGGTCCACCAGTTTGATGACCGGTCTGGTTTTGATAACATTGTTTTAGACTTCAACATAATGTCATTGTTATATCATGTATTTACTTTTAGATGTTCAATGCATAATTTCAATTGTCAAATGATGAATTTAATTTAGAGGTACTTTGCATAATGCCAAATGATGAATTTAGATGGAACATTGCGTAATGTCAAATGGTGGATTCAATTTATTTTTAGATGTACATCCAAAAATGATAATTCATAATAGTCTAATATGAAATGATGAATTTCAATTTGGATGTACATTTCATAATTATTAAGATTTACTATTTAGTTATTGACATATTGTTGGATTTTATTTTTTATTTTTATATTAAATTTTTAATAATTTTATAAGTTTTATGATTCCGACGCCCTCCCGTTTCCCCGAAATTTCCCTGAATTTTGGGGTTGCTTATATATGTCCCCCTTGTGTGTATCCTGCTCCCGTCCTTTCCCGTTCCAGAAACTTAGTGGAACATTGTTCATTTTGGCATCTCATCATCAATTCGGATCTGTTTAAGAAGGTTTCTGTTCACACATGTGAATGAGGAAGAAGACACTTTGACCAGCGAAGTTCAACCTATTCTACTCTGTTTGACCAGCGTTGACTTGGCATTTTCTGAGTTGCTTTGACCAAATCTTTGACTAGTTATTGGAGCAAATATTTTGGCATCTTTGACTGGACTGTTGATCGAATCTTTGGCTGAATTCTGGATGTTAACTGAACCTGTTTGACCAGGGTTGACTGCAGGTCAACTGTGACAGTTTGACCTAATTTTGCTGATGGAGTTGCAAGGCTGAAATTTGGCATCTATGACCACAATTGACTTGGGGCAGCAGAGGCCAAAATTCAGCCTGCTGACGAGATTTGACTAGCTGAACAGAAGTGTGATTTTCTCCTTTGACCAAGTTTGACTTGGAAAGTGATGTGGTCAGTTTGACTTTGACTGGAATATCAGATTGTATCTCTTGTTGAATTGGAAAGTTTTTCATAAGAAAAGGTTGTTGGGTTTTCCCCTGTTAAGGGTTTTCCCAAGATAAATTTTGTCTCTTGTGCATCTTTATTTCTTTACTGTGATCTTTACTGTCCTACTACATTTATGGTTGAAATTCTCTGAAGTACAATTGCTTAACGATCTGAAATGTGCTAGAGAACAAATTGTATCATTGGAAGTAATTATCTGAAACAGAAAATTGTGCTTGTCAAAATAGCACTTGAAAAGTCAACATTTTTTACCCAATATTTCCCCCACCCCAACCCTATTTTTTAGCCAAAATTTCAATTTTCCACCACCCCCACCCTTATGGGTAAACGATATTTACCGTAAATATTTTTACCATGTATCAGGCCACCCCCTCCCAACCATAAATATCTTTTACTCAGTATCGGCCGACCCCCTCCCAACTTTATCTTTTACTCAATATTTCCCCACACCCCAGCCCCCATTGGTAATAGTTAATATCTTTTTCTTAATATCCCTGCCCACCCTTACCCTCATGGGTAAAAGATATTTACTGGAAATCTCTTTTATCCAATATTCCTCCCCATCCACACCTTTATATACATTTCCCACAAGTGTGTTGGTTGGCTCAAAAGTTGATACATTGGTGTTGAACTAGCATAGATGCATCTTAAGCCTCAGATATAGATATGATAATATGATATAATGGACTAGCATAAATTCATCTTAATCCTGGATTTTATAAGCACTATGAGTCAGATATAAATATGATAAAATAGACTAGCATAGATCCGTCTTTAACCCTGGATCTCATAAGCACTGAGAGGGTTTTGGCTTAGCTGATTTTTGATCCTTCTTGGTGTGTGCATGTATGTGTGCGTTACATTACGATAATTAATGGCCAGTTTGTTTTTTTCACATTACTGAGCTCAGCCTTTTATTTTTAAATTTTGGTTTATGAGCATTATACACACACGGATGTGACCCTTCTCATTTATACTGCACTGTAGAGTGTACCTCGCTTCTCTCAGTGTAATTAAACGTACATGCTGCTAAAATGCCTATACAAGCTTGTCTCTTGAAAGTTGAAATATCATTTAGATTATTTTGCTTATTGTTAGCAAATCCATTCTCGAGTTGTGTAATAACATGTTTGGATGTCTTTGTTGTAGATGGTGATGGCGGTATTTTCTTATATTTATTATCAATCTTTTATTCTCTCTCGGAGCAACTCAGTTGAGAGTTTTCTGGATCAGGTATACTTTAAAACCTTAATATTGGTTGAGTTTTCAGGTAGGACGTTTGTGGTGGCAATGCCTAATGCTTAAGAAGCATATGTTTATGCCTTTCAGATTGTAAGAAACTTGTCTTTTGAGGAGCAGTTAAGTTTGTACCAACAACTTGGAGAGGTTTTGTACAGTAGGGGACGAGATCAGCTTTCTTAGATTGTACAAAGTATCTAGCGATGTGATTCTTAGTACAGGGTCATTCATGTTGTGATCGGTTTGATATGTTCGACATGGACATTGTAACATGGTCAAATAGAGTCAGTAATGGTTTTGTAAGGATGGATATATATAATCTGTCGAAGATAATCTCTTGAACATTGTCATTGCCGAAATTATAACCAGAATGTACAGTTACACAATATTTTCTTGTGGCCAATAACTGTTTTGTGCCTACTCAAGAAGTCATTTGGCCGCAAGATGAAGGTCAGGCGTGAGCCACTATGGGCATTGTAATTTCAGACTTCTACTGCATTTTGTATTTGTAAATGCATATTATTAGGTTTGTTTGTGGAACACTTCTCCTTTCATTATTTTTTGGGATATAAAATTTATAATTTGTATTCTATTATTGAAATGTGAGCAAAATAATTTTGGTATTAATAGAGTTTAGCTGCAGATAAATTTTACCATTTAAAAATGCACAATCCTCAACATGTTAGCACAACAGTTTATGTGCTCACTCACAGAGGGAGAGTACAGCATGGATGGAAAGCTCGTGTAGAATGTACATGGGAAGAGACGTAATGGAGGTAATAATAGTTGATGGAAGTGGAGTCGGTGGAGGCCTTATCCATTTGAATCCCATTTAGAATTCTTATTGCATGAAAATGCAACTTGAATATGCCTCCTGTGTTGTTATGAACCAAATCATAAGCTGCTAGAATGTGATGGTGAAAAGTTCATGAGCAGCCAGTGAAGACCTCCAAGGCCAGGGTGAGAACATAGATGCTTAATAAGCATGGAGTTATTTTCAGTCCCGAGCTTCAGATGGAGGTTGTTTCTTTGATGCATGTAAAACAAAAACCCTGAAACCGCTATGTCATAAAATCTATACCTTCATTGAATCAGAGCCCGCCAAAAGTTCAGCGTATGGCATAAATCTAAGGTATGCCGTCCATTTGAGTGTGGGGATCTCGTGTTGACTCGTTGGTTTGGTCCAAAAGATTTCGTCCCAAAAATCTCTTACTTTCCTAAAAAAATGTTTCAAATTTTGCAGAGGGGTTGTAATGGTAAGGGAAGTCATTTTTTTTTTTTGCAAATAGGGCAGGCTGGAAAGATGAACTGTATTCCTTCGCTTGGAAAAATTTACTGGTAAACTAGTTGAAGAGAAGACAAGAATTTGGTATTTCAAACTTTACTGAAACGTCATGCGTTCTCATAGAGTTTGCTTCAACTCAGTCATAAAATCTTATAATCCATTTTTTGCATTGAGGAGAAAACACAAACATGAAAGCACGAGAAACCTGAAGCACGAGAACTACCAACTGTCATGTGTCGAATGACATGAGAGCATGGCAACTAGCAACTATTATGTGTGGCTTGCATGATATATCTGTGTGGTTTGCATATATATATATATATATATATATCTTTAATAGTTTATAAGTGCATTTTTTAATAAAGGTTTGCATATATATATATCTTTAATAGTTTATAAGTGCATTTTTTATATTAATATGATGATTTAACCACTTTTTATAGGTCAATATAATGATTTTATCATTGTAATATAAATTTGTTAGTTTTATAATAATGATGAAGTTTGTTAATATCATCATGATGATAATAATGATAGATTTCATCATTGTAAACTGTGTATGAATTCCCCCTTGTCCAACTCAGGGGGACACTCCATTCATCGAATCAGGGACTAAAAAGCTTGATTCATCGAATCAGGGACTAAAAAGCTTGATAATGATGATGGGTGGAGTGTACACCCGAAATGTTGGACAAGTGAAAATTCATACACAGTTTTCGTCTGAAAGTTTTAACCAATATGAATAGCTGTGAACGTGTGAAAATTCATAAACAGTTTTCGTCTGAAATTTTTAACCAATATGAATAGTTGTGAAAGTGTGAAAATTCATATACAGTTTTCGTCTGAAAGTTTTAACCAATATGAATAGTTGTGAAAGTCTTCATTCTCTTATTAATGAAGATGTTTACATGAAATTTAAACTTTATTATTGTTTTTTCAATTTATTTTACTATTATTTTACTCTTTTATGTTGTTTTATTAGTTTAGTGGGCTAGTTTGAGTGCTTTAGCGGTGTGAACTATAAGAAAGTGATCTTTAGACAAGTTTTTATTGGTGGACCTTATTTGATGTTCTTATTATTGATGGGCTTTATTTGATGTCCCGTTCTTATTATTGATGGGCTTTATTTGATGTCCCTGTAGAGTTAGGCACACTAAATGTACCGCTGTAAATTTTATCAGTGTTATTTTCAATTTATTTTATTGCTATTTTTTATTTTATGTTGTTTTATTAGTTTAGTGGGCTAGTTTGAGTGCTTAAGGAATGTAAAAGGTGGTCTCTAGACAAGTTTTTATTGTGGACCTTATTTGATGTCCCTGTTGTCGAGAAATGTAGGGCAAAAGGATAAGGATGATTTTTCGTGATAACTGATCGTGATGTATTTTTATTTCATTTGATTAGCTTCTTCTTGTGCTTATTATTATTATGTGTTCATCTATCATCAATCAACTACCAAAACAATAGAACAATGAGACAATAGGACACAAGATGATGGTGATCAGCCAGGGCCAAAACCTCTCCAAGTTGAGAGGAAAACCCAAACAAATTCTTCTTCTTATAGAATCTTCAAGTGATGAATTCCAAGACCAAGACCCTTGACCTACTAACCTCTCCAAGATTAGGTCACAAGGCTTCTTTGAGCGAATTCTTCTTCCTTGAGTCAACACTAGTCAAAATGCTTGCTTCACCTTAGATCTCGGTTACCCTTCTGATTTCGGCCTATTAGCTCAGACCTGCAACTCTCAGCATCTGTAGAAACCTTGGTTGCAGCACATGTGAGGAATCAACACTAATTTTATCCCTTGATTCCTTTCGTTTATATGGAGACTCTGGCAATTCAACTTGTAAATTAACTGGCCTTCTTCCTCAATTTGGTCTTCTAAGATGACAATGATGATTTTGGCTTCCTTTGCAATAGATGACACCAATCTTCTTCGCACATGTGAAAGGTAACTGCCCCAATACAAATCAAAACTATTTCGACATCTTCTCCTCCTTGCTTTGCATGATGATGAGCTTTCTTTTCTTGTGTTTCTCGCACTTGATCTCTTGTTTTTGGATGCTTGATCAAATGGTCTTCAAGTGACGCCAAGTCCTCTCTATATATATGTTAAGTTATGGTATGTTCTATGCTTATAACAGTTTACTTCTTTTCCTTATGATATTCCAAAGATTAGCAATCACACGTACATAAAGTAAAGTGCAGATAGAACATTAAACGATCGACAGAAAACAAGCCAAGACAAAAGACACAAGATTTGGCGGCTAGCTAAGGACAAACCCCACAATGTGTGGGGAAACCCTTTGATCAAATCTTCTTTTATCTTCAATAATTCAACAGAGAGAAATATTACAATAAATCTGATTCATATCAGCAGTAGCAAACCCTAGATCAATAGCATCAACATTAATGGCTTCATTATCAAACTAGGGCAGACGATATCTTGCAAACCATTCGTCGGATTGACTTCATTCCACAACCAAAAGTTGCAGCTTTCAGAGGAGGTTCAGATGAACCTACAACGCAGTTCCAAAGAGGAGATCTTCTAGGCCACGCAAGTCAATCTTTACTTTTGCAGTTGCAGCTTCAGTTTCAGCAGTTTCGGCTTCAAACTAGGGCAGTCGATATCTTGCAAACCGTTCATCGGATTGACTTCATTCCACCACCAAAAGTTGCGGCTTTCAGAGGAGGTTCAGATGAACCTACAGTGCAGTTCCAAAGAGGAGATCTTCTAGGCCACGCAAGTCAATATTTACTTCTGCAGTTGCAGCTTCAGTTTCAGCAGTTTCGGCTTAAAACTAGGGCAGTCGATATCTTGCAAACCGTTCATCGGATTGACTTTATTCGACCACCAAAAGTTGCGGCTTTCAGAGGAGGTTCAGATGAACCTACAACGCAGTTCCAAAGAGGAGATCTTCTAGGCCACGCAAGTCAATCTTTACTTCTGCAGTTGCAGCTTCAGTTTCAGCAATTTCGGCTTCAAACTAGGGTATTTGATATCTTGCAAATCGTTCATCGGATTGACTTCATTCCACCACCAAAAGTTGCGGCTTCCAGAGGAGGTTCAGATGAACCTACAACGTAGTTCCAAAGAGGAGATCTTCTAGGCCACGCAAGTCAATCTTTATTTCTGTAGTTGCAGCTTCAAATTCAACAGTTTCCGGCTTCACATGTGTGAGAGAGAGACCCATTTCAGCGCAGTAGAGAAGAGACTCATTTCTGCGTAGTAGAGAGAGAGATGTGATGAGATGAGTGAGTCCAAATGAGGAAAAGTCCTCTTATATTTATACACAACGTTGGTGGGTGAATAGATGCGACTGTTGGGCTTCTGAGCCTACATGAGTTGTAGGTCGGCTTGATAATAATTCCATAATCAAAATAAATTCATATCTCCATGAATACTTATCGGAATCAGATGATCTTTAATCAATTCTACACCTCTCGACGAGAGGAATCTAATAAAAATATTATCAGCCATGAATAAGATGACCCACATGAAGTTTTGCCCTGGTTGCCAATTTTAACACTCCCTCTCAACCATGGAGAACTTCATCTGCAATCTGTCTATCGGTCGTTACTATTCATCCATCAAATGCACTGCCCTGTACAGCCTGACCCTTGCCCTGCTCTGCACTATTCTGCCTGTTCTGCGTTCTGCCCTGCACTGATCTGTACTGTTTTGCTCTATTCTGCTCTGCTCTTGCATTGTTCTGTTCTGCTATGCTTTTGTCCGAATTATGAAGAAGAAGAAATGATCGAGGATGTATCATACTGACTCAAAGTCAGTCTCAAAGTATGTACCACTGGTCCCAAACCAGTCTCAACCAACCCGTAGTTAGCGTCATAGTGAGTACAACTCCACTGGTCCTAGACCAGTATCATCCTCCACTGACTCAAAGTCAGTCTCAGAGTGCGTACCACTGGTCCCAGACCAGTCTCAGCCGACCCGAAGTCAGAGTGCGTACCACTGGTCCCAGACCAGTCTCAGCCGACCCGAAGTCAGCTTCATAGTAAGTACCACTCCTATCACTAGTCCCAAACCAGTGTCGCAGTTTCAGAGAGCGTACCACTGGTCCCAGACCAGTCTCAACTGACCCGAAGTTAGCATCATAGTATGTACCACTCTCACTGGTCCCAGGCCAGTACTGCACTGACACGAAGTCAGTCTCGGAGTATGTACCACTGGTCCCAGACCAGTCTCAACCGACCCGAAGTCAGCGTCATAGTATGGTACAACTCCTACCACTGGTCAAAGACCAGTATCGCAGTCTCAGAGAGTGTACCACTGGTCCCAGACCAGTCTCAACCGACCCGAAGTCAGCGTCATAGTATGTACCACTCTCACTGGTCCCAGACCAGTACTGCACTGACACGAAGTCAGTCTCGGAGTATGTACCACTAGTCCCACACCAGTCTCAACCGACCCGAAGTCAGCGTCATAGTATGGTACAACTCCTACCACTGGTCCCAGACCAGTATCATTGATCCCAGATCAATGGAGGTCATCCTAGCGTAGGGAGTACGGTAGTTACAACGATGCGTCCATCGGTACTACTATGGTCCCTAACTTCATTTCCTGCTCATTGATGAGATGAGAGGTACTTCCCATGAGTCCCAGACTGCATGGGTAGGATGCCTCGACAGGAGAACTAATCAAGCCTCTCCTCACAGGAGAACACATCAATCCTGCTACAATCGCCATGGAGAACACATCAATCCAGGCTGCCATGGATAACACATCAATCCAGGCCTCACAGGAGAATTAATCATCCTGCTACATAGGAGAGCGAATTATCCTGTTCCACAAGAGAGCAAATCATCTTGTCCCACAAGAAAGCGAATCATCTTGTTCCAGTGTGCACCACCAGGGGAGGGTGAGTCACCCTGTGGTCATATGTTGCTCCAGTAGGAACCGCAAGCTCTCAGAGCTCCCAGAGCTCAATGTATGCAACATGCAGGACCCTTGTACAAGGGTATCTTGCCGACTCCAAGTCGTTTGGGAAAATCACAGATTAGATCTTTCCTCGGGGCTTTGACAAGGTGTATCAACCTGTACATCATCTTAATGTGATGGAGCTTCCTTGCTCATCGACTTACCATATCCCAGATGATGTCTATCTGCTGGAGAAATTGACGAATACGGGATTCCTCAATAATCGAATCCCACCTCTGGTTGTTACAGAGAATCACAGTGGTATCCAATGTAAATCCAAATAGCTCACTGAAGAGCTTTCGCAACCAGACTACCTCACACGAGGTTATGCTAGCAACAATATATGTTGCTTCGGCGGTGCTCAAAGCCACCGACTTCTACTTCCTGCTCATCCAGGATATCGAAGCAGATCCCAAGGTGAAACAGTACCCGGAAGTGCTCTTACGGTCCACCACACTGCCTGCCCAATCAACATCAGTATATCCAAGTAGTCTCACATCTCCGGCAGTGTATCTTAATCCATGAGAGATTGTGTCCTGAAGACATCTCAGAAGTTTCCTGGCATCAATCCAGTGAGGCTCAACCAAATATGAGCTCACAATGCTAACTGCAAAACATATGTTCGGATGGCGGTTCACCAAGAACATCAATGCAAATGAGTTTTTGACATCACTACCATATAACTTCTAAAAGTTAAGATCCTCGAGGTAGTCACAGGCTTGCAGTCCATCATACCGAATCTTTCCAATATATTTACCACATATTTTCCTTGAGATAGGAAAATTTCCCTTGGCTTCTGCCACACTTCAAGTCCTTGGTCCTTCATTTCAAATTTAGAAGCCATCTCCCTCTTACATTTGTGAATGAGAGGGTTTGCACCTGTTAGAAAGAGGTCATCCACATACAACACCAGTATGAGAGGCTTGCCATATTCAACCTTAAAGTAAAGGTTAGGATCAGCTTCACTCCTCGTGAATCCCAGCTTCATCAAGTAGCTATCGATCCTCTCATACCATGCTCGGGGTGCTTACTTCAGCCCATAGAGAGCTTTCTTCAACCTGCATACATGACATTTTCAATCATAAATCTCAAATCCTTCAGGTTGCTCCACATAGACCTCTTCTTTGATAGAACCATGCAAGAACGCGGTCTTAACATCCATTTGATGTAGGTTGCATCCTTGTGAAGCCACAAGGGCTATGATCAAGCAGATGGTCGTATATCTGGCAACAGGTTCAAATATCATAGTCTATACCTCCCTTCTGGGATAAACCACGAGCAACAAAATGAACCTTATACTTTTCCATACTTCCATTTGCTGCATGCTTTATCTTGTAAAGCCAATTTGAAGTAACAATTGTCTTGTCTAGGGTCTGGGAACTACTTCCCAGACATCATTCTCCATAATAGACTCATATTCTATGGTCATAGCATCCTTCCATAGTTAATGCTTGATGACATCGGAGGATGATGAAGGTTCATTTTGTATGATCGTGCTCATGATGGTCAGGTATCCCTGATACTTGTTAAGTTTCTTACTTTGATGGAAGGTTCCTCAGGGTGCAGCATGTCCTTCAGCATCATCAAGTATCCCCCTAAGCCATGAAGGTCTCTTCCTAGAAGAGGAAGGCTCATGTGGATGAGGATCAATCCGATCCATGGGTTCTTCTACATCAGGCATTGATTCATCATCCTTTTCTTTCGGTTCCCTAGTGTCGGCTTCTTGAGAGCTACTCAAAGTCAGCAGATTGTCCACCTTGCTGAGAGCCATATCTTTGTCAAAGGTGACATCATGACTAATCACGACTTCCCTTTAACCGGTGGTGAACATTTCTTCAGGAGTTTAGGAACCCAATGCTTGATGAGGGCATCGATTTTGTACAAATACGACGGTGATTGTAATTTCAGCCCATAGAAACTTTGGAAGTCTTTGATCATGTAGCATGGCCTGGACAACTTCCATCATCGTGTGGTTCTTCCTTCCCACCACACCATTCTGCTCAGGAGTATGTGGTGTAGTAGTCTCCCTCTTAATGCCAACCTCAGGTATGCCTGAGTAAACCAATTGTAATATATCGGAGGTCTTGCTTTGGCTTGAGGGGAATGGTCCCCTTTTGAGCTTTCCTTTGGCACATCCCGGACATACACATTCTTTCTCTACTTGGAATTCGGGCATCCCTGTTACCATCTGTCTTACATCGGGTAGAGCTTTGTAATGAAGGTGGGCAAACCTCCGATGCCAAAGTTCGGACTAAAGAGTTGTGTCACAAGACATGACACCTAGCGGACTTCCATCGACCTGATATGATGAATCAACACTAAACCCAAGAGTAAAGGCATCTTTAACATTATTTTTCCATATATATACCTTGCCATTGCTGAAGGTTACCTTGTAGCCTCTGTCTTCCATTGCCAAGATGGACACTAAGTTCCTTCTGAGGTCAGGTGCATTTAATACATCCTAGAATTTCTAGCCTTCTTGAATGCTTGTCCTCTTCCTTGATTCCCAGCTCTCCTCTTACCTTTGCTGTTGAATTTGTCATTCCTTTGATTGCCATCAGAGGGATTTCGAGTTGCACCACTGCATACTGTACCATGCTTCTCTAATCATGATTATCATCATGCTGCCCATGTCCATGATTTTATCCATCATAATGCTGCTCAAACTAGTGTGCATCATCATCATGCTATCCTATATGTCCATGATCTCATGTTGCCCTTTATGTCCATGATCTCATACATAGTGACTTGCTTTATCGCAAATGTAACATCGTCATTTTCTTCTAGCCTTAGGTCCAGCCTTTCCTTTTGATTTAGTCCCGGAATTATTTCTTTTCTTTGCATGAGAAGAAAAGGCAGCAAGAGGACCTTTAGGCATGGGCATTTCTTGCACTTCTTCCCTTGTTTCTTCTTGAATGCATCTAGCCATTAATTCCTCGAAACCAGGAATTACATTATAGTTCAAAAGAGTAGTCCTAAACACATACCATTCAAATGGCAATCCTCCAAGAGTTGTGAATGCCATTTCTCTGTCAGTAATAGTTTCCCCAATAGATAGGAGATCGTTCTTGATCTCTGTGATTCTTAAGAAGTATGCTTGCATACTTTCATCTTTACCCTTCTTGATTTCCCTCAGCTTATTTCTAAGAAACAAAACTTGATTTGTATCATTAAATTTAAATAAACTCACTAGTCTATCGTAGATTTCCTTGGAGGTGTCCAGTTCAGAGATGTAGGCCACCAAGTGCTTGTCGATAGAGTCCCGGATGATCTTCTATTGTTTTGACTTCTCCATTTTTTCATTTGTTCCAGGCAGCAGCGGATGCATTTGATGGAGGCTCAACAATATTGCCTCTCACATGATCCAACACTCCTTGATTCTCAAGGGTTAGATCGATAGACATCTTCCATCTGTGATAGTCAACTTTCTCACGGAGCTTGTCTTCAACATGAAAGAGTGTTGAGGACCCCATAGTTCTTTTAGGATAGCCTTGTCAATATTCTCTTCGATGATTGCTCTTGCTCTTGCTCGGGCTTTGTTTTCACCTCAGCTCTGATTCCATGTTAAGTTATGGTATGGTATGTTCTATGCTTATAACAATTTACTTCTTTTCCTTATTATATTCCAAAGATTAGCAATCACACGTACATAAAGTAAAGTGCAGATAGAACATTAAACGATCGACAGAAAACAAGCCAAGACAAGAGACACAAGATGTGGCCGCTAGCCAGGGACAAACCCCACAATGTGTGGAGAAACCCTTTGATCAAATCTTCTTTTATCTTCAATAATTCAGCAGAGAGAAATAATACAATAAATCTGATTCATATCAGCAGTAGCAAACCCTAGATCAATAACATTAACATTAGCGGCTTCATTATCAAACTAGGGCAGACGATATCTTGCAAATCATTCGTCAGATTGATTTCATTCCACCACCAAAAGCTGCGGCTTTCAGAGGAGGTTCAGATGAACCTACAACACAGTTCCAAAGAGGAGATATTCTAGGCCACGCAAGTCAATCTTTACTTCTGCAGTTGCAGCTTCAGTTTCAGCAGTGTCGGCTTCAAACTAGGGCAGTCGATATCTTGCAAACCGTTCATCGGATTGAATTCATTCCACCACCAAAAGTTGCGGCTTTCAGAGGAGGTTCAGATGAACCTACAGTGCAGTTCCAAAGAGGAGATCCTCTAGGCCACGCAAGTCAATATTTACTTCTGCAGTTGCAGCTTCAGTTTCAGCAGTTTCGGCTTCAAATTAGGGCAGTCGATATCTTGCAAACCGTTCATCGGATTGACTTCATTCCACCACCAAAAGTTGCGGATTTCAGAGGAGGTTCAGATGAATTTACAACGTAGTTCCAAAGAGGATATCTTCTAGGCCACACAAGTCAATCTTTACTTCTGCAGTTGCAGCTTCAGTTTCAGCAGTTTCGACTTCAAACTAGGGCAATCGATATCTTGCAAACCGTTCATCGGATTGATTTCATTCCACCACCAAAAGTTGCGGCTTTCAGAGGAGGTTCAAATGAACCTACAACGCAGTTCCAAAGAGGAGATCTTCTAGGCCATGCAAGTCAATCTTTACTTCTGCAGTTGCAGCTTCAAATTCAACAGCTTCTGGCTTCACATGTGTGAGAGAGAGACCCATTTCAGCGCAGTAGAGAAGAGACTCATTTCTGCGTAGTAGAGAGAGAGATGTGATGAGATGAGTGAGTCCAAATGAGGAAAAGTCCTCTTATATTTATACACAACGTTGGTGGGTGAATAGATGCGACTGTAGGGCTTCTGAGCCTACATGAGCTGTAGGTCGGCTTGATAATAATTCCATAATCAAAATAAATTCATATCTCATGAATACTTATCGGAATCGGATGATCTTTATATCAATCCTACACCTCTCGACGAAAGGAATCTAATAAAAATATTATCAGCCATGAATAAGATGACCCACATGAAGTTTTGCCCTGGTTGCCAACTTTAACAATATAATAACTTGCCTAAGAAATAAGCCAACTTGAGCAAGTGTGTAGGCTGACATCCTCTTTTCTAATGATCTTCATCTCCTTTTGAAGGCCGACTAGATGGAGTACTTGTGACAAGGCCTTGGAGGGTTTATGACTCAAATAAATTCTCCTTTTACAATATGTAACATGCCCAAATGGGTCTTCAATACATGACATTGACTCAATAGACTTTATGACTTAATGACCAAACCTAATAGCTCAAAATGGGAGCTTCATTTATAAAAACAAAATTGTTTGAGCATGAATCCCATGACTCGAGCAAAAATAATTTTATTTTTTGCCTTTATATTAATTTACATAAAATCATGATTACACGTCATTATGAAGACCGAACCTAGTTACATATTTAAAAACTCCTTCTTAACGAGGGAGGTATTCGTAATCCATATAAGGTACTTGGACATTCTCAATTTGAAGAATTCTCATAAGAAAGTCAGATTGGCAACCCATTTGTATAACATCATATCATCCAACATTGTCACATAGCAAGGCCTTGACTAACAACTCTATCTCTCCACAAGATCAGAGCACAATGCTGGCGGGACCAATGATTTATAGACACCTTCGTCATTGTCTGTCAGAACATACCCCACCTAGGTTCACTTGGAGTATGTTCCATCAGGACTATTCTTATCTTGGATTCCCAGTGCTCAAAGAATATCGGTCCTCTACGACTGCTCTTATCTTGGATGCCCTATCACATCCTCAAAGAGCATTGGATGCCAGATGCTTACCCAATCCTCCATTTTATCCTCCCAGCTGAAGACAAGAATGATGTGTCTATCTCTCCTTCTCAATTAGGAAGGATATGCCCATTACAGTGAAGGAATGTACCCATTCCTATAAAAGGAATGTACCCAAGCTCCCTCTTAGCATAGGGACTTGCTTCCAAGTTTCTACCAAGCTAGAAACTTTCTTTCAGGCTCCCTCTTAATTAGGGACCTATTTTCAGCAACAACTCTTTCTTCTTTGGTGGAGATTATGGGACATTTTGTTGCTTGTAGAACTTCCTTTTTCGATGTCATGAATTTCTTCTTTGTTATGAAGCCTACATCTTTTGGGTCTTCTTCGTAGGGCACAAACCATCCATCACTTTCATTCATGAATCATGCCGACCATGGCATACTTTATTCAATTGGAAAGTGACCCATTAGTCCATATTTGGCCTTCCTTCATACCTTGCTACCTTCTTTATATCATGTTTGCTTTAGTATCTTTCATCCTACCACATGAGTATCAGTTGTAGATGACATCTACAACTCTTCCTTTGGTAGCCTTGCATTAACCCATCCAGGTATTGTTCAAAAATAGAAAATGAATCAATAAATCAAAATTACCTTTGTGATGGTCTTTCACCATGACATCTCCTTGCTTGCATCAACATCTTGCACATATATTCACACATCTCCAAAAAGATATACAATGCCAAGGGTCACTTTCTTTTTCAGACTTTCTCAAGATCTTCATATCTTTCCCATGGAGATACCATAGTCGAATCTTTTAGTCCTTGGATGTTTGATTTCCTTCTCCATAGTTGCATTTTTCATGATCTCTTCCTTTATTTATTCATACATTTCTTGTTGGAAATATTGAGAGGGGGGGGGGGGGTGAATCCTTATTTCTTTTCAATTGTTACTTTTACCAGTTAAATCAATTATATTTAGAACATAAAATGAGCAATAGGAATAAATGCTTCTATTAATATAATCTTTATAATGAATCAAGTACAATATATATAGGTTTCCAACCCTTGATGAAGACACCGATCTTCAATCTCCAGGGTCCACCCTGTTGCCAAGCACCAACTTGGTCTTTTGTGAGGCTCCAGCCTCTAGGGCTCTGACCCTATCTTGTCAAGGCACCAACCTTGAATTTAAGAGCACCAACTCCAAGGACACCAATCCTTCAATTCTGAGGCACCAACCCCAAGGGCTTCGACCCTATATAGTCAAGGCACCAACCTTGGATTTAGGAGCACCAACTCCAAGGACACCAATCCTTCCAATTCTGAGGCACCAATCCCAAGGGTGTTGGGAATTTTCTGATAAATTCCAAAACAAAATGAAACTGAATAGAGAGTAATACTCTGTTTTGCCACAGGATCAAACACTGAACAGAACAATGCTCTGTTTTAACACAGTGGAAATAAAAATCATTTACGGAATACGGTGTTTCAACAACGCAGTTTCGTCAATCGCTGAATGCAGTGTTTCAACAACGGTGTTTCAGCAACGCTGAAACTGGTGTTTCAACGACACTCTTTTTTGACGCCGAGAAACTATTTTCTGATTATGGTGTTTCAGCAACACAAAAAAAAAACTTGTATTCATTAACAATAAACCAACTGTTACAAAAAAAAACATCTTCCTCACACATAGGGATTTCACAACCATTGTTACAAAAGCATCTTCCTCTTAACAGAGGGATTCTCCAAGGAACGCTTCTGTTCCACACAAATAGCATCTTCCTCTTAACAGAGGGATTCTCCAAGGAACGCTTTAGTTCCACACAGATAGCATCTTCCTCTTAACAGAGGGATTCCAACATGCCTGCTTAAGAGGCACTTCAATCTGTCTCTACCTGCAAATTGACACTGCTGTGCATTACAAACAAGCAAAATACTCTATCTCTGTTTTGAACCTTTACACTGCTGTGTGTAAAAATCTCTTCATTCGCGCTGCTCTTCACAATGGCGCTCACGCTGTAATATCTCTGCACTGCTGTGCATTACAGACTTTGTCTTTCAACAAAAAATTACATTCACTTAGCACATACGCGCTGCTGTGTATTGCCTTTTGTTTTCTCAACAAAACAACAAAAAACTCGCGCTGCTGCATTTTTCACACATTACAAGTTCAACAAAAAACAAACTTCACGCTGCTGCGTGCTTCCCTTACATATGCAATTCTACGCTGCTGCGTATTCTTTGCATTGCATCCACACTGCTGTGTGTATTACATTCAACATGCTGGAAGAATTCTCCTTACATTCGCTGCGGCGAGTTTCTCTTTGCATTCCATTGATAAAAACTGGACATTCACGCTCTGCTGCATTTTGCCCTCTTTTTCATTTGCGCTCAGCTGCGCTTCACTTCCATTCACACTGCTGTAAGAGAAATTTCTTCTTCTTCTTGCTATCGCGCTGCTGCACTTCTCTTACATTTCATTTCTGTCCCTGCACTACTGTGCATAAAAGCTTCATTCATATGAGCTTGCACTGCTGCTCATTACATTAAAACAACACACCAGAAAAACTACTTAAATGTTTTTTTTATGACAGGACTAGAAATTAAAACAAGGTATGGAGCGGCAGACAAATAAGTTTAATTTCCTGAAATTTCTGGATGTTGCGGTACATTCCCCATGTCTGCAATAAAACCTGGTGTTTACTATTTTTACCAACGTTTACCAACCGGAGTAAATACATCAATTACTTCACTGAAATGGTGGTCAGACAAAAACTTTTACTTTACGTCAAATTCATTTGCTGCAGGCCTGTACATTCAATTGGATAGCTGCCCATCCATATCACACGGCTCTATCTGTTGAAGTTTATGCTCTGGGGAAAACTGCTTTGGAAAAACTACTGTCCACGTGTCTGTTGCTTGGTGTTATCGCTGCCATTTGAGGAAAAACCATCTTTCAGCAAAAGCGGTGCGGGGAGGGTGTACTCGCGGTTTTGCAGCTGCACGACAATTGAAATTAATATTCCAACAAAGGGCTCTGACCTTATCTTTTGCTTTGTCAAGAAATGTTTTGATTGTATTACACTGCTCCCAAAATCTTCTTCACTGTGTTCTGTCAATCTATAGTTTCACTGTAGTCTCCATGCTACATCATCAATGACAAACTTGTCTCATAGAAGGTGTCACCGTTGATTTTCATATTTACCCAAATGAAATTTCCAAGTCACATCATGATGACTATTACATCATGGTCCTCAATAGTCTTCACACAACTTTAATGTGTCTACAATGAAGTGCACTGGGCTCTACACAAAAAACAACTCTCTGTTTCAATCCTCTGTTCTAGTAACTACTTTAGGAATGACGCTTCAAGAGTAACTGCTTCAAAGGAGTGGCTGTCGCGACTTCAGGTTGTGCATTCAATTAGAGACAACCCTGTTCACACTCAGATAATCTTCTTAGATCCGCAAAACGTCCTTTTTGAACTGTTATTTGAATTATTGTCAAACACATGTTTGAGTTGTATGAATGACCCTATGCGCAATGAATCTCGACTTTCTTCGTTCTTCAACTCTTAATGCTCCTGTATATTTCTCTTCTGATCGACCTTTGACTTCCTTTCCTCTGTTTCTTTTTTTTCGCTCGTCCTTCGACTTCTTTGAGTTCACGAGTTGTGAACTGTTACTTCCTTTTGATATTCAATGCCCGAGATCGATTGCCAGAAATGAGGCGTCTTAACTTATATTTGTATGGGTTTCACTAATGACCGTAAAGACACATTCATTGGGAGGAGTAGACGACTTATTGTATGTGGTTGCTTATTACAAAATATATCGAAGAGGCCCTTTTTAATAGTCATCCAAGGCCCACATGGAGGTCCCACATGCCACGTTATTAATCGCAATCACAACTTTTCGAACTCCCGCAATTGCAACATCGTGAAAATCCTGCAATCGTGTTAAGTTATGGTATGTTCTATGCTTATAAAAGTTTACTTCTTTTTCTTATTATATTCCACCGATTAGTAATCACATGTACATAAAGTAAAGTGCAGATAGAACATTAAACGATCGACAGAAAACAAGCCAAGACAAGAGACACAAGATGTGGCGGCTAGCCAGGGACAAACCCCACAATGTGTGGGGAAACCCTTTGATCAAATCTTATTTTATCTTCAATAATTCAGCAGAGAGAAATAGTACAATAAATCTGATTCATATCAGCAGTAGCAAACCCTAGATCAGTAGCATCAACATTAGCGGTTTCATTATCAAACTAGGGCAGACCATATCTCACAAACCGACAGTCGGATTGACTTCATTCCACCACCAAAAGTTTCGGCTTCCAGAGGAGTTTCAGATGAACCTACAACGCAGTTGAGATGAGGAGATCTTCTAGGCCACGCAAGTCAATCTTTACTTCTGCAGTTGCAGCTTCAGTTTCAGCAGTTTCCGGCTTCAAACTAGGGCAGTTGATATCTTGCAAACCGTTCGTCGGATTGACTTCATTCCACCACCAAAAGTTGCGGCTTTCAAAGGAGGTTCAGATGAACCTACGACGCAGTTCCAAAGAGGAGATATTCTAGGCCATGCAAGTCAATCTTTACTTCTGCAGTTGTAGCTTCAGTTTCAACCCATTTCAGCGCAGTAGAGAAGAGACTCATATCTGCGCAGTAGAGAGAGAGAGATGTGATGAGATGAGTGAGTCCAAATGAGGAAAATTCCTCTTATATTTATAAACAACGTTGGTGGGTGAATAGATGCGACTGTTGGGCTTCTGAGCCTACATGAGTTGTAGGTTGGCTTGATAATAATTCCATAATCAAAATAAATTCATATCTCCACGAATACTTATCGGAATTGGATGATCTTTATATCAATCCTACACCTCTCGACGAGAGGAATCTAGTAAAAATATTATTAGCCATGAATAAGATGACCCACATGAAGTTTTTCCCTGGTTGCCAATTTTAACACTCCCTCTCAACCATGGAAAACTTCATCTGCAATCTGTCTATCGGTCGTTACTATTCATCCATCAAATGCATTGCCTTGTACAGCCTGACCCTTGCCCTGCTCTGCTCTATTCTGCCTGTTCTACTTTGTCTTGTTTTGCCTGCACTGATCTGTACTGTTTTGCTCTGTTCTGCTCTGCTCTTGCATTGTTCTGTTCTGCTCTTTTGTCCGAATTATGAAGAAGAAGAAATGATCGAGGATGTATCATACTGACTCAAAGTCAGTCTCAGAGTATGTACCATTGGTCCCAGACCAGTCTCAACCAACCCAAAGTCAACGTCATAGTGAGTACAACTCCAATGGTCCCAGACCAATATCATCCTCCACTGACTCAAAGTCAGTCTCAGAGTATGTACCACTGATCCCAGACCAGTCTCAACCGACCTGAAGTCAGCGTCATAGTATGGTACAACTCCTACCACTGGTCCCAGACCAGTATCATTGATCCCAGATCAATGGAGGTCATCCTAGCATAGGGAGTACGGTAGTTACAACGATGCGTCCATCGGTACTACTATGGTCCCTAACTTCATTTCCCTGCTCATTGATCAAATGAGAGGTACTTCCCATGAGTCCCAGACTGCATGGGTAGGATGCCTCGACAGGAGAACTAATCAATCCTGTCCTCACAGGAGAACACATCAATCCTGCTACAATTGCCATGGAGAACACATCAATCCAGGCCTCACAGGAGAACACATCAATCCTGCTACAATTTCCATGGAGAACACATCAATCCAGGCCTCACAGGAGAACACATCAATCCTGCTACAATCGCCGTGGAGAACACATCAATCCAGGCTGCCATGGAGAACACATCAATCCAGGCCTCACAGGAGAACTAATCATCCTGCTACACAGGAGAGCGAATCATCCTGTTCCATAAGAGAGCGAATCATCTTGTCCCACGAGAGCGAATCATCTTGTTACAGTGTGCACCACCAGGGGAGGGTGAGTCACGCTGTGGTCAAATGTTGCTCCAATAATAACCGCAAGCCCTCAGAGCTCCCAGAGCTCAATGTATGCAACATGCAGGACCCTTGTACAAGGGTTTCTTGCCGACTCCAAGTCGTTTGGGAAAATCACAGATTAGATCTTTCCTCGGAGCTTTGACAAGGTGTATCAACCTGTACATCATCTTAATGTGATGGAGCTTCCTTGCTCATCGACTTACCATATCCCAGATGATGTCTATCTGCTGGAGAAATTGACGAATACGGGATTCCTCAATAATCGAATCCCACCTCTGGTTGTTATAGAGAATCACAGTGGTATCCAATGTAAATCCAAACAGCTCACTGAAGAGCTTTCGCAACTAGACTGCCTCACACGAGGTCATGCTAGCAACAATATATCCTGCTTTGGCGATGCTCAAAGCCATTGACTTCTGCTTCCTGCTCATCCAGGTATCGAAGCAGATCCCAAGGTGAAACAACACCCGGAAGTGCTCTTAAGGTCCACCACATTGCCTGCCCAATCAACATCAGTATATCCAAGTAGTCTCACATCTCCGGCAGTGTATCTTAATCCATGAGAGATTGTGTCCTGAAGACATCTCAGAAGATTCTTGGCATGATTCCAGTGAGGCTCAACCAAATATGAGCTCACAGTGCTAACTGCAAAACATATGTTCGGACGGAGGTTCACCAAGAACATCAATGCGAATGAGTTTTTGAAACTCAGAGGCATTTCCCAAGTCTGGTTCGACATCACTACCATATAACTTCTAAAAGTTAAGATCCTCGAGGTAGTCACAGGCTTGCAGTCCATCATACGGAATCTTTCCAATATATTTACCACATATTTTCCTTGAGATAGGAAAATTTCCCTTGGCTTCTGCCACACTTCAAGTCCTTGGTTATTCATTTCAAATTCAGAAGCCATCTCCCTCTTACATTGTGAATGAGAGGGTTTGCACCTGTTAGAAAGAGGTCATCCACATACAACACCAGTATGAGAGGCTTGTCATATTCAACCTTAAAGTAAAGGTTAGGATCAGCTTCACTCCTAGTGAATCCCAGCTTCATCAAGTAGCTATCAATCCTCTCATACCATGCTCGGGGTGCTTGCTTCAGCCCATAGAGAGTCTTCTTCAACCTGCATACATGAGATTTTCAATCCTAAATCTCAAATCCTTCATGTTGCTCCACATAGACCTCTTCTTTGATAGAACCATGCAAGAACACGATCTTAACATCCATCTGATGTAGGTTTCATCCTTGTGAAGCCACAAGGGCTATGATCAAGCGGATGGTCGTATATCTGACAACAGGTGCAAATATCATAGTTTATACCTCCAATCTGGGATAAACCACGAGCAACAAACTGAATCTTATACTTTTCCATACTTCCATTTGCTGCATGCTTTATCTTGTAAAGCCATTTTGAAGTAACAATTGTCTTGTCTAGGGCCTGGGAACTACTTCCTAGACATCATTCTCCATAATAGACTCATATTCTATGGTCATAGCATCTTTCCATAGTTAATGCTTGATGACATCTGAGAATGATGAAGGTTCATTTTGTATGATCGTGCTCATGATGGTCAGGTATCCCTGATACCTGTTAAGTTTCTTACTTTGATGGAAGGTTCCTCAAGGTGCAGCATGTCCTTCAGCATCATCAAGTATCCCCCTAAGCCATGAAGGCCTCTTCCTAGAAGAGGAAGGCTCATGTGGATGAGGATCAATCAGATCCATGGGTTCTTCTACATCAGGCATTGATTCGTCATCCCTTTCTTTCGGTTCCCTGGTGTCGGCTTCTTGAGAGCTACTCAAAGTCAGCAGATTGTCCACCTTGCTGAGAGCCATATCTTTGTCAAAGGTGACATCATGACTAATCACGACTTCCCTTTGACCGATGGTGAACATTTCTTCAGGAGTTTAGGAACCTAATGCTTGATGAGGGCATTGATTTTGTACATATACGACCGTGATTGTAGTTTCAGCCCATAGAAACTTTGGAAGTCTTTGATCATGTAGCATGGCCCGGACAACTTCCATCATCGTGTGGTTCTTCCTTCCCACCACACCATTCTGCTCAGGAGTATGTGGTGTAGTAGTCTCCCTCTTAATGCCAACCTCAGGTATGCCTGAGTAAACCAATTGTAATATATCGGAGGTCTTGCTTTGGCTTGAGGGGAATGGTCCCCTTTTGAGCTTTCCTTTGGCACATCTCGGACATACACCTTTCTCTACTTGGAATTCGGGCATCCCTGTTACCATCTGTCTTACATCGGGTAGAGCTTTGTAATGAAGGTGGGAAAACCTCCGATGCCAAAGTTCGGACTAAAGAGTTGTGTCACAAGACATGACACCTAGCGGACTTCCATCGACCTAATATAATGAATCAACACTAAACCCAAGAGTAAAGGCATCTTTAACATTATTTTTCCATATACATACCTTGCCATTGCTGAAGGTTACCTTGTAGCCTCTGTCTTCCATTGCCAAGATGGACACTAGGTTCCTTTTTGAGGTCAGGTGCATTTAATACATCCTGGACTTTCTAGCCTTCTTGAATGGTTGTCCTCTTCCTCGATCTCCAGCTCTCCTCTTACCTTTGCAGTTGAATTTGTCATTCCTTTGATTTTCCATCAGAGGGATTTTGATCATCGTCCCAGTGTGAGTCCTTTCTTCTCTTTGCATGAGAAGAAAAGGCAGCAGGAGGACCTTTAAGCATGGGCATTTCTGGCACTTCTTCCCTTGTTTCTTCTTGAATGCATCTAGCCATTAATTCCTCGAAGCCAAGAATTACATTATAGTTCAAAAGAGTAGTCTTAAACACGTACCATTTGGATGGTAATTCTCCAAGAGTTGTGAGTGCCATTTCTCTGTCAGTGATATTTTCCCCAATAGATAGGAGATTGTTCTTGATCTCGGTGATTCTTAAGAAGTATGCTTGCATACTTTCATCCTTATTCTTCTTGATTTACCTCAGCTTATTTCTAAGAAACAAAACTTGATTTTCATCATTAACTTTAAATAAACTCACCAGTATATTGTAGATTTCCTTGGAGGTGTCCAGTTCAGAGATGTAGGCCACCAAGTGCTTGTTGATAGAGTCCCGGATGATCTTCTATTGTTTTGACTTCTCCATTTTTCCATTTGTTCCAGGCAGCAGCGGATGCATTTGATGGAGGCTCAACAATATTGCCTCTTACGTGACTCAACACTCCTTGATCCTCTAGGGTTAGATCGATAGACATCTTCCATCCGTGATAGTCAGCTTTCTCACGGAGCTTGTCTTCGGCATGAAAGAGTGTTGAGGACCCCATAGTTCTTTTAGGATAGCCTTGTCAATCTTCTCTTCAATGATTGCTCTTGCTCTTGCTCGGGCTTTGTCTTCACCTTAGCTTCGATACCATGTTAAGTTATGGTATGTTCTATGCTTATAACAATTTACTTCTTTTTCTTATTATATTCCACCGATTAGCAATCACATGTACATAAAGTAAAGTGCAGATAGAACATTAAACGATCGACAAAAAACAAGCCAAGACAAGAGACACAAGATGTGGCGGTTAGCCAAGGACAAACCCCACAATGTGTGGGGAAACCCTTTGATCAAATCTTCTTTTATCTTCAATAATTCAGCAGAGAGAAATAGTACAATAAATCTGATTCATATCAGCAGTAGCAAACCCTAGATCAGTAGCATCAGCATTAGCGTTTCATTATCAAACTAGGGCAGACCATATCTCACAAACCGACAGTCGGATTGACTTCATTCCACCACCAAAAGTTTCAGCTTCCAGAGGAGGTTCAGATGAACCTACAGCACAGTTCAGATGAGGAGATCTTCTAGGCCACGCAAGTCAATCTTTACTTCTGCAGTTGCAGCTTCAGTTTCAACAGTTTCCAGCTTCAAACTAGGGCAGTCGATATCTTGCAAACCGTTCGTCGGATTGACTTCATTCCACCACCAAAAGTTGCGGCTTTCAAAGGAGGTTCAGATGAACCTACAACGCAGTTCCAAAGAGGAGATCTTCTAGGCCACGCAAGTCAATCTTTACTTCTGCAGTTGCAGCTTCAGTTTCAGCAGTTTCCGGCTTCACATGTGTGAGAGAGAGAGACCCATTTCAGCGCAGTAGAGAAGAGACTCATATCTGCGCAGTAGAGAGAGAGAGATGTGATGAGATGAGTGAGTCCAAATGAGGAAAATTCCTCTTATATTTATACACAACGTTGGTGGGTGAATAGATGCGACTGTTGGGCTTCTGAGCCTACATGAGTTGTAGGTCGGCTTGATAATAATTCCATAATCAAAATAAATTCATATCTCCATGAATACTTATCGGAATTGGATGATCTTTATATCAATCCTACACCTCTCGATGAGAGGAATTTAATAAAAATATTATTAGCCATGAATAAGATGACTCACATGAAGTTTTGCCCTGGTTTCCAATTTTAACAAATCGCAACCCTTTGATTTCACGATATAACATTCCTGATACCCCTATACTGCCGATGGAGCGGATGCGATATTCAATAAGTTGTTTTAATAAATCTTCGGGTCCACACCTCTATCGCAATCAACAGTCCGTCGAGTCCACAAGTCTTATCGCAATTGGCAGTTTGACATCCCTTAGAAACTAGCGACATTGCGAATGCAATATAGTATAAGGTGTATTATAATGGAACCATCGGGTCCGCAGTACATATCGTAATCAAAGTTTTTAGCGTGACCTTTTTAATACTTGTGATACGTAACTTCCAATAGCGGCAGACACGATATTACATTAGAGCTTGTTCTATTTGACCAGTTAGGTCCACAACTCAAAACACAATTGTAGATTTCAAGTGTGACATTCCTTTGCGATACATAACTTCCGATGCGGCAGTTTCGGTATGGCGGATGCGATATAACAATAAAGAATATTGTTATGGAACCATTGGGTCCATAATACATATCGCAGTCGGGGGATTCAACGTGACATATAATAAAGCGATAAAGACGCCGATATTGATTTCTCGGATGCGCTGTGAACTTTTTTAGGGTTTACACGGTTTATTCCTTCCTTCGATATTTCTTCTTAATTCCTTCGATATGGCTCTTACTCTTGGGTTCTCGCTCTTATGACTTCTCTTCACTCTTCCGCTCTTCTGATAGCTCTTCTTTTGATGATGTGTTCCTCTTTTTGGCTCTTTCTCTCTCTGTGTGTTCTTCTTTGCTCCTTCCGATGAATTTCTTCCTCTTACTCTTTAGCTTTCTCTTTTGATGGCTTTCGATATCTTGACTCCTTGGTTCCACTTTTTCTATTACGTTTGTAATCAATCCTTGGATCCTTCATGGACAAAATTATAATCACAAGAATTTTCCATCACAAACACTGCCATATTGACATCAATGACAACTTTGATTAACATTTCCTTCCAGGAACTTCCAATCATAGTTCCTTCAATTTTGTCAACCACCTCATATTTCATATGAGGACATATTATGTTGATTTTTGTCTAGTGAATATGTGAACCATGCCTTCATGCATCTTTTCACAGGAGGAGATCCTTTCTTTTGATCATGGTTTTGAGGTGGAGCACTCATTCATGATATTTGCAACCATATGACATGACTCTATTTTATCAAGTGTAAGCATGCATACCTCATCTCTTTCTTTTGGTCATCTAAACTTCCTTTGGCAACTTCCTTGATTGAAAGAACTTCAATCCCTTGCCCTTCTTCACATCTTTTGACATCATACCATCATCCCATGAATCCCATACAAACTGGAATTCCCAGTGAGACTCTTCTTCTAGTAGGTGAGCCTTCCAGTGAAGATTCCAACGAAGGATCTTGATCATCCTCATCCTGCAAATGCTCCTTTTGAATGATGTATGATGAGCTCTATGCTAGATGGCTTTCTTTTTCCCACAAGTATTACTTATGTTTGTGAATGAGGTTACCAAGAGCTACTTCCTTCTCTGAGAGGCTGCCATAGACTTCTATATCAGCTATCCTTCATGCTTCTCTAAGATGATGTCACAAGCTCTTGCTTTCAATTGTATGCTTCTATGATGCCATGATGCATCCTTTCATGCCTCTAATGATTCCTACCATGATAGTTATATTTTACAACAGAAAGACTTGAGACAAAAACTTGAAAAGAACTAGGTGAGGAAGACTATATCAATCATAGTAGAGATATTTTACTTCCTCTTTCTTGGATTTCTTCTTTTCAGTTTCCTCCACTTCTTTAGTGATATCAACTTCTTCCCTTCCTCTTTTGTTGTTGTACTTCTTGAGTTTAGGGCAATCTCTTTTGTAGTGCCCATATTCTTGACATCCATAACATTGAACCTTGCCATATTCTTCTTTATTTTATGAGGACAAAATTTCCCAAACTTCCCTTTTCTCTTTGCCATGGCAGCATATGCCTGGGTTTGCTCATTTGATCCTACATCAGATTTTTCCTTCAACCTGGTTTCTTCAATTTTGCATAGTGACCACAAATCATTGAATGGAGTAGCTTCCTTTTTCCCATAGATACTTGATGTGAAGTTGCCCCATTCTTCCAGTAGTGCATTGAGCACTATGGTAGTCATCTCTTTGTCAGACATTATCTCTCCCAATTCTTGTAGTTGATCTCTTATTTCAGATATCCTCATAAAGTATGAGGCTATTCCTTCTTCTTTTGATATCTTCATCTTGTAGAGTTCTTGTCTTAATGAGATTACTTCTCCTGCAGTGCTTACGGAAAACAACTCTACAAGTTTGTCATATATTTATTTTGATGTTTCAAGTTTAGATACATAGGGAATGAGGGGATCCTTGATGGATTCTATGAGAATCCTTTGAGCCCTTACTTCCCCTTTCATATACCTTGCAAGTGCTTGAGCATATTCTTTTGGAGGTTTGGTGATTGAGCCTTTACCATGTTCCATGACCTCATTTTCTATGAGGTTCAGATATGTCCTTTTCTTCCATGCAAGAAAGTTTAAAGCCCCAATCAGTTTGTTTCTTTCCTTGCAAAAGGACAGATTGACAGGTTCAGATGTAGACATGAATATACTTGAGAATATGCTCCTTCAACCTGTTGCCTTCTTGAATTTGAAGATGATATAGGAAATTGATAACTTCTTCCAGATGAAGATGGTTTTCTTCAGAAGTGATCCGACTCCAAAGAGAGGGAGATCACCTTGAATCCTTTGATGATGATGACAACGTCCTTGATCTTGCTTCTCTTTGATGAGTAGACTTAAAAATGCTTTGATTTGATGATTTCTTCAATTAGGGTCTTTTGAGGTCTCCTTCCTTGTGATGATGATTTGAGCGAGGATTCCAAGAATAGTTTAATTGTGAACTTCATCTTTGTTCGAACTAGGGTTTTGAGACTTCTTCGAGATGATGATGTAGTCCTTGTCTTCTTGGAGATGAGAGGATTTTCTTTGATTAATTGACGCCCTTATAGAACTTCCATTCTTGAGTGCTTGAGTGTCCCTTATTAAGCTGCCCTTCCTTGACTTGTTACCTTAGCTCTAAAACCATGTTGAGAAATCTAGGGCAAAAGGATAAGGATGATTTCTCTTTCTTGATAACTGATTGTGATGTATTTTTACTTCATTTGCTTAACTTATTCTTGTGCTTATTATTATTATTATGTGTTCATCTATAATCAATCAGCTACCAAGACAATAGAATAATGAGACAATAGGACACAAGATGTAAGCGATCAACCAGGGCCAAAACTTCTCCAAGTTGAGAGGAAAATCCAAACGAATTCTTCTTCTTATAGAATCTTCAAGTGATGAATTCCAAGACCAAGACCCTTGACCTACTAACCTCTCCAAGACCAAGTCACAAGGCTTCTTTGAGTGAATTCTTCTTCCTTGAGTCAACGCTAGTCAAATTTCTTGCTTCACCTTAGATCTCAGCTACACTTTTGATTTCATCCTATTAGCTCAGACCTGCAACTCTCGACCTCTTCAGAAACCCTAGTTGCAACATGTGTGAGGAATCAACACTAATTTTATCCCTTGATTCCCTTCGCTTAGATGGAGACTCCTTCTGCAATTCGGCTTGTAAATTAACTTGGCTTTCTTCCTCAATTTGGTCTTCTAAGATGATTGTGATGATTTTGGCTTCCTTTGCAGTAGATGACACTAGTCTTCTTCGCACATGTGAAAGGTAATTGCCCCAAAACAAATCAAAACTATTTCAACTTCTTCTCCTCCTTTATTTGCTTGATGATGAGCTTTCTTTTCTTGTCTTTCTCGCACTTGATCTCTTGTTTTCGAATGCTTGATCAAATGGTATTCAAGTGAGGCCAAGTCCTCTCTATATATAGTAGCTTGCCCAAGAAATAATTCGACTTGAGAAAGTGTGTAGGCCGACACCCTCTTTTCGAATGATCTTCATCTCCTTTTGAAGGCCGACTAGATGGAGTACTTGTGACAAGGTCTTGGAGGTTTTATGGCTCAAATAAATTCTCCTTTCACAATATGTAACATGCCCAAATGGGTCTTCAATACATGACGATTGACTCAATAAAATTTGTGAATTATTGACCATACCTAATAGCTCACAATGAGAGCTTCATCTATAAAAACAAAATTCCTTGAGCATGAAACCCATGACTCAAGCATAAATAATTTTATTTTTCTTTTGCATTAATTTACAGATTACACATGTCATTATGAAGGCCGAACCTAGTTACATATTTCAACACTTGTAGAGCTAGGCACACTAAAGGTATGATGCCTATTTGATAATAAGTACTATCCTTGAAACAAAGAAAGTGTTTGGGGTTCCCGAGGAATTATTTTCCAAGGGAAAAAAATATGTTGTTTAATTATTAAACTAGTTGATGAATGAATAAATAAATTGGTTCATTCTAACAATTTCCTTTTAGAATTTTAAATGTAGTTATTCCATATTTCTTATTCAATATAGCTGTATGTTATTGGCAATCATAGTGATTATCATTTGTCCTTTGGATTATGACTTGATGAAGTCACCATCAATGAATATCTACCATCGAAGCCATGAGTGGGCAATTATGTCCCTATTTTTTAGCTAAAGAAAAGTAGGCCAATCTTTTATTGGTTTTTTTAGATGGGGGATTTGATTTTAGAATTTATAGAGTCAAGTCATCATCCTTTTTTTATTGAACATATTAAACTAAGAAACTTAAAGGTTGAGTAATACAACATTATTACCCGTTAGATATTCTAGTTATTATTATAACAAAAAGTTTAGGGTTAATAATGTAGTGTAATTCACATAAAATATAGTGCAAAACACGAAACAGAAGAGAAAAGAGAAATCCTAAAAAACTCTCTTTTGATAAAAAAATGGAACGATGTTCATTTGTCTTTTCAAGAGGGCAACCTTTAAAAGCAATGCTCCAAATACAATAACAATTTTTGACAAAACATTACATTATTTTATATTCTATTTAAGTATCTATAAAATCTCTAGTAACTATGAGCCTCTTATAATGAGAGTCATCCAACTAATTCGAATATTATTAATAAAATTGATTGGTGTGTTATTAATAAAATTAAGCCCTTTAAGAATGAATTTTAAATGTAGCTATTCCAAATTTATGATGTAATTGTATTTATATGTTAGATAATTGTAGTTTACTTTCATTTGTCCTTTAGATTTTGACTTTGTTGTGGTCACCATCAACAGTCATTTACAATAAAATGTCACAATAAATTCATTCATGATCATCACAAAGTCACTTAAGTGGACAATTATGTCCCTTTTCAAAGTTAAAGAAAATCACAACCACAAAGTAGGCAATTATAAACTAAAGAAAATCACAACCACTAAGCAGGGAATTATGCCCATTTTTTAATTAAAGAAAAGCAAGCCAATCTTTTATTGACTTCTTTTACGAGTTGGGAGATTTGAGGTTGGCATCTATGTGATGAAGTCATCTGTTGAATTTTCTAAGTCTATCCATTAGAAAATTAATCTGTATTATGCTGGTTTATTTCTTCTACTTGTTTAAATTTGAACAAGTTATTTAATACATTTAAATATCGAAATAAACACAATACAATCACAACATCTACAGATCATCAACTGAAAGAAAACAAGCACACAAGTGACATGTTATTTTTGGACAAATGTCCTCGGAAAAACCCAATGCAGGAAAAAATGTGCAGCTATTCATGCAGCCTATTTGGGTACAACTAGGTTCCTAACCGGCTCACCCGAAAGAGAAAAATACATGGCAACAATACCTCTATATCCGGAAACAGGTATTAAGAAAACCTGTCCCACAAAACCCTCTCCGGCACAACTGAAGCTTAGCGCTGACCCTTCTGACCTCTGCGTCAACCTCTTGCTGACCTGCGTTAGCCCTCTGAGGCACTGTGCAGCCTCTGGGAGCCTTTGCGTCACTCCCTCTGCCCTTTGCGTGGATGATGCAGTCTCTCTGGGCTCTGCGTTGCCTCTGTTGGGGTCTGCGTAGCCTGGACTGACTGCTGCTCTCGCTCTCTATGCTTCCGTGCTGGTCTCCCAATATTGTCCCTGCCTCTCTGCCTCGTACTCACTGCCCCTCGCTGTTGATCACTGATTCAACTTTTCTTAGCAACCCCGCTCTAGCAAAATGAATGACTGATCACTCTGGTGTGTTCTCCAACTGACCCTCAAGCCTCTTCTTATACTTTTCTTGTTGGTCCTTTAACGACTGAGATTAAATCTCTAATCAATGGCTAAGATTAGATTTGGCTTGATCCATGACTTTTGGAACCTTCTAACCCAATTTTATATTAATACCCATTAATATTTTATTTTTCCTAAGTTTAGACTTACGAACTCCATTAAAAACATTAATTATTTTAATATCTCCCAAATCGGGTACAATCTGTCCAAACCATTTAAGGGTCTTGGAGATCTCATGTGCTTTAGCCTCTCCACCAATTTTCATGGCTAGAGCATATCCGATGCTACCCCAAATCAACACTCCCTCTTAGCGAGCACTGTACTCTAGTAATAATCCTCACTGAGTATCACTCGGATTATCCGACACCGGTCCCTGTGCTGATGCTAGGCCTCCTTGTCCAACATCCTCTGCACTGCTACATCCTGAACTGCTGCCCATGGCTCTTCCACTGCCACTGCTGCATCCGTACGACAACTCCCTTTGCATCTGTGCTGTTGCTGGTCCATCCTCCCAACACTGCATCTGCACTGCAACCCCCTCTCATCATGCTGCATCGTGCTACTGCATACTGCTACTACACTGTAACTCATTTATTGAGAAGTAAGTAATTGATCCACCCAACTTCTGACATTCCTGTCAGGCTAGAAACACTCCCGATGCTGAAGCCCTCTCTACCGCTAATAAGTGCTCCCTCTACTGACCTCTGCGCTACTGCAACAACTTCCCGCATCTTGCACCATTGCACACCTCTCTGTGCCATCTTGTACTGGTGCAACACTCTCATGCCTCTCGCACTGTTGCAGCCTACTAGCCCCACGTTGCTCGGGGACTCCTGCACTATAGCACTCTTTGCTGCTGCATCCGCATCCGTCTCTACCGACATCCGCCGGTCTTACTACTCCTCTTCGGGGCTCTCGTAGCTAGGTATAATCCAAGAGGTTGGGTACCTCGAGGATCTTGCCCTTCATCGCCTGTAGTCCTCCTGACTACAGCTCGATGTCTCCCCACTTCTTTTCAAGGGGCACATGAGCACTCATGGCACAATCGTCATCCTCCTCGACTTATTTCTCCGCCTTCGCTGGTGCTGCCTTCGAGTCAGAAGCCTCTCCCTTACTCTTCTTCCTCGGACATTGGTTCGCAAAATGACCCAGTTCCCCACAATGGAAGCACTTGACCTTGGAGAGGTCCTTCTTCTTCATCGTCTCCTGCTTTCCCACAGATGCTAGAGCCGCATCCTCTTCTTCCCTCCTTCTTGATCCTGACCCCTTTGCCACTACTTCCCGCCTTGGTCAGCCATCTGATATCTTCTTGAAGAAGAGTCGCTCACAATTCTTCCCAATCCAGAAGACTCGTCTTGCTGAGTATGCTCTGGATAAATACCTCCCAATCCTCGGAGACTGCGTTAAGTGCGGTCCTCACCATTAATTTCTCATCCAGCGTGGCCCCTATGGAAGTTAGCTAGTCATGGATCTCGTTCAATCGACTGAGGAAGACATCTATTTTCTCTCCCTTCTGCATATGGTATACCCTTAGCTAATTCTCTAGGAGAATCTTCCTCTGCACGAAAGCATGTTGGTACAATGTCTTCAAAGTGTCCCATATCTACTTTTGCCGTTTCCTTCTCGGCAATATGTGGTACCACATGATCCTTGACCCCATCAAGGATGATGTAATTTGCCTTAGCCATTTCCTCCTCGTACCTATCATATGCTACTGGGTCAACTGGGATAGCCACCGTTCTCAAGGCGAAGCCCTTGATGTGATGTCTGTCTAGAATGGACAAGATCCTGGCCTTCCAGACCACATAGTTGGACGCTTTGTCCAGCATGTCCTAATCTCTCAGCCCATTCACAAACATCTCATTGCTCTTCTATGATGACTCCTCCGAGTCTCTCTTCCTTCTTGGAAGTTCTCTATTGGACTCCCTCTGAGTCCCGATTTCCCTCCTAGAAATCCTTGGCTAGAAATCTGCCTGAGAAACAACTCCCTCCACCTTGGTGTTTCCCTGTTAGGTACTGTTCTGACCACAATACCCCACCAGCTTCGCTCTACAAACTACCCACAGCCTCCTATGCCCCAGAAACTAAAGGATTGAGCCTCTTGGCTCTGCGCAATCTTGACACCGGCAAAACAACTCCCTTAGCCAATTGCGTCATCCCTCATGGTCTCTGTGTGGCTCTGTGTGAGCTTGTTTCTACCTTTCTCAGCCTCTGTGCTGCCCCTCTCTGGCCCAGACTGATGACACAATCCCTCTGCGTCACTCCTTCCTCTGTCACTTTCTGCAAGGATCAACTCTGTCACTCGGGAGAGCTGAATCTGTTGCAAATGGTTTTCTAAGCTGATGCCTTCAGTTTTACTTTGATATGCAACCATGCTCTGATACCATGTTGAATTTTTTAAGTCTATCCGTTAGAAAATTAATCTGTATTCTGTTGGTTATTTCTTTTACTTGTTTAAATTCGAACAAGTTATTTAATACATTTAAATATCGAAATAAACACAATACAATCACAACATCTATAGATCATCAACTGAAAGAAAACAAGAACACAAGTGACACTGTTATTTTTGGACAAATGTTCCCAGAAAAACCCAATGTAGGAAAATTGGTGCAACTATTCAGAGGGTTATATTATTATGCAGCCTATCTGAGTACAACTGGGTGCCTAATCGACCCACCCGACAGAGAAAAATACATGACAACAATACCTCTATATCCGGAAACAAGTATTCAGAAAACCTGTCCCATGAAACCCTCTCCGACACAACTGAAGCTCAACGCTAGCCCTTCTGGCCTCTGCGTCATCCTCCTGTTGACCTGCGTCAGCCCCAGGACGCTCTGCTTCAACCCTCTGAGGCACTGTGCAACCTCTAGGAGCCTCTGCATGATGTAGGAGCATTCTTCAAAGCTTATAAGATCCATGAGTCTTATTTCACATTTACTAAAGGGAGTGGGTTCTCTTAATCATTTTATTTATTTTCCTAATTTTAGTGGAGTTTGAGGAAATTTTAAATTATAAATTTAAATTGTGGAGAATATGTCGTGAATGAAGAGATTTTAGAGACAGTTGATTAATCCTAGGAAGAGTGAGGATTTGAGGGATTTAAAAGCTTCATTTAGGATTTTGTTTGAGAAAAGAGTGGAGCTGAAGAAATACTTTTGGAGAAAGTGAGAGATTGCTGGATCTGAACTAAATTGGTTCATGAATCCATATTTGTATGAATTGTGATCTTTTGAATAATTAGAAAGGAGAGAGCTAGAGGTTAGAGAGTAGAGGTGTGTGTGAGAGGGATATGATGAAGGCCATTTGATTGCATATCAGGCCTATGAATTGTGTAAATTTCTTGTGTGATTATAAATTAAAATTTGGCAAAGTTTGTCAAGAAAGCCTGTATGTGTATTTATGTAGATTTCCGAATTATTGAAGAACTTGATCTTAAAATTTGGTGATATGAATTTGAAACTACTTGAAATTTGTTTGCAAGGTATTCAATTCAGAATTAAACATGTTTAAAAGATTTCCATGTCTTGCAGAAAGAAAACACATGAAATTTTCAGCTGTTCATGACCAATTCAAGCATAGCATAGTTATTTCCTTTTACTGTTTAACACATTAAAATGAATTTGTTCTGCAAAATAAATCAACCACATATGCAAAAGCAGTTCACCCCCCTCCAGGGCTACGTCTGCTGGGTCCAAAGCTCCCAAGCGGCTTGTCCTTGTTTTTATTAAATGCTCAAATTGAAAATACATTTGAATAGAAGCATCTACAGGTGAAATAGATGGAAAAAAATGGATTCAGAACACTTGAATCCTTCAGGATTGACTATTGGATCACCTCCAATGGATACTTGCAACCCTATACAGTCTTCACATAACTGGGCCCTGGTGGCTCCTAGAACTTTCACGGCTCTGAAACCTCTGCAAATGACCTCAGATAGCTATAAGACCTACACCAATGTCTTCAGAAGGTCGAAAATACCCAAAATAAAAAAAAAATTCGTCCAAAACCGACTTTCCTAGCCAAATTTATGGCCATTTAATGTTTCTCCAGTTTGCCCCTCGAAAAACTCCAGCTAACTTTAGTTAACTCCAGATAGCTCCGCCAATTATGGCGGGTCTGCAAAATTTGGCGCTCCTGCCAAAATTCCGCCAACTTAACTGCAGTTACATTTAATTTTTGGTGGTTGCCTCGGATTTCGTGCCCTGCGGAATATTCTTTTTTTATTTTTATTTTGAAAAATTAAAATTTCTAATGTTATGGACAAATTCTTCTTTTTGCCATAACTTCCTCATACGGTGATCGTTTTCGAACCATTTGCGGCGTCAGAATCGGGAAGACGATCACTTTCCAGTCATTCAACTTTGAACTAGTTCTAAGCACTTTAAATTTTGAGCATTTTACGACACTTAGGACATGAGCACCTGATCACGCCTCCCCATTGGGAAGCTTTTGGACCCCAAAAGCCTTCAACTACCTGTTAAAGAGGTGAGGGTACAACTCCCTCACTCTGTCCATCTCCATCTACTTTGCCTTGTTTGGTTTGCTACCTTTTAAACCAACCCGAACATAATCTACACTGCCCCTTTTGAAGTGCGTGTCCTTCTGTCAAGGATTGTATCTTCTTTCAGCTCATCTAAGAATTCTAGTGAGAAATCTTCTATAGATGGCAGCTGAACATCATTTTCATGATCAGCAATCAAAGGAGGTTCATACAAACGTAAGTTCTCCACATTGACAACAGAATACATTTGCATGTAGGAAGGAAAATCTAATTGAAAAGCATTATTTCCAACCTTTTGAGGATTTTGAATGGAACATAATGAATAGGCTTCAACTTTTTACCTTCTCCTTGCATCCTTTCCTTACTAATGTACAGCCATACCTCATCTCCTTCTTGAAACTTGTGATCGACTCTATGCTTGTCATGTCTTTCCTTGTACTTGCCTTGACTCTTCTCAAGCTGTTCTTGAATTTGCTGATGTATTTGTTGAATTCTTTCAATGAATGAACGAGCTTTGTCAATGTCACTATGTCCCTCAATGGCGACATCTTTCTCAAGAATGAAATCAAGAGGTGATTTTGGCAAGTAACCAAAACAAGCTTCAAACGGTGAGGTGTTTGTGGAAGAGTGCTTGGCACGATTGTAAGCATGCTGTATGTAGTGTAAAGGTTCATCCCAAAGCTTGGGATGCTTGCTGCAATAACCTATCAAGAGGTGCACAATGGTTCTGTTCACAACTTCGGTTTGTCTATCTGTTTGCGGATGGAAAGCAGTACTTTTCTTCAACTTTGTGTCCATCATCTCCCATAGGTTGGACCAAAAATCCCCACAAATTTGGAATCCCTGTCACTAATAATGGAAGTAGGCAAACCAAAGTGAATCTATACATGATGAAAAAATAATTCAGCAGTTTGTTCAGCAGTTATAGTTTTCTTACAAGGCATAAGTATACACATTTTGCTGAAACGATCAACTACTACATATAAATAATCATGCTGCTTTGAGATTTTGGCAAACCTCCTACAAAATCCATAGAGATGCTCTCCCATGGTCTAGAAGGTACCGACAAAGGAGTATACAAACCAAGCTTCCTATTGCTAGGCTTGCTTGTAGCACATAATGAACAACCTCTTATGAACCTTGAAACCGAATCTACCATGCGAGGCCAATAGCAATACCTCTGTAGATATGAAACTGTTTTTCTCACACCAAAATGGCCAGCAATAAGAGAAGAATGAGCTTCTCTTATGACATTTATCCTCTCCCCCTGTGGTATACACAACTTGCCCAAATGAAACAACAAATTGTTATGCGTGTGATAGTCATTTTCCTCTACATGATTTCTTTACTCAAGTTAGCATACACATTTTAAAGTCATCATCAGATGCATATTGTTCTATGTAACTATCATGTACAATGGAATCATTCTTAAGTAAAGTAACAAGAACAATAATAGGCCTTGAAAGCATATCAACAACCTTATTCAAAGTACCTTTCTTATACCTTATTACCGAATGGAACTGTTGCAAGAAGCCCATCCATCTGAAGTGTCGTGACTGTTGTAACTTGCTTTGTGATTGCAAGTACTGTAAGGGCTGATGGTCCGTATGTATAACAGTTTCTTTGCCCATCAAGTAGTGTTTCCACTTTTTGACGCTTTGTACCAACACATACAACTCCTTATCATATGTAGGATAATTTACAACAGCACCATTAAAAGTTTCAGAATGAAAAGCAATAGGCTTACCATGCTGTAGAAGAACTGCACCCATAGCATAATCACTAGCATCAATTTGTATCTCAAATGGCTGTCTCAAATCCAGTAATGCAAGGACTGGAGCTGAACTAATCTTCTCTTTCCAAGATTCGAAAGCTTTTTGCTGTTTGCCTCCCCATTGGAAAGCATGCTTCACACTTGTCACTGCATGCATAGGAGCTACTATAGAAGAGAAGTTAGAGATAAACTTCCTCCAATATTGAGCTGCACCCAAAAAAATTCTTACCTCTGTTATGGATTTGGGAGTAGGCCACTTCACAATAGCCTCAATCTTAGCAGGATCAATTCTCAAAGCACCTCCTCCTACTATGTGTCCCAAATAAACCAAAGAAGTCTTTCCGAATTCACACTTTGACATTTTAAGAAATAACTAATTCTTCTTCAAAACATCAAGTACTTTTCTAACATGCATGACATGATCTTCTCTAGACTTGCTGAAAATTAAGATGTCATCTAAGTAGATAATAACGAAATCATCAAGAAAAGGACGCAATACATCATCCATTACCCGCATGAAAGTTGCAGGTGCATTGCACAAACCAAATGACATCACAAGCCACTCAAAGAGTCCTTGTTTGGTTTTAAAGGCTGTCTTCCAAATGTCACTTTCTTCAATTCTTACTTGATGATATCCACTGCGCAAGTCTAGCTTAGTGAAATATCGAGCATCTTTCAGCTGGTCTAACAAATCATCTATCCTTGGGAGTGGGTAACGATTCTTTACCGTTATCTTGTTCAAGGCCCTGAAATCAACACACATACGCCAAGTGCCATCTTTCTTTGGAATCAATACAGATGGTGACCCACATGGCGAAGTACTTGGCCTTATGAAACCCTTGTCCAACAAGTCCTTGATTTGCTTCTTTATTTCAACATTCTCCATAATAGACATGCGGTACATGCCTATGTTTGGAAGAGGAAAATCTGGATGCAAATGGATTTCATGCTGAATCTCCCTCTTAGGAGGCTGTTAACACCCAGGTTGTTCCCTTTGACTCTTGAGAGAATACGGCCGGGGTAACCACTAACCAAGCTTTGGATTACAGGTTCTAGCCTACCTGTAATCAGAGAGGGCTCTCTCTTTTTAGTTTTGACTTTGTTTTTTTTTGAAGATTTTAGGCTAGTTATGAGGTGAGAGTTTTGTTTGAATTTTGGTTGTCGGCTACTGTTCAAAGAAGGGCAAGCAAGTATCAAAGAGAGTTCAATCCATTGGGCATATGGAGTCCAGAAATGAATAGCATTTGATATCTGTGATAAAGAGAGGTTCACTGCAGGGCCAGATGGGTATTCATGACACAAACTTTGATTTTTTAGACAAGTAAGAGTATAAATCACACCAGAAAAAGGCAGTTAAGAGTTCTTTCACAGTGTAACAGGGAATAACGGACAAATCCTAATCAGCAGCAAGTGAGAATTACTGAATAAAGACTTATCATATGATTAGAGCAAATAGGAGCATTTAAGAATTCCATAGTTGCAGCTAACCCTGGAGAAAACATATTTAGTAGTAAAGATTGAGTTTAGGGTGTTCTTAGTGGACAAATCCTGAACTATTCTTTTTCTTTTCTACCAAGACTAATTACCATACATCACAGATAGATTATGCAAGAAATGAAACACAAATACAGTTAGAAAACACTTATTGTATCACGCAATAACACGAGAATCCTGCAGCAGTCAATAGTTTCATCACATCACGTCCAAGCCAAACTCATTCTTTTGGAAACCAACAGCTCCTTTGTATTATATCTTTCAGAGGATATACAGCCGAGTTCTCTTGAACAACTGAGCAACAACAACCCCCAATAAGCTATGCGGGGGTGCATATATACAAAATATCACAAAAATATCTCAACAATGAGTTATTGCACAATAACTGCTCTTACCAACTTTCTAAGATATTTCTTACAAAATTAAAAGCTACTTAAATAAACATACAACAGCTGTTTGCTGTTTGTCAGAAATTCTTGACTTTTGGGTTTATGGGCCATCTGAGCTCCTTTGCGGCGATTTCAATTGTCTTTGCCTTTATGCTACCGCGTCAGGGCACTGCTGTATTCGGACAGCTCATCTGTGATGCTCAAGCTGTGCATAGCCACTGTCCACCTCATTCAACTGTTTTCCTGTTGCTGTGAAAAACTTTTAGACCAAAATTTAGACTTGATTTAAAGCAAAGTTTTAATCATATTCGTCCACCACTCATCAGTGGGCATTTGATGTCTCTGCATCTTGATTAAGGTCTCATCTGCCTCTGTATACTTATAATAATTAGGGGGCACTTCAAAAAGGTGCTTAATTTCATGTTCAATGAAGAATAAATTCTCTAATTTATCATAAATCTCTTGCCCTGATGGTGGCCCAACTCCTTCTGGACTGCTTGCTGTAGCTGTCAACTGATTAGCTGCATAATTGTTGACCCTTTTAGCATACTGTTCATGGGACAACAGTCTTCCTGCACTGGTCACTAGGCTGGGAAGCCCTCTGCCATGTAATGCTGTGATTTTGGTGGCAAAAGCATTGATCTCTACTTGAATATCTTGGCACTTTATTTCTAATGTTTGCACATAGCTTCTGAGGGTGAGCACCCTTTTGATTAACAAAATTGTATCAGTCCTATCCCTGATACCCATTGTTGCCAATTGAAGGCCAGTTCTATTATTCAGGACATTGATCATCCTGGTAGCAATATCAGGCATACTTCCCAGAGAGGCTATGGCCCTTTGACTTTCAGTATGAGCCCTGTTCAGCAGATCCATTTGCTCATGAATTGTCTCTATGTATTGCCACTGATCTGTGATTGATTGGCCAATCTTAGCCCACAGGATCTTCTTGACTTCAGTTATGACCTTGCTCATGGTGAGCTCCTTTTCAAGCTCTTTTATCCTTCTTTCTAGTGTCCTAACTTCCCTGGTCTTTTCTGCCACTTGCTGCTTAGATTTGTCATATTTCTCGTCCAGCTGGGCCAGCTTTTCTTTGGCATCCTTCAGCTCAATCATTTGGGTTTCAAGAGCTTGCAGCTCCTTCATCATATCTCGCATACCGAGGCCTGGGACTTGCTCTGCTGCTGCTTCCTTTTCTGTGGCTTGAGGCCCAGCAATTGAGGCACTTGCTTCTATTGTTTGTACCAGGGAGGACTTATAATTTGAGGAGGCTCCTCAAGATTTATTACTGGCTGAGAGGGCTGAGGTATCTGCTCTCCTTGTTTTTGTTTCAGGGCTGCCTCTAATGCACCCTCTGTTGCTACCAATCTTCCTTCTGTTTCTACCAATTGTTTGTGTAATGTCAGCAACATGGCTGCTACATCTTGATCCTTTCTCTGCTGAGCAACATCTTCTGTTTGGGGGTGAAGGGTTGCTGGAAGTTTGACCATCTTCCTCAAAGCTGATATATCTTCATCTTTTTTCTTCATTAGCACTTGCACAACTTTGGGATCACTTGGGTCATGCCCAAGCTCTATGATGATATCTTCCAAAGACTTAATCCTGTTGTCTTTGGCTTGAGAAGAAGCTTTCTCCAATTCTAGTTGGGCAGTAGTATTATGGAGAGAAATTTGCAGTTTGTGTGCTAGAAGTGTTTTATCCGCAAGAGTAGAGTAGACCATCTCACTCGTTTGCTTATGTAGCTCTATTTGGTCCATTGGGTGGATGTCTTTTGCAAACACTTCTAGGTTGGTTCTGATGTAATCTGCAGCTGACTGTGGCTGCAGCAAGGCAGACATGAAATGGCTCATAGTCATCTTCCCTTCTGCAATGTCATATGCTGACATGAGCCTCTGTTGGTTGGTGGGAGCCATTTTGAGCAAATGATTGTAAAGCTGGATTCTGACTGGCTCATTCCTAGCTTTTATATCCATAAATTGTTTTTTGATTCCAGACTCTGCCCTTCTTTGCTGGCTTGAGGAGCTGACCTCTCCTCCAAGTGGTCTCTCTTGTTCCTGCTGGAAGGAACTGGCTGATGCTTCCATACTAGGGGGGCCCATACCCATGGATGGTCCAATAGGCATCTCTTCTTCAGAAAAAGGGTTTAGTCTTTGCCTTTTCTCCCCTTGTTGACTTGCTGATGTAGTAAGGGGAGTTTCTTGCTGTTTGTCCCTCTTCCTAGCTCTCTCTTCATTCATCGGGGTTTGGAGCACAGAGGTCTCCACTGCTATTTCCTGCCTTGGAGGCACATTTTCTTGAACCTGTTGCTCTGTGGATACAGGGGCCTCAGCCATTTCTTCTTGCTGTTCTGTCTGTTCTTTCTGCTGTTCTGCTGTTGGGAGTGTCTGATCCTGCTCCATTTCTTTCCCCTTATCTGTGCTAGCTGCTTGAGTAGTAGTTTGAGCTGCTTGCTGGGGAGCTGTAGAAGATGAGGCAGCTGCTCCAAGTTGAGTATGATAAAAAGAAGAAACCTGTCCACAATATTCCAAGTCAGCTTCCTTCTCAAGTTTCTTTGCTGCTTTTTGTGCTATTTCCTCTTTAGAACTTGCCTCTTCTAGGGTGCCCTCTTTCCATTCTAATTGATTTGCATATTTTTCAATATGTGGTAACCTGAGATGATCATAGCTAGCCAACTTATATTTGACCCTTCTAAGACTAATGAAGTGATTGGGATCATAGGGTAACCAGAGGAAACTGGTTTGCAACCCGAGGCACTTTAGGATCTTATCTGCTTCTTGCCATGCCTCTTCTCTTTTGTTATAAATAAATGGGCCTAGCTGGTTTTTGACTTTGAGTTGTGCCTTTTTATTTTTGCTGTGGAAATGGATCATGTCTGCATTTCCAAATTGTCTGAAATATTCTAAAGCAAAAAGTCTCATAGGGACATATCTTGGTAGCCTGTATGGGGCTAACTCACAACCATATATCCTGATCACTGTATGGTGTTGGTAAAAGTACCAATCCCCAATGTTGTAGGCCTTTGAGAGCTGGAGGATTCTTTGCATCTCATCTGTCAATCTTGGAGGAGGAGAACTCAATAGCAAGGACATGGCTGGATGGATGAAAAGGTCTATGAATTCACAGTAGCTATATGGTGAAAAAGATATGTGATGAAAGATTGAAGACCAAAATACCACAGACCTTTGGTTCCCCTGGGCATCAAACTTCTTGAGAGTAATAGGGAAGCTATCAGGCTGATAAAATAGGAACAAGTGATAGATGTAAGAAGTGTATCTAAATATCCTTTCCCTCTCTAAATTCATCAATTGCTCGTGAATTTTGTTGGCAATGTATGTAGCATAATCATAGTGAACCGAAGGAGGCTTTCCAGGGGAGAAGACAGACATCATAGCCAGAATGGTTTCATCAACATCCTCAGTTGACCTGTAACCCAGGACATAACTGATCATGTCCACAAGAATCCTGCCCAACTCATTGAGATATACATTTCCAATAGGAGGAGTCCTCACAGTTTGAGAGCCTGATTGAATGAATAGTTGATTAATCTTTATGATTTGGGCATTGGACAGCTTGCCTCCTTGGTCTATCAAGTGCATCATGGATAGGGGAGTCAATGGCTTTGTAGTATGAAAGTGCAGCATTTGATTTATAGCTTCAGGGGTGACATAGAACAAGACTGAGCCTGAGGGACTGAGGACAACTCTCTGACATGGATCATAGTTGGCACTGCATCGATGGAATAAATTGGGAGGATATTGACTTGAGGAAGATTGAAAATGGGCAAATAGGAGTCCCAAATCCCTAGAACATCAGCTCCATTGAGATGCTTGGCTTTTAGCTCATTGATTAATGAATATGGTATCTGCTGTAATGGGATTGCCTCTGCCA